>WQNJ02000082.1:41050000-41758750 GCA_016584745.2 Phylloscopus trochilus trochilus
CTGAAATAGGTACATGATATCAGTAAATGTCAGATAAATTTATTGCTTTAAAATGTGTATCCTTCTCATGGGGTTTACGGCTTAATTTTTATAAGGAGCTTTGATACAGCTCCTACAAAAGGAAAATAAGTTGTTTGGACTTCTTTTATTCAGTAGCAAGTTGTCTTTTATAGGTGTAGTTTGTAGATGCTATACAAGTGCTTCTCTTTAGATAACAAACAACAGCAACAATGTAGATGTTGAAAATGATAAATGTTAAAGAAATCCTGTTTGGTGCTGCTATTAACCTCTTCAGAATCTTTCTGTCTTGGTAAGTCAGATTTGGTCTGTCATCACAAATCAGTGTTCTCACTGGAAAAGTAATAAATAATCACAGAATGTCGAGGTGGGAAGTCCGGGAAGGGAGCTCTGGAGATCATCTCATCCTGCTGGGATGACTCAACTGGAGATCAACTCCCAGCAACTAGAGCAGGTTGCTCAGAGCCGTGTCCAACCAGGTTTTAAGTATTTCCAAGGATGGAAAGACTCCACAATCTGCTTGGACAAAGCTCTTCGTGCTGGGTCACCCCAAATGTAAAAACCTTTATTTTCTATGTACCTGTACATGGGGTTATTCTTCCCCTGCTGCAGGACTTGGCATTTCCCTGTGCTGAATTCCCAGAGATTCCTGTTGGCCCATTTCTCCTGCCTGTTGGTGTCCCTCTGAGTGGTCACACAGCCATCTGGTGTATCAGCTTGTCCTTCAGCTTTGCACCAAAGATGGCTTTTTTGGTAGTTGTGGTTTCAGTATCTATAGCTCAAGCCCAGGAGCTGTTCAGGTGATGGATTGTGTTAAAAATGCAGTTGTGCAGCAACTTGTTGTGAGTCTGTCCAGTTTCAGTTCAGGTATTTTTGACTCTTCAGGAGTTTAGGTCTTGGTCAGTCTTACGTTTCAGTTGATCAGCAGGTTTGTTACTGTTGGTTTTTATCTTTAGTCAGTAAGCTTGGATCATTTTAGATCAGAGGCAGGCTAGATTAAGGCAGAATATGAGGCCAGCCACTAGAAAACCTGGCAGTGATTGCAGGGTGGTTGTGCAAATTACATGGTGTTTTCCCAGGTGTCTTCATCGCTGGCAGAATGTGCAGAATGGCCCAGGTGTGGAAGGCTGGGTTGTAGAAGTTCAGATAACACTTCTTTAGCAGTGACTCGTGGCAAAGTGCAGCAAATTCAGCCCCCCCTGCAATAGCCAGTGATCTGTGGCAGAGGATGGTTGAACCCAGAGCAATAATAACTTAAACTGCTGCAGCTAAATCTGTCAGTGTTCATCTCTGGTGCATGTGCTAGCAGGGAGCCTGTCAGGTAGTCATTAGCTTTGCAAATTCACATTTAGTGCTTGCTGCTCGCAGCCTTCTCTATGCAAAATATCTCAAAGTCCTCAGATTTTCTTGGTAGACTTTGGAGAGATTTGCCTGCTTTCTTAAAAAAAAAAAATATTGAAATCCAAACAAGCTGAGAAATTGAAATGACCATTTAGAGCACTGTAATTTCTGTAGCTGTCTTTTACAATTGTCACTGTGTTTCACAATGTTACCTAAGATGCCTTTAAAGTTCACAGAATTCCCTTTAATCATAAGCATATGGTTACTGAATGTTTTGGGCTGTTTTCCATCCTGAGCTGTGTTTGGAGTTCTTTCAGTTGAAATGTTATCTGTATTTTTCTCTGTTAGAATTCTTGTTGGAATTTTTATCACCTCAATATATTTTACTCCAAAAGGTTTTATTTAGGATATATGTTTGCTATGTTTTATATAGCGAATATGGTGGGTTTGAGCATTACTCTTTTTGATATTAAAGAAATAGTATAAAAGCCTGTTTATATCATTCTGCAAAAAAACCTGTATCTGTTACTGTGATTGAGAGCTCATAGTTCCTAATGTTGTGGGATTTGATGACTAATACTGATCCATGATACAGCAGTCTGTCACTATCTGTTACCAAGATAAATTTCATGAAAGAGAGGAAAAAAAAATATCTTTAGGGAGCCTATTTTGTCATCTTTCAAATATTAAGTCTGATTGTAATGTTCATTTCCAAGTGACATTGCTACACAAACTACATTCATAAAAATTAACAGTTTAACAGCTTTATTTTTTTAATTGGGACCATGTATGTGTTCTTTCTAGTAGAAGTATGAAAATTGCTTCAGTGTATGGTATTAGGATGAGTGCATTGCAAATAGGCATAATATAAACTTAGAGACTTGTAAGTTTTTTCTTGAAGTTTAACTGATCTGCCTCCAAAATTGGAATGTAGCTTTCTTGGGAGAGTAATGGGAAGTGTTTCACTCTAGTGAAATATTGCATTTTGATGTGCTTAGTATGCTGTTGTAGGAGAGATCTGCAGTTAGTGTTCGGTAGCAAAACATTTACCATTTTACCTGCAAAGCCTGTAAACCAGCAAGTCCTTGTTTTTGTGCTCTTTGATGGAGGTGTAGTATTCCTAGTGATACTTCATTTTCAAGATAAAGGAAGGCTCATAAAGGTGTTTCACTTGGCTTCTTGCAGTCAGTACCAGGCTCCCATAATCATAATTTTTCAAGGGAGGTAAGCTAATACTTCATCCCGTGTCGTTTGCAGACAGCTCAAAAGGTGTTAGATGTGCTTTCTTTTTTCCTTTCTTTCACACGGAGTAGAGATTGAGAGCTCCCTCTTCAGCCTGTCTGCACCTTCATTCAGCAAGGCAGAGGACTTAGAAGCTGGTTGATAAGGAAAGGTGGAGGAGAGGCTTGTTTTTGTTTTTTTTAGCAACTATAAAGTCAAGAAATGCATCAGTCTGGACCACTTTTACAGGTTTAGGGACAGGATTTCTTCCAGGCAAACAGTGCTTTCTGGAAACCCTGCATATGTCTGCTAATAGTAACAGGAGAGTCTGAGAAATACAGGAACTTAACTGCGCTAGACCTGGTTATAAAAATTATATCTCCGTATATAAACACTATATAATATATTAATAATGGGGTTTTTTCCCCTGCCATTCTAATGTGTCTGGCCATTTGTATTCATAAAGTTGAAGACAGCAATTTCCCAGCCTTTTACTGATTAGCCCTTGCTTTGTTTTAATATGTGCAGGAGTTCACAGGACAGCTCTGGAACAGAATTTTGGGCAGAACATTCTTGTTACAGCTATTGTGTGCATGACTGACATAAAGAAAAATGTCTGCAAGGGAGAATTTTAAAAGATAATCTGCTGAAAGCCCTGCTAATTTGCCAAAAAACCACAGTTTGCATATAGTAAAATGGAACTTGTTTACATGCTGATATATAAGCTACTTTGAACTTCAGTTCTGCATGTTGACGTTTATTTTAGCACAGTGTAAGGTAATGCAAAAACAAAGAATTGAAAGTACTAACTGATTATATTTGGGTGCTGTCTCTGCAAGTGGTATCTTGAGGTTCAAATATGAATTTGCGACCAAAAGTGTTGATTTTTAGAATTGTGTAAAAATTACAGAAAAGCTACCCACAGTAGAAAACATGAAAAGAATCAAATTTTTTCCCTTAAAAACAAACAAACAAACAAACAACAAAGAAACTGTAAACCACAACAGATGAAAAGACCAGACAAGACCCCAGACACCTGAGTTGAATAAGCTTAATACATGAAGAAATGGAAATTGTCCTGTAGAATTAGTTTTTATGTATTGGAGTTACACTGTATTGGCCCTTAAATCTATTCATGTGTGTCAGTTGTTACATACATACCCTAATTTTATTTGATATGTTCAGAAAGACATTCTGGCTTCATCTGTAATATGGATAATTATATTCTGTTATCTTCTGGCATGTTCTTCTTGCTATCTGACAATAGTCATTTGATACAATCTGTTGCTCTGTTGTCTTGATGGTATTCTCTAGGCAAAAATAGACATTTTGACAGGTAGGAACAGGTGGATGTAGCTTAGAATTTTTTATAGCTGGAGCACTAGATTAATCATTTTTATTTTCTTCCTCATTATTCTGCATTTGGCTCTGTTTACTATATGCTTACTTCAAAACCAGGGTGTTTATATTTTTTGTAAATCGCATTGAAGTCCTCGGATGTCACTGTGTTAATTTTTTTTCCCTTCAGATGTCTTCAAATTTTAAAAAAAGTCTTGTCTAAGAGGAGCCATTTTTTGCATCTTTCAGACCCGACAGGTTTATTTGTGCTTAGAGCACAAAAGACCTGGAATTAGTAGCAGTTTGGGATTAAGTAATGCACAAAAGGTGATTCTCAAGCTAACTACAATTGACCTACTGCAGGAGAGTGAACTGCACGATAATGAAGTTTTTCATCTCACAGGAGGGATTTTATCAGGAAGCAACATGGTAATGCTCACACCAAAAAGTGACCTGTAATGTTCCATGGGTTTTGTGTGTTGTTTAAGAACAAAGGAACATCAGAAGTATGGAAATCTGGTGGTTTCTAAAGCAACTTATTAGAACAGGCGTTCAAAAGTCTTGTATTACAGTAAAATAAAATCAGAATCGGTTAGACAAAAATAAATGCTGGGAGAGTGTCATTTTGCTTTACATAAGCAAGTGTTGTCTTAATAAAAGCTGCTCAAGTGAAGCCATTAGGTGAAAGGAGATGCTTTGTGTCATAAAATGCAAAACACATGCCAAAGAGAAAACTCAGTTTGATTCTTTTTTTATTACATGTGAATAGGTTGTCTGCTCTGTAGAAACAGACTTGGTAAATGCTTTGTTTTGCCAAAGACTAAAGTGAGCACTTAAGTAGGGCAAGATAATTGCGGAGGCTGAAAAGTTTCTTTATATCCATCTTCCTTGGTGCGAATGTTGAGGAAATATTTAACAGAGCCCCATTCTGTTCGTGGGGTGAAATGAGGTTGTTGAGGAGGCTGAGAAGGGGTCAGACATAGGGTGCTGGCACAGCAATTGATACTCGTACAAGGAGCTTCCCTTGAAGGGCCAGACAATGTCACTGAAAGCCACAAGGAATTGAGAAATGTAGGAGCTGAGCTATTGACTCAGATATGCAAATCTCATTAAGATGCTGTTCTGCAGAACAGTGGGGTGGCAAATGTGCTCATCTTGTTAAACTGCTGCTGGAGTGTAGGGATGAAAAGGCATTGAGGAGGTGATTCTGGGAAGTGTGATTTGGTTAGTCTTCCCTACCAATAAAACTGGTTGCAGCAGTCAATTTTAAGGTGGTTATAAACCAACTAAATGATGTTTGGTAAACTGTTTACATAGTAAAGTAAAATTCTTTAAGCCTCTGAGCAAATTAACAGATAAAAGAGTGCACTTTTAGATTTATTA
The DNA here is from genome assembly GCA_016584745.2 of Phylloscopus trochilus trochilus. Taxonomy (NCBI): domain Eukaryota; kingdom Metazoa; phylum Chordata; class Aves; order Passeriformes; family Phylloscopidae; genus Phylloscopus; species Phylloscopus trochilus. Next base: position 41,055,302 of record WQNJ02000082.1, read on the forward strand.
TCCTTCCTGAGATTCCCAGAGAAAATCTCCTGTTAAGGTCATTAAAAAAAAAAACAAAAACAACAACAGAACAACAAAAAATCAACACAACCCCAAGCAGTTTTTGAGCATAAGTGTAATTAAAAGAAAAAAATATGCTAAGAATAACTGCTCTGAGTTCATTATTAGAACAGCCAATTGTTAATAGGGGGGAAAAAAAGAAGAGTGTGCTTCTTGGTCTGGTTGTGTATCAGGTTTCCTTAAAGAGACTGTTATCAAAAGCTCTTTTCTGTGCTCTTAGAAATGTAAGTATCTTTTCTTTTCCCTGTGAGCAATCTTTCTGAAAGGAGAATTAATGAAACATTATCACAAGACTGGAGATTTAACACTCGAGGTGTTTATTTCTACTGAAGTGAAACCAGCTGATTTCTCACTCAGTGTTTCAACTGGTGCATCTAATTAGCATCCCAGAGTAGGGATAAAAACCCAGTATCCATCTGAGTTAAGAGAGTCTACCAGTTGTCTTTTCTTAAACTGATCTGAGGTCAAGTCCTTGGTTTAAGCAGTGTAGAGAAGTTCCTGGGCTGGCTTGTATTGTTTCTCATAAAAGAAGTAAAAAATACCTTGGTTATTATTTTTTTTCCTCATTATTTATTAAAGTTTGTTCGCAGCCTTGAAAGAACAGGCAAAGGTCCAAACAAGACTTAGATGTAAGAGGTCCTCAGAGAGTTCTGAAGAGCCCAGCTGGGTAACTGGGCAACTTTGTGTCAGCTGGAAGTTGTCCTTGTCATTTTTATGGTGATAAGAAAGACTCATTCGACAACTCTGAAGTATTTCTGAACTTCAAAGCTTTACCAATTTGGCATGATTGGGGAAGACAAATGAGAGGCGTAGGTTTGACTGTAATGTGTATCAAGGGGTTAATAAGGCTTTTTTACACTTCTTTTTGCTTGGTGTTCAAAGAGGGAAAGTATAGAGCAATCCATTGACAGGAGATCAGGAAAGATGAGCTCAAGGAGCCTTGTAAAATGATAAAAATATAGGACAGCAAACAGGATTTTTCCATGGAAAGGGTGATACAACATTGGGATGGGCTGCCCAGGGAGGTGGTGGGGTCACCATCCCTGGAGGTGCTCAAGGAACAACTGGAGGTGGTGCCTGGTGCCATGGTCAAGTTGACAAAGTGGTGTTTGGTCACAGGGTGGACTCCATGGTCCCAAGAGGTCTTTTCCAACCTTAATGATTCGTTGATTCAGTGAAGGTGGTCTGGGCTAAACAGTCTGGAGAAGGGTCTGATAAATGGCCAGCATTTCCACAAGGGCACGAAATCCATTTCCTGAGGAGGAATGGGAAGGGCAGTGCAGAGGCTGAAGTGGGCAGACTTCTCCTTGCTCTGAGCAGAGCTCTTTGAACTCTGTTGGAGCCTGGGGCAGAAGAAACTTGTTCTGTCCTTACTGAAGTTGCTGCTTCCTGAGCCTGGTCTGAGAAGTCAGTGAATCACTAGTTTGAGAGCTCCATGGTCCACAGGAAAAGAGCTTAAATCTATTTGAGGGGAAGTACTTTGTGGAGGAAGAACCTGAATTAAATTAGTGTTTTGTTCTTAAAAACAACAAAAGCAATTTTTGTTTTATTGGAAATTTTATTTACAAACAAAGGGCTTTTTTTGGGTTCAAGACAGAATTGCTCAGTTCCTATAAAGGCACATTAGGTCTGGCAAGTGAATTTCACCTTAGCAAAAGTTTTAAGAATAAAATTTGAAATACTATGATTTCACAAGGTAAAAACTGCTTAGAATAAGAGTTCTGTTTTGTTCAAAAAGGCAAATACCGAACTCTGCAGATGGGTAGCAGAAGTATCTGGGAGTAAAAAAAAAAAAAAAAGAAAAAGGGAAAATTTAGAGTTCAGAGGGAAAGGCAAATGTATGAAAAAAGTTTGGTGCTATTTGTTATAATGCTGTACTTACGTAAGTCATTGATGTGATTCTGTTTGTCTTACAGCCTCAGAGCAAGGTGATTAGCAAATGAAATAGAGAGGAAAGATGTAAAAGTCATTAAGGAAAAAAAAAAGGAACATTACTTCTTACATAACATGTAATTAACCTATGAAATTCACTGCCAACCTGTACTATTGAGGTCAAAACCAGAACAGAATTCAAAAATAATTAGAAATACATTTGCATAATGAGAAAATCCACAGTTCTATTGTAGGATTTTCTGTAGTTTCATGAAAGATCTCTGGGAGTATTGCCAGCTAGTACCTGGTTGTGAAAGGCTGGGGTAGAGAATTGCATGATAAACAGGTTGTATAATTATCTGGCATTACTTGCATTTAAGCATAATGTAAGCTTGACTTGACTTCTTTATATTCCCTTTGAGAGCTCCTCTCTATCCCCTGGCTACAGAAGGAGCTTGGGGAGGGGAAGCTCGGGGAGCCAAGCTGGGTGATGCGTGTAACCACCTCCTTCCCAGGCTGGTGGGGATTGACAGGCGTTTTTCTGTGGTTTTGTAATTACTCAGAGTAAGAAAGCAACTGATTGTATCTGCTAATTGTGAAGGGTGGGTGTTTCTGGTTTGAATCAGGACTGCATCAAGTGAGTGCTGTGCAGCCCCGTGCTTCAACTGATTCCTTCTGCAGGCACGTTTCAAAAATGTCTTGTTCCTTCCTCTTGGTAGATTAATTAATTCTGGTAGAATTGAGATAGAGTATCAAATAAATCCACAGTTCCTTGTGTTCATTTTAAGTGTGATTTTTATTGGGGGAAGAAAGGATATTCATTTTGTTGTTCTGAGTAACTATAATCTCTTGAGCGGTAAAACCTTGTTAATTCTCATAGAGCTAATCCTCAATTAATAATTCACTTAGACTGACTGCACAACAAAAATAACTGCTTAAGCACAGATGCTTGTAATTTACTCTGTTTCAACCTGTAAGTTGTACCTAAAATCAAAATGTGTAGATAACTGAAAGTTGTGTAGGAACTTTTTATTTTCACCAGAAAGTCGTAATCTCCCAAGCAGAAACAAAAAGGGGCCAATCTTTTAAAAAGTGTTGAAGCTAAGAGTTCTAGAAAACACAGAAATTGTGTTTGGAAGAGGAAAACCTGTAGACAAAAACAAAAAAGAAGAATAAAAAAAAGAAGTCTGCACAGAAGCATTAGCGTGGTCAATAAGGCACAAATGTTCAGTAAATATTTTTGTTCAGTGCTTGGGAAAAGGGCAGATAAAATGTTCACATCATGGAATGTACTGTCTTTTCAAGGAGAAGGTTAAACAGCAGTTACACTTAAATTTGGCATTTTGAAGTCAGAGGCCCAGATAACATACATCCGTGAACTCTGAAAGAGCCAGAGAACCGTTTATAAGTTATATAGATTTTTTTTTAATAGTTCTTGGAAAACAGGAAAAGTTCCAGAGGGCTTGAAGAGCACACTTCCTGAGAAACAGACATAATTTTCTCAATCTGACGTACGGGTTGAGTGAAATAATAAAAATGTTGAGGCGATTAATTTAATAAATGTAAAAGATGATAATTACTGATAATGATTCTTGGTTCTGGGAAAATAAGTTTTATCCTGTTAACTTTAGTATCTTTTGAGGTAGAGATTTTATTTTAAAATAGAGTAACACAGGTGGCTTTAAACCTGCATGATACTTTCGTTTTGGTCAGGTGGGATGGTGCAGAATCAATGCTGTACCTAAAAAGTGTCTGGCAACTGCCTGATAAGGGTTCTGTGGGTGACTGGTAAAACTGTGTCACACCTGGGCTTCTGGTCAGCTGTGTGTTTAGGTACAGCCAAGGGGGAAGTTCTTATCTCTGACTGAAGACTGTTAACTGTCTTAAAGCTGTGGGAATGTATCCTAGAAAACAGCAAAATGTAATTAAAAGGGATGTTCTAATGAATGTGATGATTGCTTTTTCAAGAGATTGCATGATTACATGAAATAATCCCAAGCAGCCAGTGTCAGGACAAGAGGACGTGGTCTTAAGCTGTGCCAGGGGAGGTTTAGGTTGGACATCTGGAGGAGTTTCTTCACAGAAGGGGTGATTAGATATCGGAATGGGCTGCCCAGGGTGGTGATGGAGACACTGTCCTGGAGGTGCCTAAGGAAAGGCTGAACCTGGCACTCAGGGCCATGGTCTGGGTGACACGACGAGTGATTGGTCATGGATTGGACTCAGTGATCCCAGAGGTCTTTTCCAGCTTCATTGATTTGAGTGATCTTTGTGAAGTTAAGGCACTGGTTTCATCCTTAGTGGTTGATGTTCTCCTAAGCACAGCAGTTTGAGTTTGGTCCTCAGGCTGAAGTGCTTCCATGAGTTGTTGCTTTCACCCCAGAGCAATTTGCAGTGGCCCGAGGGCTGTGGCTGTGGCTCAGGACAGGCTGCCCATCACTGTGCACCCCTGCCCTTGCTCCTCTGAGCCTGGCAGCTGCTCCTGCCTTCTCTTCCCACTTTGTGGGAATGAAGGGTGTTGTCCATTGCTCAGTCCATGAAAAGCCAGTTTCCTCTGGAAGTCAGTTTAAATGATTGTCCTTCTCTTCATTCCTTCATCGCAGATGACTGGGTATCCAGTTTCTTTTAGGGGGATAAATCAAGGTTGTTTTGTCTTGACCAGTGCATTTGTTGCCCCTTTCAGTCAGTATGAAATCCTCTCACAAAAACTGCATTCTTCAAACTGAGGTATATGGGATTTTCAGCACAGTTGTTCTGGTCAAAAAGGGTCTTTCACTTTCCTTTTGCACTGGCTGTAGTTCCGTATTTCCAGAAGTGGAGAGGCTGGCAGTGGATACTCACACCGTGGTAGCAAATATTTTTAGTATTTCTGTAGTGTTTTTTATAATTTCAATTGCTCTGTTTGGCACACTAACAATTACAGAATTATTCTTTAATAGCTCTCTTGCCTTGTTATTAATAGTAAGATACTCTGATTCATAGTTTAAAAAAAAAGATGATAGGGAAAAAAATTATGATAGAGTGAAGCTGGTCTGTTAAAGACAACTTTAAATATTCTGCCCATCTGTTTCCTGTGCCACTTAAATTATGAATGTTTTGCTATCTCAGCTTCACTTTTCTTTGCCCATTTTCCTCTTAAAATTTCCACATTGAGTTTTAGGAAATTATAGTGTGCAATTGGTAATACCAGCTTCAGGTGCTGTGTTTATGAGATATCTTTGGTCATCTGATCTTTCCCTTCATGCTGTTCGTTCCCCTTTATCCTCTGCCTTTTCAGACCTGTAGTTTCTCTAAGTTTACAGAAGTTCCTCCTCTCTCCATTGTCACCCTTCCCTGAAAGCCCCATGTGCTCTGGCTTTACTGAGTTTTCACTGTGATTACCTTGCTGTGACTGCAGCAGCTCAAGTCCTGTTAGTTCTGAACAATGTCCCTTTTTCTTCAAGTTCACTTTTTCTCATTTTCCTTGACTTAAAAATTTCCTGAGAACTGCTTATCAATACACACCGAATTTTGTCAAAGTTCTCTCTTACTTTGTCAAAGTTCTCTCTTTTTTATTCCCTCTATGCATTTGTTTTTCTTGGTTTTATTTCTCTGATTGGTAAGGCAGAGGTTGTAGTAACGTCTGATACCTGCTGTTTAGATTCTAGTTTCACTTTGCATAGATGGTCTGAATCTCAGGTTCATGCAGCTGTGGTCAATAAATTTCTGTGTGGTGATGTCAGATTTTATATTGCCATGTTATTTTTGGGCTCTTTTTCTGTTTGCTTTTGTTGGCTTTTGTTTGTGCATGTGGGACAATGAAGCCTTAGCAATAACTACATCAGACATTAAGCGCTGGCCAGTGATTTTTTTGCCAAGCTGGATGATGACTAATCAAAGCTTCTGCATCACTCTTTCACTTTCTTGGAAGTGAAATTCTGGCACTGGACTCACCTAGCACAAGGAATGAGCTGTGTGACAGGTGTGCTTTGGGTGTGTGAGATGTTTGCCCATTTCATTTAAAGTGTTTGTCATGTCAGTCTGTCTGATCTGATCCAAGCTCAAGTCCATTTTATGGGTTCTGCCAGCTTGATTTGAAGCAGTGATCTCATGACCCAGTATCTGGCTGTACCCTGTTCCTCAGTTTTAGAAACAAGTTTTTATCGCTGGGAGTTTCATCTGATAAAAAGCTGTGTTTTTTGCTGAAGAGTGTTGTTACCAAAAAAAAAAATTTTAGTAACCAGTGAATTTTATGAAGATACATGACTAAATTATACATTAGAAACATCCTGTGTTGTGGGATGTAACAACAGTGAACCAAAGGCGGTTGGAAGAAGGAAGAAGGATTTGGATAGTGTTTAGTGGGAAGAATTTTGAAGTAGTTGAGTAAATTTTAACAAGAGTGTAAGAGAATGTTTTTCAGTACATCCCTAGTGCTGGTGATTGGGTATTGACTGCAGGCTAAGCTCAGAATGGAGACTTTTCAGATCATCCATTATAGGAAAAGTTTCACATCCAGTGGGTCCTGCACACCTGGAAATCTCCAGGGAGAGGCTGCAAATACAGGCAGGGAGGTTTTCCCTGGAGTCCCACACAGGGGCAGTGACACTGGGGGTCGGGCCTCTCCCTTGCTGCTCCAAAAAATGGATTATGCAGCAGTGGCTCTTTCTGCTTCAAAATGTGTAAGGCAGGGAGGGGTGGGTGTGGTTCAGTGTCTGTAGTGCAGCTGTAGTTGGTTTTTGTGACTCAGCAGTTTTTTGGATGAGACGTTGCCATTTTCTGACTTCTGCTCTGCTACCTCAGCTCCTGGGGAGTGATCATCCACCTGCTAAGGTTCTTCTCCATTTGCAGTTGAAACCTTCTTTTCCTGTTAAATTTTGTCAAATGTGTCATGATTGCTTTTATTTAAAATGGCTGTATTTTTAACTAATAGTGGTAATGCTGCAGAATCAGCAGGCAAAGTGGGAATAAAGTCTGAATAATATCAAATTATACACGGAAAATCCTTGATTAAAACATACGAGCTTTATTTGCATCTTAAATTACGGTTTCTCCTTACACAACAGTATTTTGCATAAGAGATTACACTGATATGCCTTTATTTTATTTGTCAAGTATTGACAGAGACAGCTCTTGTTTCCTTTTAGGAATCTGGGTAAAAATGGCTTATCTAACAGTAGTATTCTATTGGATAAATGCCCACCTCCACGACCACCGCCTCCACCGTACCCTCCCTTGCCAAAGGACAAGCTGAATCCACCTACACCTAGTATTTATGTAAGTAAATCTAGTGGCAGAAGTACATTGCTGCCTGTCTTTTGCAATTGTTTGGATATCTGAATTGCATAATGTAATTATTTTAAAGATGCACTGTTCATCACGGAGTTCTAATTACGGTGCTCTCCAGACTGGTATATAAGCAGGAGAAATGCTAACCTTAAAGAAAATTTTGAGACACGGTTTGACTGTTAAAGGACCTGTAAATTAAGAATTTCAGTAAACAAAAGGAAAAATACTTTAGATTTTTTATGTTTAATACTCAAAATGTTGGCAGAATAAGCAAAACAGTTCATTATATACACTGCACAGTGTTTCAAAAATGTATGTACAATGTTTTGCAAGTGACAGCTTATGTATAAATAAGCAATTAATTAAACTCCTATAACAGTCTGCTTCAAAACAGTGAAGAAAGATGAATAAAAGTTGAGGCGATGTTAGGAACAAAATGTCACCAGGAAAAGGCAGGGTTTAGTTGAGTAGTATTTTCTTATACAAGCATTGCAACTTTTGTCCTGACAATAACATTTCATAATAGCTTAATTGAGCTAACTTCCTTAGTAATAGAAGAATAAATTACAGGATATTCACTTCCTTAATAGCAGAAAAATAAATTACAGTATGTCCATACAGACAGTGTGAAAAAGCTTGAGTTGGCTTAGGTCACCTCAGTTTGGGGACCAGAAAAGAGGCTGGCACTTGGGTCTGAGTGTGCTGAGAACTGTGTTAGGCTGGATGCAGTAGTGCTTCCAGATGTTTTCCAGGTCTTGCACCTGAATTAATCTGCCTTTATAAAAGTCCATCCCAGCTTTGTTGAGTCCCCATAAAGCTGGAAAGCTGCCACACACTGTGCAGTTGTGCCACTGTTTGGGAGCTCTCTGTTGTGTTTTGTTTATTGCTAGAAATGCCTTCAGCATCCTAAAGGTTTCATAGCAATTAAAAAAAAATCAGGAGGGAGGCTATAGCATAAAATTGAGGTTATAGGTGCAGAGAAGCATAAGCAAATCAACCTTTCTGGTTAACATGAGATACACCATGAGAGTAGTCTTTTAATTATACTGTTTCTTGTATACATTATCTGTAAAATAGCACTTTTTTATTTCTGAAAAGAAACTGTATTGCTCTTCAGAGAATTCTGTAGATTGAGGGAAGGTACAAAGCTACTGTCAGATAAAGAAATTAAGTTCAGGAAACCTGAGTTGCAAAGCTGAAGCAACCTGGGAATAATTCATGCCAAGAAACAAATTACAGTAACAAATTAATTTCAGGAGTGAACCCAGCATTTGCCATAGAAGGAATTGCATGGTGTTGTTCATTCCCCACAGTGGAGGGAGATGCAGAAAATTCCTGTTTTCTTTCTGTTACTTCTCTTTTGTTTTACAATTCTTTCTTGTTTTACAAGTAAGGAGTCTAGATTGACCTGACATCTAATATTCCATTATAATTTTGCAGTTGGAAAATAAACGAGATGCTTTCTTTCCACCTTTACATCAATTTTGTACAAATCCAAACAACCCTGTTACTGTAATACGTGGCCTTGCTGGAGCGCTTAAATTAGGTAAATTTACCTCTTTTTTTTAAATTATTTTTACTTTGGGGAGCAATTAATGTTTTTAAAGAGAGGTCTCTCAGCTCTTAGAAGTGGATGTTTTATTTCTGTAATACTGTTTTACCTGTATATTCCAAGTCACTAAGGTAATTTGTTATTTCTCAGTTTGCTGTTGTTTCTAATCTTGATCATGTCAAAAAAAAAACCACCTCACCACAAATACAGCAGATTTTGTTGAGCACAGAGAGAGGCTGAACTGTGGATATGGAAGTTTACAAGCAGACATTTTCCTATAAAAAACTGGATGCATGTTTTAGTGTTTAGATCTAATGATCTGTAATTTGACTGTGCAATATTTTGAAGTCTCTAGATAGATAAACTGTCACTGCTGGTAGGAAACGTGTTTCATGATGGAAGTACATTCATAAAGCTCTGCTCTGAAAAATACTTGCTTGGTAATAGATTTGAACATTGTTTGCAGATTTGTTTACCCAAGGCATGTAAAATGTTTCTTGTAATATAGTTAAAGTTTTTTTCTAATTTTCTACTGGATGTCTGGAGAAAAGGTTTTTGGGTGTCAATAATTAATGTTCAGGTGGGCTGTGTCGTGAAGACTAAGGGGTAAAAATAATTTTAGAGTAAACCTTTCAACAACTTCAGCAATTTTCCTGAATTTTTTGATTCTATTTTAACCTTCATTTATTAATTTTACTGCTGTTGATTAGATCTAGGACTCTTCTCTACTAAGACATTGGTAGAAGCGAATAATGAACACATAGTAGAAGTAAGGACACAACTACTGCAGCCAGCAGATGAAAACTGGGACCCCACTGGAACAAAGAAAATCTGGCGTTGTGAAAGCAGTAGATCTCACACAACAATTGCTAAATATGCACAGTACCAGGCCTCCTCATTCCAGGAGTCTTTAAGGGTAAGTTAATTCCTGCTATTCAAGTTGTAATTCACAGACTGCACACTCACTCTGGAGCCAATTAATAATGGCTGTTGCAGAAAGCAGGAACAGCTAAGGCAAAAGAGACATTTCCATTAGCATGAAGAGCACAGGTAAATTTTCAAAAACTGTGAAATTTATATATTGTATAAATATATAAGTATTTTGTATATTGTATATATTGTATATTGTTCTTCCCAAATGCTTAGTGTAAACTTCAGTTTAATAATGTAAAACTCATGGTTATTACATACTTTAAAAATTTATTAGTTTAAGCTTTCGTATTACAGTGTCAAAATTCACATTAAAATATTTACAACTCGAGGGTTTTTTTACAATTTGGATTGCTTCTAGTTTCACATGTTTTCAAATCAGATTTTTTTTTGTTCTTCATACTATCCTGTATTAATTTGGATGTGGCTTATTAAAAGTTTACACTAATATTAGTCTTTTGTTGGGTTCCAAACATAACAGTTCATATTTAGTTGAGAAGTTTTTAGGCTTATGTGACAGAGTGAAGTATCAGAAATAATATTTCCCCTTCCTGCCTTGCCAGAGGGGTTGGACTCCATGATCTCCAGAGGTCCCTTCCAACCCTGACTGTTCTCTTACTCTGGGATTCTGTGAAATGTGATTTTATTGGTATTTCTAACATTTTTTACTGAAGTTGTGAGCACATTCTTGAAACTGCCCATGGATACTCCTTGGAGGCTTAGGTTACCTGGTGTTACAAAAAGACTGAGCTGTGTTAGAACTAAGACAAGAAGGTAATTTTGACCAGTTGTTTGTTAGAAAATAGGGTCAGTGTGGGGAATTGACTATTGCAGTGTTCACTGCCTTGGCACAAAAACAGGAATGATTTCAGTAAGAAGGGAGAGAGAAATTCTAAATTTGTATTTTGTGCATTAGAGGAAAGGATTAGAAACAAAGAAATTGTTACTTGAAGAAAACAGAAGGGAGTTGGGTCATAAGGCTTTGAGCTGGTGCAGGGTGAAGAAAAGAAACAGGAATACCTTGGGAAGTGGGGGACATGGAAATCTTCCAGAGCTTGAGATTTTTCTTCCTTTGCAGTGGTAATAAATTGCAGTAGGATATTGGCTGAAGGTTTCTGGTGCCCCTTGAGCAGTGGCACCAATGTTGTATTCCTGTATTACATTCCAGAGGGGCTGGAGAACATTACATCACTGGATCAGAATATCTGTCTATCTGTCTATCTCTAGCTATATATCTTTGTTTAAAAATTCTACATAATTTAGCACATACCACTGAAAGCCTCAGCTTTGGATTTGCACCACAGTGTGTCCTGTAGGGTGTTCTGATTTTTTTCTCCCTCACTGTTACAAACTGGTGGTAAAAATGCAATACATAAAATAGGTTTTTTTTAAGACTGATGATTTTCATTTTTCCCCTGGAAATCAGAAAGACACTACATGTGTCCTTCGCCTAACACTGCTCTGACCTGTCCTTAGGTGACTTTCCAGTGTTTAAATGAAAGCTTTATTTCTTCTTTCTATAGCCACAGTTCTCTTGGCTTGCCCTAAGTGATCTTTTTTCTTTATTCCTGTAACAGCTATTACATTGCTTTTCTAACATGTCTTGCAGCATTTGATACATCCATCATCACTAGGTTCCTTTTTGTTTCTCTTTGTCCTTCATTCAAAGGATGAATAAGACTTTCTCAGGTACACAGGGCACTTTGAGATTTAACAACAATCCCATTCAAAGCCAGGGATCTTTGGATAGAATCCAGACAGTTCCTTCTTCCTTTTTGTCTCTTTCTTTTTCCTTCTATGCCCATATACTTGCCAAAATAGAAGTCTTTAGAATAGGGGTTTGAGCACGGTCTGCTAAAAAGATCAAATTGCATCATTTAATATTGGTTGGATTTTTTCCACTAGTCATGGTCTCAGCTATTGCTAGTGCTAAAATAGCAAATGGCTATGAAAAATTCAGAATATTTTATATAACAGATTTTATTAAATTAGTTTTATAAATACTAGTCATCCTGGTTTCCTGTCAGAATATCTGCTTGACTTTGAAGGAAGGTAGATGCTCATATTTGAAATAGTTAACAGAATTCTTTAGTACTGGATTCCAGGTCACCCTCCTAATGGAGCAAATCAGTGTACTCATTTCCAACTTGAATGCAGGCCAGCAAAAATACTTACAGTGTAGACATTTTCTGTTGGCCTGGCCTGAGTGTCATGGAATCTGCATGGCTGCAGATCTTTTTTGGCTGCAACCGAAAAAGAAGAGTTTGGGGTTTTTTTTTCAATGCATTTGACTAACTTATTTTCTTCACAATGGAGAAACGTTGACACAAAATCTTAAGACATGGATATTTCAAAGATTGTGTCAATTTCTTGAAACAAATGTGTTAATATCTATGCCTGTGTTATCACTTCATACCTATATATTTTATGTGTTCTTTTATGTGTTTGTGTATGTATGCATGTATATATTATGTAAAAACATTTCAAAATTGCATTTTATAGGAGGAAAATGAGAAGAAGAGTCACCACAAGGACCACTCAGATAATGAATCCACATCATCTGATAAGTAAGTGTGGTATAACTTCTAATTCTGTAGTTGGTTATATGGGCTATTCTACATCATTCCCTTTTCACATTTGCCTGATACATTTGTTACATTTGCAGCTCTGGGAGGAGGAGAAGAGGACCTTTTAAAACAATCAAGTTTGGGACCAACATTGACCTGTCAGATGACAAGAAGTAAGTTGATTACAATTTCTCCTGCTCACAGTGGGATTCTACATGATGATAATCCTTCTGGAAATCCAGTGTAGTATTCTCAGACATCAGTCAGTCTGTGATAAGTTTCACTTGCACACCCCATTTCCACAATGAAAGGTTACCTTTGATCTTCAGACTGTTGTTACAAGTCCTCCACATGCTAAAATACCTTTTCAGACTTCTCTTTCCAGGGTTTTTGATTTTCCAGAAATGAGTTTAAACATCCATCAGAAACCATTCTTTCTGGTCCTCCTTCTAATCCATTTGTTTCATTGTGAGGCTTTAAATTTTTGCTGACTACCTAGTTACTTCTGACAACACTAAGTTTTTAGTTTTTGCGTAGAAATTGTAAGATTAAAGGTTTTTTGGTTTTTTCTTTTTGTTTTGTTTGTCTGAATTTTTGTTATTCATGGTTTTTTTCCTTTTATTCATACTCTCACCTGTTTCCATTTTTTCATAACTCTTACTTCTTTATCCAGTAACAGGGTTCAAAATATGTAGCAAAGACCAGACCAGTGCTTACCTCTGGGTAAGCCATGATACCTCTCAAGAGCCTCAAAATAATTTGAGTATTATTTAACCTATATATCTTTCTGTGAGTACATGAAGGTAGCATAGAAAGTCTTATAAATACTCTGAAAGTATGTTTTTATTGTCCAGTAATAATTCTTTGGTTCAGTCTCTAGTTAATACATACTTCCATCAAAGATCCAGCATGTCTAGGCTCAGTCCCACCAGCTGCAGTACAATTCTGGTCTACTTCAGTCATAAGAAAAGAAGAAAAATTTATGGTATTTGGGGAGTAAGGACCACTTAAGATGATGACATCTTCTGTGGCAGAGTCACTGGAAGATCAATGTGTGCCTCTGTGGATGTGATTAGAGGTTGCTGCAATGTTTTAGATATTGATGCCATTTTTCTGTAAAGGAAATTCCATCTGTAGATGCAAAGTAGTTGATAATTAACTATTACTCTGAACAAGACATTGGGAGAGACTTCAAAGGAAGATAAGCATAACTAACCTGAGGCTCATAGGAAATTGGATTGTGATACTTGAAATAGTTCTTGTAGAACCCCGAATAGAGGCCAGATCTTCTGATCTGTAGTTTCAGCTTTTGCTGCAAAATTAGGTTTCTCCTCAACTAGTCTGTCAGATTTGTGTTTGTATTTGAAAATATTTTAAAATTGAGAGAGTAACACAGATACCTGTGCTGACAATTTTTTCAAAATGTTTATGTTTCCCAGACTCTCTTAAGAGTTTCAGGGATTCACAGTTTGTCAATTTGCTATTTTGCTGCAGGTGGAAGTTGCAACTCCATGAACTGACAAAACTTCCTGCTTTTGTACGTGTGGTATCAGCAGGAAATCTTCTAAGCCATGTTGGTCATACCATCCTGGGCATGAACACAGTGCAGCTCTACATGAAGGTTCCAGGAAGCAGGACACCAGGTGAGTACAATCATAATCACATGGAAAAAAAACCACTTTCTACTGTGGGGTGTTGGATTTAACTGCACTGCAGATCTCCTATATCTTACAGCATGCCTAAACATGATAAATATACATATTCAGTATTTTTAGAGTTCTTACTTAACTGAACTCTGTGTGTTCAAAGCTCTTAAAGTGGAAATTTCTGGATTTCTGCAGTGCTAGGGAATTGCCCTGCTGACCTCTTGCATGCAATAGTGGATTCTTTAAGGAGAAAAAGAAAGTTTGGTTTGTATTTTACATACCTTGGAAGTTTTTAGAGGCTTCCCAAGAGGGTCTGGTGCAATCCTAGAAGTCAGAGACTTCCACTTTTTTAGATTTTTACTGTTCGAGAATAGGACTCAGCTCTCCATGATGAATCATGCTGAGCTGGGGCCCTGGACTGGGGCTTGAGGAATCTGGACTAAATTTCAGGGTCTGCTTTATCTGAAGTACATCTTCAGAAAATTCCAGTAGGGATTTTGGCTCAGTTTTCCAGCTGTCTAAAGAAGATAAAATACTGGGCATTTCTACATGAATTTTAAAATCTCTTTCTGAAAGATTTTTGAATTCCTTGCCTGTTCAGTGCCTGAAGTCACGAAGTTTTGCACCTGACCAGGGCTGTCAGGAGATTGCATGAGACACAAAATCTGAGCTTTTGAAGTATTTATTTCTGCAGGAGGGAGGAACTGCTGAAATATTGGTCAGATCCCCAAGATTGGTAGTTCCAATTTTGTTTTCCACAAACCAACAAAAGCAGAACCCTCATGTCACTGGTAGCTTAACTGTGTGAAGCACCTAAATAGTGTATGTAAGTGTCATATAAAATATATAAAAATACCCAAACTGTGGTGTAAGTTTTTTTTAGTAATTGTGTCTTTGTCCTGGCATTGTTTTGATAGAAAGGCACCTATAAAGTGTTTTTACTTTTCTCTTATTTTCAGGTCATCAAGAAAATAACAACTTTTGCTCAGTAAATATAAATATTGGTCCAGGTGACTGTGAATGGTTTGTCGTCCCTGAAAGCTACTGGGGAGTCATGAATGACTTCTGTGAAAAGTAAGCTGAAAAGTGCTGTTTTTCTCTTGTTTTTACCAAATTTTTTGTGCCTTTCTCCGACGGGGAAACTACTGAGAGTGTTCTAAGGGGACATTATTTTCCTAGTCAGAAAAGTCTTTTAAAAGTAGGTCAGAATGCAAAATCTAGAGTTTGTACAAAATGCCTCATTTGTACAATATACAGAAACTTGGGTTGCCTGTGACAAAAGCAAAAGCAGAATTCTCTTGTCAGAAGCAAATACAGAGTCACTGGTATTTTGGCATGTTTTCTTGTTGCTTTTAGAGTGAAAGCTTAATTTGCTCAGACCCCAGGAGGTGTCATGGCAGGCTTTGCTTAGACTTACGTATTTGTAACTCCCTGGAAAAGCTGAGGTACCCTGAGCATTGGGGAACTACTCAGCCAGCTCTAAGATTAACATTTCTCTGCTGTGCCTTGCATAGAGTGGTTTTAAAAAACAAACAGAGCAATCCTTGTTTGTACATGCACACAGAAAAAAAAGAGGGAGCATCAGCTCTGTCCCCTAATCATACCAATACTCAAACAGAAGCTTTTTCTTACCCTGTTGAAACTGGATTAAGCTTTTAACTTAAGAACTTTTCCAGAGCTGTGTAAATTCATCTGTGTCTCTGTATTTTCTACCTGGCTACTGACAGCTGTTCTTGTTTCACCCACCCTTACAAAGATAAGCCATCTCAAAAATGTAATTTCCACTCATAGAATTGTTATGTCTCTGGCACAGCTGGCCTTTTTACTTACATGTCACTGTCCTTCTGAAGCTGACAGAGAAACTGAGAGCTTGGTTACCTCAAAAAATGCCTACAGTGCCTCTACAGGGGCACTTAATTGTCTTTGAAAACTGTGCATTGCAAATAATCTCTCATGTTGCAGTATAAAAGCAGTATAATATTAGGATAAGGATGGGAGAGGAGTGTGGATTTTGCATAACCATGGGGGAAGAGTTCATAGTTAGGAAATCCATATGGAGCTGTTTTTTCATGCTGCTCAGGAGGATCAGCATTTCTCAGCTGAAAGCACTGACCCATGGATCACAGTTGAAATGTTGCCAAGAGTTTGCTGGTTGTGTGGGCAAACTGCACATGCACACACAGACAGTGTGAGTACATGTTCAGAGCAGAAAACATCCTTGGGAGCTGCTGTGGTCTGTACAGAAGATCAGTCACTGGTGAAAAAAGCAGCATTGGCCACAGGTGCCACGCTAGATCTGACCAAGGGTTGGTCTGCCATCAATAAAATACTTGAAGGAAAATAGAACTGAACTAAAAGCTATAAACTGACTTCACATGGGCAGGTGAATGGGCAGTGTTCTAATGTATTGCAGGATGTGAAATGTGGAATTGTGGTCAGGAATTTTATACATGACACACTCCTTTTGGCTACTCTCTGTGAGTCACTCATTAGCTGCAGAAAAATGTCATGGTGATGGTCATTTCTTACAGATTGCATTGAAGTATCTGCCACTCGCATGTCCATTGATAAATGCTGAAGACTTTATCTTTCCTCTTGTTTCAGGAACAATATGAATTTCCTAATGGGATCTTGGTGGCCAAACTTGGAAGATTTGTATGAAGCCAATGTCCCAGTTTATAGATTTATTCAAAGACCAGGGGATTTGGTGTGGATAAATGCTGGCACTGTTCACTGGGTTCAGGCTATTGGCTGGTGCAACAACATTGCATGGAACGTTGGCCCTCTCACAGGTATGTGTGAGCAGTGCCTGTGCTGAGCTGTGTATAGGTAATACTGTGCTGCACATGGCACAGAACCTGCCAGTTCTGAGTAATTAGCTTTACTAGATGAAAAAAAACCCCAATGTGCTGTATTTTTAAAATATGATGTCTTGAAGCTTTAAATAATTCCATTGTAAGAGGAAGAGAAAGCAGCAAGAATGCAGTCTTGGCACTCATGTTTTGAATGGGCTTGTAGAAGTAAAATGTGTATATTAATTATGTACTGTCTTCTTAGGCCATTTCTTAACTTTTTCTCCCAAATCTGTTCTACCCAGCAAGCTGCACTATGATTTCCTACAAATTCAAGGACTAGCCCCCTAACATTGGTGGGATAGTGGGTACCTCATAGTTCTGTGGTGAGAGCATCAGGAAATGCAAACAGTTGTAAAATTTAGTTCATCAAGGAACATTAGATTTCTCAGACCTGCTGCTCTAGAATTCTTCAGTTTTGAACCATGGTCTTGGAAGGATTTTTATCTGTGAGTGTGGAAGGAAATTCCACAGCTCTAACAAGAGTCTGTCAAGTGTTTGAAGAGAATGTACTTCCAAAAAAACTTCTGTTTTCTTAAGTAGTTTAAAATGTGTCTTTATATGGTGCAATAAAGAGTGTGTCTCTAGGATTGTGTGATTGACTGATAGACCTCTCATTTTCAGTCACAGTAAGTTTTGTAAAACAGTTTTAAAAGAAGGGTGGAGTGAGTAGGCTGCTTAATGAAAAAGTCTGACTCACTTCTTCTCTCAAGAGGAGATTATATACCATAGCAGTGTAGAATCATGATAAATTGTGAACAGAGTGAGATGCAGGCATTTCAAACCTGGAATTATTTTTTTTTTTTTAATCTGGAATATTTGAAAATTTACTAATTAACCATTTTTGAAATACTGCTCCATGTTCAGCAAAGAAATCAAACATTTGTCAGTACCTTGCCTCCACATGTATTTGTTTCTGCCGTGGTATTGTGCGTCCTTTCAGCGTCATAAATAACACTTCTCAAAAGACATTTTAAAGAATGGGAAATGTAGTTGGAATGAATGGCTCATTGTGACTGAAGTTTAGCTGTAAAAGACATAAATTACTATTACAAACAGAGTGATCTTGGTTGGTAATTGTTCCTTGACCTGACTGATTGCTTCTGTGGCTGTGTGTTTGTGCAGCCTGTCAGTACAAGTTGGCAGTGGAACGGTACGAGTGGAATAAGCTGCAGAGCGTGAAGTCCATAGTGCCCATGGTTCACCTTTCATGGAATATGGCTCGGAATATCAAGGTCTCAGATCCAAAGCTTTTCGAAATGATAAAGTAAGTTTTGTTCATTGGAAGGTTTACTGTGCTCTTTTCAACCAGGGGTTGATTTATAAATAGTTCTTCGCAAGACTTTTCAAAGTTCCTGGGAAGCAAACCAAAATTGCTTTAGGTTCTGTTTTTCAAACACAATGTTTATAGGTATCCCTAATTTTATTATGTTTTTGTGTGATGATATTGTGGCATAGCTTTGGAATCATCTAAGTAACATTTTTTAGTTAAATGTGCTGTAGACTTAATTCGGCAATTTACAGAAAGTTGGCTTTGATCACAGCAGCTGTTCAAAGTATGTATCATCAGAAATAGGAAAATTAGGTCATCAACCCAAATATTAGAATTGGAATATAGAGTCATTTTTACAGCAGAATTAAATTCTACATTTCTAGAACTTGTAGCTAGTGTTCTCATGCTGTCATTTGGAGATCCAGTGTAAATCTTTTAAATAAAGGTAAGTAGGAACTTGAGAGCCTCCTTCCCTTTGCTCTTCTGAACAATGAATTGATTGATGTGTAAAATGATAATTGAGTTTAGTGACATTTCTCATAAGGCATATTCCAAAATACAGGAATATTCCAGGCTTCAAGCATCTGTAGTGATTTTCTTTAAAGGGTGCAACTTCAAGAAATGTAAATCATATTGCAGCACCATACTGAGGTTGAGGAATGAATGAACATTTCAGCATATGACATAGGTTTGTCTTAAAGTGGGGGAATGAATTCCAAAGCATATTACTCATCATGAGAATCCTCTGGTAAGCAGCACACTCTGCTTTGCCTGAGTCTACCAAAGCACTTCTGAGCCCTTGTTAGTCTTACCAACATACTGGAACAACAGGCATTGAATCCTTTTATTATTTGCCTTGAAATGGGCTTTAAAAAAATGGGTGAGTTAACTTGTGAACAAAAGGGCAAAGAGAAAGAGAGTCTTTTTTTTCTCCCAGTGGGATTTATTGGTGACATCTGAGTGCGACACCTTTTTACAGTAGGAATTTAATTTAGGCTTGAACATCTGTTGCAGAATGGTGGCATTGGGGAAATGTTAAATTTGTAAGAACTGAGAATGTTGGAAGTTGACAACAGGGAGGTTTGTAGTCACTCTAAAGCTTAATTATAGGGTAGCATTTGTGTGTGAATACTTTCTAAAATCTAGGAACTGATACTTAGGGTAAATAAAGTATTTGCTGAAGGCCTGGCAGTCCTTCCCCTTCAATTAAACAATTAGTGCTCATATTCCTAATGCCAGCTGTCATAAAAAGGAGAAGAGAAACTGAATGTTTAGAAATGAGAAACAGGGGGAAATGCAGGAGAGTGTGGGAGGGAGAAAGCCAAGAAGTCCATTTAAAAATACCAAATCCAGAAGCTTCACTTTTATCTTTATTTATATAAAATACATATAAAGCCCAGCAGACATCTATTGTAAAGCTCAAAGCAATTCTGGAATGTTCTTTAAAAAATATGGGTTTGGTATTTTGGCCTCTTGTATTTTGCATTTGCCATGGTTTGTGTTTAAAAGGAGAAGAATGTGACTGAGCACAGCATCCTTCTCCAAGAGAATTGCTTAAAACGTTATGAAGAAACACAGAGGACAAAATGGTAATTTGCTATTGTCTTGCTGGCTTACAGCAGCCCAGCTTTTTCTAGCAAGAGACTCAAACTTTAGGTGTACATTACAAATAAACAGAGATGCTGAGGAGCAGATAGAAATTTGGGGTGTGCATGCATTCGCTTTTTCCAGTCTGCTGAAACCATTTCCAGTTTACTTGGATTAAGCCTGCCCCATCCAGGTTTGGTTGTCAGCCAAAACTCAAGCTCCTCCTGTGGGTGCAGAGGGGGAAAAAGAGGGGATGATCAGCTCTGGTTTGCAATGTCCAGTTGCAGCAGCCTGAGATAACTTTTTGTTGTGGTCACTCCTGTAGTTATGGAATAGCAGTTCCTAGAAATCTCATGCATGTCAGCACAGCCTGGTGTCTGACCTTGGCATTGTAAACACGCTGCAGAAACCTTCACAAATTTCCTTAAGATAGGGAAGCAATTGCATAATTTTCCTGTGGACTCCTTGTCTGCAGGGAAAACCATCAGGCAAGCAGCTGTTGTCCACGGCACCTGGATTTTTCTATGTACAAAATAGAGACATTTGTGAGTTACTTATATGTGAGTGTATGCATGTGTATAAAAGTGCTGGGAAAAAAAAAGAGTCAATTTTGATAGAGCTGGTTGAATTTCACCTTGGATAGCTGGCTTCATTGTCATCAGGAAATAAAAAGAAGTGACACAGCTGTCATCTTTTTGCTGAGCAGAGGTCTGAAATTGCATGTCAAAGATACATGAAGTGTTTAGGTAGTTTTGACTTCTATCTCTGGGACTTCTTAGGTATCAGCATAGTATGAAAGATCAGCTCTTGGAAAATGATAAAAAGTAGCTTCTAAAATATGTCTTAGTGGGTTTATGTGAAAGTAACCACTGCAGAGGCAATAAACTAAAATTTGAGCATAGATATAAATATTGGAAACCAGTTTAGTGATGAAAAGAAATGGAGTAGCAGAAGGGAAAAAACAATAGAAGAAGGCAACTTCTCTTCTGGAAGAAATCTGATGCCTTGTTGTATTTTTAGTTAATGTGCAGTTCAGTGCTGTCTTGCAAGATAAAAGTCAAAGAGCAAAACCTGAAACTTGTGAGATGTTTTTTAAAGATTTGATTTTAACAGTAGAAGCGTGAGCAGGAGCACAGCAGAAAAAATTATTTAAAACTTGGCTGAGGGAGGACAGCCCTCACAAAAAGAAAAATTAACTGCAAACCTCTTAGATGGAAGCCAGAAGGACTTTTAAAAATGCATCTGAGGAAGAGAAGAATTTTAGAGGTAGAGCGAACATAGTAATAAAGGCTTAAAATTTTAATTCCAAAGTAACTGAAATCCTAAGTTCTATTACAGAAATAGTTTCAGAAATGTAGAAGAACATGACATGGGAGAAATTACTTTGCACAAAATCATGAAGTTAGGTAAAATACTTCTCAGTATCAGGGAAGATGTATTACTGGAAGGTACAAAGAGGTCGGTTCTGCATTGCCACTGGGATGGTCTCTGCACTGTGGAGAACTTTTACTGAATATCTAAATATTTAAATGGGTTTATCACTGCCATTCTAGAAATAATCAGGATTATGTCCATTTTTAATCCTCCTAGTTTGAATATTTGAATTTGACTGGACATGATTTACTCATATCTTTATGCCATACCTTCAAGGAATTTGAGAGGGGGATGGTCTAGATTTTCTTCCAATTGAATTCTCACTGTACCAGAATAAAAATAGGCCTGCAGTACTAAAAGCTGACCCCACTGAATTTGCACAGTCACTTTGCTAGGAACCATTTTGGCTCTTAAGGCTTCCCAAACTTCAGGACATTGTGGTGCATATTCACAGTGATAGTTTGTATCCTTTCTCTCATATTTAAACTCATTAAATAGTTAATACTTAAATTTCCAAGTGCCATTAGTAGGAGCTGAATTTTATCCAAGGAGGGGGAGTTCACCTTCAAGCTATTGTTTTCTGCTTTGTTTGTGAATTTGGCAAACATTGTAGCAGTGTAAGTGGGTTACATTCTGGGCAGTTCTTTCTTCACAACTGTAACAATAGAAAACACTTTGAAAATAACACTTTGAAAAGTCTCTGGAAGTCAAGAGTGGAGAACAATGGTGGCAGGTGTGCAGCTGTGCTTGCAGTTGCTCTTTGGGATGCCCAAAGACTTTGCCAGGTAACAGCAGAAGAGAAGAATGGTAGCTTTTAAGTTTATTTGAAATAATCAAGCTGAATTGCATAAATGAATGCTTCTCCAAAATTAGTGAGCTTGTCAGGAGCACAATAACCCAACAGTCGAATGAATTAATGCTGAATCTATCACCTATGGTTGGCCTTAACATCATAACTCACCTTCACACCAAACTTCCAAGTGAGCTGAAGGAGTTACAGCTTAATGAGCTGTATAATTTTCTTGAAATTGAGTGCATGAAAATAAAATATTTAACAGAGGAACATACTTCCAGTTTTGTGTTATCCTTACAGTGAGGGTGTTAGTGAAGCCACTGTTGTTAGTGAAGATGAACAGTATGAGTGTAAAAGAAGAGGAAAGTATCTCAGAATCCTGAGATTCTATTAAGTACTTGGAAGCACATGAAAGAAACATGGTGGTTTTTTAAATTAGAGAATGTATGTATTACATGCTTCAGGCTTTAAAGTGGGAGAAGGATCAAGTTGAAAACACTTGATAGAACTCTTGAGCACTTTGTTTTCTGTCCAGTGTTTGTTTTTTAACCTTAATTTTTTTCCATCTTCCTTCTGCATCTAATGAGCATGTAACGTAACCACCCTGTAGAGGAGAAAATTGAAGGCTGCAAAGGCTGCAGCTCAAATAAGTAGGGTAGTTGAGAGCTAAAATTATTGTAAATGACATTGTAATTTAGAAATTTGGCAACCTCTTTTGCCAGCTTTTTTTGAAGAACGTATGTAGCTCATAAAATGCTAGAAAACAAGTTACATTTTCTTGTAAGGAAGAGAACTGTAAAAAATTGTGACATAAAATTATTTAGGGTTTTTTTTTTTTGCCTTAACAAGGGGTATGACAGGGAATAGTGGTGTTTAATTTGACGTTTGAACAGGTTTTCTCTTCGTTTGTAAAATAAGTGCTAGATTTATTTTTTGTGTTGATTTTTTTTTCTCCTAATACCAACCTGTCTATTCTTTTTAATTTTGCATGGGAGAAGATACATGTTCATAGATTGTATTTCCACTGTGTGTAAAGTGATACCTGGCAGAACTGGGGATAATAAAGTTTAGTTGTGCTAAGAAAGTAACAGGAGTTTTGGGATGTTAAAAGAAGTCCTTTGGATCAGTCTATAGTCACACAAAATGTAAACAGCTATGCTGAATTAGGCACTTCAAGCTAACTTTCGGTTGACAAATTTATGGTTCAAAATAAAATACGTGGATTGCTTTGGAAAACACATTTTTCTATTGTGCTTAAAAGAGCATTCATGTGTTTCAGTCAAAAATGAAAGGTACAGCCTGTTTGCAGGGCAAGGGGCAGTCCATAGGTCTGACTTTTCCCTAAGCCATGAGTCCAGATTCTTTCTAGGCAGCTGTTTCTGAAATCCCAGAGGAAGAACAAGCTCCAAGTACAGGGTCTTGGAACAAACTGAAGCTTTCTTGAGTTTTGCTGGACAGTTGCATGTTGAACTGAACACACAACTGCTTTTGGTTGCAGGTACTGCCTGTTAAGAACTCTCAAACAGTGTCAGACACTGAGGGAAGCTCTGATTGCTGCAGGAAAGGAGATTGTCTGGCATGGACGAGCAAAGGACGAGCCAGCTCATTACTGTAGCATTTGTGAGGTCAGTAAAAATGTGTTGGGTCATCTACTCTTGTAATATTGATTTAAATTTTGCCCTGTCTTTTGTTGTTGGTGATGTTTAAATTTTGCTTTTTAAGCTGCAGCATCTGCTCTGTGCTGTAAGCACATCTGTGTGATGCAGTGCTGCCTTCCAGGAGCTCATCCAGATGTTTTTCTAGACATGGGCTGTATTTTGCTGAAGTCTCTCCCACAGTACTTCCACAACATTGTTTTTCACTAGGTCACTTTTCAATTCTCAGTTATTATAAAATGTTGTTATCCCTTCCTGCATAAAATTTGATCTGCTGAGCTTCATTTTAAAGGTGTATCTGTCTTCATTTCAGAAGTCAACAACACACTCAGAAGAGAGAGAACTTAAGTCCTTTTTTTCTCCAGGACATACTTTTTTGCTGAATTTTTTCATTCTGCTTACTGTTAATAGTTGCTTTAAAGTACTGGATAATAGTTTCCATGAAGCTTAAAAGAAAATAACATTTTCCTACCCCCTGAAAATCAGTTCCTAGTTATCCTCTGACAGAGCCTCTTGGGCAGGATGAGCATGTGGCTCAGTAGTAAGGAAATAAATAACCAACTTCTTTAGCAGACAGTAAAAAGGAAAAATAGGTATAATTGTTTGAAATCTCCACCTTACTGAGTAACCCCTATTCAGCAAATGAAACCTGCTTTGTCAGTATTGACCCAAAGCTTTCCCATGGCACTGTTCATGCAGACACCCTAAGTGTAATATTAGTGGTTTTACACTGCTTCACTTCTCTGCCCCAGCCTTAGGAGAATAGATTTTCCCTGAACAAATCTAATTTTTCTCTTTGCATGCACAGGGTAAGGTTGTAAATCTTAAAGAAAACGCCGTTTTCATGGTTTTAACTTTTTAAAAAATGAAATTGTAACGCTTGGCTTTCTGTTTCCTGTCTAATAGGTGGAAGTCTTTGATCTGCTTTTTGTCACTAGTGAGAGCAATTCTCGAAAGACCTACGTTGTACATTGCCAAGACTGTGCACGAAAGATAAGCACGAACCTGGAAAACTTTGTGGTGCTAGAACAGTACAAAATGGAGGACTTGATGCAAGTCTATGATCAATTTACATTAGTAAGTCAAATTAATAAGTGGGTGCATAAATACATTATTTGTAAAGCAGTTGTAGACTGTCTTGGTGCTCCGTTGTACGAGTGCCGTGGACTTTCTGATTCAAGTGGAGGTTTGGGTTGTGTGTGATACTTGCAGAACAAAACCTGAAGAGTCAGAATTGTGTGAAATACTACAGTAACTTACTGCAGAACATAACCACTGAGTTTTCAGGAAAAGTATGATGTTACAATTCATAAAGTTGTGGCTTTAAAAATCCAATAGAGATCACCTGAAGACCATAACTGGATCAGATGGAGATGGGAAGAATCAGGACAGTGAAGCTTGGAGAAACTAGCACCAGGTTCAAGAGCATCTCTAATACATTGGTTGTGGTATGAAGTCAGTATAGCAGCAGAGCATCCTATGCACTCAGACCCTTCCTTCCCCTTCCCCACCCATCCCCTCCCAAATCAGCACTGTCCTTCTGCTTAGCAAGTGGATGCTCTCAAACAGTTCTGTCTCTTGGCTTGGGGCCTCCTTTGCATTTCAATTTAAAGCAAAAAGCCTCTTTGCCATTATAGCTCTGTGCTATATATGGCAGCCTCCTGCTTTGAACTGTGTCAGCACAACTGTCCTAACATTTCACCCAGGTTTCATTGTTCCAGGCAAAGATGGCTTTTTTTGTAACCACGATGAAAGCGATGCTGGATGTATTTATAAGCCTTGGCTTTCTGTCGAAGGAGACAAACACTGGACTAAGTGTTATGGGAATTTCATGTTGAATTTAATATGACAGCCCAGTAAGGGTTGTGCCTTTTCATTCATTTCCAGGTGCTGCAGAAAATGTGTGTTTAGTTATTTTATGTATTGGTAGCATGCCAAGTTGTGACCTTCTGAGTTAAAGGCCTCGAGGTTGGTCAGTAGAGGCTGGCGAGAGTGTGGGACCACATCCTGTGAATTTAATTCTCTTCATTAGTCCCACAGAGCCTGAACTTCAGTTCACACTTCTAGGAGGTCACTGTCTTTATAGTCTGTGAAATGCTGCAATTTCAAAGTGATGATCTGTTATAGAAAAACATCTAAATAAACACCTGTTCTCAGATACTTCATCCAGTTGAGTGGAAATGGGGAGGAATGTTCCTGTATGGAGATGAGAGGGAGGAAGGGGTATTTTGTTTTCTGTGCCTGTACATCATATAGGTAAACAGCGATGATACTGTCCCTAGAACAAGGGTTCTCAACCTGTGAGTAGCTCCTTCCCTCATCAAAACCTAAGTCTGGGGCCCTGAAGGACATTGATAATTGTTCTTGTGTGAAGTTGGTGTGCCATTCATTTCTTTTCAAAGGGGATACACACTCAGCTGGGAAGAGTCATAGCCCAGAAGTGACATCTCTCAGATGTAGGAGGAGAGTTAAGGTTTGTTGTAAATCACAGGATGAAGATAATGTCAGCTGGCAAAGGTGCAATAGGCCAAAGAGAGACTGAGATAAAGTACCAGGAGCAAACACAGGGATGAGCCAGCGTTAGGGTTCCATAGCTGGGTTCTTTGGTATGATCTAAAGTGTATTTAAAGACAAGGGGCAGCTTTTTGAAGGGGTTCCACTGATGAGTGGGAAAAGAGGAGGAAATGCCATCAAAGACTTTGATGGAATGCCACAAGGTGCAATACTGGGAAGCAGTTAGGTGTCTCCTGACAGCAGGCAGGAACAAGACACCTCTCTTCAGTCTTGAGGCACTTAGTCCCCATGTCAGAGAATCTGAGACCCTTTCCACAGATTCCTTAACCTCAGGGGGGTATGTTTTTGCTCAGGTAGAGGGGAGGAGAGAAAATGAAGCCCACAAAGGCTTTGGAGAGCCACAAATGGACCATCTCCCCGTTGGTAAACAGGTTGAGAATCCCTGTTTTAGAGTGTATAAAGGTATGTCTGTATTGAGGCCACATGGAGCCTTTTGCTGCCACAGTGGGACTTGTGGCTGCTCACATCATATTAACACAGACATCCCCACAGCATACTCCAGTCTGCAGTACAGGCAAAATCCTAATGCAGAGTGTTCATAAAATACATGTTGTGTTTGAGTAAGGTGGAGAAAAAAAATGCCACTGTTCTTTCGAAAGAGTCCTGAAGTGTAAAAAAAAAAAAAAAAAAATAGTGTGTGTGACTTCTAAACTCTCATGGTTACAGTTTGTGCAGGTCTTAGTTAAACACAGAGTTTTGCACCCTTGTAGAAAAGGTAATTTAATGTTTTCTCTTTCAGGCTCCTCCATTGCCATCCTCCTCATCTTGACATTTTTTCATGGACATTAAATGAAAACTTTTCTGATATTCAGGAAGTGACCCAGTTCTGCACCACTGATTTTTGTAGCTATCCCGTAAGGCTGCTGGCTGAAAGCTGTGTCTATGCAACCTTCCAAGTGCGGAGTGTCAACCAACTGGACAGGAGAGAGCACTGCCTCCTACTCCAGAACTCAAAACAAATAAAGCTCATCCAGCTGTACTTCAAAAAAATAATTCCATGTTTTGTATATATCTGACAAAACTGGCAACATTATACAGACTACTGACTTGAAGACCACCTCTTTTGTATTTCTCTGTTTCTGGGCTGATGAGTTGGTTTCATCCATTTTTCCCCCTTCAGAATTTCCCTTGGAAAAAGTACTAGCTTAGCTGGTCATTTCTTTGTAAGGTAGTTAGAAATTTTAAGTCTTTCTTTGGGCAACTTTTTTTTTCTTTTTTTTTTTTTTTTTAATGTGAAGAGTTAGGTGATATAAATTTTTTACTGCTTTTATGTTTTTCTGTCTTGTTTTGAAACCATGACGGTTACACTTTTGGTTCCTAAATAAAATTTAAAACAATTAACAGCCAAGTCACAAAGATAAATGGGTTGCACATAGACTAAGGAATAAACTTCAGATTTGTGATTTTTGTTTCTAATCTTGATGTAAATTTACACTATTTATAAATACATATTTATTGCTTGAAAATATTTGTGAATGGAATGCTGTTATTTTTTCCAGATTACCTGCCATTGAAATTTTAAGGAGTTCTGTAATTTCAAACACTACTCCTATTACATTTTCTATATGTAAATAAAACTGCTTAGCATTGTACAGAAACTTTTATTAAAATTGTTTAATGTTTAAAGTTTTTCTATTGTTTGAGTTTTAAAAAGATTTTATGTACAGTGCCCAGTTTTTGTTCTTTTTTGAATCTGATTATATATATTTTATATATACTCTTGTGCTTGTGTATATATATAATATATATAGAAACTCAAATATAAATATGTGTATAAAGATTTAGAGACTAAATTTTTCTCGTTTTAAGTTTTACATCTATGGTAGATTTGAGGTGTCTACTGTAAAGTATTGCTTACAAAAGTATGATTATTTTTAAAGAAATATATGGTATGTATCCTCAAAACATAGAATGACCTTCAGACTGGTTTATTGTTAAATTGCACTTTTTGCAATAACAGACCAA
The DNA here is from genome assembly GCA_016584745.2 of Phylloscopus trochilus trochilus. NCBI lineage: Eukaryota > Metazoa > Chordata > Aves > Passeriformes > Phylloscopidae > Phylloscopus > Phylloscopus trochilus. The sequence continues at coordinate 41,083,270 of WQNJ02000082.1, forward strand.
TAAATAGTTGCTGCCAAAATGTAGTAGTAGAAAATAAGTAACGGCTAAATTTTAAAGCTCTTCAAGAAAATACCAACTTTGCAGGAAGTTTGGCACTAGTTTTAGAGGAGGAATGAAGAAGATTTGAGTTTTGGTGGGGATGTTCTCTAGATTTCAACCAAATTGCAACTTATATATTACAATATGTTCTATTAACAATTTTAAAAGTTAAGACTGAATCATCTTGGCGTCATTGTTGACCCCAAAAAAAAAAGGACGTTGTTTTGTGGTATTCTATTGTATTTTCACATATTTTGTAATACGAATTCACTGGTAAATTTTTGAAGCACTAGGTTTATTTAGGACAAGTTTATAATATATCATTGTAACAGTTTGCAGTTTTAATGATGGTATTTATTTTAAGTTGCTCCTTTTTCTCATTAGCTTCTTGAAAATGCATTAAATCTAAAATTCAAAATTGATAGCTTTCTTATCGATCAGAGTTGACTGATGCGGAGGGTTCCGCGTCCAACAGTTTCCTCATAATTTCTCATTAGTGGGGTATGTTAGTGATTGCATTGTTCAATTTTTTTGTAATCAATGTGAAGTGTTCCAGGCACAGAGCATGCTATGGATAGTTCCTTCTGAGCAAAAAGAATCGCCTCTTACCTTGTAGCTTCAAACGAAGGGTGTTGTAATGAAGAATCAGCACAGCTTACCTACTGCTGGTACAACAGTTACACCACAGCTAGAGCTGACGTTCTTGCTAGTTCTTACTAGTTGGACAAAAGGGTGTAGAGATGAAAGAAAAGCGTAATGAAAAGCTCTTGCCAGCAGAATTATCAACTAGCAGTTAGGAAGCCAGTATTTGCAGTTCTGTAAAGGTGTAAGTCTCAGCTCTTGATAACAAACTCTACAAATCATAATTTTTATTTTTTTTTTTTTACTTATGTACTTTATGCAGTCATAAATATTGTAATCTTGACAAACCATGCTGCAACTGAAAAGCTACTCCTTTAAAGTAGTCTTAAACCCAAATAAAAGCAAGATACACTTACCTCAACTAATGGTAAACAAAGGTCCTCATTTCTCAATTGCTAATTAGGGAAAGAGCTACTGTGTGCTAATCAGAAGGGCTTTGTACCTTTCCTCCCCTTTGGAAAAGAGGATATGGCATTACCCAGGAAGAATATTCATATTTTGCCAATGATCAAGTAGACCAAATCAGTAGAGCATCAGGCAGCGTTCCTTGTGCTGTGGGAAGGGTTGCCGTGAATTGGGATTGCTGCAGGACTTTAATTGGAATTTAATACTTTGCAGTTTCCATACTTCTCAACCACACTCTGCTCCCAAGTGATGGGACAGTTTGGATCTATATAAGCTGCTATGATTTAGAATGCTTTTGTTCCACTTCATTAAAAAAGCACAAGTTAATATTTCGTCAGTTGTACTTCTTAAGAAGCACTTCTGCTTCTTCAGTTGTGAAGCACATGATGCCAGGTGAAGCATTTGTAATCTCTGGGTGTTTCCAGGCATGAGGAGTTGGGCAGGGTGGGGGGAGGCTGGAGTCTGGAACTTTCCAAGAAATCTTGGTCTTGGGGCCCTTGAGCTCCACAGCTGAGCCCTGCAGCAAGTGATTCTGATCTGTGGCTACAAATTGTGGTAGCAGGCAGATTAAAGATGAAAATGGCCAAAGACGTGGCATTTGTTGCAAGAATTTTCATAAAGTTACAGGCTGAGAGAGAAATGATACTGTTAGGAGATGAATAAAACCAGAGATAAAAATAGGTGTTTAAAAAAACAGTATAAAGCTGAAATACAGACAAGAAGGAATTAGAGCAACATTTGCTACTGAGCTGTGGGTCTGAGAATTGTCCTTGAGGAGCTTGACAAAAAGGGATCCTTACATGGGGAGAATAAATAGTCATGTGTTTCTTAGCTTAATCTTCCATAAAAATATTTAACAGCATTTGATTTTAAAGCTTTCCTCCAAATACATAACTTGGGAGCAGTTAATCTTTGCTTTTTTGGGGAAGTCCTACCAGTGGTTACAGTTTAGAAGTAGTGATGCTGATGTCTATGTGTGAAGTATTTAGATAAAAATCACTAGAAAGTGAGAAGTATCTACTGACAGGAAATCCCAAAGCTTCCTGAATTTGTGTAGCAGAGAACTTCTTGATCCTAAAGACAAAGTACCCTGAATCTGTGCCTTGCTCTGTGACTTTCCAAGTAGCATTAAAATGAAGGTGCTTGGCTGAACTGAGCACAGCTTGGCTAAGTTGAGCCATTGTTGGGTCAAAGGTGGGCAAGGCTTGGAGATTTCACAGCTGGTGATTTCCTGGCCACAAATACATTTATTGATTAACAAAGAGAAGGCAGGTGCAGGGGTTCAGCCAGGACCACAGGGAAGAGGGTACCCATCCTTGGTTGCTGCCCTGATCCTGGGAAGGGGTTCAAACGTGGCACTCAGTGCAGGGGCTGGGAGGGAGGAGGGTGTTTAAAGCTGAGCTTACCTAGGTCAGAACCATTTTGTCTGGAGCCAGAGCAGAGCCAAGAAGGGGCCAGCAGATGAGTGTGGTGGGAATGCTTCATGTAAGAAGGACTTGTCCATAAGAAGGGCATGGAACTGTTGGAGCAGGTTCAGAGATGGGCCATGAAGTTTACGTGGAGGAGGACTGGAACACATCCTCTGGGAGGACAGGCTGGGGAAGTTGGGGCTGTTCATCCTGGAGAAGAGAAGGTTGTGTGGACAGCTCAGAGCACCTTCCAGTGTCTGAAAGGGCTACAGAGAAGGTGGAGAGACACTTCTTTGCCAGGAACTGTAGTGGCAGGAAAAGGGGGAATGGTTACAAATTGAAAGAGGGGAAATTTAGCTCAGATACTAGGGAGAAATCCTTCCCTGTGAAGGTGGTGAGGCCCTGGTTGCCCAGAGGCTGTGAATGCCCCATCCCTGGCAGTGTTCAAGGCCAGGCTGGATAAAAGCCTTGAGGAACCTGGTCTGGTGGGAGATGTCCCTGCCCACAGCTGGGCTTTGGGACTAGAAGAGCTCTAAAATCTATTCTGAGCTCTTAAATACGATTCTGTGATCTTCCATGGCTGTAGCCAGTGTGGGAACGGGCAGAGGACTCACTCCAGCTGAGAATGCATGGAGACAGAGCAAGGCTGATGAATGTGAGGATTTGCCTGAGGGACAGGTCAGAGCCAACCAGTGCTGCCTGTTCCCTTTGTGCTGGTGCTGAGAGCAGAGGAAGGAGGGATGCAGGTGATGCCCAGACAAGTTCAAGCAGAAAATGAAGCTGAGGCTGAACCTCAGGTGAGCTCAGTGCAGGGCTGTGCCTGGGGAGGAGGGCACAGGGTGCCAGGGACGAGGCTGCCAGCAAGGCAGCAATGTGGGCATGGGGAGGGCACAGGGCAGCCTCATTCCAGGAAATCAAAAATGGGGGAGAGCAGGACATTTTGGGGGAGGTGGGGAAATGACATTTCCTTCCATGCAAAGCTGAAAACAGAGGAGAGGGAGAGCAGCTGCTGCTGGGCAGAGCCCCTGTGGTGGCAGGGACATGGGCAGGGGGTGCAGCTCTGCTCTGTGTCTGGACTGGGAGCACAGGGACCGGCCCCGAGCCCCACAGGAGCTGTCCCTGTCACCACGGGAGGGAGGAGCTGCCCTGTCAGCTGCTGTGCCCAGCAGCGCTGGCCTCTCCCATTGCACGGGGATAACGGGAGCAGGGATGAGCTGCAGAGGTGAGGGGTGAGGTGGATATGTCCACATCTGGTTTGGGAAGCCATAAAAACACTGAAGGGTTGGAAGATGGGAAGAGGCATCTCACCGTGGCAGCAGCAGGGAAGGCTCAGCTCCCAGCCTGGCTAGGGCAGCAGTGTCAGTGTTTCACAGGGCACTGCCAGTTCCTGCTGCCTTCTTAAAGGGTTAAAATGCAATTGCTGCTGCCCCTGCCTGGGGAACAGTGGGGCAGTGGGCACACACAGCAGCTGGGGCACACGTGTGGACCTGGGATGAAAATGGATTTATCACTGGAGTCCTCTGCCTCCCTCCTGTCCTGCCCCCGAGCTCCTGATGGGCAGTGGTTCCTCTCTCACAGAAGGCAGCACACTCTGCTTTCTATGAGGATGGAGCACTGTTCTCAAATGTCTTTTTTTATTTTTTTTTTTTTTCCTTCATAGAAGGTGTTTTCAAGCTGTAGGACAGAGCTATTTAAAAGTAGCAAAATCCCTGGCAAGGGTTAATGGATGGGCTAATGGTTAAACAAATGGGCTCAAAGCACTGACTCCTTTAATTCATAGAGCTGGAAGATTCTTGCAGGAGTCACACCCGAGCAACTCAGCCATTGCCAGAGTCCCTGGGAGCACTGAAACGTGGCATGAGAGAGTTGGCTCCAAGTACATGCAAAAACAAAATCATTGCAAGAGTCAGGAAGGGACACCACAAGAGAAGACTGAGAGAAGAAGTGTTGCCATGCTCGTGCCTGCCTGTTTTGGTTTTGGGAAATTCCATTCCCAGACACGGTTTTTGTACACAAGGACATAGAATGTAAATTACTGTGTGTTTTCCACATCTGTTCCCAGAGGAGAGACTTTTGTAGTAGTCTCTGGAACGGGCCAATGGTTCCCAAGAGTCCCATCTCTGAGGTGGGCACATCTGAGAAAGTATAACAAGAATCAGAAAAATAAACCGGGGTCTCTCTTGCTTAGAGAGATCACACAGCCTCTTCTGATGCACTCCCTGCCTCGTTCCTGTGTGTCCCACAGTGACAAAGAAGTAGCCTAACAAGTGTGCAGTGACGTGGCTGGGCTATCATTTAGCTCAGCCTTGTGGGCACAGAGGAAATGAACAGGCATATAAAGGATGTTTTCACCCCTTTCCTCCTCTGTGCTTTTCAGCACCAAATCAGTGGGAAACTGAGTAGTCCCTTGAGGAAGCTGGGCTTTTCCTGTGGCAGTGGTCAGTCAGCTGTAGCTGTCAGTGCCTTAGACTGAGAGCAACATGCAGTTGATGTCCTGGGTGCTGCTGGAGCTTTAATCTGTTCAATTTTTAACATGCACAAAGTTTAGGGGGTTGGGGGTTGTTTTGTTCCTCCAGGACATCACTGCCAGTGGGCTGTCCCACAGGCTGAGCTTCACAGCAGTAACTTGAAGGATTTTGGTGGCACCTGGAGAAGGCTGAGAGATGGGCACTGGGTGCAAACTGGGTTTGGTCTGCAAGCAAGGTTCAGGTGCATGCAAAAATGATCTGTTTAGGAACCAAAAAAAGTGGTCCTTGGGTAGGAGAGCACATTGGCTCCTGCAGGATAAGTGAGCCACCAGGAACAGCCTCACTTGGGTTGTGATGAAGTCCAAGGACAAGAACTAGCAGCCAGTCACAGCTGCCATGTGTTTGGGGGTTTTTGGGGGGGTTGCAAGGGGAGTGTGGAGGGCTTTTTAAGGGTAGTAGCACTAGGCAGGGTATCCAGTGCAAAGTGATAAGAGCATCTGCTGTGTTTCCAGTAGTTGTAGACCTCCTTAAAGGTCAAATGCTTCCAGAGCTAAAGATCTGGAAACATATTCCAGGGGCTCAGGAGCTGCTGGCAGGCTCAGGGCAGACTTAGGGCTCGGTATTTTCTTGCAGGACTTTGTCTTGCTTGGGATGCCAGTGTTACCTCTGCTGTCTTGGATCAAATGCTGATTTAGGGACACATCCACTGCAAACAGAGCAGCTCTCCCAGCTCCTGTGTTGGGCACCAGGAGGAAGGAGGAGCAGGGAGGAGCTGGCACAAGAGAGTAAATTATTCCAGCCCTGCCTCAGCAAGTGGCTGCTGGAGTCCCCTGGAGTGTGTGAACCTTTCAGGAGCACAGCAGCTCCTCACAGCTTTCCCTGAGTCCTGCTGGAGGAGAGCCCAGGGCTGGCTGCTCACCCACACCCGCTGGGGAGGGCAGACAGCAGGAGCTGGGTGTGTGTTGGAGGGGGTTTAGGGCTGCTGCTCTTTAATATCTGCCCATCCTGTTACCTCCTGGTGCCTCCCAGGCTGGTGCAACCCTGGAAGGCTTGTGAGAGCACCCAGAGAGGTTTGCTTTTAGGTGGCAAAGTGATTGTAATTACACTTGAGGAGGCAGAAGTGCCTGGGCAGCCCAGGGATGCTGATATGCAGCCATCAGATAAGGGTGAGGATATCAGATACCTGGCTGGGAGATTTAAAAATAAAAAAATTGCTTCCCATGACAGGTTGAGGAGGGATAATGTTACTGAGAAATAGCACTGTGGGCTCAGCCCAGGAGTGCCCCATGGCACATGTTTTGCATCAAAATACTGAGCTTTGGCCAAGAACCAGCCCACAGCAGTTCCTGGGCAGATGGACATCGTAGGAGAAAAATATCTCAGCTCCACATGAAATAGGTTTCCTTCATCATTATCCATTCCTGCACTCACAGGCAATGAGATTTTGGTATTCCTAAACATGGATGAGGGAAATTGCTGTGAACTGGGTGTTGTAATCATGGGATTCTAAGTCAAGTTGCAGCCTCACATTTAGATCCTGCTTCAGCATCTTCATTCTCAGGAGGAATTTCTTCACTGAAAGGGTTGTCAAGCATTAGAAGGGACTGCCCAGGATGGTGGTGGTGACACCCTGAAGTGTTCAAGAAACAGCTGGATGTGGCATTTAGTGCTGTGGTTTGATTGTTGTGGTGGTGTTTGGTCAAAGGTTGGACTTGATGATCTTGAAGGGCTTTTCCAACATTAATGATTCTGTGATTTTTTGATCTTTCAGCTTTTACCCATGTTCTCCAGTCAGAAATTCTACAGGGTTATCTCTAAGATAGATACAGACATTTCCCCTGTAAAAGAAAAACTAAAATACCAGGGGAAAAAATCCCAGTTTTTGTGAGAAGCATCTTAGTGGTGCAAGAATGCAATTTTTTTAAAGGTAGCAAATGAAGAAATAGAGCAGCAAATTCTGGCAGGGCAGGAGACTGGGCAGGCAAAAAATTGTTTGACCAAGTGCTTGGTAAACCCCCTCAGTTCTGCTAACAGAGAAATAATGTGTGTCAGGAAGTGATGGTACCTTTGAAAAGCTGCTTCAGCAGCTACAAAGCGAAAAGCAAAGGTGGAATGAGTTTTCCAGCACCCAGCAAAATGAGTTGGCAATTATCATAAGTGCAACTTCAGTTCCTAATTCTCAAAATCAGTGCAAAATGCTGTTTACAGAGCTCGTTGGAGCCTCTAGCAATTACAGCTGTGTTATGAAGAATGCCATGGCTAATGCTCTCTATGGCTTATTTACACAACCACGAGATGGGAGAACATAAGACAGCATATGAATGAAGTGCTGCTGTGTTTGAATAGGTATTTGATTGCCCTGTGTGTGCCAGGAGCTGCCTTTTCCAGCTCTCTCTGGTGTTTCTCCACCTCCTGTCCCGCTGGTGCCTGCAGGGTAGGAGCCCCAGGCCCTGCCAGCACAGCCCATGGCTTCCTTCCCTCGGGGTGGTGGCCACGAGATGTTTTTTGGGTGTGATGCTGGACCCTGCTGAGCTGTGTGTTCACATGGAAACTGCGCTAGAAAAATCAATTTGGCCTCCAGCACGGAAACATTCCTGGCCCCTGCCCTGAAACCACCTCCTGTCCCCTTTCAGTCCATCCCAGGGGTGCTGGGGGTCACAGGGGCGGCCACTGCAGAGGTGCTGGCTCCTGGAGGAGGGTGCTGGGGCAGCTCAGCACCTTCTTCCCTGGCTGCTCATCAACAGCCAGGCTGGTTGGTGCTGCCAGGAAAATGAGGAACGTGGAGTTTTCCCTGGCAGGTCTCTGAGGTCTGCTGAGGAAAGGCCTTGGGAAGGAATGAGGAGGTTTGTGCTGGTGGATTTTGGTACCTGGAGAGAGGATAGAGGGGTGGAGCACCTTGCCTCAGTGTTTCCTTTCCTCCCTGCCAGTGATTGCCCACATTGGGCATTTCTGCCCAGGGAGCCCCTGTACTGCAGGGCAGTGGATGCAGGGCAGTAGTGGATAATGTGAGTTTAAAAAGTGGGGTTTGCTGTGGCTGGGGAGAAGGGGTGTGCATTTCTTCTCATCTTCCAGAAGCTGGGTGGTGTGACTGCTTCTGAAAAACTAAAAACTTGAATACACAGAAAAAAAAAAATCTCACACAGAGAGGAAGTGCTGCTCACTGCTCTGTGTCTTTTTTTTTTTTTTTTCCACCTCCTTCCTCTTCCAGTTTGGTTGGCAAGCTATCTTGCTTGAGATCTGCCAGAGAAGAAGCCCTTTTTCTCTCTATTCTGGCAAATCTCTTCACTTCTTGAATGTCTCCTGTGCCTTATTTGTGTGCTCATTTTGGTGCTTTTCAGTGGCTGTGCTCATCTCTCCTTCTCAAAATACCTCTTCTTTCTCTTCACATTTATCTCCATGCTGTCACTGGCAAACATCCCTAGTGCAGCCTTTTTATTCATTGACACACTCCTTGTGTCTCAGCCATGCTCATCACCTTCTCTTGGTGGATTTAATGCTCAAAGGGGGTGGAAAAATTTGGGTTTGAAGAATAGGTTGGCATTAGGAGAACCTTCCAGACCAAAGGATATCATAAAGCAATTAGCTCAACACTGTAGGTAGGCCTGTGCCTGTCACTGATAATGGCAAATCCACTGGGATACAAGAAAAATAGTTCTTTTTAGAACAGGCTTTTATTTGTCTCTTTGCAAGATGATTCATTTGTTTGGGCTGTCTGAGAAAGCTTTAAATGTCTTCAAAGTTTTAAAAACTGAAGTCATAATGTCCCTCCAGCACTCCTCCACCTTAGTCCCCATTACCAAAATGCTGTTTTAAATGGTGGTCTGACTTGAATTACTTTGTGATTCTTTACTTGTTTCTTTCACATTTGCCTCTTGCTGAAATGCTCTGAGTCATCACTTCCCTGCCACGCAGGGAAGTGTGGAAGTCCTTCCCTCCTCTGCCTCCCTCCTTCATCCCCCAAGGTTATTGACCAGTGGTTATTGGGTCAGCAGAAAAAAGAAAGCTCTGGTCCAGTTGATAGAAAATTGACTAGAAAAGGGTGCATATCTTTTTTTTTTCTTTTTTTTTTCTTTTTTTTATCTTTTTTTTTTTTTTCCAGTGAAACCTTGTTCACAGTTTCTGCTTTCCTTAATGTATTTGCTATACCTGTTTGAATGGCAGGTTCCCCTGAGCACAGCTCATCCCATCTGATGTGCAGGAGCACAGAAACCCTCGTGCCTTGGGGTCCTCTGCCCTGCCATGCTCCCTTAGTTAAGCTGGAATTGGAGGACCCAGAGGTGGTTTGGGTGATAACCTTTCCCTATCTCTTCTCTTTGTAATTTCTTTCATCTTCTCTGGGTGCAGCAAGAGGAAGTTTTTCCCCTGGCACCTCTCCAGCTGCAGCGACTTCGAGGAAGGAGTTTCTCTTCCCTGTCCCAAGCAGCTGAAGCAGCCCTTGTCCAAGAGGTGCCCGTGCACAGCTCCCCTGCAGCCAAACCCCTGGGGAGGGCAGCTGGCCCCTGGCAGGGGGGACATCCCCTGGGAGCAAACAGGGCTGGAGCTGCACCCTCCCAGCCTGGGGAAAGGTGCCCTCGTCCTCCTCCTCGTCCTCGTCCTCCTCCTCCTCCCTGGCTGCTGTCCCTGGGCAGAGCCCCACTGGCTGCTCACCAGTCCTCTCTCATTTCAGGCCAGAAAACACTACTGTCTCCATTTCTGGAGTGAGGGATTGTCCCTTAGGAAGGAGTCTGGGATCTCTCTGGTCCTCTGAGAGAAATGACTCAACTTCACTAAACGTGAGGGAGTGAGGATGGTTAGAGGGAAAAACAGAGAGAGCTGTTTTGGGTAAGACATCAAGACAACTTGGTCATGGATGATAACTTCTCCAAAAACCCAATAAGGACATGAGAAGACAGGAGGTGGGACAGTTTCCTGAGCCTTTTCCTCCCAGTTTCACCTGGGAGCAAAGCAAATTCTCTGAGCCTAAGGTTTCCAAACCCTAAAAAGCAAATAAAGAGCAGAACAACTCTCTTGGACCGTCCTGACTCTGTGAGAGGAGAGAAATCTGTATCAATCCATGTACAGCCACTGAAAGCTGTTTCAGATGTGGAAATAAAAAGTCTCTCGAGGGTACCAGCCCTTGAAAATTAAACCAGATGCATTTTTTGCCAGATAACTTGCTTTTGATTATGATGCAAGTTTATTCTGAATGAACATTTCCAGGCATGCAAAGTGGCTAATCTGGCAAACCAGCACTTTAATAGATCTGGGATCTCAAAGCTCCCATGTGCCATTACACAGTGTTCTCTCCCTCCTACTCACAACTCTGATGTTAAGACAATTTCTTTGGATCAGGAAAAGGTTATTTCCTTCAAGCTGGGTTTGGTTTGGGGTTTTTATTCCCCAGAAGGAGGTATCAGTGAAAAATTAGGGTGTTTCCTTGAGAAGACAGTGAGTCATTAGTAGCTGTGTTGAAATATCTTTATTCATAAATATTGTAAAATTATTCACATCTTTAATTTTACAGACACTGCAAAACTTAAGACTCCTTTAAGAAAGATGATTCCTTGGTCATGATGAGTGGTCATGATGACCACAACCTGGGACATCACCCTGGGAGCCCCAGTCCTTGTTCCTGCCATCCCTGTGACATTTGGAGCTCCCTTGGGCTGGCACACTGGGCCACATCTCTGGAGTTGTGTTTGGGGAGGAGTGTAAGAAACGAGACAAAGAAGGATCCTGGTCCTGTTGTGTCCTTGCACCACCCTGCAGTCCCTGAGGTGGGGAATTCCTCAGCAGCCGCCTCTCCTCAGGCTTGTGACATCTTGCAAGGCTGACCTCTCCTGGGAAATCCCTCCCAGGCCTGTGCCCCTCCAGTTACCCTGCTTTCCTCTGCACTGTGCTGAAACCCCAACTCCTCCCAGGCTCCCCTGGCTGCCTGAGCTCCCTGGAGCCTCTGCTCTGCTCCTGGTTTTCTCCCCATGAAGAGCACCTGCCCTGGATGGAATCGCACACACCCTGAGCAGGGCTCCTCACTTGCACCCACTGGGTGCTATTTCCACCCATTTTTCACCATCTTTACTACAAAACAGCATCAAAGTCTCAGTGCACAACCCCCCACCCTCCCTCATGTGCTCCTTGCTCTCTCAGAGGGGAGTTTGGGGTGGGGTTTACCTGATTTTAGTCTTAACAGAGTCACTTAAGCTCTTTCTCCTGTTTCTTCTTTGAAACACCTCCTGTGACTGTCATTGCAAAACACTGATTTCTTCATTCCTTGGGCTGCCTTGCTCTGAGATTTCCTGCTGGCCTCAGCAGCTCTCCTGGCAGACTCTCTGCCTCTGATGTGTTTGAGAAAGGGTTCATTGTCAGCCTCCACACTCTTAGCAAGTGGCTCCTTGGATTTCTCTTCTGGGGCTGCCCTACTGTAGCCTTGCATCTAATTTGCCTAATTTCTGCATCTGATTCCTACTTTTTGAAGGGTGTCTGTTTGGTTAGAATCGCTCCCTTGTGCTGGTGTTTAGCCACCTGGGGTGTGTGTGAGTGTATTTTCTATTTATTGTCAGTACACGTTTACTGTGAACTTCTAATGTGGTGTCTTTAAAGAGATCCCACTGTTGCAGGGCTCTTCAAGAGAAACTTGGGCAGAGATCACAGCAGATCCCACTTTCCCATTGGGCTCCATATTTGGCTTAAAAAAGATATGAAGCAGCTCTCAGCTGTTCCTGCAACATGCAAATCCAGCCTCCCAAAGTTTCCCTCTGAATGAGTTCACTCCCTGCCAGGGAGCCATCCCTCCATCCTTGTCCAGCAGCAGGAGGGGATTTGGGGGACTGCATCTGAGGGTCTTTGCTCCCAGCTGCCCCAGAAGAAGCTGACCAGTGTGTCAGAGTGTGCTCATGGATCTGGGTCTGCAGCAGGGAAAAGAGGGAACCTGTGGTCACAGATTTTCCAATGATTCCTGATTTTTGCCTCTGTAGCACTGAGAGTCCTCTGTCTGTGTTTCTATCAAATTTATGAACAATCCCTCTCACAAAATCCCATGAACATGGACACCTCTGGGAATAACAGTTTTTTGAAGGCTCTGATCCAGTTAGAAAAGTCCTGTTTTTTCCATGCCTTTTGACCTTTTATACTTCTTCTCTGATCTGCCAGTGCTGAGGGGTTTGACTTTTATTTTTTTTATAAATATATACATTTTTTGGTGGCACCTCAAGGTCACATTTGTACTCTTGTCTTCCATTCAGAAGCTCCTCTTTCCTGCCCTCCTTCCCCAGTAATTTTATCTTGCTGCACATGCAGTCCTCCAGTCATGCAAAAGCTGTATTTTTAGACAGCTCTGCTTGGCTCCTGCCTAGGGACGTGCAAGCATAAAGTTCAGCACTGCCTGGCCAGCTCTTCCCTGGGGTTGGTAACCCCAGAATTCCTGCTGGAATAAAAGTCAAACTGCTCAACTTCGAAGAGCCTTTCCCTGAGCACTTTGACAGGACAAGTCAGCAGCTGCTTTTTAGGTTTTTCTGCTCATTTTACTCACAGAACACAACAAGACCGCTTCCTGCAGGTTTGGTTTTTTTCTTTCACACCTTGCAGACACAAACACCTCTCAATATTTATCCCCAGCCAATGCAGCCATTTGATGGAAAGCCCCCATCCCCCCCTGGCCCTGTTCCTCAGGCAAGTGCTCCTGTCGTTTGGCACCTGGGGGGTTTGGTCCCATGCATCCCTCGTGTCACAAAGGCAGCCTCTGGCCGGTGGAAAGGGACAGGCAGAACAAGCAGCTCTGTGAGTGGAAACAGGAAGGGGTAAGCAATTGATTTCCTGAAATCTGGACAATTGTTCCCATCCCTTCTCCACCTGCTGAAGGGATCTCCATTTTGAAACACCAGCACTGATGCAGTGACTCCTTTCAGGGATGTCTGAAATGGTGACAAGTGCCCTGAGTGGGTGCAGAGAGGTTTAATCCCAGCACTTTTCCCCAGCAGCATCATTGTTCCAGCACCCTTCTCCTTTTGTCCAGAGCAGTGCCTCAACTGTACACAAACCCCTGGTTTGTTCTGCTTTGTAGAAACAGTGCATATTTTCTCCATCTTCATCTTCAGGTGTTGAGGGGAAAAAAAAAATGAGTAAATGTTTACAGCTGCTCCAGCCAGAGCAGAGTGAACGCCCAGAGGTGATCTTCTCTCTTACTCTTCCTGCACCAAGAATGTGAACAGAGGGAGGTTTCAGTCCCTGTGAAAAGTCCCTGAACTATTCCAAGTGTCTTGATTATTTTTTTTCAAAGCAAGAAACACCACTATTTTAAGGCATCACTAGAGGAATGAATCTGACAAGCCTTTATCCAAATGAATCTTTAAATTTTGAAAGGGGGAAAAAAAAAAAAATCCCCTGTGACTGACAAGGTCCTTTTCAAACACATAATATGCTGAACCTTGGATGACATTTCTGTGGGTGTTAAGCCTAAAGAGCTATCTTTGCATGCAATGTAGCAAATGAACTGTGTAAGGTGAGGGCTGTCGCTCTGTGCATCCTTGCTGAGTAGTACTAGAGCATGGTAAAACCTGACAAGCTGCTTCTTTTAAACCTGCATGTCCCCAGGGAACAGGCTGGTATATTCTTGCTCTTCAAACACCTGGAAAGTTTGCTCTAGACTAACTAGTGTCATGTGTACTCTGTGTTGCAAGGAATAGGTCTTGTGGGGCTTTGTGGAAGAGCACAAAGGTAGAATGATGCAAGTAAAGCTATGACTGAAACAAGACTGTTTGAAGATCTTTATCAGGTGTCCCTCCCTAGTTTTCCACCTGTCTTGTCTTCCCTCTTCACTTTTTCTGGACTTTTGGATCATCCTCACCCTTCCTTGGGGGCCTCTTGTTATCCTAAAGATGACTCTTTAGGTCATCCTAAAACCCCACTGCCCCCACTCTGGCTGAGACCATCCCCTGTGGAGGAGAGCAGATGAGTCTGCTCATATTCTGTAATCCACAAGGTAGAAACAGTGCAAGCCTCTCCCAGCACCCCCAGCCTGGAGTAGCTGTTTCATTTAATTTTCCTTTCCCTGAAATACCTGTTTGGGGTTTTTTGTTTGTTTTGGGTTTTGTTTGTTTGTTTGGGTTTTTTGTTTTTGTTTTGTTTTGTTTTGTTTTGTGGGGGGGGGGGTTAGTTTTGGGTTTGGGTTTTTTGGGTCTTTTTTTTTGTATTTTCAGGATGGCTACCAAGCTCCTTTCAGCACTGAATTAGGGGAACAGAGGGTACAGCAGCAGATAGAATCACCTATTAATCAAATTAATGTGTCTTGGTGAGCCAATTCAGAACACTACAGAGCTGGTTCTCGTGATTTCATAGCATCTCACGACACTCAATATTTTTTGTTAAAGCTCTACTTTCCAGATTCATGGGATGATGGGAGAAGCTGAGGAAGAATCAGCAATAAAGCATCTAGAGCACCTGGCTGCAGAGAGTAATTGGCAAATGGGACCCAAGTGCATCCCAAAGTCTCAGCAAACCAGGAGGCAAATAAAAAGCACCTGCAAAACAACTGATGTTGGCTGAGCTTGCTGGAAAGATGCATGAAATGTGCTTGACTGGCTGCTCCTGTGGACTGGAGCTGTTGAGTGGTGGTGCCAAGTTCTCCAAAATGCCACAAAGTTTTCTGGGGAGCCCCTTGTGGGAAGCTGGGAGCTGGCAGTGCAGGAGATGTCTGTATGTGCAAAATGTGGCACATTTTGTGTGGCACAAAATGTGGCAAGAAATTATCACCCACAAAAGCTCTGGAGTGGCAAGTCTGAATCTCCAACCCCCCCAGGACGTGTTTGCAGCCTCAACCCCCTGAGAAATGACAGTGTCAAAACACGCTGCTAGTCAAAATAAGGCCCCAAAAACACACTTTACAAACCTCTTGACATGAAAACCTTAAAAATATGTGGGACATAGGGCACTAAGAGAGACACCTGATAAGCAGCTGGGCATAAATGCAGCTGCAAACTACCCCCAGATAAAAGAGGTGCTGAGGCTGACTAGGAGATTGGTGGAGGATCTCTCCTGCCATTCTTGTTCTGCTGTGGAAACACTTGAAGTTGTTACCAGGAACAGTTTGCAAAGCCTCAAACAAAGCCACTGACAGAAATAACTTGAACACACAGAGGAAAAAATTGCTTGAGAGTTCTTTTGGGAAAGATTAGGTTTTAAATAATTGCCATTTATAAGTTAATTTCACATCCTTTTGGAGCTTGGCCTACGAGGATTTGAAGGCTTGACTGAAGCTGGCAGACAGGGTGGGCACTGATTCCAGAGTTTGACTGCCAAGAAAAAGGAAAATATTAAAAGTAAAAATTGGCAATTCTGAAAAAAAAAAAAAAAAAAAAAAATATATAGGGAAATGAGATTTAGTTTAGGAAAATTATTGTTCTCTGAGCCATGGACTGATTTTATGGCTGGCTTATTAGTCACAGTCTTACATGAGCCTGGCCTTTGTAATCAATGTCTGCAAAGAAACTGTGGAAAACACAGCTCCCAATGCTTTAATAATTTGTAAATCCACAATTTCGTTATTTTTAATCATGAGTGTTTTTTTTTTTTTAATTTAAATTTGTATCAAAGTCTATTAAAAGCAGCGGGGAGACTCCTCTCAGCTTTAACAACTTTGAATCAAGCCCTGTAAAAATAGATGCTACGTGTCTCATGGCTTCTGCTGCAGCCTTGCCAAATGAGTCCAAGCAGCAAAGTAAAACCAGAGCTCTTCTGTTTCTGACCCCCAGCTCTCTAGGACTGTGAGTTATCAGGGCCCATGTGACACCTCTCTGTCTTTTTGCCCAATGCTGGACTATTCCTGAGGGATCTGGGCATGCTCCTGACATTCTCTAGGGTGCTGAGCACACACACCCTCTCTGTGTTTCCTCTGTGTTTCCAGAACAGTGTGGGATAACCTCTGGAGGAAAAGGGGCCCAGAGCTAACTCCCAGCTAGTAGGTAAACCCACACCCCAAGAGATTGGAGATGCAGACAGATTCCAGAAAAACTGATGGAAGCAGGTTTTTAGTCAGCCTTGTGGATTTCAGTGAAGGACATGTTTTTGTTTCTGGAAGAGAGCCATGGTGTAGAAATAGACTGAAACCAGGAAAGAGGGCTGCAGCCGTAGCTGAGGCTGTATATTTAAACCTCTTTGCTGTCTGACCATCTGGGCCTGCAGCTAAACTTACCTACAAATTATTTTCAGTGTTTCTACATCTTGAGAGGTAAAAGATGCTCTTGATACTTTATGCCAGGAAGAAAGGCAAAATAATTGTCCTGAGTCAGATTTCCCGTGTCAGACCTGTGTGCGTGGTTTTGGATGCCCAACCTGTTTCATCAGCCTTCACCCACATCTGCCTGGAACTCCAGGTTGGATGCTCTGCATGCACAGAGCCCCTCACAGCCAACACAAAATCTGGATTTGCATTTCTTCTCTGTACAACACAAGTCAGAACAACCACTGGCAATGCAAATGCAATCACATCTTTTTCTGCCTTTACATTGTTAACAAATTTTTTTTTGAACCATAGCTAGAAGAAGACTCTTTCCATGATGAAAATTCTTGTGGATGATCCAGAAAGCCTCATTTCTCACTCAGCTCAGTCAAATTTGCTCAGTGACTTCTGCCTGCCTGGATCCCAGGAGAAAGCCCCAAACCCAGCTGAGGTCTGTCTGACCCCTATGCATCAGGGAAGGTTTGGTGTGGGCTTCTGACACCTCACAGGGAGCTCACATGAGGGGGTCTGACAGATTCTGGGTGAGAAAAGTTTTGTTTTGACACTTTTGCAACCATCTCATGCAAAATGAGGCACCTGGATCTAGCCCTGGGTTGACAACTGCTGTGAAATGAATCCACCACCCCAAATTTTAAGTGCCTGACTCATTCCTTAGAGGACTGGCTTACCTCCTCTGGAAGGCAAATGGATGAGGATGGCTGTAGCTCTTCCTGGTCAGAACTTAGATCTCCCCAGCTCCTGGGAGGTGCCCCAGCACCTACACTGGAGTATTGAGTGTTTGGCAAATCTTGACAGACTCAGTGTAAATCAATGTCTCATCCTCTGCCTCTGTTCCTTCTCCTCTTAAGGTAATTTTCCCATCTGAATGGTTTTGTGCAAATGGTTCCTCCACTTTAGAGAGAATAATGTGAAAATATCTGCTGAACAATCCCATCCCAGAGCTGGGTTTTTTCCTCATCTTAAACCAAAGCCCTGGCTTAGTCTCCAATTACTGTCCATTGACTTGGGAAAGACTAGAAGCAATTATATTTGGGGATTAGATAAATTAAGTCTCAAGAGACATGGAACCTCTGAGCTTTTTAATGCTGTTGATTGTGTCTTTCTATTCTGTGTGCTATCAAAGTAATAAAATTTAAATATTTTATAAAAGTGAGCTGTGATGGTACAGAACTGATCCAGTCATTTAGTTTGTGTATGATTCTTAGCATATTAAAAATAGCCACAGGGAAAGTCTTAAATGCTTCCATCCATCCATCCATCCATCCCATATTATTTATATATCATCTCCATTAGAAGGAGTTTCTTGGCAGTAGAGATCCCCCCTCTAGCTGTTTGTGAGCATCCTGCCTTGCTTTTCAACAAATGGCATGGGAAACTCTTCCAAGGCCAAAACATGGGAATGAGATTTATTCATCCTGTGGCCCCTTGTCAGTCATGGCAACAACAATAATCCATAAACCATACATCATGCCTACA
The DNA here is from genome assembly GCA_016584745.2 of Phylloscopus trochilus trochilus. Classification (NCBI taxonomy): domain Eukaryota; kingdom Metazoa; phylum Chordata; class Aves; order Passeriformes; family Phylloscopidae; genus Phylloscopus; species Phylloscopus trochilus. The sequence goes on from WQNJ02000082.1 coordinate 41,100,921, forward strand.
TCCCATGTAACAAATGCATCTCTGGGAGATGAATAATAAACCCCACGTGCACTCTGCTCCCTCCTTCTACACCGAGACCACCCCGGATTTAGGGCAGCTCTTCCCCAGCTGCCCTGGTTCCTTCTTGCTTTCCTCCCTGGGAGGGGGCTGACAGTGTGTCAGGAGAGCCGCAGTGTCAGTACTTGTCACTGTATCTGCAGTCAGGGTAGCGGTAGGCGAAGCGGGAGTCGCAGGAGCGCAGCGGTTTCAGGATCTCCGCCAGCTCTGCCATGGTCTCACCAGCACCGCGGCCGTCGCCGAGGCCGTGGGCGCAGCGCTGCAGGAAGGCGTCGATCCTCTCCTGCACGGGGGGCAGGAATTTCCCTGCCAGGAGCTTGGGCAGAAGGTCCTGACACACCATGACCAGGCTGTGCTTCTCCCTGATGGAGTCGCAGGACACGAAGGCAGACTGGCAGCCCACGGTCAGGCAGCTGAATATGTCTTTATACTCCTGCTGGCCATCGATCAGCTGGCTCCCTGCTGGGGACAATGAAACCCCCTGTTACAAACACAACAGTGAGCTCCTGGACAGCCACAGGTATCTGTACCTCTGGGATAACGTGGGGTTTGTTACCATCCAAAAGGTGTGACCACCTTTCACTACAAATTACTCAGTGCTGAAGCTGTGTACGAGCCAATTTTCTCGCTCCTGAAATATGTATGTTTTTCTGAATGACAGAGCTCTGCAGAAACTGCCTGTCAGAGGAACTGGAGACGAGTCTGTCAAGTCAAGCTGACGCAGAAAAAAATGAGAATTGGAGTACAAATCTAAAATGTGGAGTTCCTACAAAAAAACTACCACAAATAGCCAGACCTGTAATTTTTTTCCATGTTAACCGAAATCATTACATTGCAACAACAGCTCATCTTGCTGGAGTCAAGTTAACAGTCATGGCTGTTGGGATAAGAAAAGGAAATCCAGTGGAAAATTTTCTGACAGCTGCTTCTGAATATTTGAGACCTACTCAGCTGAATGTGTGAGCTGAAGAAAAACCTTTTGAAAATATGAATATTCAAAATGAAACTGTTAAATTACTGGAAGAATAGTCTTTTACTAGCTCTACTTGCAGGGGTAGACCAATGTAACCTGTGAAAAATGAATAGTAACCTTCGATTTTATGTAAAAGTGACAAAAAAGGGGATTTCGTTATGATTGTTAAAATAATAATAACCATTATTAAGTCAATGTGATAAATGCACGTCAAAAGGGTCCCATTTGACCCACTACTTAGAATAAACAAAATTACAAAATTTCTGCTTGCAAATATTGACATTTGCGTGGCAAAAGTTTTAAAAGGAAGACTCCAAATGAGCGCATTCAGCACACCATGCACACTGAAAGCTGCTGCCAGCTACAGAGTGCTCCCCAAACCACCGACTGCACAAACGAAACACCCGTCGCCTTCCCGACTCAGGGCCAGGATGGCAGGAGCTGCTGATGGTAAACCTCCCTGTGAACTTCCCACTATTTAATTTAGTCAGTGGTGTTTGGTTAATTAAAAAAAAAAAAAGAAACAAAAATAATAATTAAAAAAAATAGACAGGAGTAGAGCCAAGGGTAGAAGGGGAAAGATTTGTCTGCCCTGCCTCCCGAGCCCTCCCATGACAGATGCGCAGCCACGGAGCCCGCTGAGTACCTTCCTCCTTGTCGATGATGCCCAGCGTGCTGGCATCCCGGATGAACAGATGCCCGTTGCTGAACACGCCGAAGGTGCCAGCGTCCACGTGGGTGAAGTAGAAGAAGTAGTTGAGGTCGTTGGTGGCCATGGAGCGCAGCACGGCCAGGAGCTGCAGGGCCAGGTCCGCGGCCACCTCGGGGGCCGCGCCGAAGAAGTCGCGCAGGGGCCGGGTGCTGGCGCTGACCACCAGGCGCCCGCAGGAGCCCAGGTACCGCGGGAAGGGCCAGCCCTCCACGTCGGGGAAGATCTGTGGGGAAGAGCAGGAATGGGGGGATTAGCCCTCTGCCCTCACTCTCAGAGCGCTCTTTCTTGTCACAGTCAATATGTGGTAGTCAAGACAGACACTGCACTCAAGGTGCTTCATTAAAAACATCAGAAAGCTCCAAGCATCAGCACCTTGTTATTCAGAAGTGTCCCATACCTTTTCTCTGTATCTTCCCAAGGACAGCTCCACACAGCTCTGGTTCTTTCTCTCTCTCTCTCTCTTCTCCAGTTCTGGCTCGCTCCTTCCTGTCCCTAGCACGGCCACCTAACCCTGTCTGTCCTACATACAACATCTTACCCTTTCTGTCCCTTGCACAACCTCCTGTCCCTTCCTCCTCACAGCACAGCCAGCAGACTCCAACTGAGCTCCCTACCAGCTAACTCTTTATCACACCCATGGCTGTGAGGGCAAGGCTGTTCCCACTCTAGGATAATTAACACAGCTGCAACATACCAAGGGCAAGACTCCCTTCAGCAGCATCTCCGTCTGTCTCCCCACACTTCCTGGCTCCAAGCGGCAGGGTCATGGTTTGGTTTCTAAGCCAGCCTTGCAACCCTTCCTCGCCCCATCCAGCCCTAGCAGCTGGAAAAGGTACTTACTACCCCATCCTGGAGGAGTTAGGATGCCTTTTTTTTTTTTTTTTTTTCTTATGGTCCTTTTTTGTAACAGAGGAAGAATCTGGTATTTTGAGACTTATTCTGTAAGGGAGACTAACTGGAAAAGTCCAAGATAATAATAGTTTTCAGATTCATGAAAATTTTAGCCACAGAACGGCTAATTTTAGGTGTCTTTGATGGGTCCCTCATGAGCAATGAACAGATGAAGTCACAGCTTGAAGTTGAGGTAGGGCTAAAGCAGTTTTTGCTAATTGGTGAGAACTGCTACGCTCATTTGTAAGAGACTTTGCAGTCTCAGGGGCAGAAGTGGTAGGTGTTTGCTCCAGTGGAGACACTTGGGCTGGGCTCCCTGCATCCCTGCAGCTCCTGCCAGCAGCACAGTTATCCCAGGTGGAAACCAAACCGTGTGACTTGCTGAGCTTTATGCCAGCACAAAGCTTTCTGTCATTTGCATTAAAATTCATCTGTGTCCCCAGCACCTCAGACCCTGCCAAGCCATTATGAACTCATCCAGTTTCATGTTTAAGGTTACTTCTCCCTTCTGCTGTGAAGGCGTTCTGGGCAACCATGTAAAATCTAGCTTTTTCTCTTTGGCATATTTTTTCTCATCTCTTCAAGTTGTATTCCCATCTCTTTAGAGTGCTAAGGGCCACAGCTTCACATCCCAGTGACCCGTAACTGGGGAGGCTGAATGACCCCCAGGAGCCTCCCAGAGCACCATTCCCCCTCCCTGGGACCAGGCAGAGCCCTGTGAGTTGCTGAGTGCAGTGGCCTGGGGCCAGAGATGGGTGATGCTGCCACCTTTTCTTCATGGAATCATGAAGGGTTGCAAGAGCCAGCAGTGAGGGCTAAAGGTGGGATGGGGAAGGATGAGGATCCTCCCTTGGAAACGTAAGGAAAGAGAGGAGCTGCATGCCAGGGAGGTCAGAAGGGGTCCAGGGGAAGGGTGTGAGGCCTCTCAGATCACCACCTTCAAACCCAGAGCTTTGAAACCCAGAGCCACTTGCCTCAAGGCAAGTGGAAAACACAGCACTGCCACGTGGAGCATGGGAAATCATGCTCTTTCTCTTCCAGAAACAGGCTGTGATTTTTTTTTTTGTAATGCATTAGCAATGCAAACCTAACACTTTGACGTATGGGGACGTGTAAAACTCTGGATTTCACAGTGTTCTAGTACAATAACACACTTGGGGTTCCCTGTCTCTCCCCAGCCTCACAGACTGATGAGGGAACACCTCATGAGCCTGCCTGGCTTCATCCACCCAACCCCATGGAGGAAACACACTTTTTGAAGGCCAGGGAGCTGACAAAGGCCAGGCCTGGGGCTCCTCTGCACCTGAGGCTGGCACACATCTCATGCCGGGGTTTGCTTGTGAGGGGCTGTGGGGTGGTGTTGATGCCATTTATTGTTCCTCCCTTCATGTCCACTGTTGTTTGTGCTTTCAGGCCTGAAAGTTGTCCTTGGTCTTCAGCAGGAAAAGGATTTGTTTTGTCTCCCTGCTGTGTGAAGGGAGCTGACTAACACTTGATATGAGGCTCAGAACTACGCGCCTAGGCCGCACAGAATCTGGAAAACAAGACAGCTAAAATTTAAGGCATCAGTGTTGGCAGCTGGGGCAGGGGGGCAGGTACCTGTAAGAGGATGGGGTGTGAGTTCACTGCCAGGGTGTAGAGCAGGCGCAGCTTGTCCCGGTCCGTGAGGTGATCCATGTAGATGCTGCCGGCGTCGGGCACCTCGGCGTAGCGCCGCACGATCCTGTCCAGGAGGCGCTGGGATGGGCAGCGCAGCAGCGGGCTGGACAGGCCCTGTGAGAGGGGAAAACTCGGCAGGGATGTCCAATTCCAGCCTGAGACACTGCATGCAGTGTGCTTGGATCCTGCTGGGGGTATACACGCTCCTCTGTGCCCTGCCCTCTGTGCCTCTGCTTGCTGAGGCACAGCCCCTTCCTAGGAAGGAGCTTCCTTTCTTCCTAGGAAAAGACCTGTGCCACCCGAAAATGCCATTTCCCAGCTCAGGTTTCAAGAATGGCCCCCATTCCTGGGCACTGCAAACCTCACATTCCCCCAATTGCACTGCCCCAGATCTCTCCACACCACGGGACTCTTCCCTCTGCCTGGGTTTCCAGCCCTGGCATTCCTGGTGGAGGCCCTACAGTTGTTACCACAGTGAGTCACTTCCCTCATTAAATAATCTTCTGATCACTTCATTATTTGCTTAACCTGAGAGCAGCTTTCTTGGAAATACTACTTGCTAAGGTCAGTAAACACGCTTTAAAAATGTAAATAAACATTGTGTGTGAGTATAAGCACAGGATATGTTTTCTTTCTGATAAACTCATGCATTAACTATCAAAACCAAACAGTCTGTGTGTATTTTTTGTAAATACCAGCAACAAATAGAGAACTGTTGGGCTAATGGAGTCAATTTTCACTGTATTTCACCCTTCAGATTTGGAGGTTTGGCTCGTAAAATTGCATGAGCAATCTACGGCTGGGATAAATGGCATAGAAAATTCTACCTTCAGAGTCAAAAATGGCCTTTTTTAATTTTTCAGTTAGTCTTCCTTAACAGCCAAGGGGAGTTTATATATGGAGGGTTGCCCACAGTGGCACAGAACTGCCCTGCCATGACTCTGCTGGGAAAGGGAACCAGGTTTTTTAAGCCTCTTTATTATAAACAATCCCAGTAGCCAAATCTACTCTTTTGGGTTTTGTTTATAATTTGATGGCTGGGAGATGTGCTTCAGAGGAAGGGGAGGTGGAGCTCAGGTTGCTCCCTGCCATCCTTCATGCTGAGAGCAAAGATGTGACGCAGCATCTCCCCAGGTCATGTGGTAACTCTGAGGTAGGTCCTGCTCAGCCCCTCCTGTGCGAGCTGTTCATTTGGCATAAAACACTGGATCACCCAGCCGTGACAAAGAAGTAAAGAAGCACGGAAAGGATGAGTAGGACACTTTCCCAGCTGGAGGAGGAAAGCGGGGACTGGATGTCCCATGTCTCTTCCTCTGCGTCCCTGTTGGCCCTGGTGAGATTCCAACCACTCCTTCCTGGGCCATCAGTTGCACAAAACAAATCCAAAATGCCAATAGCTGGTCAAAACTGCCTGAGAAACTCAACCACAACTGAAGTGTTGTTTCACGAAAACAAAAAAGCGTTTCTTCCCAAAGAGAATAAAAACGTTTGTCAAAAATAATTCTACTCAGTTCCTGTTGCAAGCCTTCATACACTCCCCTCCTCTGGTGTAGCCTTATCAGGAAAATGTTTTCTCAATTAATTGTCTAAAACCACAGAAGGGGTGCAGGGGGAGGGATGCTTATGGATTTCTGTCTTGCAGCACTTGCAGGAACATTGTGGCTGGCTCTGTCACTTTCCCTTTGGAAGAGAAATGATAAAAAATGAGCAGAAGAGAGCTGTGTTAAGTAAGAGATAAAACAGTGGAGAAAGTCTCTTGCCACTCCGTGTGCATGCAAATATTTGCAGCCAAAGTTCGAAAGCCTTGCTGCTTCCAGGAGTCTGCAATGCAAAAGCTGAGACCCTGAAGAGTACACAGTGGGAACACAAATCACAGCGGCAGGGAAGGCATGGACGGTGTAATTAGGATTTTTCTGAGGTCAGAGCTCATCCTCTTAACAAACGTGGGGACACGCTGCCCGTGGTGCTCATGGCTGCTGGTTTCCTGAGGAACTGCTTCAGGCACATCACTGGAGGTGTGGGAGCAGAGGAACAGGGCTGGGTGCTGACACTTTTGCATCAAACATTGGTGCAGCTTCCTGTAGTTTAATGAAGCCCTGACCCACAAAAAATGGGCAATGGGGCCTTTGGATTTCAGCAGAGACAGTCAACAGCATAAAACTCATCACCTGCTTAATTTTTTCAGTGGAGAGGGGTCTCACCTTCCTGCAGACTGATGGAAACATCTCTACATCAGAAAAGGAGCTGGAGTTGTAAAACTGTCAGACAAAAACTGTCAATGGAAGAAAAATGTGAAGAGTACATGCTCGAAACACTGGAGATACAGATTTATCTGAGAGTATCTTAAGTCCTTTGCAGTGACTTATTACCCCAGAGAATAAGAACTGACAGACAGCTTGAAGTATTGTTGGTGATTGATATGGAAAGCTTCTTATTTACTTTGATTAAATACCCACATTTCTATATCTGATAGTGAGTAGTTCCTGCAAAGCCTGTACTCAGCTGTGAGATTTTAACCCCTGTTAACCAGTACAGGATGCATTTTAAACTCCATGAGTTCATGCATATGCACATGCAGTGCAGACACACCCAGAATTCACTTGGATGTAAAGACAACTTGTGGAAAGACAGCTTCTTTCACAGAATTCACAGAATTCACAGAATTCACAGAATGCTAGGGCTGAAAGAGACCTTCAAGATCACTGAGTCCAACCCATGCCCTAACACCTCAACTAAACCACGGCACTGAGTGCCATATACAATCTTTTTTTAAACACAGACTTTTTTTGCCCTGTTTTCTTTTCAGTCAACCCAAGGAGGGATGGCCCAGACCAGGAGCACAGCTGCCTCCTGCCCCATGAGCCACTACCTGGGTCCAGCTTCACCAAGCTATCAGGTTTAGTATGGGTTCCAGGAGGAAACACTTGGATGTAGGTGTCAAAGCACCTGGATTCACAAAGCTCCTGGCAATGTGAATCCAAGGGTTTCCTTAACTCCCAAAAGAAAGGTAAGAATGCCCTGAGAAATTCATCCCCACTGACAGCAGATTTTTGGAAGTCCCTAATGATGAGGTACTGGGTCAAAGAGGTGGTAGGTCTAGGAGGTGGCTCTGGGAGCCCCATAGTGCCCATCCCTCCTTAGGACGGACAACTGGACATGTGAGTGAGCTGCTGCCCCTGTGCAGCATGAAGAGATGTGGACTGGACTCAGAGGCCACATAAACAGGGTGTTGGTGGGCAGGACGAGGTGCTGGTCAGCAGCTGCTGGTCAGGAGCTGCTGGTCAGTAGTCTCAAACAGTCCATCCTAGAAAGAGGGTCTCCAAATACTAGATTTTCATCTTGGTACTGCTTTCCTCTGCCTTCAGCATTTCCCAGGCTGTGCTTTGTAGGCAGGGCTGTAAATTTTCCCTGTGGGTGATCTGTGCTGAAACCAACCTGCCTTGTTGTCCCTCCAGCAGGAAAGCACCCAGAGTGGTTTGAGGTGATGAGCTCCTGGGCAAAGCAGCGGGTGTCTGGGGCTGAGCCCCAGCTAAATCCTGCTCATCTCTGAGGGAGCCTGGATTTTAAGGCTGAAGACTTTGCTGCATGCAATAAAGATTTTCATTGTGGCTGGTGAAATAATCGCTGTGGCAGGCGGCTCAGCTGATGGCCGGGTCAGGCAGGGCAGGCAGCACAAAGTGGAAAAACATTACTTCATGGTCTGTCATTCTGATTCAAGCACGTTGTGGTTTGTCGTAATGCTCTGCCTATCAGACAAAATTACCTGGGCCCATGAGCTTTCCCCAGGGCTGCTATACAGGATAAACTGCAAGGAAGGGAGAACAAGCACTGCTGTGTGACTGCAGCTTTGTGAAACACGGTGGGCACCATGTCAGGCCTTGAGAGAGATATTCTGTTAACACCTCTGAAAAGAGGGAGAGCGGGAAAATAGAGCCATGAGAGAGCAGTTCTTCAGGTAAGTATTTGCAGAGACATATGGTACCCCCAAAAACCCCTCTGCAGTGGCTTGTGCTGGGTTCCCAACAAATGTCTGCACAGCAAACACTGCAGAGGGGCAGAGGTTCTGGGCTGGGTGCAGGCAGAGGTGCTGGTTTCCAGAGGGAGGAGGGCAGGTGGGATGGCCAGGGAGGAAGAAGATTCCCATCTCTGTGGGGCTGGATGGACTGGAGAGGTCAGGCTGTAACCTGTGGTGGCCCACACAGAGGGGCTGGGATGGGGTCTCACACACAGACTCACACACACAGTATGACTGAAATCTTGTGGCCACTGGCTGTTTTTCAATTAAGACCACTGTGAGGCCAGAAGCCATTTTGCAGACCACATGTCTGATCTTAAAAAGGGATTGCTGCTGAAATTTGGTGGTGGGGAAGTAGGTCCCAGGGTCCCTGGATCACTATGTTTCTTTCTGTATTCAAATCTATATGCTGTTAGAAGGGATTTAAATTCCAATTTTTTGTTTCTCTGATTGATTTACAGAACCAAAGGACCATAAAAACATGAGCAGAACAATCCTGAGGCTGATGTGCAAAGGTCTGGGCCTCCCTGCAGCCTCCCATGCCCTTTCCAACTAAAATGCTGCAGGGGTTGATGAAGTGTCTCAGGGAGTTTGTCACCAGGCATGTCCCCCCAGGCTGGCCCTGAGCTCACTTCAGAGGAGCCCTGGAGCTGGCATCAGCTCAGCTTCCCTTCCCACTGCTGCTGCACAGGGAAATTCCTGGGAGAAACTGGATAGGTGCAAAGCCAGGGTGCCCCAGCCAGGGTGCCCCAGCCAGGCTCTCTGCTGGTGCTGTGTGTGCACACGTGCATCCATATATGTGTGTGTGCCTGTGTGTGCAGCCCAGCCAGCTCCCCTGGCATTTCAGACTCCAAGAGGACAGGGTAGGGAAAACTGTAGCACATGAAGAGCCTTTTAAGGAGAAGGATTCGGGCTCAGCTGATGATTTAGCTTTGCAGCAGGTCTGAGATACCACAGAGCTACATTTCTCCAGTTACTTTTTCACCCAGCTCAGCCTCAGCACTGCTGGGTGAGCAGCACAGCTTGGCACAAACACCTGGGACACTCCAGCAAGGCTGGAGGACCTGGCAGCCCAACTCTCCCTCCTGCAGGCCCCTGCAGTGCTGCCTGGGGGGACAGTGGTGGCCAGCAGGGGCCTGGGCAGCTGCTGCCTGCCAACCTAAGGAGTTGTCCCTGCCCACAAGCTCAGGTCAGGGATGCTCTGAGTGGAAGTGATACACCATCCCCTCTCTCTAGTGCCCCTCTCGAGGTTACTGAACAAAGTACAGTGTAGCTTTGCTCCAAAAATCTTTTCCCTGTCAGGCATGTGCCACCTGGAAGGGTACTAACTTCAGGGTGACCTGCTGTGCTGGACTGTCAGTGATTTGGGTGAGTCCTTTTTGGTGCAGCCCAGGCAAAACCCTCCCTCTCTTTCCCAAAACCCTGTGTATCCCTCCCTCTCTCTCCTCAGGTGTGCTGCTCCACAGGATAACAGCAGAGGAAGAACTAAAGCAGCAGCATTGCTTTAGCACTCACCAAAGCTGAGTGGATGCAGCGAGCAGCTGCCTATATGGAAATATAAATTAAGTCACTTTTTCACAGTCACTTCCCTCTTGGAATGGGAAGAAGTACTGGAATAATCCTTCTTTGTGTCTCAGGGTCTTGTTCAGTGTATATCCAACCCCCACCCTGGCCCCTGCCCCTTTCCAGTGGTTATTGCAATCTTTTGCTGTTGTTTGAGTGGGGTGAGGGGGATGCCCTGTGCCATACCTGCCCATCTACCTGGTAGTGCTGACCCACACTTACCCTGCTCCTGTCCTGGCTTCACCTGTGACACCCCAGGACTGTGGGAGAAAGGGCAGTGTGCTTCTTTCTGCCTGAGGTCATCTGCTATGGATGGCAGGAGAATGAGTAATCGAGGCTTTGGCTCTGACTGCCCATGCCCCTCATCGTGCCAGCCACAAGCAAGAGAGACCCACACTGACTTGGCCCCTGCCCAAAGCAAAATCACTTTCAAGGCAGTGGCTGCCCTTTTGGGTACAACTTTATGATCAAGAAAACCAAAAAACCCATAATGCTGAAACATGATGGAAAACTAGAAAAAAAAAAATGGCAGCAGTCTCCCCACTGGAGCTGTTACCACATTTGTGTGCACAGTCTGTTGTTATCCCTGTGCCTGAAGCCACCTGGTGCGGTGCTATGGCCTTCCACAGGGCTTCAGCTTCAACCTGCACAAGGAGCCAGGAGCTGGGGCCAAGCCCATCCCAGCCCTGGGCAAGTGCCATGGCATTAACCATGGCTGGCAGGGCCTGGCCTTCAACCGTGGCACTTTTCTTCCCATCAGGACGTCATTTTGCCTCTCCCCTTGGGCACGTGGGCTTGGCTGGGGGCACACAAGGCTGCCCCACCTCCACTGACCAGGCAGGATGAGTGCCAGCCACCATCCAACCTCACCCTCCAACCAGCAACCATATCCCCACACCCCTTTCCACGCCCCTAAACCGCGTGGGGCTTGCTCTGCCCCTCGCTCCCCCAGCTGTGGTGGGGCACCCGAGCCAGGGGACACAGACCTGGACCAGGTCGGGCGTGAGGCGCTTGGCCCGCAGCCACTTCTGGAAGCGCTGGGTGCGGCGCAGGGCGCGCTCCAGGCTGCAGGTCTTGGTCTTGAGCAGGGAGGTGCAGATGCGCTTGTCCGCCCGGTCGTGCTGGTACTTGGAGGTCAGCCGGGTGATGTCCACCAGCCGCCAGCTCTTGGCGTCGTCGGTGTAGTTGCCCGAGTAGCTGAGCAGGGAGCTGGGGGGCAGCTTTAAATGAGAAGAAAGCCAGGTGTCAAACCTGCCAAACCAAAACGAGAGCCCCACGGAGAGCGGGTTAAAAGCCACACGGACACCGCGCCCGCCCCGCTGAGCTTCTCCGGGCCAGCCCCTGGGGCCACCGCCTGGAAAAGGCCATGTGACCCTGGGTGGGTGGCCCCAGGTACTGGGGTGAGGTGAGCAGGCCCAAACCAGCAGCTAAGGAAATGTGCTTTCGTAAAAAAAGTCCTCCTTTGTTTCCCACTAATACCATCCCTTGTCACGAATGCTGCTGTGGAGTGAAGGGTAAAACACCCAAACGGGCTCTTTTGGGTAGAGGGAGGGAGGAAAAGGAGAGGGTTACAAGGTTTTGGTTCATGAAGAATTCCTGTTGTTTTAAAATCTTCCTATTTCTAGAGAAAGTGTCCCAAAAAAGAGTACTCGGCACTTTAAAGGACCCCCCTGATATTAAAACCTCCTGACAACAAATGTATTTGGGAATACCAGAATGACTTCTTGTTTTGAGGTGGTGGCTTTTGTCAGTGCAGGGGTCTACCTGTCTCCCCCAACATCCCTGTCTGTATTTCAGCAGCCGGGATGAGCGACCTCCCCGACAGCAGCAACAGAGTTTGGGGTGTCATGGGGGGACAGGGTGTGCGTGCCCTGGGCGTGCAGTGCCTCTGTAGCCATGGAGATCTTGCACTAATTTGCTCCCCCTACACAGGCACAGGAGGGGAGCATATGGGCTGGGTAATTAGGTTTTTTTTTTTTTGTTTCAGCAGCCCCCTCAGCCCTGCCCACACGCGCGTCGCGCACGCCGGAGCTGAGGAGCGCGGTGCCTGTTCTGGGAAGGTGGCTGTAACCTGCTCTTGGAAAATGGCCCAGCTCTGACCTTTGGTTTGGCCAACCTCCTGCCCTCGCTGCCTCTGAACCCTCCTGCCCCGAGCTCCTTGTCCAAGTGCGTAGGAAAGCACGTCCTAATTCAATCTCGCCATAAATTAAAGGCGGTAGCTCAGAAGTGAAACGGGAGAGGCGAGAGGTTCCCTGCAGGATTAGCCTAGCTGGAGTTTCAGACAGCTTACCAGACATTAACAAATCTGAAAGCTGAAGCTGGTTTTTCCTTTCAAATTCCATTTTGGAAATTGGCACAGATAAATTTGGGGAGGATTAATTTTCTATGATTTCAGGCAAATAACTGACTCAGTGACACGAGCCACCATCTGCAATCAGAGACTGATCAGATGATCCACTCCCTTTCCCCACCACAAATCCAGTGCAGCTGAGCTCTGGGACAGGCATGGGTGCCCAGGATGGGTGAAACCTGGGTGCTTCCCCTGCTTTGGCTTTCAACTCCTGCCATATGCCTCCTTCCAAAAATTTACCATGGAGGCTCACCTGAAGTGGGGGAGCCTTGTGTGAACAGGTTGGTGGATTCTAGAATTTCAGTTGTTTGGGCATTTTGCCTGATATGAAATTGAAGATTCCCTGCAATTAAGGCACCTGACATGATAACAAACACTTTGTTTGGGTTTGGGTTTTTGGTTTTGGTGGGTTTTCTTGTTTGTTTGTTTAGTTTGGGATTTGGTTGTTTTTTTTTTTTGTTTGGTTGGGGTTTTTTTGTTTTGGTTGTTTTGGTTTTTTGTCTGGTTTTGAGCTAGGATTAAAGAAAAGAGAATAATTGCTGTGCCTGTGACTGTTATGCACCAGGACTCCTCCCAGTGCCTAATCTGCAAAGCAGGCATAGCATGCCAGGCACGTACTGGGAAGAGATGGCTCTGGGCTTGCTTGCTTTCTTTCTTTCTTTCTTTCTTTCTTTCTTTCTCTCTCTCTCTCTCTCTCTCTTTCTCTCTCTTTCTCTCATTCTTTCTCTTTCTTTCTTTCTTTCTTTCTTTCTCTCTCTCTCTTTCTTTCTTTCTTTCTTTCTCTCTCTCTCTTTCTCTCTCTCTTTCTTTCTTTCTTTCTCTCTCTCTCTCTCTCTCTTTCTCTCTCTTTCTCTCTTTCTTTCTTTGTAGTTAAGCACAAACTTGCCTTGTGACTTGACTCAAGCTTGTGTGTTCAGGGGAGCTCATATCAGGCAGAGAGCAGGAAAGTGCCACCTCCTGCCTGCAAGCAGCACATGGATGTGAAATCCAGGGCTGAGTGTTAATTTGAGGGTGGATTCCCTCTGCAGATCTCTGTGGGGAGAGCCACCCTGGCCTGGGAACCCGGCATGGGCTGCAGCAAGTCTGTATTTGGCATCGTTTCTGGGCAGCACAGAGCTGGCCTGGCACATTTGCTGGATACTTTCAAGATTCATCATCAAGTTGTGCTGTAACAACTCCCTCTCGTACAGAGCTTTTTAGCCAAGGGCCTGCAAATGCTCTAAGACCTTCAGTAAGATCTATGGGAGTTAGTGAGTCACAGATTACAGATTTTAGATCAACCCAGAACTAAATGCTGAAGATACCCAAACTTGTTTTGCCTTTTTTTTTCCTGAATGAAATGAAGTATTTTGTTTCAGCCAAAATAATTTTGCTTGCATTTGGAATTTCACATTTTTTTTAAAAATTAAGTAAGCTTAGTCTTAAAAAAATACAGAAATAGCCTACAACCCCCCATATATTTGAAGCATTCCAGCTTTTTCAGTCTTCTTTCCCATTATTTTTGGACAAAGCTCAGGACCAGCATTGGCACGAGTCTTTGAATAGTTTTGGTCGGCTCAGTTCTGTGGTGTTTTGAGAATCTAGTATTTTACAAAAACTTTCACTGCACTCTGCTCTCAGTACAGTTGGTAGACAGGCTTGGTATTCTCATTTACAGATGGATAAAGTTGGGCAAAGATAAGGGGAGCATAGAACATTAGAGCACAAGATGAGTCACCAGCCGTTCTGGGAACAAAACCCACATCTTCTCACTGTGAATGCATGTCAGAGCTCCCAGAAATGATGGAGAATTAATGAAGCATGTTCTTACGTGAATAAACACAGAGAAGCCCAAGTGCCATCCACCTTTGCGAACATACGAAAAGGTACATGAGGGTGGATCAAAGAGCGTAAGCACCACCGAAATTCCCCTAGTTTAAGCTCCCACTTGCCAAAAAATAATCCCAGTTTTTCAAGAAATCAAGTGGGAGAACAAGTTTTACTCATGCAAAGGAAAGCCTGAAGCTGAGTGACTGCTGAGGAGAACATTTTAAGTTCCCCTTCCTCAAGCGCTCGGAGCAGAACTTCACGTTATCACTTATTTGTGGGAAGCCAACTGCACGCTGGTGGGAGAGAGAATAAAGTGTCTGGCTTAGGGAGCCCCTCTGTCTCCCCTGAGGCAGAAGTACTGTGCTCCCACATGTTTGTGGCTCTGCAGTCCTGGACCCCAGTGGGACTCTCTGCATGCCCGCACCCCATTCCTGCTGTCCGCTGGAGGAAAGCCAGCACAGGGCCCTCCTGCCTTGGCTCGTGTAGCACCTCTCTCCCACAGCCAGTGCACTCTGCAGCTGGAACCCCCCAGCCAGAGGCACTTCTGCTAGTTTTGGCAGGGCTGAGGGAACCTGCATGGCCCCAGCCTCCACGCTGGCCAAGTGGGAGTAACCAAAAGGGAGCTGCTTTGTACCTGGCAGCAGGTCCCTAAAAACCCTGCACAGGTGAGTGGTAAAGGGGCAGGGGGCAGGAGCCAGCTGTGGTGCCATCCTGCTGCAGGGAATGAAATGCAGACCCTACCCTGAATGCACCCCTGGCCCCTGCAGACCCACGCCAGCCCATCAGCCAGGTGAGCGTGCTGGGCTGATTGCAAATCCACGCTGCATTTTGGGACAGGAATCCAGACTGGGCTGGGAGAAACCCAGCACTCAGCCCTGTGCACATCACCTACTGCTCGCTCTGGCACTTTGGACATGGAAATCCAGTGACAAAAAAGTGACAAGGACTGGGACCCCCCCATGTGCAACAGCAAGGAGTGCTCTGGCTCAGCAGAGCCACAAGCTGCCTTTTTCCAGCAGCAGTGGAAGGATGGATGTCTGGTATTACGAGTCCATCCCAGACAAACCATTACGGTTTTACTATGCTATGTTTTATAGGATAGTTTAAGATAAAAACGGTGATTTGTCTAATACTATGCTACTTACATTACAGCATTAAAAATACAATTTTACTATAATAATTTCTTCTCCCCCAGGCTTTTATATCTATAAAAGAAAGTGTATATGGCTCTATAAATCATATCAGACCCAATAAACCCTTCCTCTGCCAAGCACTGCCTTTAACTTTCTCCTCAAATACAAGCGGCAACATTTTCCCTGCTGCCATCAGATACGCTCCGCTTTTGAGCCTAAAAATGATTGGATTGGTCTGATGACCACTTGGACAGTGTGTGTCTCATCAGCAGCGAGGCAGATGCAATTTCTGCCTTCCAGTTCTCACACAAATCTCCCCAAAATGCACCAGTAATTTAGCTGCGTGCTATTTTCGAGCCTGTGGGTAACCTCATGTGCAGAAGTCCTCATGCCTCAGGCAGCTTTAGATCCCTTTTGATCTTAGTTAAAAGGCACGTGAAATTCTGCACATTCACCTTGTTGCACCTGGTACGAAATTATACAGCATGTTTATATGTTTGTAGTTAATATACTCTGTTGGGAGCCTACAAAGCTAACCCCCTTTTGCCTTTAGTCAGTCGCTCATAATAAAATATTTCCAGTAAATCTAAACAAGCCGATTTCTTCCTTCCCTCTTCCCTTCCCCCATCGCTGCCTTGATTTTTGTTCAGAGCCGCTTTCTAGGCAGAAATTTGTGCCATTTACTCCTGCTTTCAAGTTATAGTTCAGGGCTGAAGCCTGATCATGTTTTCATGATTTAAAAGAAAAGAGACAAAGCATCAGCGTACAGGCACTAATTAAAACACTAAGTGCTGCAATGGCAACTGGGTGCTAAGCTGCTCTTTGCATTGTTGTTCATGAAAGTACTTGGAAATTCTAACAGGCAACTTTCAAATTACTATACAGAACGCTTTAAAAATTACTCTGCTGAGTTTCTGACCTTATCTCCTCTTTAAAGAACTTCTTGCATATGGATGTCCCAATGCAGGCGTTGCATTTATCAAGTCCCAGGAAAGTCCGGCCAAAACTGTAGCTGGGTTTGATGTGGGGCACAGACGGAGAAGCTGTTGCTGCTGTGGAAGGGTTACAGCCCAGAGCCAAAACCAGGAGCAGCATCAATGGATCTGCAGCTCTGGAGCAAAGGCAGCATATCCAGCGCCCCATCTACAGTAGTGGAGAGCTCTGATTTTTTTCCAAGTTGTCCCTCTCTAGGATTTCGGTCTCTTTTTGATGACTTCAGCCTGCAGTGGTGAGCCCCGAAACACAGCAAGACACTCTGGGTGCAGGAGACACTGCTGCAGTCCCCATCCTGCCAGCTGGCCACTGGCTCTATCGGCTTGAGGTTTGGGTGGGAAAGATCTGCCGTAGGGTGGGGAGAAGGAAATACATGGAGGATGCAGATAACTTGGGTTGCCATGGTTATCTTTCCTTTCCTTGTTGCAGCTGCTTTGGCCCCTGCTGACCCTCCCATCGGCCGACTCGGAAAACAACACGAAGAAGTGCTCATCTGCTCTTGGTGCAGACAAATGAAGGATATCCTGTCGCTGGAGAAAAGGGCACATGTGGGACACTTAGTAAAAAAAACTGATTTGGTAGGAGAAGTAGCGTGGCAGAAATGCACATTTTACCAGAAGCCAGACCTTTGGCTGTTGCTTTACTCCTGGAGATTTGTGATGGTGCATGACATGACTTCTCAGATGAATCCTTGGCTCGGTTTGCCCTTCTCACAAAAGCACTGGAAAGGCTGTCAGGTGGAATCATCACTGTTCTGTTTCTTGAAAAGAGCACTGTTTAGCAGTGATTGCACCACAGTGTTTCGTGCCACGGAAAGCAGGATAGCCTGCAGCTTTCCCAAAACTTCCAGCTGATAGGGCAGCCCCTCTACGCCCCTCTTGGAAAATGAGGGTTTCAGCAAGACTTGTGTACTTTGGAATGTCTTTTCTTGATGGTCCTGACACTGGAAAGAAGCTAGAGAAAGGGATGGGGGTGGACTCAGGAGAATGTCAGAGGTTTCAAGTAGACTTACAGATTACTGCGATCACACCAAAAGCTGTTCTTGTTAGGACAAAGACTTGGAAGTTATGGAAACTGGTGGCTACCCATCTTGGCCTGGGTGCTGGGCACAGGACTATGTCAGGAGATCTGGCAGGCTGCTGCTCAGGGCCAGGAAAGCACTTCTTGAAGGAGCAAGTGGTACTCTGGCTGCAGGCAGCACATGTTGCTGTGGTGGCACGGGGCCCTGGTCCTCCCCTGTCCCCAGCTGTTGTGTTTTCAGTGACATAGGGGACTCTCCTGGGCCATATCTCACCATGGGAGCAGTGAGGAGCAGACTGAGGCTTTGGAGACTTCTTATTCCCCCAGCTGGACTACTCACATGAAGTGGCCAAGCCATTTCCTAGCACATTTTTAATGGAAGAAAAGGTGCACTGTAGCCGTCCTTTATTTTCCCCTCTGGCATTTAACCTGAGGGGACTCAGGGATGTGAGTTCTGCTCTGTGATTGCCCCTCACTCACTGAAGGGGTTGCTGGGTGATCCTAACAGTGCAAGGCAACTATTTAAAGCACAGACTCTCATTAGCTGTGGCACTTGGGAGATCCAGGGTCTCTCCTTGACTCCACACCCCCGTGGGAGGTTGCTCCACCTCCTGGTGCATCCCTATGCACAAAATGGAGATGGTGGCGTTTAGGGTTTGTCCAGAGGGTACAGCACTGACAGAGGAGGAGAATGAGCCCTGCTGAGAAGAAAGGGGGATATAATTGAGCCCTGCAGAAGCTGCAAAGTAGAGGGGCTGGGCAGTGCTAATACACCAGCAAGTGCATTCAGCACACAGCTCTGCATTGAGCCATCATGGCATTTGGCTTAATACTCCAACATCAAGCTCTTTGAGATATGTCGGTGGAAAGAGACAGAAACAGAGCTAAACAAATACTAGCTGTGTCCCACTTCCAGAAGTTTATCCCTGGCCTTTTCTATTGCTGGTACATTGCTCCTCTCCCCTCTGCAGGAATCAGCCCTGCCCACTGTTTCCTGCCAGTAGCTCTGCAAATTTGGCCATGCCCACATTGTTCCCTGCCCAGCTCTTCCCTGGATGGTACCAAAATTACACAGCAGCAATCTGTCTTTATCTTCCTTACGTAATACATAAACCACGTATCCTTCAGTTTCTTCACTAATTTGGTTGCCTTCATTCTGTCTTCAATCCTCTGCTGCAATTTTAAGAGCAGACACACCCAGGCTCCGGTGGTGCCCCAGCCTGTGCTGCCCCACAGAGAGGGGAGGGCTTCAGCCTCTGGGGGTGGTAATTGAGCCTTTTTCATGGCAAACCCCAGGGTCTGGCACAAAACCCAATACATGGGCAGCAGGGTTTCTGTGCTACTAATGATGCCTCTTGCACTTTTATGTAGTCCAGGCACATGTAAGAAGTGTTTATGTCTCCCTAGAAGCAGCACCTGTAAGAGTGCTTTTGTACAGTGCATCACACCTGCATTACCTTGAAGTGTTATAAAGGCAACTTTTTGTTCAAAGAATGGGAGCTGGTCCATCATGCCCACCTCAAGCCTGGGGCTCGCATTTGCATTTACCACCAGGGTCTAAGCTTCCTCCTTCCCTCAAACATTTCTGCTCAGGCTGGGCAGTCCCTGACCACAGATGATGTGTGTAGGAAACACTAATTCATGCTCACAGCACTGAAAAACCAAAGCTTAATAATGAGTAGATGTATATCTGAACTAGCCAGAGAGGCAGGTGAGAAACCACAGCTTGGTGAGTGTTGTGAGAGGGGCTGTGCTTCTGAAAGCAGCCTCTCTTTTGCTGAGGTTGTTCAGCAGGTAAAGTCAAACCTTGTTTTCCTTTCCTTCTGGTGACATGGCACTGAGCTATTTTGCTCAGGTGGTGAACAGCCACGTCCACAGAAGCCTTGTAGATCTTCTCCTTGTGCCAGGATTTGGGATTTTCAGGGTATGGATCACTGTGGTGTCTGCTGGAACGAAGGGCTGGCCCTAACAACCTGATGGGACCTTCACAAAACTTGTAACAAGAGACTCCCATGCAACACCATTCACCATGTGAGAACATGGACCTAACAGAAAAGCCTTGTTAGTGTTCTAAAAGTTATAATTTCTAAAAAATTCTTAAAAGGATCAATAGGAATGTAGTGCCCTATTGAAGTCGGACCAGTTGCAAAAAAGCTTTTGGAGTGGTTTCTACCAACAGAGGTAAAAGTTTTTATCTAGTCTCTGTTCTCTGATCCCTCCTTTCTCCACATCCTATGAGAGGTGTGGAAACACATCTGGAAGTAATGCCCCTCTTCTGGCCATAACCATGTGGGCAGTGGAGCTCCTGGATCCCAAAACCACCCAGTCCCTGCAGGTTTGGGTGGATATGGCTGTGATCTCCAGCTGCTCATGGAGGTGGGAGAGGGGCTGCCCTCCCTTGCTGCTGCCTCTGGAGGAGATCAGGAGAACACAAGCTGATTTTCCCCAAGTATTCATGGGATGAGATATACCTTTTATTTAATCCACCTCCCAGTTTCCACCCAATCCAATGCTATCCAGCTTTTCCCCACTGCCTCTTTCCACCCCAGTCTATTGCTGACCTTCCCTGATCAATGCCAGCTGCCCCCAGGGTGGGTTTCATGTCAGCAGAGCCTTGCAGCCTCCCTCTCCCCATCTCATTGGTGCTGCTGGCTGATTCACTCACAGCAAAACATGGTGCCAGTTCCATGCTCTGGATCAAACTGGGACACTGGAAATGACTTTGCAGAGCAGAAGACCTTTTAAATTAGTTAAACTTAGTTAAATAGTCTGGGATAATCACCAATAAGTGTTTCCAGACATTCCAGATGCAGGAGCAGAAGGTGCAGTGCTGCTGCTCCTCAGCTGAGACATTGCCACCAGGGTCTTTGCTGTTACTGACCTGCACCTGCTCATGGGGGTTTTACTGCTTGGCCAGCCTAAACAGCAGGATTTGGGTGTCACATCATCTCATCTTCCTCTTCAGCCCAGGTTTGCAGAAGAGCCTGCTCAGCAAGGATGGGGTTGCTGAGCAACAGGGTATTGCCGGGCGGGTTGCAGAAGGGCTGCATCTCACTGCCATGCACAGAAAGGAAACAATAGACAGGAAAAATCAAAGTTTTGCTGGAAGAGGAGAGGCTCCTGCTCTTCCTGAGGCCCTCAGTAGTCCCAGCCTGGGTCATGCTGCCTGCAGGGCCCGGATAAGACCTTGGCTGCCACACAGAGCGGCTTTGCAGGACAGGGTGGAAATCAGCTCAGGGCGTGGTGCAGCCATGATTATTCTTCATAGCATTTTTCATTAATCACATCCAAGATAATCGTTAAACTATTGCCAAATAATCAGCACAGGCTTGGTATCAAACTGCTTATCACTTCAATCCCAGTTCAGGCTGGATGTGTGGATTAATAGCTAGAGCAGCTTGACACATTTTCAATTCTTTCAAAAGGAAAAATGTGACTCTGAATGCAACAAAACTCACGCACTTGGGAGGATGCGATCACTTCCTTTTTCTCTGTTTTCCTCCCGATTGCATGATTATGAAAGAAACATCTGTTTTTGAAGCGAGCTGCAACAGAAAATGTTTGTTCCAGTTGGATTTTTTAATGGACATCTTCTGTTGCAGAGTCTTGTTCTCCCCACCCTGTTTCTTTCCCTTTTTCTTTTTGCTGGAAGATGAAAGAGAAAGGAAGAGGAGGAGAAAAAAAAATAACTCAAGCAAACAAACCCCACTGCCCAGACTACAAATACAGACAGAAAAAGGGGCCACTGAGGTGTGGATGGTGTGAAACACCAGAGCTGAGCTGGCAGAGAATGTGTGCACTTCAATTCTCTTTGAGAACGTTTGATGTTGTGCGTGTATGGATTTCTCTGCATTTTGAATCAATAAAAATACTAAAAGAGGGATACAAAGTTGACTCTTTTTTTTTTTTTTTCCCTCACCGGGGAATAATTTCTATTTTTTGATAATCTTGAAAAAATTAATCTGAAGCATCAACAACCTAGTATATTAATTATAGATAAAAATAGGTATTGTTCTGTATCTGTGGTATTTTTGGATTCTCCCTGAATCCATTCTTCTGCTGCAGAAGAGGAAACCTGTTGTTCTTTGGGAAATCTTTACATAGTGGTAGGCAGCTGGAAGAAAAAGCCAGTGAGAAGAAAAGCCTCAGGCACTGCAGCCAACAGATAAGGCCAGTTTTAGTTTGGGAGAGGCTGAAATGTCAGTACAAAAGGCCACTGAATGCTATCAGCTGCTCTGGTGTTTGCAGCATTTATGGGAGACCATGCCAAGAAGCAAAGACTGTGGAAGAGGATCCTGGATTTTGGTGCATCAGTATCCACAGACAGAAAATGAAATGCAGGAATCTCGAGCCTAAGGGAAAATGATGGTGAAAAGAAAATTGGCTTCACACCAGAACGGGGTGTGCTGGTCACTCCCTGCACAAAGCAGGAGGCAAAGAGGCGAGCAGGAGCTGCCTGGGAAGGGAGCAAAGCTCCTCCTCAAGGAGCAGCTGTCCTTGGTGGTGACTTTGCATGGGCTCCTTGACCCCTGGTACAACCAAGCAGCTCCTTAGGTCCAGTCGAGTCCAAAATCCACGTGAGTGCAACTGCAACACCAGCGCCTGCCTCGAGATTTTTTTTTTGGTGATACTGCAACAAAGAAACAAAGCATCACTTCCTAGGTTAAATAAACAAACAAATAAAAAACCAATATCTTCCTATCGAAAACCAGAAATATTTTCACGTCATACAATTTTTCAAAAGGGGAAGACCTACCCACAGTGTTTTTCTCAGATATGTGCTATTGGTTCAGCATCCCAGCAGTTAGAAGGATTAAAAAATAGTGCAGACTTCTTGGTGTCCTTCAGATTTTCGGTCACCTTCCTCTGCATGGCAGAAGCAGGACAAAACATGGTCTTCTAAAACAAAAATAGCATGGCAGGGAGACCTTTTTGGAATAGGTTGGCCAACGAAGCAGAGCTGTTAAAAAAACCATCCTGGTTTCCAAGACCAAAGTGAAACACTTTTGAAATATGGGTATGAAAAGATTCCTTTGGAATTAGTTACTTGGTAAATGAAAAACTTCTAAAAAATATGCCCTGAAAGAATAAAACACGACAGATATTTGATCCAGTGGCAGACTGCTAAGGCATAAATCTGTCAAACCATGACTTTCTTTCTAGATACCCATTGTTTGGCCCCATTTCTCTACTGATTCCATCAGACTGGAATCTCTCTTTCAATCAGCTGTATCATTCAAGCTGTCTGGATGGAAGGAGAAGTGGTTTGGGAGAAAGATGTGGAGAGTGCTTTGAGTAACTTTGGGAGTGGTTTTGACCGATGCCCAGTGCTAGGATTGGGGAATTTCAGTGTGAATTTTAACAGTACAGGTGCACTTTAGGCACTGACCTTTGTTTTTCCCACATACCAAAGGGAATATGTGCCCTGTAGTCTTGAATGCTTTTGTAAGAATGTGGCTGACATTTGCAGGTGACAATTTTCCATATTCAAAACCAATTTTTGATATTCAGGCATCAATTGCTGTTCAGGTGGGATCAGAGATGGTACAGACCAGGTTCTGCTGTGTCCAGTGAAAATGTGAAGAGGTTCTTTAAAACTGGCAAGTGTATAAATTGGAAGAAAAAATGAACCAAGTCATGAAAAGTATTGATTTTCTTTGTATTTTTTTTTCATTTCTCTTAAAACCTTGGCTTCTATTCTCTTCTGGCTATAAATATGATGTTTTAATATTTTAACAACTAGATGTGTGACCTAGGCCATCTCCATTCTCTTTAGCCATTTTCTCCCCCCAGCCTCCTCCTTGCATTTTAGAAGAAATAACAATTGCAGGAGAATCCTCAAAAGCCCCCCCAGGTCTAAGCAGATTTACTATCTGGAAAACTTTTTTCTACATGTAAGCATCTGTCCAGCAGTGTGAAACAGCAGAGCATAGCCATAAATTATATTTGTTTTGGCTTTTGGAGGACTCAGGTAGATGATTCAATGCAATTCAATTACATTGGGCTTTGCATGTCTGGATCAAGATTTTTTGGGATAGGCACCAAAATCCCTGCTAATGAAGCAGGGCAAGTGAATCAATTCCTTGAACATGAGTTACTCTGAGATGAGGTTCAGCCATGAACTCAAAGAAAACCCACATATCTCATGCTCCATGGTCAATTCCAGCCTGCCCAAACTCTGTAACACAGACCAAAATGCTCTGGCTCCACATTAAATTTCACGTGTTACTCAGCACCTCTGGAAGCTTGTGGTGTGTGCTCTCTGTGCTCTAGCACACTGCCAGGTCAGGAGGGGGAAAAAAAGAAAGAAAAAAGAAAAAAGTGTGCCAAAATCTGAGTTCCAATGGGTTTTTAGCCAAAAAAGAAGACCATACCTATCTTTAGAGGAGAAATACTCTAGAAAACTCTAGAAAGCATAGGAAGCCATAGGCAAGAAGTGCCCTTTCCATCAAACTGCTTCCCTCCATTGCCACTTTACTGCTTCTACCTTTAACCTCCACGGGGGACAATCATGCCTGTCACCCTCCCTTGCATCACACACTTCTTTTTCTTTAGCATCCTCGAAGTAAATTGGAGATCACTTTGAAGATTCACGTTAGGAAATGAAGTGCACACACATACTCACATGCAAACACCTGCATGGGCTGGTGAAGGCCTCTCTGCTGCTCCTCCTTTGCATTTCTAGTGACTCTGTGTCTGTGTTTCTGGCAACAGATTAATCTGGAAGGGGAAAAGCAAGAAAGAGTTAATTAAAAAAAAAAAAAAAAAAAGCAAACTTTGCCTTGTTTGCAGTGATTTTGCATCAGTTTCCATGGAAATGGAAGTAGAACAAGCCAAGAGCAGTGGTGCAGCCAACTTCAGCTGCTGGCTTCTAGTTCTTGCTCCTGTTTCCATGGAAATAGATGCCAAATCAGCAAAAAATAAGGTAACTTGTTTTAAGATAGTAGAGTTTTAAAGGCTTGTCCTTATTTAACCTCAGTCAGGAAGATAGCTGATGAGGGGAGGCAGCCAGTAACTCAATGAAAACTTTCAGAGGCTCTTTCAGCAGCTGACTGCTTGTTGAACTCTGTAGAGAGTGAATTCACAGGGCAACCACCAACCTTCAGAAACATTCTGCAACTTCCCTGCACGTTGTAAATAAAATATATTTTCCCCTTGGCATGGTTAGTCACAGCAGCCTGTGGGAGCCCAAGCTAACATCTCCTTGCAACGCAACCTTGCAAGTGCCTCCTTAGGCTGCCTTTGCCTCCCAGAGTTCAGAAGGAGATGTGCTTTTCCCAGTTGCAATATGCAAACTATTCCCACTCCAAAAGCAGAATTTTCTGTTTCAACCTATGGAGAGAGAAGCAAAGGAGCGTTAGCTGGGGGAATTCCTGACAGTGTTTTACAACAAACACCCCACTTTCTTTTTTTTTTTTTTTTTTCCTAATCCACGAAGGCAAAATTTCACTGAGATAAAAGAAGCTGGCCATAACTTTGCTTATAGCAAAATGTGGATGGGAAAGCAGAACTGAATCCAACCAGAAAAATCCAATCCAGAAGAGAAAAAAAAATCTGCTGTAATTTCAAGAACTGAAATTTCATCCAAAGCTCATTTTTATTAAAACAAACTTTAATAGAAAGCTATTTCAAGGTTGGCTTCTGATCCTTAGCTGTTGCTGTGATGGAACTGTCTGTGGGGAAGAGCATTTCTTCCTGGGAAGTTGTGTGAAGGCAGAGATGAGAATCCCATCCTGAGCCCCATGGCTCTTTGAATTGCTCTTGGATTGGGATGTTGCCAGCTATCCTCCACCTCTCTCTTTCCCCACAGCCCCTTTGCTTACATGCTCCTTTGACAACTCCTTAATGAGCTGCAAAGACACCCTTAGACAAGGGATCATATCATGGGCCACTTGTGGCCCCTTTTTTGGTAGCAGAACATATCTGGAAGCCATAAGTGTGGGTATATGTTTAAAAAAAAAATCTTGGCTGGCATTTGTGGCAAAGTAAATGAAATTCTAATGAGGCATTCCTTCATTTGCAGCATTACATTTTTGCTTTTAGGGACATAAAATCTGCTCTTGCAAGGGCACGTGCTTTGCTTCACACACGAAGAATATTCCCTTGGGCTGCTGGGTGAGTAAATAAATGAAAAGTGCAGGCCAACCTAATTTTAAAGAAGTGAATCAGGTCTAGACTGGGGCCTCACAGTTGTTAATTTTAGGTATTACAAGGAATGTGCTCATTTTCTGACTGGTTTCTGTGGATCTTCTTTGAAGAAAACCCAAGAAACATCGAGCCCCTCAAGAAATTGCCAAAAAAGATAGACTTTTTTTGCATAACGAACTTAAACACATGGGAGGTTTTTTTCCTTTTTGTTTTTGACAGCACACATTGTCTTAAAATTCATGGAACTTTCTGCAATTCCTCTATCAGACATTTATTGCTGCCGTTGCTGCTATGATGTGATTTCTTTGAAGCTGTTTTTAAGCTGTTGGGATCCTGTTTGAGGGCAGGGGGGAACCCAGGGCTGTGTTACTTATGATTCTCTGTGACATTTCAGTAATATTTCCCCTGGAAAAGCTTCAGCCATTTCTGTAATGGCAAAAAATAAAAAAAAATTAAAAAAAAAAAAAAAAATCAGGGAAGCAATGGAAAGCCAACTCACACATTTCAAGGGGAGATGTGGCAGGTGGAGCTGAGGACACTAGTGCTCCCCAGGTGTTTGAAATTCAGCTTTCAGTGTACTTTTTGGGCTCTCCATTACACAATGGTTCATAAAATATCAGGGAAGGAATGGAAAGCCAACTCACACATTTCAAGGGGGGATGTGGGAGGTGGAGCTGAGGGCACCACTGCTCCCCAGGTGTTTGTGATTCAGCTTTCAGTGTACTTTTTGGGCTCTCTCATTACACAATGGTTCATCATCCTCCAGGCTTGCAGCAGTGCTTCCAGGCCTCCAGGTCACTAACCTGCACAAACGTCATCCCCTCCAGCTCTCCGCGGTTCAATCACACCAGGAGGGAAAACGGGAGCTATCTGCCAACTCTGCTGTAAGCAGCTCGAAGCACAACTCAAAAGATCATGAGAACAAGCTAGAAAACAACAAGCTGTGGAGCCAAAACCGAGATTAAAAAAAAAAAAAAAAAAGGAACAAGGTCTGACATGAGGCGCACGCAGCAAAAAAATGACACAGGTGCGCTTTTCGGTGAGTTTCATAATGTTGGCAGAACCCTGGAATGTGCTGACAGCTCTGTCCTGGAAATCCAACTCTTCCAGCCCACCCAGCCCTGCTGCTGGCCCTGCCCTGGTGTCCCCAGGAGGCTGTGGCAGGTGGGCACAGAACAAGGTGTGGCAGGAGGGGCGGAGGCGTTCCAAGCAAGCACAGGCTGTCCTCTGCTCTCCCTGAGAAGTGACTGCTCCCAGAGCTCAGCCCGCTCCCACCAGGAGGGAATATCTCATGGGGAAGTGCAGCAGCAGCCACAAGGTGCTTGCCATGGGTGCAGGGAGATGGCACAGTGGGAAACTCCCTTCTCTGGGCTCTGGTCAAAAGTCACTGTACATGAAAACCTTAGAGAGACACCTGGCAAAGCTGGGTGGCCATTGAGTAACTTGTAAAACCACAATCACTCCATCCCTGCTGGTTCCCTGTGCTGGGCAGGGGGAGGTGGACAGACAGAATGTGGGGCTGCTGCTGCCTCCTGGGGCTGACACCCTGGGGTGCTCCTCTCATGACCCCTGAGCTTGGCAAAATATCCTTTCTTCCTGGATCTGCTCTCAGGTTATCATCCATCTCACTTCCAGTTCCAACTCTGGGATCCTCATTGCTCTCCCAACTTTTTGGGGCAGGCCAGAATGGATGGGCATGACACCTTGGCATGTGAGAGCCCCTTCTGCAGCTGAGACACAGGATTAGCAAAGAGCAAATGTGAGCAGTGCAGCAGCACAACTGCTTTGCTCCAGAGCTCAGTGTTGGCTAGGACGTGACCTTCTTCCAGCCATCTCACCAGGGGACTCTTAATGCTTGGGAGTTTTCTCAGTGTCTGCAAAATTTCTTAGGTTAGTTTAAAGTCTGATTTGTCCTTCAATCACAGAGTCATGTCACTTTTGTTTTGTTTTGGTTTGTTGTTTTTTTTCCCCTCCTTCATCCATGACTGGATAAGGCTGCCTTGTGTATGGCTTGCATTATGTACCTGTACATATTTCCTTATTTTATTTTATTGTTTGTGCTAATGATTTTAATCATGGAGGTTTTTGCTTTGGAAATGGAAGGCCTGTAGCTTTCACAGCACAGATGGGAGATAAAAGCACTATAATCACAGAGTGCGATCAATGAGACTTTTTTCCAGGAAGATGCTAAAGGCATTATTTGGCATTAACAAAGAAAGGGATAATTAGAAAATAGGCAGAGAAGCCTTTATTCCTGTAATTAATTTCAAAGTTGGAAGTTCCCTAGTGCTTTTCTGTTCAAAAGTGACAGCATATGAGCCATTGGAAAGGAGATGTGTATTAATCATAAATCAGAAACAGGGAGGAAATTGAAACGTGTGTTTCCACTGACTTTGAAAAGAAAAAGCTTCTGCCTGGAGTTAATGTGTCTTCTGACTGTATGTGAAGGAAAAAACAATTATAAATAGTTATTGACACGTTACATGAAAGGCAAGAAGAGGATGTAGACAAACTTGGTTTCCTGGGAGACTGGGCAGTCCTCTCCAGAGAAAAAATAATACTCAGGAATCACTTTTATAGCTTGAGGCTGTGCCTTTATTTGCAGCTGCTTTTTTATGCACTAATTTCCTACAATTGCTATCAGCCCCACTGATGGCCACAGTGATGGAAGAAGTGTTCAGCAAACTTCTTCTGCCTCCCTTCGTTTTAACACTGTCAAAACTGTTTCTGAATGAGAATCAGTGGATCTGCTTTAGGAGTGCCAGCAGCCACAGCCGTCTTCTTGCTTACAGCCTTGCTCCCATCTGGATCTTCAGCTTTTTAACAGGAAAACTGAACATCTTCCCCCAGGGGTAAGATCGAAAATTAGCAAAGGAAAAAAGCATGCACAGCCTTCTGTATAGTTTTTTTTTTTCCCTTCTGTCCCCTAGTCCGTGGCTGTTGTCCCCATCATCACGTCCACAGTTGTGACATGAATTGGTGCAAAGTGCCCAGCTGGTAAAGGCACCAGCCTTGCTACAAGGGGTGAGGTTGGAGAGCTCTAGCACTGGTGCTTTTACTCAGAAACACTGGATACCCTCAAGACAGCTGATGTTGCACACAGAGCCACATATTTTATTTTATTTTATTTTAATTTATTTTATTTTATTATTTTTAATATAGACAGCTTTACAATTAGGTTGGTTGGTTTTTTTTTTATTTCAGTCTGGGTTGAACTGATATTGTTGGCTTTGTACCATGGCTGGCTTGGCTGATGACTGGTGTAGGTGAACGTAACACTCATGTGGTGCCTCCTCACACCACGAGGAATTCACAGCCTACACACACTTGCAAGTTCCCATTTGTGCAGTTTTGGGGTTGACTGCAGAACAATCGTTCAGCCAGCTGCAATGTAGCATATGTGTATTTGTACATACCATCATTCACATGGTAAAATTTTGCATGTGCACGCACACGCCCTCTCTTTTTAATAACTTTCTGACTTATTTGCTCCTGAGGTTGGTTCCTCTAGCTCTAGACCTTCAGGCAGGTGAACTCGGCATCTCACTTTACAACTGGATCCAAAAAAGCCGCATGAAGGTAAGAGGATTTCATACAGATTCTACATGGTTTTGTTTTTTCAGAGTTCATTCAAGGACAATCCTTCTTTTAGGTCCCGTTCCTAAAGTTTCTTTGCTTAAAGCAGAGAAATATGTACATAAGCTTATCACAGAGCTGTAGCCAGCATTTCACAATGTGCAGTTGGTGTTTGCTGATGGCAGCACTGGTGGAGAGCTCTGTGTTTCCCAGTGCATGGAGAGAGTGTTTGAAACAACAGTTTTCTTTTTTATTACTTGTTGATTTCCATATTCTGTTCTCATTGCATGAGCTCCAACACTTTGCTCCCAAGCAAGTGATGCTATTTAAGTTCTCCTGGAAATACTTCTTACACATGCAGGAATAGAGGGGAAAAAAAAAAATGATCTGCATGTCCCTGGCAGAAATATCTTCTGAAACCGCTAATGGTTTTCTTACCTCACAGCTATATCCACGGAATGTTCCTGCATTTACCATTCCAAATCACTGCAGTGATGGCTTAACTCAAGACAGACAAGCTGTTCTCCTTCCAATGAAATGATTTTCCCCTGATGTGTGTCCTTCAGTCCCATTTTTTAACCTGGGAAAATCACCCCAATCACTGTCAGTAGTTAGCCTTTGGACAGTGGTTGTAAAGGAAGTCTTCTTTCTCTTTTATCCATTTATCTCTTCAGAGAATAAATTTTATTAACTTTCATAGAAAAAACTTTTAAGTTTTAATTGTATGAATCATTTTAGAAGGTAACACTAATTATTTTTATACTTTTATTACTTGACTTATAATTATAAATCAAGTTTGTAGAAAGGCATTCATATGAATGTCAAGCACCTAAAATATCTTAAGAAGGTACAGAATAAGACAAAGGAAAAAGGCTCCAAAATGTACAAATTTTCCAGAACATTAAGATTTCATACTAACACAGGCAAAAATACTTGCTTAGGATACAACTTGAAGATGTGACAGGACACAATGTCATCCTTGTACAGCCCACGTAAGATATGTTATGATGCACTGCAGTCACTGCAAAACAAAAAACTTTGAAGACAACTTAGTAATACCTTGATTAATGCAAATTTTATGAAACATTCAAAAGGATATTAACATGTACTCAAATTTCATCCCTCGTTGGCAAATGTAAATGTAACATTTGGCTAAATAATTGTCAAAACTTCCACATTCAAAACCTTTCAGTAGTTGATTAGACTGCGGAATTAACTTTTGTGTAAATCTTCTTGAACCTTCTGATTAGCTTCCCAATTGTCACTGGGAATTTATAATAAAAATTACAGTAGCAGGCTTAAAATCATTTGAACATCCCTGGAGCTAAGAGCCAACTAAATTGAAATCTTTTTAGTCATTGCAGTATTCCTGCTCTTTGCTCCTCTAGAAGACAGAGCAACATTTTAGCTTGTCCTAGAAAGGAGTCCAGCTTGACTGCAGGCAATTCCAGCCTATGAGGAGACCCAAAATAGACACCTGGCTCATTCCCAAGCCATAGTTTCCAAGTGAACCAGCTCCCAGCTCAGTCTCAGCGATCTCTCACTCACACAGAGACAGACTCTGCCGCGCCATTCATGCTCAGCAGCGTGTTAGTCCTCAATTAATAACACAGGCTACCCCCAGAATCGGGCATTTGTTCTCTGTGAACAGCTTTAACACAACCCACATCTCCAAAATGGCCTTTCTGTGTGGAGATAGACCTCGTTTGCTCTGACCCCTCGGCTGTGCCTGTCCTGTTTAGGCTCTGTTGGACTACTAAAAAATCCTCTTGTTCAGCCCAAGCCATCCTGGCGCTGCCCTGGCCAGCAGCACAAGGAGATCAGTGTTGGACACACAGTCCCTGGGCTGTCCCAAGGTGCTCCCACCCCATTCAGAAGATCTGACACATCTTCACCGACTATTGGCAAGGTATTTTGGACTTCCGAGCAAGAAAAATAATAATTTAAATTCGTGGCTTTCTCTGCTGTGAAAGGGAAATTCGTTTCTTACCCACTCCTCCTTCCAGACCGGGATATGACTCAGATCCTGATAGTTTAAGGATGATCTGAGCCGATACTGGATTTCTTTTGTGAGATGTGTCGTAGCTGTACTAAATGCTGAGGATAAAATTACCTTCTGCTGCAGTCTGCTGCTGCTGCTGCTGGAAAACAAGCAGGACTTCTTCCTGTAGCTGGAGGTAGATTGCTTTTCACCTGGACTTCAGTCAAATTCACGGTTTTATGACTTCCCATCTAGTACAATCTAAAATTCTTGTAAAAACACCTAAAGGAACGTACTTGTGTGACTTTGATAAGTGCTGATAACTGGGGGACGAACATCATGGGCAGCCCTTTCAGAAAGGTTTACACGTCTGCTCAGCTTCCAGATGAAAAATATCACGAGGAAGCATGGGGCTATTTGTGGTGCTAACAATGCATATTTCTGAGGGTCTCTGGTTTCCTGTGGCGCCTCATCCTTAGGGCACTTCATTGTGAGCGTGCTGGCACACATCCTTTTCCCAAGCCCAAAGCCACCCGGCAGCTACAGCAGGAAGAATGAAAAGCAACATCCCACTTTCAACGGTAAATTCTCAACCTGTGCATGATTTGTTGTAACAATCTACCCGTTTGCTCTCCTGCAGGGATAAATTGCTGGTGCCTGGA
The DNA here is from genome assembly GCA_016584745.2 of Phylloscopus trochilus trochilus. Classification (NCBI taxonomy): domain Eukaryota; kingdom Metazoa; phylum Chordata; class Aves; order Passeriformes; family Phylloscopidae; genus Phylloscopus; species Phylloscopus trochilus. The sequence continues at coordinate 41,132,463 of WQNJ02000082.1, forward strand.
CTATGCTGTGGAAGGAGAAAGATTTCATAACAACCCCACAGCTTGTACTCCAAAGCATGAAGGTTTCTCCTTTATTTTAAAGCATGGGAATATCTAAAGCGCTGTTCTCCCCATGTAGACTTAAAATAGTTTTGAAAGCCATAGTCTTATTTTCCTTCTGAATTTGTCTTTAACTTGAGTAAAATATATAAACATGCATCTTATAGAAAAAAAAATTAAAATAAAAAATTATTCATTTTCAGTACCTGGCTTAAAATACTTTGCAAGTTCACTGATTTTTCAGAAGGCTGGAACTGAGCACAGTCTGAATACCAGGTATCTCCTGAAGCATTTCAAACAGTATATCCCAAAGCAGAGCACTCACTAATGTTACTTGCTTTTGAAAATCTTGACTGTGGATGACATTTCTGTTGGCTGGATCCCTTAACTCCAGGTAATACACAGCAGAAATGAACTGCCCCTCTGTACACATGCTCAATCCTTTTTAAAATGATATTTTAAATGTAAATAACTCCCTGAACACTCGAGGTTCAGTCAGCACATAGTCCTTTATACGTAGGAAGCCTCAAGATGGCACTCTTGAACTGCAGAGTTTTGCAGGGAGGCTGATTATGAGTTTCTTGCAAGGGAAAAAAAAGAAAAAAAAAGAGAGAGAGAGAGAGGGAAATAAATGCAATGGAGAGTGTGAACCTGTGCAGGAAAAACCAGAAAAAAATATCAAGTAGAAAAGCAATATCAGACTAAGGCATGAAAACCTATCAGAGTTCACATGGCAAAATGTATTTGAAAGCTTGGGTTATTATAAAAATTAGGGTTGATAAACCCCCCAAATTTTGTGAATAAATCCACAGTTTTTTAAGCTTCATCCAGTATTTTTATCTTGCTCACCATCCCCTATTCACTACTTCTTTTCCTCTCCCTGAAGGTGTTTTGGTGTCACCTCATGAGTATCCTGGGGCTGGCAGAGGTGCTGCTCGTGTTTGCAAGATGTGAGCAAAACACACTTGTGTAGGATATTCATCCCAGGGGCATGTGGATAAGGGATGGTAAGCAGGAAAAAAAAAAAAAAAAAAACAACAAAAACAAAAAACAAATCTGGATGAAACTTTGGTCTACAGAGCACAGGTAGAATTCTGTGATCTGTAGAGTTTGTGCCTCTCAGTTCCTCCTTCCATCACCGCCCTCCACAGAGCAGAGGCTGTGCTGTACCTGTGACAAGGACCCTGATGGCTCCTTCCTGGCTGTTCCTGCTTCCTCCTGCAGCACAGGGACAGAGGGAGGAGGCCCTGATGTCCCCAACTTCAGAGAGGGGGGAAGGACACCTACCTGCCCTTCATTTGGGTGCTACAGAACTCACCTGCTCTTCAGATATCACAGCAACATTCCCTGCAAGAGGGCTCCTGGGTGGGAATGCTGCATGGGGCTGTGTCAGCATTGCCTGGGGGTTGGACAGGGCTGCTGTGCCTTGGTTCCCAGGCAGTTCTGGAGCAGCTGGCCCCAACCAGCTGAGTGGGAAAGTGCTGGCACCAGCAGATCATCAGCCCTGTCCCTCGGGGGAGGGGGGACCCAGACATGTGTGAAAGAGGAGCTGGTAAGGGGGACATCAGCTCCCAGGCCTCCTAGAGCCTTTCTCTCCCCCTTCCTCTTCATCCTCCTCTTCCTCCATAAGAGGAATTTTTCTGGGAATCAGGGAGGTGCAATGGGAAGCAGCCATGGGAGGGAGGATGAAGACCATGGTGGACCTACCCTGGCTTACAAAGACTTTTTGGTGTTTTTCTCCCATGGCATTTGCCTCCCCTGCCCCAGCAGTTTTCCTCAGGTGTTGCTTCTCTCCCTGTTGACCTTGGTGACTGTGTCCTGGCAGGTCAGGGTCACAGCTGGCACCATCCCAGCCCACCAGGCAGCCTGCCTTGCTCGCCACGCTGGAGCCACCACGCTGGTGCCAGCTGTGGATCGCTCTTACAAAATCATCTGCTGACTCACCCTTCCCTTGCTTGCCTAAGTGAAATCATGCCTGCCTTTAAAAATCTCATTGCAGCATTACATGACACATTTTTCCACTTCTTTCACTGTCATGAACTGCTTCAGATAAGCAGCTGTGAGGTTTTTGGGAAAGATAATGCGGGGGGTTTTTTTTATTATTTATTTGTTCTAGGGCCTCTGAAATAGGCATTGCTTCTCTGCTTGCTGATATAAATACAAATCTGCTGAACTACTGAGGTTTTTCCTGGAGATGCTAGGAACTTGCTTTCTCCATCCCAACTCTGTGGACTCAGACAGATCTCTCTGGGCCAGGTTTGGTTTAGGGACCAGCACTGTGAGGATTTTCAGCTGCTGTGCCAAGATTGGAGGCATTATTTACATGCAGCCTATTTTACAGAGCCAGTGTCATGCACTGAATCCATGTCCACTACCCAAAGCAAGAGCCTGATGAGTGATGGATTTCAGAGATGGACAGACAGGTAAAAAATGAGTGGAATTTTGCTGAGGTTGAGCCAAACCACAGAAGTTTTTCCTGGGTTGTTTGCCTTTTTTTTTTTTTTTTTTTCCTCCTTTTACTACATTTTGATCCATATGAGTTTTGGGTTTGCTTTTGATTTCATTACTTTTTGATTCAATGTTGGGTTTGATTCTGATTCATCTGACACTTTATTTCTTTTCTTTTTCTTTATAAAACAGTAGATTTGTTTTTAATTGAGAAAAACCTGATGAAGTTTTTTATTGCCATACCAGCCATACCATTGAAAATAAGTTGCAGGTTCTGATATTTCCCAAATATAACAAAAAGAAAGTTGCTTTATCTGAAGTAAAATACTTCAATCCAGCTTTAAGGAAAACACTACCTATTTTTTTTTTCTTTAGGAAGACCTACTTGCCAATCATGATAAATCTTATTTATTTCATTTTGTGATGATTATTAAAACAGTATTGAAACCATGCTTTGGTAAGAGATGTACTATTGCACCTTGGTTTTTCAAACACAGCTATGCCATGGGGCAAGAAGACCATTTAGGACTTGGTGTTGCATCTCTCCTTTTGAGGTGCTGCATCCCTCATTTTCCTATTGCTTCTTCTGTCATTTGAATTGCTTCTATGCTTGGTCCTGTGACATCTCTATAATGTTTTCTACAGCTTAAGCAGATCCTCAAAAGCACTAAAAGCTGTGTAGAACTCATGCCAATGTGCAATTCATCAGTTCAGAAAGGTACAAATAAAGACATTTAACAGCATGTGAAAAGCATAATTTTTTTTTATCACTCCTGTTACACTGGCCATCTTCAGGTCTCAAGTATTTACATACCTCCAATTTCTTTCTGATGTGAATAAATTCCGTTGTTTTGGGGTTGTTTTTTTCACATATAACACCCTCTAAAAATGAAAACAAACAATCTTTAGCTTTCTACTAGAATTTTTTTTACTTTCTTAGGTGCAAGATGAAAACTAATGCTCCCCTCTGTCTTAGGCTGGAATACTGATTTGCAGAACTTCTCACTGGAGGACATGGTAGATATTTTTAAATCATGCTTGCTCTTTAATGTGAAGAGCCATCTCTGGCAAAAGTTTGCAAGATCAGGCCCACGGTCATCATTTAATCAAACTGCATAATTCTTAGGTCTTTTAATCTTTTCTCATAAATCAATCCTCCAATCCCCTTAGTCGTGTTTGTTGCTCGTCTCTGAATTCCTTCCAGTTTTGCAATTTACATTATAATTAAGGCTTAGTGAAACTGATGAGAAAGTGATTTTTGGGGCCAATTTTTACGCTGCTTGTAAATATTCAAAATCTGGCTTCCCACGAGCTCGTGAGGGCCCCCTGAACTGCGTGACAATGGCAGGGACCTGAGGAACTCCCACTCCTGGGGCAAGGACAGACGTTTTGCCAGATTCTCCCACTGTGGCTTGCCACTAATTAGTGTTCATTATCACATTGATTTCCGTGGGACTGTAACTGCCTACGGTGCAGCTCACAGTGGATAAGGATGGAGGATCTGCCCCAGCCTGCACCAGGATCACTAAATCACTCCCTGGTTTGACTCAAGGTGAGCAGCTGGGCGCAAGCAGGGCGTGGGTTGGGACTGGGCTCTTTGGGGGAGCAAAAGGCACCAGGCAGAGATGTTTTCTGAAGGAATGCCTGTGCTGGTGGGTGACACTGCTGGGCAGAGCACATCTCCGGGGGGGTTTTGGCTGCTGGTGTCTTGGTTTGGAAAGACAGGTATCTGACAGGGAAAACTGGAGTTTCCCTTGGAATGGAGAATGTAAAACCCTCACCCCCACCAAATTATAATTTTGCAATTCAGGGCTTTCAGGCAAAGATTTGGGAATAGGAATAACAGTTCTTTACTGGGAATACTAAAAATACAAATGTAGTAGAAAAAAACCAAACACCCAACCAAACCAGCAAACAAACAAACAACAACTTTGGAAAACCCTGACAGAGTCAGAGCTACAACCTGACACCCTGTTGGTCAGGGTGTTGGAAGCAGTCCAAAAGTGAGTCCTCCTGGAGTGGCAGATGTGGTTCTGGTGGAGTAGAGATGATCCTGTAGAACAAGGGTCCAGTGATGGTGAGAAAGGGTCCAGTCTTCCTCCAGGAATCAGGTGAAGCTAGATGCCTTCCTTTTCCTGTGTCTCAGTTTTATCCAGGTAGGAATGGTTGGCTCTTCCCACTGGGTGGAGCATCTCCCAATAGGATGATGGAATGTGGATGTGTTAGTTTGGGGAGGTGTTAATGGCCTATTAGCAGAAAAATATCCCCCTGGAGGGAAGACCAGTGGTGAAAGAGATAAGAAACACTGCCCCATCTGGTTTTAACAGCTGGCCCATTATCAGAAGGCATCTGCCCCTTTCCTCCCCAGAGTTACAAGAGATAAAGAAAAACATCTCCCCAACTGCTTTTAACAAATGAAATAGAGTACACACCCCTGGCTCCACAACCCAAGACACCATGCCACTCTCTGCAGGCAGCTGGGAGAAATGGTGAAGTAAGAGCTTGAGCCCTGTGACTGCTGTGCCTCCTGGCCCTTGGATCTGCCACGGCTGTGCTCACCTCTGCTCCGTGCAGCCACGGTCTGGAAGAGTGTATGGGCAAATCCTGAGGCACTGAAGGTGGTTTGCTGACCTGAACAAGATGTACAACTGGCAGAAGAGCAGCCACTGCCACCACAGCCATCTCCCCTGCTGCTGCTGCCTGGCTGCAGGACATCTGCCCACGGCCAGCGCTCACCCCAGCACTGAGCAGATCCTTCGTGCTGGGGAGAGAATGTGGCCACCACAAAGACCTGATAGATTTAACCTTTCTCATCTAGTACAGCCCACTGGGGGGTGTGCTTGTCCATGGCTGGAGGGGTGGCTCAGGGTAAGGCCATCTGTGAGCCTTTGTAGAAGGAACCCATGCTGAGAATCCTTGCTGTCCCTCTCAGATCAGCTGCCATATACACCTCTCAAGGACCCAGAATTGCTTTCTCATACTCTTTTTCAACCTAAAGTTCTTGTTTTCTTATGTGATGGCTACAGTGGATTGGAAATCTGCTGCATTGGCTGAAGACTCCTGTGGGAGTCTTAGCTCAAATGCAAGTGAGAGAAAGAACATTAGAAAATAAATAGCTCAACCCCTGCCTGCTTGTTTTCTGCTCTTGGCCATAACCATCCATACTGTCCTCTTGTACCTCCTCTGAGTACACAAATGAGAAGCCAGCAGTGCATGTTTTGAGTCTCGGTCACACAGATCAACCAGAACCTTTAAATGGAGGATATTCAGACCAGACCCTCAGAACAAATTTCTCCTGTAGGCACCTTAGTAACCTCTTCCACCAAAATAATTTCTTATTCTCCACACAAGATGCAGAAGCTTAAAGAGATCCACCCTCAACAGGGTAGGTATATGGAAAATGGCAGTCAAAATAATGACTGCAAAGTCAAAATTTCAGGGTTTTAAATCCTTTAGCAATTTTGTTTGACTTTCAGTAGAAAGGCTTGAATTCACAAAGCTGCTTGCCAGTGCTGTGATGAATTTAAGCAGGTGGTTTAGGATGAAGAAAGCGTGAGCTGGCAAATCACTCACCTCTTTTGTTATTTTTTCCCAAGGACTAGAATTAGTACTGGTACTTTCTGGACTGAACCAAGGTGCCATGTAAACAGCTGCAAAATTACTGGAAGCAACTTTAGAAATAGCCCATATGTGCCAATTTGCTGTAGCTGTGCCTCTCTCCTGAGGGGCTATCTTAATCACTGGAAACTCTACTTTCATACAACAACACAGACAGGGTTGCAGGTGATGGCGAAGGAGAATCTCAAAAATGAGGAATTAAGGTAAGCAAGGCAGATATGAGTCTGCAGAAAACCTGGGACCATAGCTCCATGACCTGTGAAGTGTTCCTGAGGCTGATACTGAAAACTCAGTGTAAATCATTTTGGTGTTCCTGTAACAGAGGAAGAGGATAATGTCAGATATCCCCATTTCAATACCAGGCACATCTTTCCTAGTGCCATGAATTAGTAACATTTAGAAAGAGCCATGATTTTTTTATTCTGACACTTTCAGGGTCAGGAAGAGACTGAGCTCTAGAGAGAGAGAGCACCTTGACATTCAAGAAGAGCAGATCTGTTGGTCAGAGCTGGGTCTTTCACAGAATATTATGGCTGAATACAGCTGAGTCTTATAACCCCTCTGGTTCCACCTCTCCAGGCAGCAGAACAGTCTTGCTCAAATCAGCCAGTCCATAGATCAGCTTAACTATCATATCAAACCCAAACTGGGAGCTCTAACAATTTATCAGATGAACAGTCTACTGCAAATGGTGTGCCACATCAGCAGCCCCAGCTGGAAGCCCTATTGGTGATATATAATATCTGAACACACCAAATAGTGAAGCCTTTGAAATTATGAAATGCTCCTGAGAAGCTCCTGACCAGCAGCTCAAACCACAGAATCACAGAATGGTTGAGGTTGGAGGGGACATGGAGGTCATTTGGTCCAACCCCTTTGCTCAAGCAGGATCACTTAGAACCAGCTGTTCAGGACCACATCCAGGCAACTTTTGAGTATCTCCAAGGATGGAGACTCCACAACATCCCTGGGCAACCTGTGCCAGTGCTCTGTCACTCCCACAGTGAAAAACTGTTTCCTGGTGCTAAGGCAGATCCTCCTGTGTTTCATTCTGTGCCACTGCCTCTGGTCCTGTCACTGGGCATCACTGAGAAGAGCCTGGCCCTGTCCTCTTTTCACCCTCCCTTTGGGTATTTATATACACTGATGAGATCCCCTCTGAGCCTTCTTATCTCCAGGCTGAACAGTCCCATCTCTCTCAGTCTTTCCCCACAGAAGAAATGCTCCATTTCCTTAAACATCCTTGCCATGGCTTTTTGCTGAAGTCTCTCCAATATGCCCAGTTCTGAGGAGACTAGAAGGATCACCTCCTTCCACCTTGTGGCACTGCTTTTTCCAGCCCAGGATACATTTAACTGCCTTTGCTGAAGGGCAAGTTGCTGCCTTATCCTCAGTTCAGTGTTCACTGAGACCCCTGGGCCTTCTCTGTAAAGCTGCTCCACCTACACCTCATGTCACTGATCACCATCCTTCAGGCCAGGCTGTTCAGCAAGATTTTAGTGCACCTGACTGTCTGCTCATCCAGTCCACACTTTATCAACCTGATGATAAGGATCTTAAATGGGAGAGTGTCAAAAGCCTTGCTGAAGCCTAGGCACTGTCCACTGCTCTCTCCTTGCTGACCAGGCTAGTCATTTCATCACAGAATTCAACCATGCTTGCCCCTTGGTGAAGCCACTCCCAGTGACTTTCTTGTCCTTCTCATGCTTGGAAATGGTGTATGGTATCAGCTGCCTTACCAAGGCTGGAGGTGAGGCTGACTGACTGGAGTTCCCTGGTGTCTTGGTTTGGAAAGACAGGTATCTACCAGGGAAAACTGGAGTTTCCCTTAGAATGGAGAATGGAAACCCCTCACCTCTGCCAAATTATAATTTTGCAATCAAAGACTTTCAGGCAAAGATTTGGGAATAGGAATAACAGTTCTTTACTAGGAATATTAACAATACAAATGTAGTAGGAAAAAAAAAAAAAAAAAACCAACCCAAAAACAAAACCACCCAACCAAACCAGCAAACAAACAACAATTTTGGAAAACCCTGACAGAGTCAGAGCTACAACCTGACACCCTGTTGGTCAGGGTGTTGGAAGCAGTCCAAAAGTGAGTCCTCCTGGAGTGGCAGATGTGGTTCTGGTGGAGTAGAGATGATCCTGTAGAACAAGGGTCCAGTGATGGTGAGAAGGGGTCCAGTCTTCCTCCCAGAAATCAGGTGAAGCTGGATGCCTTCCTGTTCCTGTGTCTCAGTTTTATCCAGGTAGGAATGGTTGGCTCCCCCCACTGGGTGGAGCATCTCCCAATAGGATGATGGAATGTGTCCTGTCCTTGGTGAGCCTTCATGGCCCATTAGCAGAAAATATCCCCCTGGAGGGAGGAGGGGTGGTGAAAGAGATAAGAAACACTGCCCTACCTGGTTTTAACAGTTGGCCCATCATCAGAAGGCATCCACCCAGAGCCACAAGAGATAAAGAAAAACATCTCCCCAGCTGCTTTCAACAGATGGAATAGAATACACACCCCTGGCTCCACAACCCAAGACACCTGGGTCCTCCTTCTTGTACAGAAAAGTAGTTGTAAATAACTTGTTAATAATCATCTTTTCTTAGGCCTAAAACCACCAGTGTTTCTAACTGTGCTCACTGAGAACAGGAATTAGACTAAGCCATGTCAACTAAACTAGTCCTGCAGGGTGTGTCTAGAATCTCCCTAGAACATAAGGCTCCTAAACAAGTACAATCAACATCTTGCTACCTGATGTAGCTTGCATTCCAAACACAGAGCATGGGGAGTGGGGTGCAGGTGGAGGGCAGTGAATTGGTTTCCAAGAGGTAATGCTAGAGGTTGGTGGAAAAGTTGCAGTGAGAACTCAGGGACAGAGCTGAAAATGCTGAAAACAACAGCATTGGCACTGAGCAAAGAGGATCTCTGTTTTTTTTTTTTTTTTCTCCCTGTGTGGTATGAAGACACCAATGCTGAAAGAGTTGTCTCAAACCTAGCTCCTCAAGTGGTGAGCTTGACTAGAGAGGTGGTCCCAAGAGATCAAAAACTGCTTGCAAACTTTTGCATTCAAGTATGAAAATTGGGAACTACACTTGCTCTTTCAACCCTTTCCCCCAAACTGAATTATTCCCAGGTATTTCACCACTTCTCACTTCTTTTCCTTTCTCATAGCAGATTGGTCTCTTCTACCCTTCAGACTTATCACAGATATGCTTACCATGTCTTGTGGAGTCTTTCCACCAAGATGTGCTTGTCACAAACGTGTTAGAAAAAAAATAATCTGGAAGGAATTTTTGAAAGCTTTTATATACCCCTCCTCAGAGGTAGGTTCTTTTCTCCTCGTGCTGTTTAACTCTTACAAGGTCAGATCACCCATGTGTCCAGATGTGCTCGTTCTGGCACTGACCAGTCTTCCCCTGTCAGAGGATGGTGGGAGCTGCTTCCCCCTGCCCTAGGTCATGGTGAACTCAGAAAATTGTGGAGTTCAGAGCAGGTCAGGGGCTCAGCATCCACTGTTGTTGTTGGAGTAGCCAGTGTTACTGAAAGGGCAGATTAAAAGTAAGAGGGGGACTTTTTCTCTCTCTCACGCTGTCTTGTTTTCTTTGAGTTCAAGCTCTGCTATGTGGCTAATCAAGGGAGGGAGTAGCAGAGAGATCATCTGAACAAGCAGAGCCCAATATTTGGCCTGGATGAGGACAGCAGAAATGTCTTATCTTGCTTTAGTGGCCAAGTGACCAACCCCTACTGTCCAGCCTTCTGTGCACCACGGACCAGCCACCACGTGCTGGTGTGCTCAAAGCCTGGGCAGAGGTCTCACCCTTGTAGCTGCCTTTGAGGAGAGCTCCAGCAGGGAGAGGATGAGTGTGTGTGTGTGTCTGTGTGTGTGTTTGCCTGCAGGCAAGGAGGGAAAGAGCCTGGAAGGAGCTCCTGCAGCGAACGGGGGAGTTTCTCTTTCTGGCAAAAAGTTTGGATTCTTCGCCAAAGCTTGTCACCACCTCCCAGAGCACCGGCCTGCTCTCTCTCCCATGCTGGTATTTGGCTCCTGCCTTCTTTCCTCAGCTGCTGAGAAGTTCCCCCTCGTTCTGGCAAAGGAGAGGAAGCCCTGGCCTGGGGCTTGGCACCCTCCTGAGCTGGAAGGGAAGCTGCTCAGGTGTCCAGGGTGCTTTGGATCTCTCAGTCCTGCTGCTGCACACCCTGCCACAGGGCTCCTCATGGGAATGTGAACATCTCCTTGGGTGTTTAAATCCATTGCATTCTGGCCAGGGCTGGTGTCTGCTCAGCTGCTCTCAGCAGCCTCTGCCCAGAGGTGTAGGAGCTCTGCTCAGGGGCAGAACTTGAGGGTGATGGCTGAGCTCAGGGCAGTGCGGGCTGGAAGTGCTGCTCAGCCCTTGGAGGCAGGGTCTGAGGAGATGAGGGAGCCAGTTCGAGCTCTGCAAACAGGAGGGAACAACTTCCAATGTTTAAAATGTACTTAACCTTAGAAGTGTGTGCTCTGAGTTGTCTTGAGAATTGGATGGAGCTCTGGGTGAGGATTTTTATTCTTTAAAGTAGGAGCTACCATCAGGTAGGGTAAGTTATAAGTGTGTACACTCTCTTTCTTTAGAAAGGACCATACATGGCCTTAGAGAATGAATATAATTTTATTAGTAAATTAAGTATTCTTCCCTTTGAAGTATGTTTTCCTAACCTCTATCCCCCCCCATCACATTAGGGCATTGATTTTAGCTATTTCAAATCTTATGTATGCATAGATGTGGACATTTTCTCTCTCCTTTTCTCCTTTTGTCATTTGGTAATATCGGAGCTACTCTGAGTGAAAATCCTCTGGGAGATATTCCAGGAGAAATGAAGGCGTTTCAATCAAACCTAAACGTGAATGTAAATCACATTTTGAACAGGGTACAGTTGTCCAGTAGAAACAATGATTTCCCTCCCTGCATGCATCTTGGAAAAACTGATCTGTGCTCTTCACGCAGGGATGTGATATCAGAAATTTGAAGTTACATATTATTAGGTTGGGGTTTGGGGTTTTTTTTCCCTTTGTTTTGTGGAGAAGAGGTATTCCTCATGGAAAATTTTCAGAGGCGCGATCAATACAGAGAATGAATTGTCTGTTGTTAGTTCCAAACTGCAGACCTGGAGACAGTCCATTTTTGTACTCCAGGGTGCTCTAACAAGCATCATGGCTGAATCATAATAAACATTTGATTTTCCTATCAAAAACACATGTACCCACACAAATGAACATATTTCACTCCACCTTCAGTGTCTTTGACAGTGTAAAATTTAAATACCTGAGAAAATTTATGAAGCAGATATAATGCAAAAATAGCCAGATCACTAGAATTCAAATATCTAAGCCTTTAAGAAACAGCAAAATAGCCAAGCAACATGCAGTTGCATAAATGCTCCGTTCCCTGCTTTCCTTATATTCAGAAAAGAACTCATAAAAAAATCCCTTGCCATCTGCTATATCCCCACCTATAAGGCATGCTTGCAAATTCTTTTGATGTGCAGATCATTACTCGGGATTAAATTTTCATGTATGCACGCCAGTCTCTTCTTCCCATTCTGCTTCCATGCTCCTGCTTAGCTGCCCAGGTGTGCCCAGTTGGTGGAGGCCTGCTTTTGTGATGCTCAGTCTTGTGGAGATGGCTGTGGAAGGACTGGAAGAGCACTGTCTCCATTCACACCCACTCAAGGCTGGTGGAGATGGTCACTTCCCCCAAAAGCTTGGCTGGAGCTGATCTGCCTGCCCAAGAGCAAGAGGGAGGTGGGGAATCCTGGCAGGTTCCTGCTGTTCCCTTAGCAAAGGCTTGCTTCAGTTACTGTCCTACCCCCTTTCTCTGTAGGAAATACACATATAAATAAGTGTACTAACTAGCTCTTAGTTGGTGTTGAATCATACTGAATCATTCACCCAAGGAATACAAGAAAAATTACTTCTATTATGATGAAAACCACCATTATTTAGATCAACCTCAACTAAACCATCCTGCTGGCCAGGCCTGTGTATTCCTCTGCTGTAAACACCGCTCAGTTCTGCTTTTGCCATGGGGACCTCTGCATTTTGATCTTGTTAAAAAAGTTTTTACTCCCCAGGTTGCGGGTACAGAAAAGGGAGGACTGCAATCCAAAAGGGTACAAACACTGGCTGCTCGTTCCTAAATCTTACCTAGGAGGAAGCTTTTTGCTTAAATGAATCTGAAATCTGACATTTCAAAGCAGAGTCTTTTGTAAACTGGAGGGAACTGAAGCTGTTAGACTTGCAATCTGGAAGCTGCTAAATCCACAGGGGATGTACTTCTCTGGTTTGCACTCCCAGATTTACAGACAGTCCTCAGAAAGAGAACTGGATTGAACCACTGAGGGTGATGGTAGCAGCACCTAGAGATCCTCAGTACCAACACAAGGTAATTGAAAGTTCTCAGAGTTGCAGTTTAAGCAGATGAAGAGAGGAGAAAGGCTGACATGGAGAAAGGTTGACATAGAGAAATGAAGATTTTTTCCTCAAGATGACACCAAACCTTGGTGGCAAGAGCCAGGTTTTAATCACAGGTTTTGTGATTTCTAGCCCAGTGTCCAAAGATGTGTCCTGCTGCCCCCCAGCACTTGTGGAATACATTTCTTTCTATATCTGCATCTCTCACTTTGCCTGTGTATAGGCAAATCTATATTTAACATACAGACAGAGTTCTCTCTATAGATGGATAATTCTCTATTCATTTACTAATTTATCATACATACCACATTCCAAACAATGTAAATATTTAAAACACTTCATTTGAAATGCTATCTGTTTATTTTTCTCTTTTAGAAATATCCAGAATGTCACACACTTTCCCTTCCTGTTTTGGAAAGAAATCCTTTCTTGCCTGCAGAGAAAGAGGCAGCGATATTGAAATTTCCACAAAGAGAGTTTGTCCCCTGAGTGCTCTTGCAGGCATTTGTGCTGAAGAGATGTTAACATAAGCAGCATTTTACATGAAATATATTCCCATTGCTGCTTGATGCTGCAGCTCCCCCTGTTTGCCAGCCCTCCAAGGAACCCAACAGCACAAATAAGAAAGCCAGGACTTAATATTTAGATCTCTTTTTTTTTTTTCCAAGCAAAAGAAACGACACTTGAAGATTTTTCTTTTATATGCATAAAGGTTTTCTTTGGGATCACTTTAAGCAAGTTTTTTTTTAGTCCTGTGTGGCCAGAGCAGTCTTTGCTTGTGGTGAGGACCCAGGCAGGTGGATGCTGACCCTCACCCCTGGACTATCCTAAGTACAAACCCACTCAAATACCTCACTGAGGGGTGAGCCATCATCCCAAAAGGAGCAGGAGGTTTTTCATTGTGCCTGTCAGTCAGAAGCTCCCCTTCCAGGGACAAGGGCATCTGAGGCTGGGACATAATCCTTCACTGAGGGCAGAGTGCTTCCCAGGTGACCCCAGGTGTTATGTAAATGCTGATTTGTATTGCTGTGGGCACGGGAAGAGATTAACCACACCAGCTGGCAAGGGATTTGAAGTGAAGCCTCCTTCCCCACCTCTGATCTCAGATCAAAAGCTGCAGCCCTGCTCCTGCAGGAGGGCGATGCCAGGGGCACCCAGATGGCAGGGCCACCACAGGGACCCCGCTCTCGCAGGGCACTGCCAGCTCTTGCTGACACCTGCTGTGGGTCCAGGAGGAGGAGGAGGAGGAGGAGTAGGAGAAGGAGGAGGTGTAGGAGGAGGTGGGAAAGGGAGGGAAGAAGGACAGAAAACACCATACCAGGACATGCTTTGCACAGATGTTAAAGCCCAGGAGCATCTTTACTAATTGCGGCAAACTTGGCAGAAATTAAGCTTAATAGGCCTCCTTCGTGTGATTGTGTGACTAAACACCAGATGCCCTAAAGGCACAAACTGACAAAGCTGTGGAAATCTTCAATAAAGTGTCTCTGATCCTTCAGAAAGGGAAAGGGTGTCACAGGGCAGCCTCCCCAGAAGACATCTCCCTGGGGATCAGAAGGATGGGGCGGGGATGGAGGTGTTGGGGCCGTGTGTTATAAAACCCAGCACCAAAAAAATCAAATTTTATGACGAAGATGCTCTTGAGAGAGCATTTCCACGAAGTCATAATTTTTCTGGAAAAGTGGCAAAGCTCCAAACACTTCCTTCCTATTTTGCTCTCCCAGCACAGCACTTCTGTCCGCTGTCATGAAAAGAACCGGATACTTTGCAAACGGCCTTGGTGCGTCATGGGATTTATCCAAGAGTGTTGTAAACCACATGGCCCTTCTCTCTCCAGCCTTATCTTTGAAATGTCTCAAGAGACATCTTATTTTTATGACTGCTCAAGGACTGTAAGCCCGAGGAGCTGCTTTTGGGAATGCATATGATCCCTGTCACATCAAATGACTGCATCGTAATGTCAGCGCTGTCTGTGCAACATAAAGTAGCTGCTGAGTCCCAGCCCTCCATCTGCAGTTCCCCCAAATCCAGGATTTTCGGTCTGAAACTCCTATTTCAGTGTTTTCAATAATTTGAGACTGCTTATTAGAAGGCCTAATGTGTGATATTTTACTTCCATGTGTTCTGTGGTCAGGAAAAACATAAAGAGGTTGCTCTTGAGAAATTTTTATCTGCATTTGTGGTTAATGTGCATGATTGCCTGAGGGAACAGCGTGGTACTGTGCCAATGAGTCTTCTTGTTCCAAAGCACAGTAAAACTTTACAATTTTAATTCATTGGCACGATACCTTTTTAGGTTATGACAGAAATACCAGCTATCAGTTTCAATAAAGTTGCAGCATTTTGTTTTGATCTTTAAATTTATTGCTAGCATGAGAATAGTAATCTGCAATATACCTGCAGGTCAAAATGAAGAAATTAACCTTTTTGGAATGAAACTTCAAGGGATTTATGCTCTGTTTTAACATGCTACAATATAGAGGTTTGAGGTTTTTAAAGGCACAATTTTCTGATGGACAAATTCCATGGGAAAATGTGTGACTAATATTAATTATCAGGACAAATCTGGGAACTTGAAGACATTCATAAGAAAATAAGGAAAAGTTGCTGTACACGTGAGTGTAAGTTTGAGGGCTTGTGATAGCAATTCTGTCTTTCAAAAGGTAAAATCAGAGGTTGTTTCTGCAGACTGGTTTTGTGAAGCTGACATCTGATTCAGCCTCCTTGACCCCTCAATGGACTTGAATCTGGTGGAGCACGTCAGTAAGCATCAGAGGAGGAAATAAATACTATTGGTAAAGACATGTTCCTCTTTGGTGATGTTCACTGAATGCTTTTGAATTTGTCCTGGGTCTCCTTGACAAAGAATTAGCTGACAAAAATGATACTGCAATGTCAAGAGATAACTGGTTGATCTCATCCTCCAAACTGCCTCACCTATTTCTCACTGTGAGCTTGGTTACTCATTTCAGACATCCATTTATTTCTGTTTCACAGACCTATATTTTGCTGCCATATGTCCCTGGAAACCTTGACGTCAGAGATGACTACTGTTGTACCTGAGTCCAAATGTTAGAAGTTCATCAAATGTGTCTCTAATGGCTGCTTTTTTTCATGCTCCTACCCAAGGTTTTGGTCCAAGTTGAAAGAAATATAATCTATGAAAAGAGGATGACTGGGTGACTTCACAGGAATACTTATTTTTCTGGAATATGAAAACACATTGGCAGTGTAGGAGAAGCAGTAGGCTGAATGACTGGGTTTTTTTACATTAATGACTAAGTGTGCATCACTTAGCCAAAGGTCATTCATTTCATGTACCCCACAACTATGCAAGGCTAAGTCTGCCTGGTGGTGACCAGTGGTGACACTTCTTGTTTGTCTCCATCATCTGAGCCTCTGACTGTGGCAGGAAGGCTCTATGATTTTATTCCTGCTGATGTAATTATTGCACAGCTAATAGTCATGGTTCCCCAGGGCCCAAAGAAATTGCAGAAGATGGGAGAAGTGGCTTCTAGAACAGCCAGCTCTCTAACCTGACTGCTCTGCCTTTCTGACCAACAGGCAGCACAGTCTGGGTGAGCACATTTCTGGTTGAAGGAGCAGGAGGATGTTGTGTCTGGGTTCATAAAGAACCTCACAGATTTAAGGCAAGACAGCAAAAGGTGAGTTCATTTGTCACCTAGAATAAAACAAAACAAAACCAAAACAAAACCAAAAAAATCAACCAACCAAACTCTTGCAACAGTGTTAAAATAGTAAAATAAAAAGCAGGTTTTCATTGGAAGCTTCCAGGTGCGCCCCCATGGTCATGGGCACACCTGGCATCAGATTTCTATATTTTTTTTATAAGTTTAACAAAAATTGTTCAATATCTAACAAATATTGTTCAATTAGAAGAGCAGTTGGTTAAGTAATTTTCCTCTGAGTTATGCTCTTCTGGAGTTGATCCAGGGGCTTCTTTGCCTCATTTTTTGTTGTGTCCTCTCAGATTCTGGTTGGAAAACAAAATGTCTTTTTGGAGGTTCTCTTCTTGAAAATAGGACTAAACAGTATTTCAGGAATATGTTAGAAAGTTAGCTTATTATTCTAAAATCTAGGAGAAAGGGTAGGAAAAATACCAAGAGCTATATAACTATGTATTAACAGTCTACAAAGCTACAAATACATGAAAACTGTATAAAAAGCTAAAATCTTTAGGCATCACACTCACTGAAATTGTAATATCAAAAAAGAATCCCATAGACACTGAGTCCCTCCAGACTCAGGAGGCCAGGAAAAGACTCACAAAAACCCCAGTGCCTATATCTGAGAGATCTGAGTGTAGCACTTATAAGCAAGTAGGTTTATTAACAAGTTAGGTTTCCTTCTCTCTGGCAAACCAGCAGATGCCTGTTTGAATCTATCTGCAGTGTAAAGAAATAACAGCATAAAAATGAGATTTCCATCTTGTGCCGTAAGAGCCCTCTGGCAGGAGGCTCCCATCCACCCAGGGGCGATGTGAGAGCAGCTCCTCATCCACTGGAAGAAGCAGCAGTGTCAGTGCCTCGGGTCACCTGCAGGCAGTGACACTGCCAGAGCTGCAGGTCACCCTGGCTGTGCCACCACACACCCAGTCAGCTCATAACCCAGCCCCTGAGGCTGGAATGAAACCAACCATGAGTTAAGAAACTTGGATGGGAGTGTCCTGCTACAGAATTGTGCCTGCCACAGTCAGAAGCAAGGAAGACTTACACCACCCAAATCTACAGGATCATCCTCTCCTTCCTGCCTTGGAAGCTGTTTCTCTGCTGAGAGTGCTGACTCAGCTGAACGCCGAATAGCTGTGCTTTGCTTTCCAGTGAAAGAGACTCTTACAAGCACAAAACTTCCCCAGAAAATGTAATGTCCTTCCCAGAAAATCTGGGGTTTTTTTGTTAACAAAATTGTCACCTTCTCACACTGGCATTTCGGAACTTTTCTGACGCAGAAGAAATAAAATTTCTTACAGGCATAGCTGAGTTTGATGCCTGAGGAAGGGTGACCTGCAACAGAGACTGGACAGAGCTAGAGAATAAAGTAGATATTTATTTGGAAGGCCTTCAAGGGTTCACCTTGGGCAGCACAAGAGCCTGGCCAGGGCTATACCCAAGATGGACCCAAAATGGTCACAAAAATGCATGACGGGTCATGAGGTCTCACACTTTTTTTTTTTGTCCATTTGCATATTGGGGTTTAATTGTCCAATTACAGCTTCAGCTTGTGAGGTCCCATCCTTCTTGTTCCTCCCTTCAGTCCACCCTTGTTTATGCTTTTGGTCCTGAAAGTTGTCCTTGGTCTTCAGCAAGAAAATAATTTTTTTTGTCTCCCAGCTCTGTGAAGTGACCTTACTGGCAGTTCATATGAGGCTCAGAACTGCACCCCTGAATCACAGGGGCAGCACAGGATCTGAAAAGCATGAAAGCTAAAACTAAAAGCATCAAGTTAGGCTGAGGATGGCCTGAGTCAGACTCTGACCACCTTCTCTGACCAGATATTTCTATATCTTATTATGGAGATACCAGCATACAAGCTTAAAGATGCACTTTATTTCTGTAAGTCTGGGAAGAGAAGTTATCCTGGACTTAGGCACTTCCACTGAAATAACTGTATGGACAAATGGGACCTGAGTGAACAATCCAGGATTTAAAAACAAATAATATTCCGTACTAAAATATCCATATTGCATCAATAATTGAATGAAAACAGACTGTAATCAAAGTGTAAATTCTTTTCCTCAGTTGTCCAGAAACAGTTTGCTTTCCATTTGAACCCTATGCTGTGATATATTTCATTGGGTTTTTTTTATTAAAAATGCCTTTATTGAAAGTGTTTCTATAAGTCTCAGGAGACTTGGCCATCATTTTTATTGGATTGATCAGTTCCACTTGCATACAAATTGCTCTCTTTGAATTGACTGTTTCAACACATCTTTTTTATATAAACTGTTCTATTGATTCTGACATAAATAATGTACAGAGTACTTCAAATCATAAAAAAACATCAATTTGGGGGATTCTTACCAGAATCTACTACATACCAGACAACAACAAGCACAAAACCAAACCCCAACAGTAAGGATCTGTGAAACCATTAGCTTTTAGAAACTCTTCCCTCCTGGTTTTGGCAGCTGCCATTTGTCTGTCAATTATATCCTTAATTTGCACACGTTGCACATGTTTTTGCATTCATGAAACATGAATGGGGAAAAAAATTCCCTTCAGCAGATCTAGTGTGTCTAATGAGAGAAAAAGAAAGAAGAAAATGGGGGAGAAATTACACGTAGCTGTTCTATTTTTGTTTTCAACTGTTATTTTAGGAGGAAGTTTTGTTACCTTATAGGTGTGGCTGCCTTTCTGCTCAAGTTAAGGCACAGCTTCATGTTCCCAAGAAACATCTCTTCTACCACAAACATACCTGCTGCCCTTGGGATAGCTTGGCCAAACTGGAGCTCGCTTGGAAATCGTGTCTCTCAGTTGTAGGTTTGCTTCTCAATCTGCACTTCCTGCTCCTTCATTTCTGAGCAATCACCAGCAATGGATTTAAGGTTGGTCTCTCTTTCCACTGAGACACCCCTTCCATGTATGACCAGCCTCCTCACCAGTTTCCATTCTATTGACTCTCTGGGGTTGAGGGTTACTTTTGGCTCTCCAAACCCCCACAGTCAAAAACACACTCTTATTTCCTTAGCTGCCAGTCAGGGCTCACAAACAGGAGCTCAGGAGCAAGGCTGAGCTGGGATTAGCAGGAACAGGGGTGAATTCATGCAATGGGGTCCAGTTTGTAATAGAAGTTATTGAAATGGAGGTGGAAGGATGAAAGTGTTTTCCAAGATGGGATGCATCCAGTCTGTTTATGTTGCAGGAGATACAACTGCCATGTGTCTGGGTTTTCTTGATCTGGTCTCATTTTCTGACTGGAAATATCACCATTCTGGACTGCTGAACATCAAGAAATTCAGGCCAAATAGGCATGAATTTTTCAGGTTTTGTCTGGACAGAGTTTCTGGGCACAGAAGGAAGGCACAGCTGGTAAATCTGAATCCAGGCAGAGGTTCTGCCCAAGCACAGTGAACCCAAGACACTGAAGATGGATAAAGGCCAGTGAACATGGGTACACACATTTCTGCTCAGGACATCTCTGGCAGACTTGTGGAAATCCTAGGAAGAGGCATTGTTGCAATTGTGGACACTTAAAAAGGGTGATAAAAAGATGGGAGAGCATTCACTGTGCTGCTCTCCAGCTGAATTATGTCTTTGGTCACGTGTTGGCCTTGATTCCCTGCCTGATTTTACACTGAAACCTGGGGCACACTGCTCAGATGTCCTTGTCCTGCCACAGTGGTGGCCTCCTGTCTGCTGTTGGTCAGCAGCAGCTATGAACCACAACTTGGATGTGTCAACAACTGTTAGATGAGTGCATTTCTTGCAGAAAATAGAAGAAAGTATAACGGCCCCGGACATGGTAGGGTTTTGATTATTTTTGGTTTTTTTTAAGTTATATAAATCAACAGGAGGTACCCATATTTCCTTGAGACTGCAGAGGAATGGCTGAAATTAGTTTTTTTCCCAAGGGGCTGGGGTTTTTTATGGAAATTTAAGAAAAAGGGAAAAAAACCAAAACAAAAACAAATGTTCTCACCCATCTGTCAGCAGTCCATTAGCACACAAGTCCTTGGCAGTAGGGAGAAGAAGAGCTTTTTACCAGGCTCTGAGGTGGATGGTGGGGCAGAAGCACTGCTGGTTGGCTTGAGGCAATGGCAATATGTCATGCCATGTTGGAGCTACCCCTTCAGCAGCCTTGATGCCTCTTGTTCCTCCCAGCCTTCCACTGACTGAAATTCCTCTTTGCATGCAATGCAGCACTGTGGAGCAGGTGAGATTCCACATCTCCTGACAATATCTGGTTATCTCCCAAAGAGGAAGCTACTTTCCAAGGAAACCTCCCCGTGAGATCTTGAAATGCTTTGCAGAACTTGCCTCACTGCTGCTTTGCTTGCTTCACCAGAAATCTGTGATTATATCCTCGTTTCCTCGCAGTTTGAGCAGACTCAGGAGAAGCCAGAAAGCAGTGGGGCTGCCCTCTCCAAGCAGCCCTGGCCAGCTTGCCTCCCTAACATGTTTTAATAACACTTTAAGATGCCCCTGAGCACACTGTGGAAAAAATTCTGTGAAAAAATGGAAAAGTATGATCAGCTTAAATTATGGTCTACAGTGACAGGATGGGGAAAACGAAGCTGATTTTTTTTTTTTTTTTTTTTTTCTATTTACATTGTGCTCCGTGGAGACAGCAAAGCTTTACCCGGCCTTGCTTGAATAATGAGCCACTAAACAAGAGAGCTGCATATCACTTAACAAACAGCTCCTCGCAGAATTCGTGTTAATTATGCCATTCCTTCTGATTAGATTCAGCTGATTTCTCACTCACTCTCTCTCACAAGGCTCTGTGGTGCCTTGTGGGAGCAGCAGTGACACATCCATGCTGGTGCAGTCATTAGATAGCCTGAGAACTCGCATGGTCATTTGCTTGCAAGCTGACACCGCTGCCCTGCAGGGAAGGGCTGTGCTCCTGGAAAAGCCCATCCGCAGGGCAGATTGTCAGCAGAGAACGGGCAGAGGGTCAGGTCTGCTTCCCCAAGATGTGCACGACCCCCCAGAGCTGGGGTATGGTTGTGAAACTTTATTCTCATGACAGAGTTTGATGATGTGGGCATTGGCAGTTGGAGCTTTCTCGGATTTTTGTTTTTTTCGTTTTTTTGGTGATGGATTCCACGT
Organism: Phylloscopus trochilus trochilus; assembly: GCA_016584745.2. NCBI lineage: Eukaryota > Metazoa > Chordata > Aves > Passeriformes > Phylloscopidae > Phylloscopus > Phylloscopus trochilus. Next base: position 41,153,797 of record WQNJ02000082.1, read on the forward strand.
GGCTGAATAATCCTGCAGGAATAAGTAAATAAGGGAGAGAAACAGGTTTTCCTGGGAATTCTGTATGGTAACAAGGAGCCCATACTCACTCAGGCAACAGAACATAAAGAGAGTTTTAACTCAAGAAAATGAAATTAAATGTTCAAATGCAGAGTGTTGGATTGGTACCTCCTTCACCTTTTTGCCCAGGAGTTCTGTATTTTGCGTGGCTTGTGTTTATTTTTGTCCCCCCTAAGTGGTAATGAAATGGCCAAACCTGAAGAAGAGGGAAGGGAAGGGAAGGGAAGGGAAGGGAAGGGAAGGGAAGGGAAGGGAAGGGAAGGGAAGGGAAGGGAAGGGAAGGGAAGGGAAGGGAAGGGAAGGGAAGGGAAGGGAAGGGAAGGGAAGGGAAGGGAAGGGAAGGGAAGGGAAGGGAAGGGTGCTTCTGAACCTTTCATGGTGGGTCCCACCTTGTTGCCGAGGCACAGGAGAGCAGAGCTGAGCTGGGAGCTCCAGGGCTGTGTTCTGCCAGAGTTCTTTAACCAGGGAGCGCTGGTGCTTCGTTTAGAGATCTTCCAGGCCTGGGGCTGGGCACCACGCTGTATTTTCTGTATTTCTTGCTTTCCAATAAATTATTTTGACATGGCTGAGAAAAGAAAATAGTGGTAGCATTTCACTTTGGTAGCTTTTAATAGCAGTTCTTTTACGCAGGCAAGCAAGCACTGATTTCATCCTCTGCCTGTGTACCAACATTTGTCTCTGAAACACTCCAGCTCCAGCACCAGAAATGGTGTTTCTGCCTTAACCAAGGCCCACAAGTGCAGTTGTGAGCCTCTGCTTCACAACACTGCTAAAAATACAAACGTTTGTGGTGCATACATACTTTGTTTATAATCTCATCACTTCGTAAATGGCTTCCATTGCAAGCTATGGGATATATCATTCTGTCTCTTACAGTGCAGAAATAGTGTATAAAAATCAGATTGAGCCCTTTATTTATAGTTGTCAAGAACCAGATGACAGAAAACATCTTCTGCCTGGAGAATGATTGCTGCTGGTGTTTCCTGGGTACCCTCTTCATCAAACAGTGGGAATGTTTCTTGTCTTTAGCATCACATCTGCAATGCTAGAGCCAAGAAAATGTCAATAACTCCGGTATTATGAATCCCTGCTTTCAAGGATTAATAATTTCACACTTACACACAGGCAAAAGCATCAGAAACTGAAATTTGGCACAAACATTTGTAATCCAAGAGCAAAGCTTAATTCTGCAAAACGATCTCTGCAGTTTCGAGTCTGAGAGAATTCTCAAGGTGCCTGCATTTTATTTTTTTTTTTCCTTTGAGTCAGTTTTTTGGAAATGATACAATCTCACTTGCTATCTGGCAAGAACTCATTTGTATGCCTGAAGCTCTCAGTAGGGAAAAAATTGTGGTTTACTTTGTCATGCTTTCTTGCTTTTCTAATGGAGTTTTATCTAGGTGCCAAGGAAAGGGAGATGGTGAAGTCCAGTTGGTACAGTGGAATTCCTCTCTCCCTTCTAAATTTGTCCATTAAATATTCCAGCCTCCCCTCATTGTTTTAAACCCCTTTATGTGTAATAGAGTAGTGTGCAAAGAATATTATGCAGGAAAATGTAATGGCATAAAGAAACCAAAACTCCAAGTATCTCCCCAAGCATTGGAATAAAGGAAGTCTAGTTTACCGTGGGTTTTGTATGAGTTTGATCAACTTCAGTTTTGCTAAGGTGTGAACTATAACTGAAATTTTCCCTTACAGATAGTAATTTATAGTCTCTCCCTTTATAGTGTCTCTTATTCTTTCTCTCCTTCTTGATCTTCCCTTTTTTCCATGTAGATTTTAATTAGCTTTTTCTCTCTCTGTTTCAACGAATTTGGCTGAAATTTTTATCCTAGACAACTTTTCCCCTCTTCCTGTTAGTTTTTTTTTTTTTCTTTTAAATTGGTGAACAGGTTCAAAAAGTATTGCCAGGTCTCATAGTTGCACGGAATTAAAACACGTGGAAACAGACAAACCTCATTAGCTTAGAAAAGCAGGTTTAAAAATGCCCTCTGGCTCTCTCAGCTTTTGTGTGACATTATCTCAGTTGTCCAAGAATGACTAATAATCTAAGGACCTGCAGAAATAGTGTGAATTTCTCATCAGTCATTGCCCAATAATCTTTGGGCACCTTTGCAAAATGTAAATAAACTGAAGTGCCAAACATAAGGCAACATGCCCAGTTTGATTTTATTATGCAACTGGCAAGTTGCTAAATTACAGAAGTGTTGGTGAAGAAAATTTGAACAGATGTTTTTTTTCTGGTGATGTACAATTTCATGTCAAAACCCAGGACTTGGTAGCACTCAGAACACCCACGCTGTTGTTGCTGGTGACAAGGGAATACAGTCCAGTTTAGCTTCTTCCAGAGACCTGACATCCCTCCTTTGCATTTCTGGACTGCTGTCTTAAATAATTCACTCATTCTGAAACCATGCACTTGCTTCCTCCCTCAGTCACCAATCCAAAGCATGAACAAACTTCCTGAAGTTATCACTTCATAATTCAGCTTGTAAAACATGGCATTTCAGGCCTTTTGCACAAGCTGCCTTGGCTGCTGCTCCTGCTGTGAGGCCAGGGCATGACTGGTGCCCGGAATCCAAAATTCAAAGTGGAGGAAGTGTCAGGCATTTGATCCTCCTGTCCTTGCACGTAGTGCTGCAATGATCGTCACTGGAGTGGAATATTAAACATTGCAGGCAAGACAGCTTGAGTGGGAAGACTGTGGTTTCATGGGGAGTGCTCTTCATCCCCTTGTTAAAATGATGCAACTGGGTCAGAACAGAAACAACCAAAGGCAGTTCGTGATCAATGTGTTAAGGGCAGCCTACTCTAACTCTGACAGAGAAGTTACCTCTCTCCACTTGGGGGAAAGGGCTGATTAAGCTCTTGAGTAATCTGTGCATAGAATTCTCTTCTCTTCTCTTCTCTTCTCTTCTCTTCTCTTCTCTTCTCTTCTCTTCTCTTCTCTTCTCTTCTCTTCTCTTCTCTTCTCTTCTCTTCTCTTCTCTTCTCTTCTCTTCTCTTCCCTTCCCTTCCCTTCCCTTCCCTTCCCTTCCCTTCCCTTCCCTTCCCTTCCCTTCCCTTCCCTTCCCTTCCCTTCCCTTCCCTTCCCTTCCCTTCCCTTCCCTTCCCTTCCCTTCCCTTCCCTTCCCTTCCCTTCCCTTCCCTTCCCTTCCCTTCCCTTCCCTTCCCTTCCCTTCCCTTCCCTTCCCCTCCCCTCCCCTCCCCTCCCCTCCCCTCCCCTCCCCTCCCCTCCCCTCCCTGGAAATATTTCTAAGGCCATCAACTGGATTTGGATTGAACTTTGGACTTCACAACCTGCTGCGAGAGCACCTCATACAAGAAACCTGGGCCAGCCAAGCCCGAAGGCCCCCCCTTGTCCCACACCAAACAAATCCACAAGCCTGCAATGAGAAGCTGAATATGTGAAGAAGAATATCAGCATCCATAGCATTGCCTGGTATGGACCTGCATGCCATGCCAGGTTGGTGCTGCAATAATACAGAGGAACCAGAATGTCACATCAAAGGTGGTCCCCAGATAACCTCTGGGGGGAAAAGCCTGAAACAAAAACACTGACTGAACAAAGTTCCTGACTACTTTGGCTTCATTCAGAGTATCCACATCCTTAAACAAGCTGGAGTCTCCTGCTAAGTGGTGACCTTAAAAGGGAAAGACAAAATATGACATTTGAGTGCTGGGTAGGGTTCAAAACCTACAGGAGGTGCCCTATGTGGCCTTTTACCTTTCCAGAGAGTGCTTTAAGGTGTTCTGGTGTTAACTGAAACCCCTCACATGCCTTATACTTTTATTCTGTTGTGAACAGGAGCTCCTCATATGCCTAATATTTTTGGTAATGACAAATCCCCTGTTATTATCAGGTCAGGGGAATTTACCCTGTGAAAATAACTTTTGCTGCAAGGCTGACAAGACACCTTTAGTGTAATCAAGGCAGGTAACTCTAGACCTGGAGAACTGGGAGAAAGTGTAAAAGTCAAGGCAGTTGTTTAATGGCTGATAAGTAATTTCTGTGTACATCAATGACAGATAACAGTGATCACTTCTGCAGCAGGCTGCATCCTCTGTTCTTTCTGCAGAAATCTCCCCAAAACCTGTGTGAGACATTCTGCTTGTACATTTTCCCCTGGATGAATTATAAATGGTATAAAACTAATGGAACAGAGAGGAGCATCGGGACGTCTGTCATCAATGTCCATACCAATATGACAAGCACTAAAAAGCACCAGCTCCTCAGTAGTGCAGAGAATGAGGGCTGGGTGGATTGTATTTCTGGAACTATTATTGCAGAGAGACTTGTAAGAAGGATACACGCTGTGAATGAAATGGGTATGGAATCACAGAGGCTAATGATAGAAAAAGGCCATTTATGTCAACTGCTGTATTTCCCTGCTGCTCTAGGATTGTTCCCAATGAGATAGGGTGTATTTTTAGTGCTTTGTCCAGTCTGGTTTCATATGTAAATAATAAGGATTGTCATCCATAAAAGATCCTGAAATAGTTTTGTTCTACTTCTGTCTTTCCTCTTCCTTCCCTCTTCCCCTCCTTAATTTCTTATTCAGGCTAAATGAGAACAGGAAAGACAGCCATACATTTTTTTTTTCCCCCTTTCTGTTCTCTCTTCTTTCTACTGTTTGACCCTCTTCATAGACAGGATTTATCTGACCTGATTTTTAAAAAATTGCATTTGGACAGTTGAGTTTTATATGCTCTTTTTATCACGGGGCTCTTCGAAATACAGCGGCTCAGCTTGACAGGAAACAACCTACTTGCAAATAAAAAAAATAAAAAAAGGAAAACAAGTAATAAACAAGCAGTGATTTCTGCTCAGATAGGAACTGAATTGAAGCTTTTGCATTTGCTTTCTTGTGTTCTGTGTCTCACTTCACCTTATGAGTTGCTGAGGGTTTACTCACTGCCCGCCTCTCCATTATGCACAGTATTCCAGCACAGTGTGCCAGGGTGTGGTTTAGATTGAAATCAAGTAGAGACCATGCCACAAAAAGAGCAAGCAATGTGACAACAAAATAAAATCATCTTCTTGGTATAGAAAGACAACTATCCTTTCATATTTGGGGGTACTATTTCCCTTTTTTGACTTTGCAGCTTTAGACATTTACATCTCAGGTAGACATAAACTGGTATGGCACAGCTTTCAGCAAAGGAAGTTTTTGGTTTGCAACTGATCTGTTTTAGGAGAGAAACTTCTCAATGGTTTGTCACTGCACATGCCAGCAAGTCAAGTGGAGAGGCTGAGGGAGCCACAGCTGAGGTGCTGCTCTCTTGAGCGAATGGCCCTCAGCAAATCTCATCTTTGATCCATATGCAGTCACATCTCTGCTCTGAATCTATACCTGATATGCTCTGAATTAATACCTTTGAAGCAGTGAAACAGTGGACAAATTAATGGCCTCTTTGTTCCTCATGGGAGAAACCCATCTAAATGGTAGCCTGAATGGGAACACAGAGAACAAAAAGACGTAGGGACTGAATTAATTCCAGCTGAGTGTGCATGCCCTGTCTGCAGGAAAAGAAATAGAGAGAGGTGGAAAATGAGGACACACCAGAAAATTACTTGTCATCTGCTGTTCAGATAAAGCTGTAGAGAGAGAGAGAGACCAGGGGAAAAAAGAAGTTCTGTTATGGATTGTGTTGGCTGAAAAGAGCCTTGAAATAGAAACTGCGTCCTATTGTCCGTCCATGCTGAGTTCAGGGAAATAGGGCTCCTGACATCCTTTTTCAATAATAAGCCTTGCACAAAGCACCCAGCTCCAGCACTGGCTTCTTCTCCCAATAGAAACAACCCTCAAGGTATCCAATATTGGCTAACTGCTGTGGTTGCTTTGAGGGGAGAAAGAAAAGGTGCTTTTTCTCAGAAGAAAAAGAGAGGTGAAGCTAAATGTACTTACCTAATCCATGTTATCCCTCAGTGACAGGCTGCCACGTCCCATGACTTTGGGAAGTCCCCCCAGAAGCTGCTGAGAGTGAAAGAAACCTCAGCCCTCTACTTACTCTAGCTTATTCCTGATTTAATCCAGAGAGAGAAGAAACATTATCCAAGAGGTTCTGAATTTATAGCTGTCCTATTCCGTATGTAGTTCCTCATGTTTGTGACATTGATTTCTGTATCCACAGTGAAATAGTCACTTTACACATTTATTTCTAATAGAAAACTCACTGGTAGTCATGTTCAGGCAATCAGAAAAATCACATCTGTGTCTTAGCAACAGAAAACATTGCTAAATTGAAAAATGGCCAGCAACAACCTCACACTGCCATCCTTCTACTACCACAAGAGAAGTGAATAACATTAAAATCAGTTCAGATTTGTGAAATGGCATGATTTTTTTTCATTTAATACTTACTGGCCAAACTTTTAGGATAGCTTGATTTTTATTTTTCATCATCTTCTATCTTGCCATGCTACCTTGCAGTGTCCCCCCTCAACTTCCTGTTGCATGCTGAGCTTTCTGAGTGTGGTCTTTGTGTTTTACCAGTGCCCTTCCCAAGAAATGTGTCTTTTGCTGCCTTCCTCCCACTGCAATTACAGGATGCATCTTACAGAGGCCTTCAGTCTTTAAAAAAAGTTCTGTCTGTAACAAGTTGCTTTTCTTTTATTTTTGAAATAGTTTTTAACCATTCACTTCACAGCCCTCGTGTCCCATTTTGTCTTCTGTCTCACAACAACCAACATTTTGATTTCTTCAGTGTACTGGTGTTTCCATGGTGAAGGAATATGAACATCTTTTCTTGTGGCTTTACAGATTTGAATGGCATAAACTACAGATAGACTTTTTAATCTCCTAATTTTTTATTTTTTTTTTTGCCTTGAATCCTTTGTGTTCAAGTTAAATACATTCTATAATTAGGTGATTATTAGATATCAGCACTTCAAGGCCAAGTAAGCTAGTGGTTTGACTTCCAGAAAATTTCACCCAATTACCTTTACCTGGGTTCAACATCTTGTATTTGCCTAAAGCATCTCTTCCAGAACTCAAGCACCTGGGCCTGAGATAAAGGATTCACCTCTTCATGTGATAGTTCGAAAAAAATAATTAATCATTATTTTAGAAGGCTGTGCCTCACTTCTCATTTGAATTTTTCCAGATTCAACCCCCAGATATCGATTCATGTTTGGCTTCTGCTTGATTGAAGTACATAAGGTACTTATGATAAAAGAGTATTCGATCTTTCCTTTGACAGGCTAAACATGTGGAGCTCTTCAAGTCTCTTGCTTGGTGCTCCTCCTGAACCAAATCAGGGAAATGAATAATGCTGCACTCAGTGTCCTACAGGGGAAACAATGGGAGCGTGTTTGGCATGGAAACATTGAGCTTCACTGGGGCTTGGAAGAGGAGGAAAAAGAGGAGGGAGAGGAGGTTAGGCAGGGCAGGAGACAGACATTCCCAGGAGAGCTGCAAAGAGGGACATCTGGGGATGAACCCAGGTGCCTGTGTGTGCCACAGCTCTGCAGTTTCTTACCTGCTGTTCTGGAAAAGGGGTGAGGAGCAGTGCCTGGTCTTTGGCTGTCTGCATCAGCCTGGCTTGGAGCCTAACAAATCCTGAAACTCACCTGGCAGGGACAGCATCCAGATTTCTCTACCAAGTGATCAGACAAAAGCTTTTAGTCTTCACCATAATCTGCTTTAGCTAGAATAAAGAGATGGTGCTAGGGAGAAAAATAAAATCGTTTTTATTTCACTCATTTGAAAGGGATGTTTTGGCAGTCATGTATCAGAGAAGGGTTTGGGTTTTAAAACCATAAAAAAAATCCAGGTCCAACCTCCTGCTATGGGCAGGGACACCTTCCCCTAGACCAGGTTCCAACCTGGCCTGGAACACTTCCAAGGACAGGACACCCACAACTTCTCTGGGATAAAACCTATAGCATAAAACATATTTGGAAACCTCTATCTGTATCCTCATACCAAAACAGCTTCATTTAAAAAATATAAAGTTGAAAATACTATCTCATTTCTATATTTTCTGTATCTGCTTGGGTATTTTTAAGTAGGTGCAGTTTTTTAATACATATTTGAGTTTTATATGTTTGAACAGGTAAAATTAATACTTATTTTTAGCTTTTAAAAAATGGTATAGAAAACACAAAATTAAGGACAAGATTCATGCACAGCATATATACAGTTCCCAAAGATCATTATAAAAAGCTGCTCCAAGGAAAGTATATTAGGGTGATTTGGCCCAAGTTACAGGTTTAAGATTACAGTATTAAACTTTTAAATACCACATTGCCAGGTCTGAAATAGCTGGAGTGGGGTTAATTCTCTGTCCTTGTAGAATTTTAATGCAAAACAAAAAATGAGCTTGGTGAGCCTAGGCAAATACCTTGAAGCATATGAGATTTTTCCAAGCTGGGCCAATTTGTTTTTTGGGTTTTTTTTTCTGGGTTGTATTTTACGTCAGCTGCACCACATGAAATGTATAAATGCATGGAAAACTATAAATATTGCCAAGACTGATGTGATAATCTATTCTTCTTGACTGTTGTGAGCACTTGCTATGTCTTGCATTTTGTAGAAGTGGATATATTTATTGTAAGCCCCGGTGACTTGGCGCTTCAGAGGTGAAAAGCTCTTTACTCCCATCCATAGGTAGGAAGGGAAAGAACAAGCACAGCACTGTTTTTTAACTAACTGCAAGCATAAAAATGCTTCAGAGAGGTCTCCTGCTGTCAAGTAGTGGTAACCAGGGGAGGACATTGCCAGCTCCCATTTCCAGAGAGCTGCTCTCCAGGGTTTCTCCAGCAGCACAGCACAGAGGTGATCAGCGTGTGCTCACCCACAGCAGGTGAACCAGTAGTGTGGTTTGCCACCTCCAAGAGCACCACCTTGCACCCTTCCTCCTCCTCTACTCATGCCATACCCTGCCCCATTCCTGCCTGCATGGTCCTGACCCTTCATTTCTTCTCCTCAGTTAACTCAGCTCTTTTGATCAGGAAACTTTTCTTTGTTTTTAACAAATGATTTTTCTGTCTGGCCAGGAAACTGCACCATGAGTCCAACAAGCCCTGGAGCTTCTACACTGATGCCTTGTTATGAGTCTGAGCTCCTGGCTCCCCTCTCCTAGGGAGCAGCCATCTCCCACAGCCCCTCAACACTGCAGCTCAAAAATCCACAGAGTAACAGGGCAATGCCTGCTGAGCCTGCAGTCTGATGTAGGATGTGGCAATAGTTGCTTGAGGAATTCGGAAAAGCACTGGTAGTTTCTCCTGAGGATGCTGCCCCACCAAAGTCTCTCCATACTGGGTATCAAGAAATGCATCTCAGCAGGCTTGGCTTTGGGGACTCCTGTGACAGCACAGTACCTGAGGTGTCACAGGACCTGGCTGCCAAATGAGGAAAAAAATCCCAGACAGATCCCAGACTGTAAATCTTGCAGCCAGGAGCTCCAAGGAGAAAAGCGTCCTTTGCTCCCCTTGCTGGTGAATGAAGGAAAAGCCCAAATGCAGAGACCTCACACAGGCAAAGTGCAGCACTTGGGAAACATCACAGCTCCCAAAGGATGGCAGTGGGGTGCAGAAACCTCCTGGGAAGAGTTTCTAGCCAGTGGTAAGCCCATGCAAGCTTCCTACACACACTAAACACTGGAAGAACTGGCCTCTGGGAAGATGGACACGGGTGGCAAAGGACCTGCTGTGCTTTAGTGTGTGGAAGATGGGGAGATGCACATGGGGGATGTGTAGAACTTGCATTCACCTGTTGGGCATCCACACATGGAAAGTGTGAAATTAAGTTAACTCAGACTGCTGCTAAACGTTTTCACTTGTACAGGCTAGCTATGCTTTCCCAAGCTGATGTTTCTTCCCCTTTTCTCCCCTCTCAAAAGCTTTTTTCCTTGCTTGTGAGAGGGGAAGAGCTGCTTATTCAGGACATGGTAGAAGGAGCATCTGCCTGCAAGGCTCAGCTTGTGGAGACTGGATGGATTCTTCTTAGGAGGAAGCCTCATGTTTGACATGGTCAGGTCAGGTGCTGCCTCCCACAATTTGCTGCACCATTGTGTCCTCCTACACACGTGGGGCCTGACAGTTGCTCTTCACCTTTATGAGTTTCATTTGAATTACCATGTGCTAAGTTCAACAAGAGCTTAATAGGTTCTTTATTGCTGGGGATTTTTGGTAGCAGATCAGACAGATGTCTGTTGGGTGTGGAGAGTCAAGCCCTCAGGAAAATAAAAGATCAATGATTCCAGGAGTCATCTAGCCTTTGTTTCTGCTTTTCTTTGTTGACTTCTGAAAAGAGTAAAATCTGGAGGAAAATTATGGTAATACATAAAATCTGCCCAATAAATGTTTGATATGGTGTTTTGCAAACCTTGCACAGGTTTTCAGGGCTGCTAGATACTCTACTATTGCTATCTGGGAAAATTTAGGTTTTCTTCATTATTTCAGTATTACCTCATTACTTCATTATTACTTCACAGTACCTCATGTACTACATTGGAATAAACCTGAATGCATGTATACCAAAGATCAGAAATCAGATTGTTGGCACTGACTCACACAGTTTTCAGTACCAATTTACTCCTAGAATGAAAGTTTATGATTCCATGCTTTGGTCTTTTCACTGCCCCAGATGGAATTGTGATCACTCACCCTCCCAGTTCATTAAGAATCACACAAAATCCCTTCCACTCAATATTCATTTTTTTCCCCTCTTACTAATGTCACCCTTTAAAAAGTGCTGAAATCTAGAAAGCAAAAAAACCATAATAATAGCAAATGTTGAGCTGTTCATGCCAACCCTGTTAGAAATGTTTTGTCCATCCAAAGGCATGTATAAGTTGCAGCCTTCAGACTGGTGTTCATTAGTGGCCCCACTTTCAATGAAAGGCCCCACTTTCTTTGGCCTGAGCTTGAAAAGATACAGTCTGGGCACAATAATCACGTTATTGGGACTAAACAGAACACCTTGAGTCCCTTGTAACTCTGAAAAGATACAGTCTGGGCACAATAATCACATTATTGGGACTAAACAGAACACCTCGAGTCAACAACTCGAGAACAACTCTTCCTGTTGAAGTCAGTGGATGGCATAAGGGCTCTGCTCCCCTTCCTCAAAATACCCATTATTGGGTACGAAAAGACCAGGTGGTAAATTCATCCCCACCAAGATGACTCTTGAAGGGAAATGTGCAGTGCTGCTTTGGGTGAGGCACACATGAATTCACTGAATTCAATAGCTCCAACACCCTCTCCCAGTGCTCGCTCTGCTCGCTTCCAGTTGGCTCCCTCAGCACAGCTTTGCAGCAAGCCAGATATTTCATTTACAACACAGAGGTGTATGCCTGAACATATTTGCAGGCCAGGAGGTGATTTTGGCTGGAGATTTTTTTTTTTAAAATTTTTTTTCTTTTTTTTTCTCTTTGGAACAAGGAGTTATAAAATTCCTGCCTGGAGTTGGCAGCGTGGTTTGGTATGGGTTAAGGTGCCAATTCAGCTGTGCTCAGCCTCTGATGGGTGTGGGCAAGTGCTCTGCTGAGAAGGTTTCTGGGTCACCTCTGAGGTGTGCCCTGCTTGTAAAGAGCCTGTGTCTCTCCCAGGAGGAACTGGAGATGCATGCAAGTTGCTAAATGTAAATGAAACAAAGCATCTGATTGAAGTGGAAGTGCCAGAATGAGAAAAGATTGTGTTTTTCAGAAATAATTCTTTTCTCTGTCCTGGATATTCCTGGATTTTTTCCCCTCTTTTTCTTAAACTGTATAGGAAATGAGAGAAGAGTGTGATGTCTTTTTTACTGATGTTAAGTTCGGCTTGTGGATGAAAAGCTGGCCCAGGTTTCAGCTTTCACAGCAGGTTTGAGAAGTCTGTATCTCATGCTATTAAAAGTGACTGAATCTTGGAGGTTTATCTCAATTTCACATAAATTTGAATAACCCAGAAATTTAAATCAAGTTGCAACAAAAACTTAAAGAGGTTTTTGATTCATGGGAAGTTCTGTTTATAGAGTCACTTCCAAGCAGATTCCAGCTCAAGTTGTTCAACTCTCATTTTGCAAGTCCTTTTGAAGAGATTCTCCCTGCTTGTTTCCAGGTTAATCATTGCCTTGCCAGTGGAGAGAAGACCCAGCTGAGGATGCTGTGGACCCACAAGTAGAGCCATAGTATTTGAGGGCATGCAGACCTAGACTTCTGTCCTGGCTCATATGCAGAACAGAGATCTGGATTCAAATCTCAAGCAATCCAGAAGTCCTGAGGTGCCCATATTTATGGTTTGGATTTGTGCTCAAGTTCAGTTTTACAGGAACAGTAAATGAACTAAAGCATGGAAGGGAAGTATTACCAAAATCAACTTTTGGGAAGCCACTATTAGCTGCTTCTGTGAACAGAGCCAAAAAAAGAGATGCATTTTAAACTACCATCACTTTTCCCCTCCTTTTATCCATCACATTCTTATATTATCCTCTCATAATATCTTTAAACTTATATATGACTCAAAAATAATACTTGGTAAGCATAGTCATATTCTTTTCATCAATATTTTATTTTGAAACATGGTAAAGAGTTGTGGCACACACAAAAAAAATGTCTCTCTAAACATCATTTTCTAATGGGCTTTTTTATGTCCCATAAAATCTGCTAATTTTTACTTGTCCTCTCTTGTCAATGAAACAAACTATTATTTCTTTCTGCAGAACCAAACTGCAAACAAGAATGTCTGGAATATCAAGAGTAATGATGTACAAAGTCCCTTCTGGCCCCAGCTTCTATTGAAAAATAATTGGATGAATTGGTGATGCTTACATTTCATCTGGCCTGCCACTGTGAGTAATTCCATGGTGCCTTCTTGGCCAAAGTTCAGCCATTTAAGCACTTGGTGAAAATCTGTTTGGATGGGCTGGGGGCAGGAATGTGACAGATAGCAGCAGAGTAGGAGGGAAAGCTCTTTGTGTTTCATGTGTTGCATGTGTTGTCACAGCATCTAACCCCATGCATGTTGTACACAACATAAAGAATTGACACTCACACACTGAGATGTTTAAGGTAGAAAAGAGGCAGTTTATTTATAAACTGTAATATTTATAGAATTTTAGTAGTGACTATGGATTGGAGGAAGAAATTTATTTTTTTTTTAATTACACTGGGTAACTCAATAGTTCATTAACAGTTTTTTAATGAGAAGAATGTAAATATGGTTAACAAATAACAAAAAAGTTGTTTATGTAAAATTGTGTTTAGCTCTATTACAAAAGATGAACACAAAAACTAAAATAAAAATTTAAAAAATTATTAAAAACAAAAACAAAACAAACAAACAAACAAAACAAACAAACAAACAAAAACAAAAAACCAAACCAACCAAACAAAACAAAAACAAAACCAAACAAACAAAACCCCACAAAAACAAAAACCTAAAAAAACCCCTCAAAAAACAGTGCAAGTGACATCCTGGTTGTGACTTCAAGTTTCTGCCACAGTGTGAATAACAAACAACAGGGATGTTAACCATAAAAGTCAAGCTGGCCTGGATACAAGCTGCAGTGTGATGGGCAAGGGAATTCAGATGGTGGAATAGGCCCTTGTGTGGTATAAATTATTGTGGTACCATGCTAATGCCAGTGGAGTTATGATTTACCCAAAGAACTGCCTCTCTGCCTTGCCAAGAATCATTATCTGGGCTGTCACCTCTCAGAATGGATTAATGAACCAGAACAGAATAGATGCCATCTTGCCAATGCTCTTATTGGGGTCATGGTTTGCTACAAAATTTTAATGGGAAATAATTAATAGAAAAATGATTTTGTTTTCTTCCAGATCTCTCAGACAGTAATTCTAAAACATGTGTGTCTTGCTTTTTGTCTTTTAGTTCGTTTGTTTTCAGACTTTTTCTTCTGTTCCTTTTCCTTCCTTATTGTGGATGGGTTTTGGAAGGTTTTGTCAGATTTTCCCAGACTTGTAGATCATCAGAGAAGAGAGAGATTTGGGGGAGGGCAGATGCTCCATAGAGGTGATCACAGTGAGGTGAGAGCAGGGTTGATTGATGCTGTGAGGTGGGGACTGCTGGGATCCCTGGTGGGGTCATTATTCCAAACCCCTTTGCACAGCCAGCTTTTGGGCTGATTTCTCCTGGGTCTGGGCAGTCCAGGCTGCAACCTGGGAGGGAGAGAGAGAGGAAATCACAAACAGCAGCACCTCCCCAGGCCTCCCACTGCATGATGAAATGACAGGGTGAACTTCAGAAGGAGGAGGTGACTTCTTCCTCCTGCTCTTCGGAAGATAAAGGTGAAGAGCCACGTGTGAGGTGGAACCAGCTCCTTGTTTGTCTGGAGCAGGCACTTATTTCTATGTGAATAGATGTATTTGAAAAAAATTTTTGGGGTTTGTTTGGTTGGTTGGTTTTGTTAGGTTTTTGTTTGGTTGGTTTTTTGTTTGTTTCAGGGTTTTTTTGGGTTTTGGTTTTTTTTTGGCTTGTGGGGTTTTTTGGGGTTTTTTTTGGTTTTTTTTTTTGTAGCTCAGAGTTTGTTTGTTTTTTAACAAACTCTCCCACAATGAAGTATCCCATGGTGACAGCACATCAGCCAGCAAGTGCACCCCTCAAGGGATGTGAGGCACCAAGCTTTGCCTGTTCATGCCTAAGGTGTGCATGCAAGGCTGACAGACACAGCCTGGTATGTGCTCTCTCAGGGAAGTCTGAAAAGGCAGGGGCTTGACTTCACCCTGGCAGTGTGGTAACTACAGAAAGGGAAGTGGGAGGGCTGGAAAGGATAAGTCTTGTTTGGAGTGGAGCATTCTCAGACAGCTCCATGACTTCATATGGACTTGTCACACGCCGAGTCATTATTTTGGACAGCCCAGGCAAAGTCGTGGTCTGAGCTCTAGACACTACTGCAACACACAAATGGGCACATGAAGTTTTCCCTCTACCCAAGTAAATGAATACATGAACCCAACACACACACAAACTGCTAACCCCAATGGTTCAGACTGGGTAATGCCAGAATTAACTGGTGGTCATTTTATGGTGCTCCTCATCATGCGCACGAATTCAAATTATTTTCCTATTTTGATAACTCCTAACACAGAGGAGATCCCACACTCCATGAGACTTCAAATGCAATTAGAACCATAAAATAGCAGGTTGGAAAGGACCTCAAGGATCTCTGGTCTAACCTCTCTGGGTAAAAGCACAGTCCAGACAAGACAGCCCAGCAGCCTCCCCAGCTGCATCTTGGAAGTGTCCAATTCACCACTTCCCTGGGCAGATCATTCCAATGGCTGCTTGCTCACATTATAAAAATTTTTCTCTTGTTTGTAATCAAAATGTCTCCAGGAGTAAGTTATGCCCCTTACCACTTGTCTCTTCCATGAGGAAAATGGAGTTCTCATTTTCTTTGTAGCCACCCTTTAAATACTGGAACAAAATACTTGATGGCTGCTGTGTTTCAGTAATGTACTGAATGAGATTCTTCTGTCCTTTCTTCATAAAGCATCTCTTGTTTCCTTCAGTTAGGTGCAAAAATGGTTCCTGTTAAAGGCTCTTTCCCTGCAAGTCATGTATGGACACCTTCCAGACAATAATCTGGGAAGCATCTTGGGATTTCCTCAAATCTTGTGATTAGATGGATTTCTGCAAGGGTCTGAGGGACTGGGGATGATCTTTTCCTCAGGAAGAGGCAGGACTTTTATTAAAACAGGGTAACTGCAAGGGCTGACCTATTTGGTGCTGAGGAGCTCCCAGAGGAGGAGACAGTCCCATTGTTAGAAGACAGGGTGTGGAAGGATGTGTAAAGGTAGCAGCCAGGTGTTTTATGTTCTTGTTTATTCTATATGGGAGCTGTAAAGAAATGGGATAGTGTGTCTTGGCACGGAATGAATAAGGAAGCTGAAAATGTGATTTTGGGGTGGGGAAAGAGCTCGCAACAATGAGGTTGTAAAAACAACTCCCATAAAACATATCTTGGTCAAGTTCAGCTCTGCTTTTTGTGAAATTAGAGAGAGCTGATCTTACAAAAACAAGTGCTTGTTGAGGTTGCTGTTGTATGGAATTGGCGTGTGCTGTTTTTCTAGCAGACTCTCTTCACTGTCATCAGAGTGCAATTTCTCTAGAGTCGCTGTGGGATGCAACAGATTTCTTGGAAAAGAAGTCTGTGTTGACACCCACAGGCTAGTAATGTTTTCACAAGAAGGAACATGACTTTACATTTGACTCTCTTGAAAAGAGATTAGCAACACTGTGATTTATAAGAATTGCCAGGATTTGAGGTTGCTTTTTCTCCCCTCTCTCTGAATCTAAGCTCCAGCAGGTAGGTGTTAAGTGAGTGAAGCATTTCTGGCAAGATTTATGTGCCCATACAGTAGAATGGGAGTGAAATCTGACAGTCTAAAGGAGGGGGAGCAACTGACAAATAGAGGGGGTGGAAAAGGCAGATTGGCTTGGATTTTTTCTTTCCTTTTCCTTTGCAGTCAAAACCCTTTGAGACTCTTCACTCTTAGGTTGAAAATTTCCTTTGCACAGACATTTCCCTCCCTTGTCCTTTTGTTCAAGCAGTAAATATGGGTCCACAGCATGTACATGGAAAGTAGGCACAGCCAAGGCTAAGTCTCCCTGAAATAATGTCTTTCCTAGAAACAGATGACAAGCATTTTCCCTAGAAATGAGATATCTCCAATGGTGGAGTTCTCTTAGCAGAAAGAAGCCCTTTCTCACCATGAAGCCTTGCAGTTAAGTGAACAGTACTAAAAAGACAGTTTGTCCTCATGCAGGAGGGTGTTCCAGCCTAAATAGCAACAAATGCCTTTGCTTTTCAGAAGGATCTACCACCATCCTGTTTGGTTGTGTGGATCAAACAGGTGCTGAACAGCCCAAGATTGCTTTTGCAGGACCATGGTGGTCAGCAGTTCCAGGGCTTTTTGGCTGTTGGATGGGGAGCAATCTAGAGGTGTAAGATAGTTGATACAGTTTGTAATATCCCCAGAAGCTCAACACTTGATGAATAACAGATTACAAAAAGCAAAATGAGCGGGAGTAGTTCCATTAGCCCCACGATTCCTACTGAGCAATACCATAGGAATACAAAATAGGGATATAGTTCAGATGATAATGGCATTCTTCTGCCTGAAAAAAAGGAATAGTTTTAAAGACTAAACCACTGAACATATATTTAAATATCAGAATTTAATCTTAAGCTTATTTCTGAAACTGCATCTGAAAGACATGTCCTGAGCCATGGGTGAAAATAGAGAGAAAAAAAAAAAAAAAGCCACACTTGCTAATTGAGTCTTGCTTTTATAGCCCATGGAAAAACATAGACACATGAGTAATGGACAATCTACTATCTGAACAAAATCCAAATGTGCAGTTATGCCTAGGTTCTAACAAATTTGGAGTGTCCATCAGCCACAGAAACCCATCACCTCACTCACCAGAAATTTAATAAATATAAAGGACTTCAGAGGAAACACTTTGACTGATGTGGTCTCTTTTATGATGAAGGTACATCACAAAGAAATTTGCCACCAGTCCTAAAAAATCCTCACTGCTACAGCCTTTGTGTGTCTGTGAGGTGACTGGAGTGTATTTGGGAGGTGACTGGAGTGACCTCCTGCTTGGGACTACTTCTGAGAAAAACAGTGAGTACAATTCATCTGGAATCTTCTGTATTTCTCCTCTTCTGTGACAACCTTTAAGGTTTTGAAAACATCCTGCTCCTTGGTGGGAACAACTTGAGATTTTTTGAAGCTTCACTGGAAATGAGAAAGACTAAAAAAAAATAATTGTGGTTTTCCTGAACTGCCAGTCACCTAAGGATTAAGCACTGATGTGAAATGATATCAGGGCCAAGTTCTGATAACACTGACTGGTCACTCAATAAAACATCATCAGTGGGGGACCTTGAACTTGCTCCATCCTAAGAGATGATTGCTGTTGTGGCACTGTGGAGGAGAGTGTAGCCAAAAAGCTCAGTTTTGCTATGTCAGTGACCTAATCACTGGTGTCTTGGCTAAACTGAGCTGTTCTCCTTCTTTGGATGCAAACACATTTTCTGATGAAAGCCTAAGCAAAACTGGTTTGTTTCTAGAAAAGATTTATGTTCTAACAAATCAACATCTTCCAATAAAAAAAAAAAAAAAAAAAGTGTGTATCACTGGAAAATTCCCATTTAGCACTACTGATGAGTAAAAAGTTTTGCTTTACAGATGGAGTTAATAATAGTTTATAAGCTAAAGTGAAAAGGATTTTGGGTGAGCTTCCTAAAGAGGAAGTGAGTCACTGTCTCGGCAGGAAAGTGTTCCAGATAGGCAGGGCTGGACAAGTTACAAAACAGCCCCCAACTGTGTGGAGTCACAGGGAGTGGACAAGGGATTATTGCCTCCCAGACTGCAGAGAACCAGTCATTAGTGGGGGGCCTTGAATACCCCCCAACCCCTGTGTCTGTAGGTATGGTCTTCTCCCATCTCCCAGGCTCAGGGCAGCTAAACTGACTCATCCCAGGGAAGGCGTAAGAGCTGAGGGAGAAGCAGGTGTTGCAGATGGGTGGGTGATTCAGTGGATGGTGTTATTCCTACTGAGTCAATGCTAAAGCAGTTTGTAAGCAGGAAGTTGGGGACACTGTGTGGCTACAAGATCTGCTTTCTAAATCCAGTGACATTCAAGGAGTCTGCGGTTCCCTCAGTATGCTTTCCACGGGGTGAGTTGCTTTTAGTTGTTCTTGGGCACAGCATTTTCAAGAGCAAAAACCAGAGAGGCTTTTTTAAGGTGTCTGCCAGTGGGATTTACAGTCTTGAGGCTTCAGGTCAGTTTTGATCACGGTATTTCTACATTAGGAAGGCATTTTTTTGGAAAACAGAGTCCTATATTCTTGTGACTGACTTTGCAACCCTCCCACTGGTTCCTGGAGTGTCTGGGTTGAACCTTTACATGGAATTCATTTTAATGAGAGCTCTGTGTATTTTGTATTTGGTGCTGGCACTCTTTAGGTGTACTTGGTGACCATGAAAAGCCTCCATGGCCACCATGCCCTTTGAGGTGCCAATATTGTCTTACAGAAGAAAGGTGGAGCTGCTGCATCTCCTCTGACTTGCTTAACTCATTGAAAATGTTAGAGAACATGTCCTGTAATGTTCTAAATTTCTCGAGGAATTGAACCTTTCAGAGAAGAGATGATATTTCACTTTCTCCAGGTGTGTACACAAGTCAAAATTGCTCACATTGTACAGCGCGGAGGACAAGATTTAGACCTTCCAAGTCACTGCTGTTTCCTCTGTCCTTTTTGCATTTGGGTGTCTCTTTTCTCTTGCTGGAAGCATTAGTTTTGGAAGGTGGGCTATTTTTCCATCCACTCTTCAGTAATTCAGCACTCACTCCTTCCATTTCCTTTTATTCCATGGATTTTCCACTTTGTTCTTTAAAATTTGATAGCACATTTTCCTCCAGTAAACAAGAGGGGAAATGAAAATATAATTACTGAATCCCATAAGAACATCCACAGGCTCTGGTCCATATGGTGCCTGGGAGGACAGCAGATACTTCTGTGCATCTCTGCAATGTGATGAAATGGTCCAAAGAGCTGGGTTGGCAGAGGTGGCCTTCCAATTTCTTGTGCAGAGAGCAATTTCTGGGGAGACCACACTTTCTGGGGACACAAACCAGCTTAGCCATTCCCTCTGAGGCTGAGGAAAACAAAATGGGCAACTTGCCTTAACTCATGCCTGACATTTGTACTTATTCTTTTCCACCTGTTTTATCAAACACTGCTCTTGGGTTTTATTGGCTGAGCTTTTCTTTCATTTCTTCTCTGCCATCTCTTCTTCCTTCACTGAGGTCTGGGTGCCCACAGGAGCTCAGTGGAGTAGGATTTAGAGAGCAGATTTCAGATGGGCTTCATTTCTGGAATGCAGTAATGACATACAGTTATTGTTGCTTGCTTATTATTGTGTTTTTTCTAAATAGCTATTTTTCCTCTTAAAGGATTTAATTCTGTTTTCACTAAGAACAAAATCATCCAAATTGTTATGTAGGGAAAAACTCACTTCACAAGCTAACAGGGTAAATCTTGATGTTATGATTCTTTTAAAAATTATATAGCTTTTAAAAACCATACTGCTTCTAAAGCTGAAATGTTATAAACTCCACTGTTTAAGCACTGGCCTGAGTGCATTTGCCTCACTAACTTTATCCTTTTTCTTTGCATAGGTAATTTGTTCAACATTATGGAGAAAGTCTGTGTCAAAGCCTGAAACAAAACCAATTCCTTCTGAATGCTTTGGTCACAGCATCATCCATCCACTGCACAAACAGCAGCCACATCCCAGTCCAGCCCAGTGCCTGTAAAATGATAGTGATGAGAGCAGCTAAAGCAGAGGGACTATCAGGATCCAGAACCTTCCCTCTACTTTTTGCTCCATCATTTTCATCACAGCCTTTCTTTCCTAAATAAGGATATACTACATTTTTATTTCTAGAGAAGAATTTAGGCAAAATCCACAACATTAAATAGGAATTAAGTTCAGTTACATCTTCCCCATCTCTTTATGAGATGCAAGTCAAACCTTGGATGGGATGCAATCTCCTTCACTTCTTGCCCTCTTTCTAAACAAATCCAGAGTTGAACGAGTAAGCTTGACTTTTTATCAGTTATTATTCAAAGAAGAAAATGAAGAGTAGCAGTATGCATCAATTAATTTTTCCTCATCCACATCCCAGCACTGTTTTTCAAGTGAAAGCAATGAATACAATCTCTGCTTTCATAAGGCTTCTCTGTGTTAAAAGTGTTTCCACAATTGCTTCCTACTGAGTTTAGCCCCAGTTTCTTTACTGAGCACCTTTACTAGCCAGGTACAAACGAGCAGAGTTGCTACTGAGAATTAGACAGGAAAGTAAAAACTAGTGAAGTGATAAATCATTATTTTTAATGCCTATAGAAATTTCATGATCCTCCCTGTTTCCCTTAAAATGTCAATAATTTTATATGTCTTTTATTACAAGTTGAGAATTAAAACATTAAAAAAAAAAACAAAAGAAAAGAGAAGACTACTTTTATTTTGTACTACATATTAGTCTGTCTGGACTTGACAACCTGTTTTCTGATGTCCTAGCTTTCAAGCCCTTTGAAACACTGGAAACACTGCTGGGGAGTTGGAAAAAAGAAAATAAGGCACTGATTGAAAAAAATACAGAAGAACCAGGCTGATCATTACTATATTTTTTACTTTAAACCATAGTGAGACAAACAGTAAACAAAAGCCCTGTGAGCACTCAGTCTGCAGAAATAGTAATGAAAAAAGATAGATATTGTTGTTCCCAGAGCGGGGAGCAGCTTTAGGTCTTGGATCAGAAATGTCCAGCACAGTGGGGCTCTGACCCTGACTCTGCATCTCTTTAATGCTGTGACAGTGTAGATACAAAAACCTGTCTCCTAAACAGGCAACTGCATCAGGGCTGGTGAGAAAGAAATGTCCTCAAAAGCAGGCTCTCTCCCTTGTTCCCATCCCCAGAGAGAATCAGTGACCTGCAACTTTTACCTGGATTCCTCATGAAGGTGCAAAGAAATGGTTTCCATTTCCCAGGCCCTAAAAAGCAGCTTCCTGTGGGCAGCACAGGGAAACTGTGCTACAGATTTCCAGAGAAGAGGTGTGGCCCATGGGGGAGCCTCAGGAGTAGGCATCCCTATTTTGGATATCTGGACTAAGCCAGACTCCAAGACCTCTTCTGCAGTGCTGTGTCTGCTTTGGCATCCTCTTCAAAATGAATGTGACCAACCAGAGAGAGTTCAAAAAGCCTTGGATATGTGGAAAAATTTGCTTCACAAAGGCAGAGTTGAAGCTCCATGTGTTTAACTTACTGATGAAGTCAGCAGATGGCTCTTGCTCATGGTTTATTAGCTCTTATGTTAAGAGAAGGTATTTGATAGTGAAAGGTGATGTAAGCAAGGCTGGACTTTTTATTTATTTTTTTTTTCCCTTGAGGAACAGTTATTGCTTTAAACAGAAGTTACTTGGCTCAGGAGAGTTCATTCACTTACGAGGAAACAGCAATGTCCTCAGAGGGTATTAAGGGCTTGAGCGGGTGAAAAACTGCAGATGATGGTGATGGTAACTCCTGGCCTTGCAGCTTGACTGTTCCATAAAACTTCTGGGTGGAGGGATCATAAGAGAATGCACCACGGGATCTCAGGGATGTGTATAAAATCCTACCTCAGCATTCTCTCCCTGTGCCTGGAACAAACACCCTGCTGTCCCACGCATTCAGATCTGGCTTAAGAACCTTAAACTGGCCATAAAGCTGAATGATGAGGCAAGGGAGCACGGGAGGGGTGGCTGGTGATGTGTAAAGGGTATTTGAGATCCTTACAAGTGATTGTGAGCAGGAGATAAACAGCTCACCTCCTAATCGCCGTGTGCCACGCTCAGAGGAAAGGCAAATGTCATTGCAGAGTAACAAGTCATCTGATGGCACAGAATAACCTGCTGGTAGGGCTTTCAAAGGTTAGTTCAAAGCCTGCAGTCAGAATGTTATCAGGATCTCAAGTTTCAATGTTTCTGTTAAGCCGTGATGTTAAAAAAAAACAACAAAACCAACCAAACCTCAAAGCATTTTTAAGGTGGAGTTTGAGCAGGTTTTTGAAGATCATTCTGGGATGCTGTCACCTGTGGAGTCACCTGAGGAAGGGGAATGGTGGCTCAAGAGATCTTTTCCCATTCTGTACCTCTAAAATGTAATAATTAAATAAAGATGATTGTTATGCAGGGGGGCAGGAAGCTGATAGAAAGAGATGCCAAGCTTTTACAAGAAGCAGAGCTAATCTGTGTTCTTACATCTTCTCCCTGTCTGTGCAAACTGGAGTTACAACTGGGACACCGAGCAGCACTGATTTCACAGTGCTCTCCAGCTGGAAGGAGCTCAGAAGGTTGGACCCATGAATGGGGCAGTGCCACCACCCTGTTCTGCCTGCTGGCTGCTCCAAAGCATTGAGGATTTCGAGTCCTGTGTCCAGCTCTGGGCTCCCTGCTTCAAGAAGGATATCTTGGAGATGGAGTGAGTCCAGAGAAGGGCAGTGAGGATGGTGAAGGGTCTGGAGCACAAGTCCTGGGGGAGCTGGGGGTGTTTAGCCTGGAGAAAAGGAGGCTCAGGAGAGACTTTGTCACTCTGTACACCTCCCTGAAAAGGAGGTTGTGGCCAGATGGGGTTTGGTATCTTCTCCCAAGTAACAAGTGTCAGGACCAAAGGATGTGGTCTTAAGCTGTGCCAGGGGAGGTTTAGGTTGGACACCAGGAGGAATTTCTTCGCAGAAAGGTTGATTAGATATTAGAGTGGGCTGCCCAGGGAGGCTGTGGAGACACCATCCCTGGAGGTGCTTAAGTAAAACTGGAGGTGGCACACTCAGGGCCATGGTCTGGGTGACACAGTGGTGATTGGTCATAGGTTGGACTTGGTGATCTCACAGGCCTTTTCCAACCTCACTGATTCTGTGATCACTCTGATCCTTATCACTGCCCAGAGATCATTGTAACATGCTGCCACTGAAATATCACAGAACAGTTTGGGCTGTCAGGGATGGCATTTCAGAAGAGTTGTTTGTGGTCCATGGTCACGCCCAGTACTCCTGCTGCCAGGCCTTTAACCAACCCACAGATGAAACCCCATGCATTAACATAGAACACTTTAAGTGAAGTCTCAGAATACTGCACTAATTTCCACAGTTGCCAGATTATTATTAAATTTCTGCCTTGCAGGAATTCTGAAAGTCTTTTTGTCTTAAATGTGAACTTTTCAAGTGGCAAAAATTCCCTTTGGTTTTCAGCCAGCTCAATAAGGCAACAGCACTGGCTCAGAGCAAGGGAAAGACAGGTCACCTTGAGAAGTGAGACTGACTCTATGCTGCTTCTCTCACTCACTGGTACTTTCTTCCTTAGACCTGAGGATTTCTGCAGATGAAGGACAGACAAGTCTTCCCTGCAATGTCCTAGTTCCACAGTTCTGATCCATAAGTCCATGAGCTGTCCAGTGGCTGCATGCAGCTTTTCCCTCATCCCAGCAAAAGAGACAACATTTAGGATCATGCCAGTTCATTTCCAGGAGGATGCTGTTTCGAGCTGTTTTGACACTGATACTTAGAGACAAATATTTATTTGGGGCAACCCTGTTTATTTATCCTGCTTTGTTTTTCTTCCTGGACCAGTGGGAACAATCAACAAGTTCATTTCCCTGTTGGGAAATGATGGCAGGACTTGTCAGTAAGTTCTCTAACCAAAAGAAGTTTTGGGTTCTGGTTTCTACCCAGGGCCACTTTTTTTTTGTTGATGATTGCTTTCTCCTTGTTTTCACTCTCTGGCTGGTTTTTAATAGACCTGCAGTCAAGCAGCACTCCAATGTCTTGATCTGCAACTTATCTCCAAGAAAATCCCATGGGACACATCTCATGACACGTGGTCAATGGCTTGGGGATGGTCACCCATCATCAAAGAAAAACTGCTTCATTACTGAATGTAGGATACTTCACCCAGCATCAGCCTTTACAAAGTCTGTGATTTATAACAGTTGTACAGTATAAGAGCCTCTCTTGGCCAGATAATGTTTACATATTGCCCAACCTTGCCTAATTTCTATGTACTTTTCAAAGATTATTGGTTAAAATGGTCAAAGGTACCATTACCATAAAACATCACATGCTTTATGCTAGAAAGTTGTGATTTTCTTCAGTTTAGACAGAGGTTCACGTGTCTGCAGAGGCAAAGGAAAGGGATAACTTTTATTTTAATGTAAAGCCTGTATAATTCAAGAACTGGAGATAAGCAAGTCCAGCAAAATAAAGGTTATTGTGTAAATAGAGCCGAGAGAAAAAAAAAACAACTTGAAAGAAATATGTTTACATGGCACATTTAGGAAAAGTTCTTTCTCATTTCCAGGTCATTTTGATTGTAAGAGGGCACCTGCTTGTTAGAAGATCCTTGGGAGGTATAAAGATCACAGATTATGTCTTGGCTACTGTTCAAGCATATGAAATCAAGGAGAGGAGGAATTTAACAAGTGTGAGAGTGTTGTAAAAGCTGTCACCAAGCAGTGGTTGTGCTGGGAGAACCAGCAGGCCTGGTGCAGCTCTGGCACTTGGTTTGCTGTGTGTGCAGTCCCTGCAGTGCCCTTGGATGAAATCAGGAGTGACAGCGCTTGGCCTCCTCCAGCCCATCAGCTCAGGGACAGTGGGAACAGCCCCTGGAGCAAGTGAGGGCCTGTGGGTCAGCAGCCTGTTAAAAACCCCCCAAAAGGTCTCCCATTCAAGGGCTGCAGTGCCTCAGGGCTTTAGGGAGTGGACCTGGCTGCAGACAGAGAGAGGAAAAGCAGCGAAAGAAGAGACGAGAAAGCGCAACCCGGGGATTTTTGGAAAACAGTTGTTTTACCCCGCCTTTGTTAAAAATTAAAACAAATACCCACCAGCTGAAAAATTATATTGAATAATTGCACTTCAGATACTGTGCCAACAAAACACGCATGGGCCGTGGTGATAAAACATTTTCTCCCAGTGGAACAAATCACTTATCAGGCTATGATACAAAGTAAGGAAATATTTCAGTACAAGTGAACTTTAGCTTCACAATAGCTGTAATAAGGGAATGCTGACTTTCAGCTGCCTTATTTGGAGGAGAACTATCCAGACCTACCCACAGCCTTTACTTATCTGCTATTGTGTAATTTTTAATGTCATATTTGCTTATACGTGCCCCATAATTATTTTCCACTAGAGACATGTACAGCTACTATTTTGCTGCCTCCCTCACACGTTTCCTTTAAATTTTCATTTCCCTCTTTTCTCAGCCTCTTCGTCTCTCACTTTCTTTCCGTACCATGACCATTTCCTCTCTTTCATTCGTTTTTATATTATTTCTTCCCTTTCTTTTGTCTCTTTTTCCTTTCCCATCTTTCATATTCTCTGTGACACAAAGACCATAGACTGTCATTTTCGCTTTTCCCTATTTCCTCCTCCAAGATGTTTGTGTCAAACTTGAGAAGAAAGACTTTGAGAAGCTTTTTCATTTATCCTGAGCTCTCTAGTCTTCTCTATGTCCCTTTTCCATGTGAGGAAACTGGCAGCTCATCCAGGAGAGGTTATTAGAGCCACATCTGTACTGTGCTTTGGGGTGCCAGGAACTGGAACAAGACACGGGGTTGCCATGTGGAGCAGTGGTCAGAAATAGCACCAAAACTTTTCATTACCCTGATACGAAGAGGAGGCTGAGATTCCCCTAAGAATCCCAATCAAGCTGATTTGAAAAGCCTTGTGGAACAGGTGGTGTAACAAAAAAGGTTTCGTTGTGAGGTCGAGGCGTTTGTTTGCGCTGCGTTGTTCCAAGGGTTGCTTCTGCCTGTTGCTGATGACACTTCATTTTTCCTTCACCACGGATAGTCTTAAAATATGAGTATTAAAGTCTCATGAAAGTGAAAAAAAACCCAGAGAAGGAAAGCAAAACAGCCCTCTCCAAGCTCAGCAGGTGATACCACACTGGTATTATTTAGTTTTTCCTCATTTTTGGTCTGAGGGGTTTTGTTTGTTTGTTTGTTTTTACAAATACTGGACAAATGAAGGGAATATCCAAATTCCACCTGAGGGGACGTACTTTTTATGTTCAATACATAATTTCCATATTATTCTTTGTATTTGGAAGACATCCATGACTTCACAGGAGGTAAAGCAATCCCAAAAGCACCACTCTGCACTTGCATTAAGGAGACTGGGAGACATTATATATGATTTAGCAGTTGGGTGTGTAAAAAACAACAAATTTTGCAGGAGAAGGGTGCATCAGCTCTGCTTAAATACAGTGCCTATTTCCAGTGAACATTTCGTGACTAGAGAGAACTTGTAGATGCAGAAATTCTGTTGACACTGCTTAGCCTAAGCCAAGACTGTTGCATTTTTCTTCTTTCCTCTCCTCAGCAAAGCAAAGGGGTTGTAATGTACCAGGCTGCTCCTTGCTGGAAGCAGCAAGTAGTGCCACGTATGACCTTTTGTTGCTTTGACATGCTACCTTATAAGCTGGTAGCTTTAAGAAATGCAAGGCAGAAAAAACTTAATCTCCTGGAACATGATGTAAAGCCATTTAATTATTTTCAAGACATTCCTTGGGAATGACTGGGTTTGCTGCTGGAGGTGGGGCATGTGCCTGTGACTAAAGGTTTGCACTTCACCAAAAAAGGCCTCCCGGGTGTCCCAGGGTTGTTAAATCAGGCTGTTTCCTGGGCTGGCCTGTAAAACTCTGGGCACTTGGAGATCATGGATG
Source organism: Phylloscopus trochilus trochilus (assembly GCA_016584745.2). NCBI lineage: Eukaryota > Metazoa > Chordata > Aves > Passeriformes > Phylloscopidae > Phylloscopus > Phylloscopus trochilus. Next base: position 41,181,085 of record WQNJ02000082.1, read on the forward strand.
CTTTCCAAGCAGGCTGCCAGCTTTCAGACCAGCCTGGGTAATTCTCAGGCTCACCCACTCCTGCCCACGAGCTGCAGTTTCTATGCCCCTGACAGCAAAGTGCTTTTCTTTGGCTGTGCTCCCACCAAGCACCCACAGCATGGCTCCAGCCCTGCCACTGCAAAAGATGCAGGCTCCTGAGTATTAAGGATGGGTGAGAGATGGATTTTTTTGGTCCTCGGGGAATGCAGTAGGTTTGAAAAATTTTTCTTTCCCAGAATGAAAAAAAACCTTTTTTTTTTTTTTTTTAAATTTCCTATGAATCCAAACCAAATCCCCCCCCCAACACCGTTAAAAGCCCCCTTTTTGAACTGCTGTCAAAGTTTCATTTTGATAAAAACTCATCTCATTCTTACTCCACCTTGAAAAATATTTTTTTTTCATGTACTATAAAATGAAAGTCAAACCCTGGTAACCCATCTTTTCAAGCTGAAAAACTGAAACTTTTGCTTTCAGAAAGTTCAGGCAAGACCTTTGAAGACTTTCTCTAAGGTATTGTTTTTTTTGAAAGTGAGTTTTTTTTTTCTTTTAATTTTAGAGAAAGCCTCCTTTTTTTAACAAATTTGCATTTTTAGCTTTGTTTTGGGTTTTTTTTGTTTGTTTGGGTTTTTTGTTTTTATTTTATTTTGGGGTTTTTTGTGGGTGGGGTGGTTTTTTGTTTGTTTGGTTTTGGATTTGGTTTTTTCTTTTTTTTTTTTTTTTTTTTTTCTGGTGGGAAAGGTGTTACCATGGAAGATTTCCATGCAGCTCTGTAGTGAACTGGCCCATGGAGACACTCTGAATGATTTTACCAATCAGTGGTAGAGAAGAGAAACATTTGGAACAAAACTTGACCCAGGGTCTCCTCAGCTTCTCCTCTCCAGTGATGTATCTGCTTCTTTTCCCTGTATCCTTGCACAAACCAACCACTCCCTTAACCTACAACAGAGGCACAACTGGAGATTAGAGAAAAAGGGCTTCAGACATTGAAAGGAGCTGGAAATCACCTCTAATCAAGTATATAGATCTTCACAGAAATGTGGGAAGACCTAATTCTGCTCTACAGTGGTTGAGATTCAGTGCTCTTCTCCTTTGATACTCCTATTTTTCCTAGGAGTATTGTGTCCAAGGACTGGATCCAAAGATCATTGAAGCCAGCTGAGAAAATCCCTTATAATGAATTTTTCCATAATTTTGAAAATCCTGACATTTATATGTTTTCTTTTTTTTTTCCCTTAATTTTGAAAGAGGAAGAACTGCTAGCTTATTTATACTCTCTTCTTTGCCAGCTGTGGTAGTTTTAGGTTTTGAACTGAGCTCTAAACCTTAATTACTGTAGCAGCACTGCAAAAAAAAAAGCCATTCTAATTCTGGGAATACAAACATTCCATTGTGTCTCAAAAGTCTCAGCTAGAATAAATTGTCTTTTAAAAGGCACTTATCTTTTAAAGCCAATTGCTCTGCTCTTCTTAACACCACTTTCAGCCTCTAGTCCTAGAAGTAACTTTCATCACTTTCCTTATACAAAACCTGACCTAAAGAACCAAAGCAGGGTTGTGGGAGATGTTTCTCCTCCCAAGGTGGGTGGAAGAATACATAGCACTGCTTTGTTAGAGAAAGGTTTTCCATCCATTCTCAGCCAAGGGAGACACATTTCAAGTTCACATTTCAGCTGACCAGACAGGGCTATATGGCTCTCAAGGAGTTTCTGTGGCAATGGATGAAAATATTTGTATCTGGATTTGTCTTTTGCTGTTTTTGTCAACACCAGAAAAGGTCAATGTTTTTCCTTGGTCAGGGAAAGATGATGTCTAGATTTACAGCAGCATGAAAGCTGAAAGAAGAAAAGCAAGAAGTAGTTTTGGCAAGTGGTGGATCCTTCAGTGTCCAGGAACCATTAACCTATTAAAATGAAACTGTTTCTTTTTCTGTCCCCAGGACACTTCAGTCATTTCCATAAAGTCAGATCCGTCCAAGCAACCGAGAGAGAGCCGAGTGCAGAAGCAAAGCTCCCCAAAAGGTCCCTGCTCATCTCTTCAAGCAGACACTGCAGAGAGAAAGCAACAGCCTCATCAAGCCATCACGTCAAGAAAATAAATGAACTAAACTGATTCTCTTTTCCTCTTGCTATCCCCAGCATTGAATTTTTGACTTTTAGAGTCTAAACATAGCAACATGGCACTGAACAGAAGGCTTCCTAAATTTTAGGGAATCTCTAGTCTTGAATTTAGAGTCTAAAGGAAGTATAATGCCTCTTCTGCATATCTTCAAAGTAAATCAACAGCTAAGCACGATTCCTATCCTAGTGTTGCTGGAATGAGAAGCCAGATTCACAAAATGTTACACTATGGAAATCTAGAGTAAGAGTGCATTAAATCTGAGTCTTGCCCAGTACATCTCTGTCAGATTCCCATCTCTGCAACCTTTTTTTTTTTTTTTCTTTTTCTGTTTTGTTTTTTTTTCTTCTGTTTTTTTCCAAATGTAGCTCCCCTATATGTAGCTCCATGTTTTGACTAGGAAATGAATACATGCAAGACCCCAGGCCACATGATTCCAGCAGCATGAGGGAGCAGACATTTGAAAACACATCTATCATTTCAAGGAAGCCATTCCAGGTTGCTTTTTCACAAAGTGATTGGAAGCAATTTAGGAAATGTACCACACTAAAATAAGAGGAAGATGGAGACACAACTACTGGTATGCTCTCAAAATTGTTCAAGGAGATCAGGAAACTCGAGTATATAAGAATAATTTCCACAAAGTGTAGTTTGAAATCAAAATTCTTGATTTTCCCCAAGTAATGCAGCAAAAAGTTGTCAAGTGGCACATTTCAGGGTTAACAAAGCACTGGCTGTTGCTCATGCCCACTGCTGGATATAAGTGAATACAGAAATAACTCATCAATGGTTTGAATTGGCATTGGATTTTTAAATCTGGTGGTTCTGATTTTAATTTAACACATCCTGTGGTGCAGTGTGTGAAATATGTACTTAACCCAGATTGTTGTGAGATGAAAGCACACTCGTGTTTATTTTACATTATTTGCTGTAGTTTGTTGAAAGCCAACATTCCTGGGCAGTGAATGCAGCAGGGATGAATCATTTGAACTAGGTGAGGGGTTAGCAGCTGGAAGAAAATGAAAGTTAAATAACTACATTAAATTTCAGCAAAATGGGTTAAAAAATGTAATGCTAGAGAAACTTGTATCTCCATTCTGAGATCAGGAATTATGGTACTTATTTCCATGGGTTTTCTACCAGCACTTTTAATGTCAGCTGTGATTAGAGGTAATTAATATCACACATTTCCTACCTTCAGAACAGGTGCTGAAGCAAAGTTAAATACAAATTGCTACCAAGAGCTGTAGCAAATGCACCAAATGACGGTATAGCACCAGGGAATCCATCCTAATGATTCATATCACCATAGGAATCTTAATCAAGGAGCAGGACATCACCAGATTGAGTATTGAATGGTTAAGGAAAAAAGATGGGCCCTGTGCTAGAGAGCTTAGCACTATGGCAGAGGCAAAGGGGAATGACAAAGTAGGCAAAGAGAAGGGAAAGCAGAACAAAATGATGGAACAGCAGCACCAGAAATGAGCCCAGCACAGGGGCAGTAAAGATTTTCTTGAGAGCTTGTAACAGTGATTTTGACAGAAGACAAGAGAGTGGCTGTGTGGGCCCGTCTCACACCTGAGTGGTGGGAGTGATGGGCAAAAGTGCCTGCCTGAAAATCTATCAAGTGGGCAAATAAAGCTTGTATTAAGGGCGAGATGAGGGCAGAAATTTTATCTGGTTAGTGAATGATGCACTTCAGCCTTGAAAGCAGAAGGAAAGGGCTTCTCCTGAGCACAACAGGGCAGAGGAAGGGGGCCAGAGGCAGCAGCAGCAGCAGAGCAAAAGCCTTCCCTGGGAAAAGGATGCTCACAGCAGTGTTTGAGCTGGGTATAAGTTGGATGAGACAGTGCTTTTCAAGGCCAGCAAGAAAAAGAGGTGGGAGTAGCTGAGATTTGAAATGCCAGAAGCCTGCACAGGAATTTTAGCTGAAAGGAGACGAAAGGCCACAGAGTAAAGATGCTATTGAGGGGAAAAAAAATTTAAAAATCCCCGAGGATGTGAGAAGTCTGAGCCAGAGATGTCTCCTAGGATGCCTGTGGGACAGGCAGCATGCTCCTGAGGCCGTGTGGTACCTCCCAGAGCTGTCAGCTGAGCAGCTCTGCTCCCACCGTGCTGGGCTGCAGCTGGGGGGGAGGTGTCCTTGGGTGGTGTTAGAGGGAGAGGCCTCAGCTGGGAGAGATGGAGCAGGGAGGCAGATCTGTAAATCACAAGGGACTGGGAAAGGGAATTTGAATTTGGGCCTCTAGATGAGGCTGCACAGAGACATGAAGACACAGAGAGAAGCAGATGCAGAAGCCCCTGGAGAATGGAGCAGTGAAGAGGAGCACCTGCAGAAGGAGACTTGAGCAAGGAAGAGAAGCCAGTGGGTCACCAAGAGAGGATGGTGGTTCCATGGGTGGCTGGCCAGTGAAAGACTCAGGTGTCCTCAGGGCTGTGCACTGCTCCTTGTGGTTTCACAGGCTGGTCTCCTGCTCATCTCTGACTTTCTTCCTCAATCTTCAGCTGCTCTGCTCTCCTTGTTCAGGTGTGAACAAACACCAAGGAGACACAGGACAGGCTGGGACATCCTGCATTATCTTCCAGCACTTGAAAGATCAGCATTACTGAAACCTAGAAGAAGAAGAGGTGTTGAAAGCTGTCAGAGTCAGGGAATCAGTCAGGCAGGTGCACTGAGGAGTACAGAGAGCTGGGAAAGAAGGGGCAGAACAGCAAGAGGCTTTCCTTGGGCTAGCAAACACTCGAGTTGCACAGCTACAGGGTTCATCATCACCCTACTCCCCCGTTTTCAGTTTTCAGAGACAGCATGGTTTTAGTCCTTCATCATCCTGTCAGTCTGGTCCAGATGGCAGAGACTCAGAGCAAAGCAGTTATTCACCAAGAGAGGGATTGGAAAAGGACAGTCTCTAAAAGCAGTAAAGTTGCATTCAGTGAAGACTGCACTACATCTAGGAGCAGTAAGGGCTGGACTGGTGTAAAATGAAGGTGACTCTGTGACTTTGGTCATCCTACATCTTTTGTATAACTTCTATAACTTTGAATAATAAATTTTTTTGTAAATTTTCTTATATTTTACTTTATTTATATTTGTTTTATATATAATACAAAATTTTATCATAGGCTCTTGTCTTTCAAGTATCGTGGGAATACTTTGTCCGGCCAGGTGTTTCCTGGTTGCTCTTTCCATTCATTCTCTCAGTCTTTACTGAGGGACAGAAAGATAGGGATGCTTAAATTTCTAGACTCATTAAGGCTGGAAAAGAGCTCATTGAGCTGTGAGTTCATTGAGTCCAACCCAGCACCTCCATGTCCACCACTAAACCATGCCCCCACCTGCCATACCTTGACGACTTCTGAACATTTCCAAGGATGGTGATTCCACCTGATTCCACCACTTCCCTGGGCAGCCTGCTCCATCCCTGATCACCCTTTCAGTGAAGAAATGTTCCCTGACACCCAATCTAACCATCCCCCGGGCTGCAATCCCTAAGACCTCCTTTGGAGATGCTCGCTTAGATTCAGCGCCCAGGTACCTCCTTGAGCTTTGGGCTGCTCTCTTTGAGGTGCAGAGGTTGTCAGTGCAGGTGCTGCTGCCAAAAGCTCTTGCTACCCCATTTCTTTGCCCGGAAGGCAAACTGGTGCTCTGAAGCTCTTCAGGACCTGGTGGATGTGGCAGTGACAGAGCAGCGCCACTCAAGGCGGGCGCGCTGCTGGCTCCACGCAGACGCTGCGGGCAGGCGGGGGGTTCATCGGAGGGATGGCAGAGCTCCGGTTGGCTCTGGGGAGCGCTCCGGGAGGGGGATGATGCTGCGGCGGCTGCAGCGCGGAGCCGCGGCCGCCCGGGGGAGCGCAGGCACCGCCGGCCCCGCACCGCGCTCCGCCCGCGGGGCTCCGCGGGAGCCGCTCCGGGCTGGAGCGGGGCTGCCGAGCCCCATTCAGAGTAAAACAGTTCCCCTCTTCCCCTGCCTTACATAAATTTAAACTTTTTTTTTTTTTTTCCCACCTTTTCTCTCTCTCTCTCTTTTTTTTTTTTTTTTTTTTTTTTTCCCTCCCCATTATCGAAGCTCTCAGATATTCCGAGAGAGAGAGAGAGAGAGGTTACAAAATGTGTTTACTTACAAATTTGGAAGTAGCGACAAGACGCAATGCAGTGAATTTGTCATCTGCTCATGACTAGCAGATGGTCCTCCTTCTCTGCAAGCGAACCGCGTGAGTCACATCTCGCCTGGCTCGCTCGGAGGGAGCCGAGGCGCTCCCTGGCACCAGGGTGGACAGAGTCGCCCATCCTGATCCTGCCCACACTGCCAGTGGGCTCTCTGGCACTGGGTGGATCCCACCGTGCCTTTTGGAAAGGTTCCCTCACCCCTCCTGCCTTCCGCGGCAGATGAAGCCGGGTGCGCTCCTGGCTACGGAGACTCCTTCACGTGGCTCTCGCAGAGCAAAGGAGATCTTTTAAGTGGGAGCACATCGCATTAACATTTTACAGGCGAGCTGAAAGAGAGAACTGAGTTATGCTTAAATAGACTCATTTTTTTTTAGCTGTGGATGAAGCCAAAGTGGGAAATGCAAAAAAAGCCTGATGAGACCCTTTTGCCTGGAATCGGTGCTGCTACAGAGCAGCGTTGCTGTGAAAACCCAGTTCCCTGCATCAAGGCATGATATGTTGAAGGTGTCTCTGAGCTGTGCTTTTAGTCAGTGATAAACAAAAGAAAATTAAATTAGAAGAGTGCAGCTCCGCATTGGTTTAGAGGTCTGTGCAGAGCTTGCAGAATGGGGGTTGCTTGTCCTGCCAAACAGATAAGGCTCAGTTTTATTACAGGTACGTTAGAAAGTTGTTTCACAAGATTAAAGTCATCTAACATTCTCTCCTGCCTTCCCTCTCTGGTTTGAGTTGATTTCTCTTGATAGTTTTTCCTCTGTTGTGACACATTCCTGTTTTTTCTTGTTGTGTAAATCTGCATGATTGGTTTTCCTCTAGATTTGTGTCTGTGTGTGTGTATTCTTCACAGCAGAGCAAGATGGAGCAAGTTTAAATGATACAAAAATCAGATACTAAGAGTGATGGGGAAAATTCAGGGAAGATACCAACCTGAAAATATTTTGAAATTTTTTTTTTTTTTTTTTGCAAAGTGGACAGGTTTCAGGTTGACAGACTCTTTTAAAATGAATTCATTTCCAAAGGTGTCACTTATTTACATGGCATAATACTTGTTGCTCTTTGCTGGATGCAAGAGTTGCTCACACCAGCCATGGGTAAATTGTGCACTCCTGCCAGATGCTCACGTTTGCACAATGTGAGACACACAAATTGTGCTTGACATTCTGTAGGTAACACAGTCCATGTGAATAATGTAAAGAAAGTGCTGGGTTTCCTTGCTTTTCAGTTTCTTCTGGAATGTTTTCTGGCCTGGTTTTCATAGAAGAGCTTTCCAGATAAAGGCTCTCTTCATTGGTAAGAACAGAGAAGCAATCCTCTTGTTTCTGAAAGAAATGCCAAAATCCATGGAAGATAGTGAGGCAACTCATGTTAACCTGGTAATAAATGCAAGCCTGGCACCAGGAGCTCTGACCTGGAGATCCTGGAACTGTAACCAACCTGTGAGCACCATGGCACAGCCATAGTCCATCACTGACCTTTCTTCCAAAGTCTTCCTTTTCTCTTTCAGAGGTCAGATGCTGCCCTGGGAATTGCCTCCCTGCAAGGAGACAGAGTTTGAGCCACCTTCTCTGTCTGAGCTCCTCATCAGTAGCTGTGAAGGTGCTGGTGCTGAATTGTCATCCAGAATGTGGGACCAACAGAGGAAGGGGAATTGAGGGCTGGTTGTAATGGAAACATGAGGGGGTTGCTTGCAGAGGTGGATCCTCTCCAGGTTTGGGAAGGATGACATTCATGGGGGCCCGTGGGGACTCCAGTGCATCTAACCAGCAGCAGGAAAGTCCTCTAAGGTGCCGAGAATAGGTTTGTCCTCTTGGTCCCTGAAATGAGCCTCCTCTCTCCTCTCATTGCTGCCAATAAATCCAGGATTAGGAAGCTGACAGCCGCCTACACGCTCTGGAAGAACACAGTGACCACATACAAAACAAAATTTATAGCCTAGAGTATTGCTGTAGGTGGGGATATAAAATCCTTCTTGGGGGGGTTTTTAGGCTCGGGATTCCCCGTGGGTGCTGGCAGTGACATACCTATCCTGACACACTATCCCCTTGCAGTGAGGCATGCAGGAGGGCTGGTGTGCTCCACCTCAGTGCAGAGTCCCAGAGATAGGTGTTGTCCCAGGTGCTCTGGCAAGGTGCAGGTTACCTGTGTGTGATGATGCACCTTCAGCCTGGCTTTTGTGCCACAGTCAGATCCATTTGCCTCAGGTCAGTGCTGCTCTCTTTTTACTCTGTCAAAACCCTACAACCCTGGCTGGTTGCCCTCTTGGGCAGCCTCATTCACCACCTAAGACCCTCCCTTAGGGCCTCAGCAGATAACTGCATGGATGGGGAGCAGCCCATGGGCTTTCTAAAACATGGGCACCACAGCTGGTCAGCGTCAGCCTGGTTGGGTTTTCCTTGCTAACAACCTGCACTGCTTGCCCCTGATTACTGTTGCTTCACCAGCTTTGGTGACCCCATGCTCACAGAGGGGAAGGAGACAAAAAAGAATGCTTGAGAAGGCCCATGGGTGGCCTAAGTGTAAAGTCTGCAGGAGGAAAATTAATTCAGCAGAAGCTGTGAATAAAAAGGAGTGGCATAGTGAGCTCACACAGTCTTTGACATTCCTTGGTTTCTACATCTGGGATATGGACCTGAAAATCCTGGGTGAAACCATAACTAAGGAAGATGAAGTGGTAAAGGCTCTCACCTGTGTCTTCTTTGTTGCTGTTGGAAATGGAGGATCACAGCTGTGAAATTTAGATGCCATGAAGGACTGCTAGGCAGCCAGCTCCTGTGAGGTTTCACCTCTGAGCTGAAGTTGGCTTGTAGTGGACAAATTTCTCATTACTTTTGGGTTTACTGGGATGAATACAAAATATAATCCATTCCAGCAAAAGAAGAGCTGCATCTCCATTGCAGGTGCTTTGGGTAAATGGGAAGCTCTCAGATACATACTCTGCAACTCACAGTGAGACTTTTTAAATAAGATACCTGGGAAACTGAAAAATGAGCAGCCACTGGGAAACCCATCATCTCAGTGTTGGATTTTCACAAGGCAGGAGGCTTCGAAGTAGAAGATATTTAAGGCCCCTTCCAACTCAGGCCATTCTATGATATTTGGGAAAGGGCAAAAACCCAGATGCAAACCCAACAGAGCTATCTTGCTTCTAAGTAATTTAATTTAAAGCTAACTCAAGGAGAGCCATGGAAATTCCTCATGGAAACCTCATGGATAATCCTATGGATAAAATAGTAAAGAAAAACTTCAAAACATGCTGTTAAACAACTACAATGAAACAGACAGATGTCCTGATTGCACTACTATATGACAATATCCAGTCCCTACACCTTATCCATGCCCCAGCTTCCAGCATAAAATCATGAGTGTATTCAGCTATTTCAAAAAGACTTTGCCAAAATCAACTGTTTCATGTTTAATGCATGCTTTGTGTATCTCAGGTGAAGAAAACACAATAGAGTGGCAAATCTCTACCCAGAAACTGCATTGCATTTCTGGATTTGCAGACCCATCTTAGCCTCAAGCAAGGGAGAAGTCTGTACAGCAGTTAAGATGATTAACCATGACTGACGCCACATGTATCCTAGGCTGGAAGAACTGCTAAATCTCCAAATTTTGCCCAGTCATGTCACTGAAAGTGATTCCATGCACCTGAAGAAGATTGCTACACCCAAATGTTTATTTTTCCGGTGATACTGGTTGACCTACTTTTGCCTACCTGGGGAAGTACAAGATGTTCCTATCCAAATGTCCTGAGACCATCCCAGATGAGCTTTCCAACCTGTTTGAAGTTATATTCTGGGTCCAGCCTGACAGAGAGCTGAGCTCAACCCCTTGCACTCCCTTTTCCAGCAGCATTTGCATGCCTGGCTGCAGCTCCAAATTAAAACTGTCTCTCCCAAAAAGTAACCCAAGGATTTGACTTTGTCAGGAAAGATGATGTGATAAGAATGTGGATGTCTTCCAGGGCACATAAAGGAGAGCTTCTGGTCCTGCTGCATGGCAGATCTCCTGCTGGGAAGTCCTGTGGGAGGAAGGAGTGTAATTCTGTGGGACCAGCACTAAGGATGAACTCGGCATCCACTCCTGGATGTGAAATACCCCCTTGAAGCTGGATCCAGCTCTTCTCAATGCCCAAAAGAGAGAACTGTAGTTTTGCTAAGGGAAACTAAGCCTGTGGTCCCAGGGGATATGAGATACGATTTTACTGTTAATTTGTATATTTGCCTTGCTTCAAATATCGTCTAAAGTTGTGTAGAAGGAATGCATCTGGCAGGTTTTTTCCAAATTTGTTTTATTTTGTGTAGATATGCTCTGAAATAAACCTGAAGCTTGGGAGGGGTAGGAGGGGTGGAGGCTGTGCTTGAACCTTAACCCCACGAGTGCTCTTCTCAGCCCCATGGGCTCTGGCTGCACAGCCCACACAAGGCTCTCCAAATTATCTTAAAAGACAAAGTGACAGGGATCGATGTGGCTTGTAACTTCTTCCTTAACTTCCTTACTATTGATGTTTTCTAACAAGAAATCCAAACTGTGACAAGGGAAATGGGTGAAGAAAGACCTTTCGAAAGAGGAGCAAAACGGGAGCTGATTCAAGCGTCTGTAATTAGCTAATGGCTGTGAATATTTATGAAATCTCCCAGCAGTGGCAGTGAAGTGCTGATCCTAGAGAAGTGGACACCCTCTTCCTTGATGTCTTTAATCCTTGCAGTCCCAGCTGCCGCGGCTCGGGTGTTGGAAAACCCCACCCTCTTTCTGGCCTCTGATCAAAATCAATATTTCAAGAGGAAAATGCAGAACAGCAAAGGAGTTACACAAAAGTTCAGATAAGCATAACAAATACTGGAAAGATGAGATCCTCCAAGCAGAGTGCTCTAGAAAGCACTCCCATTAATCTGGGCAAGGCTCTCATCAATTGCTCTGTGCAGGAAGAGCTATTCGTGGACTCATAAGGAGGTAAGGGATTTATTTCCTCAGCTGCATGGAGTCATGCTATGAGATATCATTAAGTAAGAATAATTAGGATTTGAGCTTTCAACATACAAGATTTGTAGGTTTTCCTGTGTTTCCAGCCCTTTTCAGATATACCTTTCCTAAGTGGCAGTCAGAATTTTTGTACCATTTAACTGTACAATCCTTAGAAGTAATTTTTTAATGTGATAAGTGGCTGTGTTGATTTCCATTTGAGTATCTGTAGATGAACTTGGTAATTAATACTTTGGTGTGATAACAAAATAAAATATTGAAGTGTATTTTAATTTGAGCAGTTCAGTGGTGATCCAGCAACGTGGATTTAATTTTCCTGGCAATACATTGGCTGCAGTTAAGATACATCCCAGCAAAATGATGGTAAAATCCAGAATGGCCACGTCGGGTTAATTGGTTCCATGGTTGCAGTGGCAATATGAGGGGCTTGCACTAACACACAGAGCTGAATTTTCAGGATGTGGGAAGCAAGTGTGCAAAGGGTCTGATGATTAACTTTCTGGCACCAGTTGCTTTTCTGTGACACTGCAATCATTACTTCAGGCAAAACCAAATCCTTTTGTTGCTTCATCGGCAGAAAAAAACCCTGTCCAGCTCCATCTTCTGCCAAGCCTGAGCCTTCTCCTTCTTTCTGTGCACATGGAGGGTCTGTGGCAGCACTGTGGAAGAGAGCAGAATGAAGGTGCCAGGAGAGGAGACATCCCAGTGCCCAGCTGAGGTTTTTGTGATGGGGTGGAGCCCAGGGACAGTCCAGTCCACTGTAACATTTGAGATCTACCAAGGTGTTTAGTTTTGCAGAGCAACAAGTAGGGTTTTTTTTTCATTTTCAGAGCCCCAGTCTTGATTTCTTGTAAAGCTGAGTGTTATTTGTGTCTGGACCACAGCTGATCATTGCTAATTTTGATGCAGGGTTTGACTTTCCCTCTGGAGTGAATGGTTTAATGCTTCTCTTCAAAGTGAGTGCAGATGGTTTATTGAGTGTCAGAGATCCAAGAAAGCTTAAATGGATAAATTTAAAAATGAGGCCCAAGACTTAAAGAGACTGGCTGATTCCTAGTAGGTAAAGCCAAGTTAGAACATGGCTACTGCCACAGTGGGACCAAACTGGATTGGGATCCTACAACTTCTGCCTATTCCCACTCACTTTTTTACTGAATAGTGCTGGGCTGACACTCATTTAGGCTTCCATTGATACTACTGCTATACCACAGAAAAATTGTCATATGCTTCATTTTAAGGTTTCTGAATCATGGAGATATAGTCATTTATGGGAATGATTTATACAAAGCTGCTAATTGGTGAGCCAGGAGAGAGCAGAACTTCTTTCCTGAAGAGCAACATTGAACAGGACATGTCAGAAAGGAGATGTAACCTCACTGCTGTGAGGTAACTGTTTTTAAATGTGGTTGCTTTACTGCCATTCATAGAGTCATAGGATAGTTTGGGTTGGAAGGGACCCTAAAGATTACCCAGTTCCAACACCCTGCCATGGGCATGGACACCTTCCACTAGAGCAGGTAGAAGAGGAGGTAGGAAAAAAGAACCCCTGTGGGAAGGCAGGTGTGGTACAGTGGGACAGGCAAGGTGGTACTGAGCAGTCCTGGAAGTACAGGAAGACACAGAAATGGGAAGATCCCAGGGGGAAAGGGTGGGAAAAATACTCACTTTTAGCAGATGAAGATGTTGCAGCAGATTTCCCTTCACCTGAGTAATTCCATGCCAAGGTGCTTCCCCAGCTGTGCATCCTTGAGTGTGCTACATAAACATAGCTACACATTCTTCCCCAAAATTTTCCCAGTAACTGCAGTGGTTCAGAACAACACATTGCAGCTGTTATAAAACTAATATTATTACTCCGTATCCCATCTGCATCTCTTAAATGCACGCCATTCAAAATTCTTACTGGTTTTGTCAGTCACGTGCTCAGAAGCACTTTCAAAGCACTAAGAAGAATCATAAAAACTCTAAATCAGGTGTTTGAATCTCCACAACCATGCTAGCCTGAAAGAAATTCAACCTCCCAGGCAGAGAGCCAGGTTTTGCTATTGCGAAAAATGGTTCTCCTGCACGTGCTGAGGGATTAGATGTTCCTGATGTTCTAGGCAAGGGCACTGTAGGTTTTCCAATGGAGATAAAATGCAAATTTCACCCATAAGTCTCTCTGTTGACAGGGAGGATAACAATCTACCTCTGTGTGTGTGTGTATGTGTACGTATGTGTGTGCTTAAAAAATTTAAAAATTAAAATCTGCTGGGAAAGGGAGTGTAAAAGGGTATAACTTCTCCAGATTTTTTTTTTTTGAGACAAATATACTGAATTGCAATAGAAATATACCTTATCTTTAAGTAATGTAAACTGTAGTGTTTAATATGAATATGGACACGTAGGCTGTGGCTCATCAAAGTCCTCATCAACATTGGGACCATGTTGACACTTGAAGTATTGGATCAAGAAATAAATTTTGCAGGATCAGAAACAGAGTCACAAAACAAACAAAATAAGGAAAGTCCAATAACAGGAAAGGCAGAGCATCTGTAGTAGTTATGACTGATTTTCCATTGCCCTAAATCCCAATTGGTAGCAATTAGGTGTGGCTATAAAATGCTGTTACACCACTAAATGGAATAGCTGGTTTGCACTGACTTGGCCCAATGTTTGAGCTGCTCATGGTGGATTAAACTCTGCAGTCACAGAGGGATAAACTTGCAATTTGCAACCAAGTTCAGATTTTAGTGAATCAACACGAGCAAATTGGCTTTTATTACCAACATTCCAAACATATCCTAGCCCTAGGACACGTGATGCCCAGAAGTGCCCTTACTTACAGCCTGCACCTGAACTGTCTTTCATAGGAGAGGATGCTGGTTTGGCAGCAGGGCTTTCACCATTGCTGACAAGTGCTTTTTGAAAACCTGGGCACAGTAGTCTGAAAGGTGACACAGTGAATAGTCTGAAACCAAACTAATCCCCTTCAGCAGAATTGGTTCTCTGCCCTCACCTGCGGTTTTATCAAAAACTAACCAGGGGGGTTAAAACATGTTTTGAACTTGTGTCAGAGAAATGAGATGAGTTCAAGAGCTCTTGGAGCACTCTGCCCATCTGCCTGCAACAGGGGTGAAGCTCCACGTGGCAAACCCCACCTGCATAAGGATGCTGAGCCTCTGTTTCCCTTTGTGAGGTGGTGTCCACTTGCTTCAGATGGAGATTTAGACAACTTGTAGCAAGAGGGACCCTGCCATGGTGCTGGCTGGAGGGAAATCCAAAACAGAAGTGTTTCTCATGGATAGATTCTTCACTTTACGCAGAATGTGTTGTGACACATTATCTCTTCACCATGTAGCAGAGTGTACTTTGCAGCGATTGAAGAAATTCAGTTAAATCCAGCCTGCACTTGTGTTCGGGCTCGTTATTTATAGCAAGTGTAGGAGTGTGTTGGCCCCTTCTGACAGCATATCATGGCCATCTTAAATCCTGAAAGCACTTTTTTTTGTTGTTGTTGTTTGTTGTTGCCACGGTAAGTGTTTAAGAAGTTTTAATCTTAAATTTATGAGTGATTTGGAGACCAGTCTGTTCATGACACATTAACAAAATTAGACCAGGAAATGTTTTGCTGAACAAACTCTTGTGCTTTTATAAGGAGTGAGGTTGTTGGGAGTGTGCTCCCTGCTGTGTGTGCTGCCAAGGCATGGCCTTCCACGGCCCACAGTGATGCATGTGGATGTGTTTGCCCATGGTATTGCAAGAAAAAATATTTACTGAACCGACCTAAGAGATTTAGGAAATCAAATCTCAAGGTGTTAGAGGGGGCACTTAGCATGGTATGAATTGGAGTTTCAGCAGTGAGCATAGTCAGAGGCAAAAGGGTTAATTTCGCTTCAAGAAGAAGACATTGAAATAATTTTTTTTTCCTTGCTAATTAAATATGAAACTCACTAACTGTATGCAAGTGTAATTTTCTTATCTTATTAGCCATGTTCATTTCTGAAGTGAATAACTACCAGCACTGGTACAGTATATGGGCAGAATAATAGTCAAACTGATTTTTACTTTAATCTCTGAATACAATTAGCATAATTTAAACTGTTATAAGCTGCAGCAGATAGAAATCACATTATAGAGACTGTAGGTGGAGAGGTGGGTGGTCACATGCAGAGGGAAAACTGGAAGAGCACTTAAAATACAGCCTAATAATAAGCATTCAGGAGAATGTAAAGCTACATGGAGTTGAAAAGCACATTATTTCAAGAGATGGGGGAAGAAAAGTGGATAATCATGAGCAAGGTTCAAGGACTTCTACTACTGCACTGTCTGATCCCAAGAAATGCTGTCGTAAGAAATGTAGTTTGTACAACAGTTTTGTGGGGCAGGAATCCCAAATTCTTTTTCTGTCAGAGGAGAGAACAGCCCAGTGGAGACAGAGAGATCACATCTTGTCTGACCAGATGAAAAGAGAAGAAGTGAAGATGTGATGGGGGAAGGAAAGAGGCAGGTCAGATGGGGAGCCAGAGATGGACCGTGCGTATGAAGTGTGTGTGAGCGAATGGTGCATGAGAGAAGGATAGAAGGAGGAAAAAGAAGAGAGAAAGAATGGGCTGAATGAGGAGACTGGATATGGAAATATGAGTTGTAGGCTAGGACTGAGTGAACAGCCAGCACCAATGAGTGTGGGAAGAAAGTGACATGAACAAGGAGAGGAGAGAGGGACAAGTTGGTGAAGATAAACCCAAGCTTGAGGAGAGGGGAATGAAGGTGCAGCCTGATAGAGCCTGAGGTCCAGGGTGCTGACATCATCCTACTCCTCTGCTGTCAGCAAATATCCTCTGAGAAGCCATTACAGATCATCTGCCACTGCAGCTACTCCATGGAAAAGAAAGTATTACGGTTGAAAACTTGGGAAACATTCTGAACTCTTTTGCCTTTCAAATGTCTGCTTGCCCTCTCCATTCACATCCTGTACTAGTTTCTGCAGTGGTTTTTTTTTGAGCAAGGAACAAAATTAAGCCCAGGAATCTAGCCTGTTTAACCAGTAATAATCTGATGTTGGCCATAATTAAATTTCTGTGGCCCTTTTTTAGTTGTTGCAAGAAAATCTATAGGATTTGCTATTTAGTACAGAGTGGTCTGAAATGTTACCAAGCTGTACAGTATGTGTTAATCATTGGGTAAATTTTATCTATATCCTGACAATTTGCTAAGAGCATGTTGTTTGAAAAGAACTAGAATTGTTCTCCATCACAGAATGACTGAGGGTATTCTGCAGCCAGGCCTTACTGCTGGAGTATAGAGCACGACTTTGATGTATTTTTCACATCAAGTTGATAGATTTCCTACCATAAAGACATTTCTGAAGTATAGAACATGGACCTCACTCCTGAGTGGCTGTTCCTTTGTTGCAGTGCTCTCTGCTCTTTGAAACTTTTTCCTAAAAAAAAAAAAAAAAAAAGCAATCTCCAGACTTAATTCCTGCTACATAATAGAAGGTGTTGTCAGCAAATGGCACTTGCAAAAGCAGTCTTCCAGCTGGGTGTCAGACTGGAAATCCAGTGACTTGGTCCCAGGTTGCCCAGACAGCTCCTACAGAGCTTTCATACAGAGGTGAAAATATTCTGCTTTTTGGAATCAGCCCTAGTTGCACTTTTAGGATGAATTAAGCACCTCTACACCGAGGCATGGACTGTACTCTGTGTGTGTGTGGACAGAGGTTGGCCAGAAAATCTTAGAATCATGAATTAAATCAGTGCATATCACCTCCAGAAACATGTGCACTGAGCAGTGTTTGTAGATGAGCAGGACATGTAAAGATCCATACATGCCCTGCAGCTGGACTTTTGGCAAAGATGACAGAGGATGATACTTCCTGAGAAGGCTTTCAAGGTCTGGTTTTTGTTTACTCAATTAATATTGGCTGTATTTAACTCACCAAGAAAAAGCATTGCAATTCCTGAAGCACTGTGTTGCAAAAAAATTCAACAAAGAGAGTTCAGTAATTGTTTGGTGGGATTTTTTTTTCCAGTTTTTCCTGTAATTTTTGTACTTCATAGACTTTTAAATGAGATTAACCTTTAATGGGCATGCTTAGAAAACAGGTAGCGACATCTGTCTGAGAAAGAGGCTTACAAATACCCAAGTGTTTGTATTTCTAAAGATGACAATGAAGGCAGCAAGTAAATTGTGTTAATGTATATTTAACACTCTCTAGTTCTGCTCTTTGATTTAGAAAAAAATCTTATGAAAGACTACGAAGTGCTAACGATGACAGCCCTCACCAAGCCCAAACTCTTAAGAAATAGCAGCAGTCCTGCAGCATTGCATTTGTCTCTCAGTGCCAGGGCTCTATATTTAACAAGCTTTCCCCAGCTCCCACACCCAGATGAATTCATTGGAATGCAGTAGGAAAGCAAGAGCTCATCTGACTCATTAGGAGGCTCATATGCAATTACCATCAATTAAAAATTCCTTCTAGAGCCACCGTGTGAATTTGGGTGTGCTGAAAGAAATGAAATCATCAGGATCTCTGTAAGCAGGACTTAACACTGAGCTCTTTGCTCAAATGCAGATTTGATTAATCTGCAAAAATAATTAGCTGATGTGCAGACTTAACGTGTGGGATCCTCAGAGAACTGTGTCTGGTGGAGTTTTACATCTTCCCCTCCACCGTCTGTGACTTGAAAGCCAAAGAAAAGCTTCTCTATATTGGGATTGTATTGAAAAAAAAACAAACCCAAACCAAACCGTTGTAACAACATGTTTTGTTGATATGAAATTATTTTCTCTTTCTTTTCACCAGCCACTAGTGAGGAAAAAAAGTTTAGAGGTGGAAGTGTAATGGCAAATGATTTACAGATGGATTCCATTTTCACTATATTCCCATTAAGATGGGTTATGAACACTTTCCTTTCTTAGCTCAAGATCTTTCTCAGAATTTGTTCTGCTTAGGTTTAACTTGTTAGTTTTGGAATAAGTTCTTCAAAAGACTGAGCAGCCCTTGAGCCAACCCAACAGAATTGAGGTGCCTCTGTCATAAATTTTCATTGAAAAATTTTATCTTAACGTGAACTTTACCATCTGTGCATCTGATGTTTTATCACTATTGAATGTTTATGTCCTGTTGATTAAGCCTTTTATTAAAACTTTTGAAAAAATACAACAGAGCAATTAAAAATATGTGCATATATAATTTCACAAGCATTTTAGAAGTCTATACAATAAAGCAAGCATGTGCTTAGGCTATACTTATTTGTATTCACTATTCATAAGAAGCAGCAAATTCTACCTTTATCTGTAAAACAGGGTAATATCTAGATATCTAGGATTGTTGTATTGTTTCTTTTTGAAAAATAAAAATGGTAAAACCCCCCAAACTTTAGGGCAGGAACTGCCATTTCTGTCACTATTTATGTTCTGGTGGTGCCAAGAGGATTCTCATGTTTAGGTCTTTAAAAGCCTGTAATGATAAAGAATTTCCACAGGTGGAAAGCACCCAGATCTCCACCAAAACCTGTAGGAGCTGCACAAATAATAAACAGCCCTGGAGTGCAGGCCATGATCTCAGAATAAAGACTGACAGATTCTTTTACTTCCTGCATAATGTGTCTTAGGACAAATAAGAGAGCCCAAACAAATCCTTTTGGGTTTTTGTGGGGTTTTTCTAAATAAATACAAGGTGGTTCAAAAACTTTGATCTTCGTTTGAATGTTGGGTCTACTCCTTCTTGGAGAATTGTGTAGAAATTTTGATGGAGGGAAAAAATAATCCAAATCTCTGTGCATTTTTATGAATATCATAATGTAATTTCTTTCATGCCTGAAGTAGTAGTTATTCTGTGGGGACAGGCAGGACTGGGATCCTCAAAAATCCCTAGAGCTGATAACTAGACATACCTATGTACTGAGACCTAACCATTAACTAAACATGGTAGAGGTCTCAAGGAAAACATTTGACATTAGCAGAACATAGAAACATGTATATTCTTATACAAGGAAGAGGAACTTATAGTTGGAGAGCAAATCTGGTCTCATATAACATATAATTTCACCTGTTAAAATTCACATTTTAACATTCTTCCATGTACAGGGTTTTGTCCAATGAGTTATCTACAAATAAATATACTGATTTTGCTTTTACATTAAAACACCTTCAGGTAACAGGAGCAACCCAACTGAAAATCAGGAGTCAAAAATCTTGTTTCATTTACATAAACTAAAACCAGACTGATATTTTTCCTACTATTTCTCTTTTTTATTGTTTCTCAATAAAAAGTGGGCTGAGCTAGGAAACATGGCAGCAAAGTACAGAGGTGGTTTTATCAACAATATGCATGCTGCTTTTTTAAAAAATATATCTAGAAGATTTACTTCCTGGTATCTGCTCTGAACTCGTGTGATTTGCAGAAGAAAGTGGAGCTGAGGGGTGGGAGAGAAGCTATTTATTCAGGAACATTTGAGAACGGTTACCACGGTGAGAGAAACAAAAGACAAAAGATCCATTAATTTAATCATCTTTGATCATTTGCAGGCTTTGTTTGGATGTGTTTGTATCTTGCAAAACTGAAGAGTGTGCAGACAATGCCAATCAGAAAGGCACTCTCCTCCCAGATCAATTTGATTGAATTCACATGAGGGGAAAAAGAAGAGTTTGAAGCCAAAATCAGTGCGACACCACTGATGTTCCAGAGGGAGCTGAATTCTCCTCTGTATCCATACATTAATGTATCTTGGGTCACAAGGCCAACAAATCAGATGAAAATACCTTTGGAGCATTTTAAGAAAGGGTGTTTTCCACTAAGGCATTCAGTATCACATGGAAGAACCAAATAGGAAATCATATCATTGTCATCAGTGCTTGCAACAGGGGGTCTCAGAAGGGAGAAACTTCTAGAAACCTGGTAATTTCCTTGCAAGCTCTGCAGGCTTCTGACTAGCTTTTGGACAAAGCTCTTGGTTTAAATTATGTTAATCTTCTTCACAGGGCAGGGATAAGCAACTTTCTGATTACAAGAACAAAATAGGAAAATACTGGGACAAAGTCTCTGTGGACATAAATCAGTGCGATACCCTTGAAAGCCAACACACAACAGACAATTTCATTTGCTATCCAGCCTGTTCTAAAACAGGGAACGAATGTTAAAATTCTTCTTTTTGTGCTGAGATTAAATCCTGCAAATTTGCCATGGAAACCATTTCTTCTTCCTTTTTTTTTTATTTTTTTTCCCTTTCCCCTCCTTCACACAGTTCAGGAATAGCAATTCTTTCAGAGATGGGAGGTTTGAGCATTGTGGTTTGGGGTGGGGTTTTTTTTTTTTTGGGAGGTGGGCTGAAGGGAAAAATGGGAAACTGTGGAGGGGAAGAGGCCAGAATATGTTAACTCTCAAAAACGAGTTCACATCCCCAAGGTCCCGGTGCTGAGTGCCAGCAAAGGACAGATGCTTCTAACAGTTGGAGCGTTGCAGCACGGAGGAGGGAGTCATCCTCCAGAAGCCAAGAAGCCACCCTGGGAAGCAGGCAGGCCTGGGATGACCCACTTCAGTGAGTGCCCACGTGGGGCTGGCAGGAGATGGAGCTCCCCTGGCTCCGAGGGCTGACTCACTGGCCCTGTTTGATCCCACAGCAGCAGGAAGGGAACACCAGGACAGCAGCCCTGAGTGTGGATGAGGCCAAGGGAGCGTGGCAGGGAGGAAGGGCTGGAACCAGGGTCACCCCACATCTGCCACCCACCCCTGTCAGCCACCAAGCAGGGTGTTCAGCCAGGCTCCAGAGCTCCTGCAATGGGCAGGGTCTCCCCAGCCTCTCCTTTTGGAGGAAAAAACCTGATTTTCACAGCATGCCTGCTCTGCTGTTTCCAAAGCATGGGTTGATTTTATCCCCATGTTCAAATTCACCTGTTATACAATATCTCAATGGGTAATCCAAAGGTTTTAATACAAAAAGACAAAGAGAAGGACATGGGGAGGAGGTAAAAGAAAAGGCAGCCACGGTGGATTTGGTCCCCCATTGAATTACCCCATATGCAATTTTGCTTATAGAATCATTTAATCATTTGGATTGGAGATCATTGAGTCCAACCACTAATCCAGCACTGCCAAGTTGACCACTAAACCATGTCCCAAGCACCACATCTGCACATCCTTTAAATGCCTACAGGGATGGCAATTTCACCACTTCCCTGTTCCCACAGGGCAGCCTGTTCTAATGCTTGACAAACCTCCTAGTGACTAAATTTTCCCTGACATCCAATCTCAACGCCCCTGGTACAACTTGAGACAGTTTCTTCTTGTACTATCACTTGTTAGTCAGGAGAAGAGGCTCATACCCACCTCACCATCAGCTCCTTTCAGAAGCAAACTGGAGGTCCATTTTTTCATGGGATGCAAAATTGGAATCAATTCCATCCAGATAAATAACTTTATCTGGGTGACAGAATTGCCAGCGTAAATTGCCAGTCAGGCTGCCCCTTACCAGCCCTCTAACAGAACATTTGGGTCCATCTGCCTCTGTTCCCCATTCCCTGATGTTTCCATTTCTTTCATCTGTTTCTTTCAGGTGGACTTGCCATGTCCTTTTCTCCTGATGGAGCATTTCCTCATCCTTCTGTTGGCATAATGTCATATCTGGTTTTTTTATACTAAATATGAGGGGTTTTCATGGCGCCTCATCAACCGCATTGAATTTTCAGAATGATGTGTTCCTTCCTACTTTTACTCAATCATACAGTAGACTTGTTCCTGACAGAAATGAGACATTTCAAGGATGACTACATCCTGTAGCAGCCTAGCACAAAATTACATCTCTCTGACCTGCTGTGTTTTAATGTGGTACCTTACTGACTTCCACAGTTCTCAGCTGTTCACCCTTTTTCCCTGAGGATGTCCACAAAACAGAAAGTTAGATTCTCAAACACAACCTCAGCAAACACAACCTTCAATTCTCAAACACAACCTCAGCAAACTTCAGAGACAGGATGTTCTAATCAGGGTCTACAAGGTTTACAAAATCCAGGTTTTGAATGTTATTAAGCCTGCATTTACTTTTCACGTTATTGGTTTGTAAACCCTTGGTGTCCTGGAGCTCAGGCCACAGGTCTGGATCTTACTGAGGGCAGCTTCTATACACAGACTCGTTCATACCCCAGAGATCACCTTATTTCAAGCATTAAATTTCTGTATGGGAAATTCTCCCTCCAGTGAGGGGTGTAGGTACTTCTAGAGCTCATGCTGGGCACTGCACAGTGCTTTGGCTCAAAAGATGAGATGTTTAGAGTTTTCCAGTTTTCATCCCATATTTACTGTCTCAAAGCACTGACACTCAAAGCACTTACACTCTCATGGGCAGCTGTATTACTGCTTTTTGTTTACTGCTTTATATTCCTTATCCTTGCACAAGTGACTCTAAAATACATAAACCAGCACGATATTTTTCTGCAGCTAAGTCCAAAACAAACAGAAGCCTCCACACAAACCTTCCCCGCCCCCTCCAAAAAATCTCTGAAGTTTCAAGCAGTTTCCTCACTTGCAAATGGACTATCAGTGTTTTTCCAAAGAAGCTTTCAGGTTCATCAAACTGTTTGTTCCAGCTTTCCATCGCTCTGATTGCTCCTCGTGTGCTTTGCACTGGTGTTAAATTTTGTATGTCTACTTCTGTGAGTTCTGCACAGCATTGAAATGACTGCTGATTCAGAAGGTAACGGGGATTCTTTTTTTCCAGGTCAGTAAATATAAGCTTAGGATTCAGCATACAGGCTGGTGATGTTGAAAGACCAGCTTTACAGTTTCTAACCTAAACAGGAAAGTCAGTCTATTATCTGAAAGGAGTAGAAAACAGGGGATTGGGAGGTAAAGCAGTGGTCAGGCATTCCTTCAGTAAACTTTTGAAAGACTCACATTTGGGTTTGGTAGACACAGGATTTCAGCTTTGTCAAACTTTTTGGTATGTCGAGGTACAGAATCAAAATTATATTTATTTCCCATAAACAGAGATGTGTTGGAATTGTTTCCTCCTTCTGAAGCTTTAAAAAATGATCCTTGCACCCAGGCAGCTGCTGACTGTCGAGTCTTATAGGATGATGATTAAAATATACTTTCATAACTCAGTTCATAAAGTTGTATGCATATATATGGGCACATATATAGGGATATTTGTATAAATGTAAGTATGTACAACAGGAATGCAGGTTTTCAATTCATGTCTACAAATGATTTAGACTCTGGCTTCGTGACCACAGATGGGGAGTTTGGAATGTGTATTATATTCATTCAGTCTTTGAGTTGGAGACCAAAGATCGTGGGATCTGCTGTCCTTCACAGGAAAGGAAAGGTGTGGGGATGTAAGGCATGGTACCCACGCCACAGAACTATTCAAAAGGTGCTTTTTTTTTTTTTTGTCAAAGACCTGCTCTCCATTTAAAGCTCATTTAAAGGTCATTTAAAGCTCATGTGCAACACTGGGAAACCCAGTTAGCTGAACCCAGCAAGAAATTGGGAAGCTTCCCAGCGAGTCCCTGTCACAAGCTGGCAGTTCTGTCTCTCCACAGCACTCAGGGTGACAGCAGAGCAGCTCCCAGGTTTTTTGTACTCCCAGAAGCAGGGTGAAATAGGAAAATGCTCTGTACACATAGGGATAGGGCATGGTGCTGCCACAATCACCCAGCCACATGAGAAGCCTGGACCATATCTCTGAAGGCCTGCACTGCAGCCCTAACAACAGGAGCATCCTTCTTCTGCATAAATAAGGGATCTTGTTGGAATAAAGCTTCATGAGAGATGTAAATTTGGGAAAAACTGCCTGATTTCTATGCTGCTGAGGCTTTTCGCACAGTAGCAGCAGATGCCAAAAAAGAAGCAAGAGGAAAGTGCAAACCCAAGCCTGCTTCTCAACAGCAAAGAAAGAGAGCAAAGCCATTCCTGTCATCCCCTCATGCTCAGGGACAGCTTTGATCCCAGGGACAACAGCAAAGGAAAGGCAGCACCACTGTGTGTGAGACACACATACCTTATGCAACACACTAAATCTTCACAGAAACTGAGAGACACCACTCAAAATTAACAAACAAAACCCCCCAAACCAACCAACCAACCAACCAACCAACCAACCAACCAACCAACCAACCAACCACAACAACAACAAGCAACCAAAAACTCCCCACAAAAACAAAACAAAAGAAACCCCCACAGAAACAAACAAACAAACAAACAAACACCAAGCAAAGTGTCCCTAACTGTTTTGGTTAATATGGAAAGTAAAAGTGCCCATGAAATGAGGACTCATTTCCCTTTTGTGGCAAAGAGTGCCAGGAGAAAGACAAACTGAAGTAAGAATGCTGGAGGTCTCCAGGCTGATATATATTCTTAGGCAACTCCTGCTGCTGCTCCTGTGAGTGGCCATTTCTGAGCATTCAGCTCCCTAATTTGGCCTTTCCTTTTGGTGACAGTCTGTCTGCCAGGCACAACGTCTGTAATCCATCAGGAGAAACACTTGGAGGCTGAAATAGGTGGATGGATGAGACCCAGGGGAGCCTGAACAGGGGAAGCCACGTAACAGCCCAGTCCCAGGTGAAGACCACGCTGGCAGGTGGCTCAGGGGAGGAAGAGCTGATGGTTTCAGACTTTGGCAGCATTCCCAGTTTGCAGGGATCAGCACAAGTGCTGGGATCAGGCACAGGAGTGGAAGGGGAGGGAGGAACTGACCCTGCTGCTGGAGTTTTTTCTGGATAACACAGTCAGAGCTGGACAGCAAAGCCTTGCTGAAGTAATTGAAGGAAGCTGGTGTGGAGGGAGAAGGTGAGCCAAGAACATGGAGGGGTGAAGGAAATCAATACAATTATCTCACCAGCTACCTTCTGAACCAGAGGAAGCATGGCTTGCAAGCACTGATGCTGGAGAGGAGTAGTGCAGACACGGGGGAACCAGGAAAATCTATCATATTCTGGCAGTGCTACTGGAGAAAGACATTTGCTTCTTGGAAATTTTTATACAGTTAAAAAAAATTATTTGATTTCTGTATAGAGACAAAAGGACATTTTTTTTGTACCTGTCTCCATCCTTATTGTTGTTGATAATTGGCTGAAATTTAAAATTAAGAAGTCAAGACAGAAACGCTTACTTTAAAATAATTTGCTTAAAATCTTTTAAGAGCAGGGGGCTTCTTTTTCTGTATTTTAACTGGACATTCTAACAAAATCTATGTGGAAAGTGTTAGTCCATCATAGAGTATTTCCCAACCGGGATTAGTGGGATTTTAAATCAATACCTTCAGGGCTAAAGGAGGAGAACTTTTCACTTGAAATAAAGGGATAGCTGCTGGTATTATCTGTTGCAGTAAATTGTTCATGTTGGCCACTTCCTCGAGCATGATAAAGATTGATACACTGACAAGTAGGCAACTCCAGGGGAAGCAGATATTTCCCACTGCCTGGCACAAGGCTGTCATCCATGCAAAATAAAACATTTAATATAATTATTAATGAATGATTCGTCATTTTTTATTATAGTCATTCCATAATAATCATTAGTATGAATTAATACTGCCTCAGGGAGCACAGGAGCTATGAGGAACTCCTCTGTGCTCCTCAGCTAATAGGAACAGATTTTCCTGCAGTGCATGGAGGTGTTTGGTTACCTGAGCTGCAGCCTTTGCCCTTTGTTATGGCAAAGACACGGCGCCCAAAATTAATGGTAGGACTGATACAAAGATACGGAGCTTGTTCATTCCCTATGCCTTGTGTAATTTTTTTTTCTTTAATTATACTCCAAAATCAGATTACTAGCTGAAGATTTTTTTCATTTCTTGTGCCTCATATGTGCATAGGAAATCCTTTCCATTAATCTCTCCTTCCTGTGCGTGAACACAGAGCTGACAGAGCACCCTGTCCCCAGCTTTCACACAGCAGCACCATGCACGTAGGCAGGTAGTGCTTTGCCTAGCCTGGTGCACTGGGATTGTACAGGATGTGATTTCCTGTCGTTTTTGAAACACCCCTAAGTCCCCACCAAGCTGTGCCTCGTGCAATATTTGTTTAGCTCAGGGAATGCAGAATTGCCCTGACTTGCATGAGAGGCTGGGAACTGCTCCCACATAGCTGAGACAGGGGGAGGACCTTGTCAAGGTACAGGCAGCTTTGCACAGGTGACCTGTTTGGATTCCAACCAACTTCAGGTTGCATTTGGAATTTTTTTTCCTTTTTTTTTTTTTTTTTTTCCCTCTATAAGGTATAAAGGAAAGAGCAGATCAAAGAACATGAGGCACAGATCTGAAAATGGGAATCCATTCACTCTAGGGAAAAAAAGCCTTACATTTCCCTTAACATGCCTCTTCTTTACAGCCTGTGTGGAACTCTTCCCAAACCAGTAATCTATGGGTTTTAAGAGTGTTCACAATTCAGGATTTTTAACAGTGAAAACTAGCTAAGGTTGTTGGCAATTTGCCTGTCTTTACGTTAGCTGTTTTTCATCTGATGATCTGTGATTCTATGAATTAAAAAGGGGATATTGAGCATGGAGGGGAGAAACAAAAAAAAAACAACCCTCCAAATAAATATAATGGTAATTTTGAAAAGAAAAAGGATGAAAAAAAAAATCTATGTTTATTGTTACAGAATTTGATTGGGTTTTTTCCCCCCCAAAAAGTAAATTTCACTTTGTTCAGTTGTTTTGAATTTGAATATAAAATATATTTTGAGAAAACTTTGAATTTGAATATAAAATATATTTTGAGAAAACTGTTCCACGATGAAATATTATGCTATATAATGTGTATGATGAAGTAAATAATTATAAATTAAAAGCATTTACTGAGCATCTGACATTTTTGTTCTTTTTGAAATGATTGTGTTTATGCTTTCTCAATTGTGCAAGATTAAAACATACTCATTAAACACTTACTTTTCAAAGAGCTATACAAATGCTTTTTACCTCTCATTCTGAATAGTGTCCACGATAGAATTGTAGTGATTTATATCAAAAGGAAAACTGACCCTTAATGATATGTTGGCATCTCATGTAATCTGTTATCAAAAATGCTTTAGACTGGAATGAAGCCTCTTCAAGTATCATATATATCTTGGAAGAGATAAATTATTTAACTAAATCATAGAACTACATAAATTATCTTTCCATCTTATCGCGCTTTTATGTTAAGAGCGAAGTTTTCCTGTCAATGTAGGAAACACTTTTTTCTCCCTATCAGTCATACTCTCCTGCCTTGATGAGATAGAAACAAAGCTGTAATTGTGAAAAGTTATTAATCCATTTGCAGTGCTTTAAAAAAATAGAATAATTATAGATTTTTATTGGGAGGTTAAAGTCTGTTTTATGTTTTGCCGTTTTCTCAGTCACTATTTCATTGTCAGTTTGCACAGGTTCAATTTGAGTTTTACAAGCTACTAAGGAATCAAGGAGTATAGCTGCAGTTATAATTTCTTGAGGTTTCATTCTAAAATATTTTCAATCATTAACTTCTCTTTTATCAAGGTGCTGACAAAATATCAAAGTGTCAAGGTTTTGAGGTAAAATTCTAAAAAATGCTTTCAAGCTTTCAGGATTTTCTCTTGTTGGCCAGAAGAAAGTGTTACATGCTCGAAAAGTATTCTGCAATTGCAGTTCAAACACCTTTTCCTAACAGATTAACAATTAATCCTTTTTCAGAAGTATGTTATGATCCTTTTCTGCAAACACTTAAACCAATAGCACAAATAATTTCAGACTTGGGGCTTGAAATACTTCTGGAAAAGATTTAATGGTTGTGTCTGACCTGCAAGCATAAATTGAAGTTGCCAAATCCAGGATCAAGTATTTCTGTGATTGCAAATTGAATTCAGGTTCCACAGAGTTCATTAAAAGCAGGGTTTCAGGTTGATATTTGGTTCAGTTAGTGCTATTAAAAAAAAGAAAAAGCAGTTTTAGGGAAGAGGTGGAGGGTATGTTGGTTCCATATTTTCATTTTTTAGGAAAATGAAAAGCCTATACTTAAGAAAGTATAAGCCTATACTTAAGAAAAAATACTGCAAAGGAGTAGCAAAATCATTTCTTACAAAATCATCCTCTTACCTAAATTCTCCTTGAAATGCTATTTAGGCATCTCCTTTCCAGAGGGCTTCTTGTATGGTCTCGTTCTGTGGTTTTTGATATTTTCAATACAATTTGTTACGTGTCTTTTGACCGAGAAGATTCTTTTACTCCCCAGATCTCCTTCAGATTTTTTGGGTTGAGAACTTTGGGATGCAACTGTTGACATTTTTACAAAAAAAACCCAAAAAACTAAATCATCTGCCAGCTCCGAGGCTTTGAGCCTTGTGAACATTTTTCACAGACGGAGAAGGCGTAGGAGCAGATCTGGAGAATCTCCTAACTTTTTCTCCAGCCCTCAGCAAAGCTCTACTGCTTTCAACAGCAGCACCCTCGAAACTCCCCTGCTCTTTCAGTGCTTTCAGCCCAGGTCACAGCCCTGGTGCTCAGGGCAGAGGCACTCCCTGTTCCCAGCTGCAGAGCTCGGGATGGGAGTGGATGGGAGCCAGCCAGGGTCTCCCTGCTCTGCCCAGGTCGGGTGTTCAGGACATTTGTATTCACAGCCTGCAAGTTCACTGTACGTCTGACTTCTGCTTCACCTCAGAATATGTCTAGAGTGACTTTCCTTTCCTTTCCTTTTTTTTTTTCCTTTTTAATTGGAAAATGGATAAAAGTTCTCCCTGACCTTTTTATCTTGCCGGCTGTGCCCCTGCCTTTCTATTAATAACAGGCTTTGGGGAGTGTTTCGTCTGCACTGGCAGCAGAACTGTTATTTCTTACTCAGTTTGGTATCTGCAATTACAGTACTTTTCTGAAGTGCAAAAGGCATCTATAAAAATCAAACCCATTTCCCTGCTCAGCCTCAGACACAGTGCAGCAGCTCACTGCTGCTTCCAGCTTACATTAGGTTTTCCATCTTTTCTTTGGAATTCTGCAGTGGTCATTGGCAAATGTTGGCTGTCAGGAGAAGGACCCTCAGTGAAGTGGCAGGAATAATGCACATCACTAGAGAGGTCACTGAGCTTGGTTTGGATGTTTACTGGTGCCTTGGTTAAGACATTCAGCTCCTTATAGTGTCCTGCATTTCCAAGGCATCTGTAAAGAGAGAGTTCATCCTTGAAGGCAGGGCTAGTGAGAAGCTGGACAAGGAATGCTCTTCATTTCCTAGACCCTAATTTCTTCCTTTTGGATGGGCAGTACTGGTGAGGCTGATTTCCTGTACCTGCTCTCCATGTGGTCTGCAAGGCTTTCAAGAGATCACTTGATGTCCCAGAGTGTCCCAAAGACCAATTAGTGTTAATGAGGTGGCTTAAAATGCAAAAAGCTGTTGGTGCATCAGGGAGCATCTGCAGTTTCAGGGTACTCCCTGAGAGGGTCAGTGATATTCTCACTGTGCTCTCTTGATTCGGGTGTAGAAAAACTGCTGCTGGTCACATATTTCTTGCCAGGTCCAGCAGTGAGTGACCTTCTTGCATGCAAATTTTCAGGCTGTCAATAAATTACAAGCCCATTTCACTCTTTCATCCAGTCTCTCTCTTCCCAGACATCCTTTCTTCCCAGTTCACCTATGGGGGAACCTATCTATCCATTCATGAGCAGAACTTACACCATGCCATGCCATTAAGGGGTTATTTGGATTGTGTAGGTCCAGAGTGGTTTTTATGGGAACAGAGTTTCTGAACAGCCCTCTTAGCTAGAGCCCAATGTGCTTTGTTCTCATCCCACACCCAGGCAGTCCCCTGGTGGGGAGCAAAGGTGCATTAGCAGGTCCCCAAGATCCCTGGTCCTTCCACGCCCAGCACTTTACTCAGGTGACTCTCTCCATCCTTGGATTCCCCACCAACCTCAGAGTAAAACCTTTTCCCAAACCACACAGCCTTTACTCCCACCCCAGAGCTGGTGCCATCCCCAGCACCACTGCAGCATCCCTAACCTTTAATCCCACGTGGGAGAGGCTGGTGCCCACTGCCTGCCCACCTGCCTGCTGCTGGCAGACAAGGCAAACCCCACCAGGGAAGGGTTATGGAGGCAGCCACTGCAATTTGACTCTGAGCCTGCTCTGCCTGCTGATAATCTGCACACAGACTTTCTTTTCTTTGGGTTTGTGTTTTCCACCAGCCTCTTGTTTTCTTCCATGAATTCTGCGCCGCCTCTTGTGTTTTACCTTTCCTGGCAAAACTGTTTCTCCTCATGACACATAGCTCTCCCCCAGGGACGGTTATGTAAGGTATTGCTGCTTGGTGTTTGTACAACCCTACATCTTGATCCCCTGTAGAGAGCACATTGTGTATCCTACTGGCAGCAAACAAAAGCAGCTTCCTATATAAAATACACAAGTCTTGCCTCTGTGCTTGCATGTTTAGGCAAACACCCTCCTGCGTTTCGGGACGCAAAGGAAGAGCACGATCAGTACCTGCTCTCCTGGTGATGTGTGGATCCAAATGACAAAAAAAAAAAGGGGGGAAAAACCCTCCCAATAAGGAGGAAAGGCTGCTCTTGTCTAGTCTATGTTGTATATATAACTTTCACAATTCACACTCTCACACCATTTTAAATGCAAACAGCTCTTCCAGCCAGCGGCGTCGCAGTTGTTTCAAGGACAAACACATTTGTTTTGTCTTTAAATGAATGCGTTCATCCTGAGTGGCAGTGGAGAGGCTACCTCTTTCTCGGGAGGCTCCTTGAGTTTCAGCTAGTGAGACAGAGTAACACTTTCATTAAAAAGGAAAGAGCCAGGCAAAAAATTCCACCTCCCAACCCCCCAGTTCTAACTGATCTGAGTGTTTGATACAATGCTGTTGTGGGTAAGGTGTAGGTGTCCTTGTAGGGGGGAAAAAAAATTATAAATACCTGCTTTCCTCATCATCTCTTCCTCTCTGTGCCTGGGTGATTTGTGTCTTCCCTTCTCCTGCCTCCAGCCTTCCCCTAGACACAAGCTATATTTTATGTAGCTGCATTGCACTTTGGTCGTACAGGTGACGGACTAAGCCCCATCAACTAAGCCAGAACTGCAGCTATTCAAACTCTGGCTGTTGGGGTGGGCTGGGTTGGGTTTCTGGGGGCAAGGGGTGTGCTCATCCTGCAATATGCAGTGTGGTCAATGCTGGTGACTACCTGCATGACAGCCAGGCTGGCCACAGTGCCTTGGAGCAGCTTGGCTGCATCCCCTGGGGAGGAGCATCCCTGTGAGCATCAGCTTCTGCCTAGACCAGACTGATCTGACAAAGGCCACTTGTTGGATTTCCTGCTGCTTTCTTCAGTTTTCCAGGGCCAGAACAAAAATAAAGGTGTTTCTGAGCCTGAGATGGCAGGGATGTGAGGCTCTCTGGGTGATGTGGCACTATGTGCTCAGTGTCAAGGTCAAGGGAAGGCCTGGCTTTGAGGCTGGAGTGGTGATTTGCCCTGAGGGGAAAGAAATGGTCCTGGATAGTTGGATAGAGGTTTGCTGTCTCTCAGACAGGGGGTTTCTGAGTGAACAGAAGCTGGGTTGTGCAGAGGTGAGGGAGCTTGGTAAAGCTCTGAGCATGTGGGGAAGGCCAAGGCTGGCAAGGATGAGTGCAAAGGAAATAATTAATCCTTAATGGACGTGTGAGTGGGAGGCTTAAAGGGGTGGCTGAGGAGGGATGGAGCAATACTGGAGAGGGAGAGGTTGGGAATTCAGTGAAATAGCAAAAGAGTTGCACAGGGTAAAACGCAAAACAAGCAAAACAAAAAAAAACCCCGAAAAAACCAAACCAAAACAAAACAACCCAACAAAACAAACAACAAAAAAACCCCCACAAACAAAAAAACCACAACAACCGAAAAGCCAAACCAACAAACAAACAAACAAACAACCAAAAAAAACCCCCAAACAAACCAAAGTTTCCCTTGCCATTATTGCAGATTGCTCCATTTTTCCCCTACCCTGTCAAACTAAAACACTCCCTGTAACAGCCTCCAGCTCCTCGCCTACCTTCCAGTTTCTATCCTACAGCAATGTTTCCCAAATTGCAAGGTGCACCCCTCCAGGGGAGTAAAGGGGGAGCAGAGCCCAGAGAGACAATGAGAGATGCAAGAAGCCTGTGAGTACTTGACTCATTCATTTTGCAACCTCATTCAGGCTGCCTGTCTCTGAAATCAAGGCCCTCACAGGAAAAATTCCAAACCATTCATTTTCATTCTCTATCTAAAAGTAAACACATAACTAAAAAAAAAACCAAAAAACCCACAAACAAACAAAAAACCCCCCATATATATGTATATATATGTATATGTGTGTGTATATATATATATGTATGTATTTGTACATATATATTCAGGTAGTTAGAGGCCCTTCTGACCAACCATTCATTTTCGTTCTCTATCTAAAACTAAACACATAACAAAAAAAAATCATATATATATAAAATATTTTCTTTTTTTATTCAGGTAGTTAGAGGCCCTTCTGACCAGCCCAGTTCCTGCTGAAAGGTGTTGCAGAACCTATGCTGCACTGGGGATCAGCTGGGTGCCTCTGGGCCACACAGTCATGTTGGTGGTGTGGCTCCTTTAGCAGACACCTGTCACCAAAGCACTGTCCTCTCCCATCTGCAGTCCATCTTCTGAAGGTGATTTTGGCTCTCCTGGTGTGCTGGTTTGAAAGCAAAACCAGTGAGACTCCCAGTCAGAGATACAATTTAATAGAAGAAGAGAGAAAAAAAAGGTAAAATAAAATAAAATAAATGGAACAATACAACCTGACACCCTGTTGGTCAGGGTGTTGGAAGCAGTCCAAAAGTAAATCCTCCTGGAGTGGCAGATGTGGTTCCACTGGAGCAGAGATAATCCTGAGAGAGGAGGGTCCAGTCTTCCTCCAGGAACCTGGTGGAACCAGATATCTTATGCTCCTGCATCTCAGTTTTTATCCAGGTAGGAATGGTTGGGTCCTCCCACTGGGTGGAGCATCTCACAGTGGAATGTGTCATGCCCTTAGTGAGCCTTCATGGTCCATCAGCAGAAAATATCCCCCTGGAGGGAGGAGGGGTGGTGACAGAGATAAGAAACCCTGCCCCACCTGGTTTGAACAGCTGGCCCATTATCAGAAGGCACCTGCCCCCCTCCCTTCAGAGTTACAAGAGATAAAGAAAAAACATCTCCCCAGCTGCTTTCAACAGATGAAATAGAATACACATTTTTGGTTCTATAACCCAGGACAACTGGCCATCCCCAAAGTCAGGTTTTGTCCTTGTGTTTAAACCACAATTCCCTCTCCATCCCATGTGACAAGATCAGTAACCTTTACTCCTTCATTTCTCTACCTTTATGTTAGAAACCTGTTAGAAACATCTTACATGTTTCATTGGGTTGGGAGTATGGGATCGTTAAATTTCTACTATCCTGCTCTGCTTGAGAAACTGGAAACTGGAATACATCAAAGGTATCAGACTCAGTACTGTCAGCAGCAAGATCTGTGTCCTTTTTCACCAGCACTCATTGCTTACAGACATGGAGTGAAGTGTGGCTTACATTTCTCCCACTTGTCTCCCGTATTTTTGGAGTGTCAGATCTGATAGACCCTTCAGTCGTTCTGCTTTTCCACTTATTCTCCTCCTCTTTAAATTCAGTGCAATCCTGGCATGGAGACATTCAGTGGGGTTTGGAGGGAGCACAGCACAACAGAAACGTTCTCTCCGTTCAGTGCCCGCTTCCATCTGCCTCTGCTCAAAGGAAAATGTTCCTCCACACGTTCTCCACCTCCAGCACCACAGCCATGGAAAGGGGTGGCACATCTCCCTCTGACTGCTGCTTACTCCTGCCCTGCAATGCTCAGGGGGAGCAGGGATCTGCAGAACAGCAGCTCGTGGCAGGAGGCTGCTGCTGCTGCTCTGCAGCGCACTCCAGGGCAAGTTGTGCTGCTTCACACAACCAAAATCTGCCTGAAGGAGGAAAAAAACCCACAACTTTGCATAAGTGCTACTGGGAACAAACCCAGAATGGGAAACCAGCTAGCTCTGTTCCATTGCTGATATTTTTTCTTTTTTTTTTTAAATATATGATTTTTCTGCAGAGCTGTGTGTGATCTCCCACCTGCTAATCACAGATTTCTTATATGGGTGGAAGGCAGATTTCAGCTCTATCAGCATTTATCTGAAGCAACTGTATTGATGATCTTACAGAGAAGGTTGATTTGGTTTATTTTCTTCTTTGCCGTGCATCTCAAATGTCACCATAAATGGAAATTTCTTTGCATATTTGGCATACTTTTTCAATACTTCCAAGAGAATTCTGGGGGGGGGTTTATCTCCTATTCCACTCAGATTCTATTTGCTTTACTAGTAATAATCTGTCTGTAAATTAATTTTCCCAAAGGCAATTCTGTCTTTTTTCTTCTCCTTTTTTTTTCCAAGATGTGAGACAGAGGTAAAGTTTTGGTCTAGGACAGCACCTGCAGCTGATCCAGTGGCTACCCAGATTCAAACACCAGGATTGAATGGGAGATGAGATTCCTCCACGGTCGTGGAAAGCTTGGATGTGGATCAGGCTTCTAGATCCACCTATAATAAGGTTTATTTGTTGCCTTGGCCCAAAATACTGCCCCTGAGAAGTGACACAGCAGCAGAACTTCACAGCACAGGCTCCCTCACCTGCTGTTAGCACCAGTCACTGCCAGCTGGGCCTCCCAGTTACACTCAGGTGTCTGAGACATCCTTCTCCCACCCACCCTGCTTCTGTCCCACTTCTCTGTGTCTCTGAGGATGGGCAAAAGCAGCTCCAGAGACCTGGAGTGACCGTGGTGATTTTGTGGGAGTAGAATGTCAATTTTCCTTTCCCAGGCACTGGCAACTTGGCCAGAGATCACAGTGGATTAAAAAAAAAAAAAAAAAAAAAAAAAGCAAAGAACTTTTTTCTCCTGTCCCCATTCTGAGGCACACACACTGCTTTCTCACCTCTGGTACTGCATAGTTCTTTAGAGTTTCTAGTAATTACTGATTTCCTCTGCCAGTAGTGGCAGATGGGAGGCTGTGGACCCAGTGATGGACTGTGGGAGTGTTTCATTGATATCGTGGGAGAATAATTGCTTTCCCTAAGTTATGGTGGGTTTTGTAAATTTTTTTTTTCTATTTTTTTCTTTCAGATGTGCACTAAAGAACAGCCAATGGGAGGAAAAGACAGAACCGAAGGCATATGGTATTTTCCTGCAGTTTGAAGTGGATCATAGGCAATTTGTGTGGCTGTAGGAAGCCCCGTGGGCCACAGGTTGCCTGTTTTTAAAATGGGCATCATGATACTTAACAAAGACCAAAACACCATGAGCAGCTTGGGTGGAAAGCACTTTAAGGCTGTGCAATGGACAGCTGCAACATTTGCCTCAGAAAGAGGCCATATGTTGTCCTCTCTGCACTGTGCAGCTCTGGCCATGGAAAATAATTACCAGTGAAGATCTTTTTTTTTTTTTTTTTTTCTGATTTTGATTGGCTCAGGATCAGTCCTTGTACCTTGAATGGCCTCACGAGGCATTCCAGCCTGTGGGACTCTACAAGCAAGGGGTGCTCTGAAGGACTGGGGCTCCTGAAGCATCAGCAACACAACAATAAAGCAAAAAATAGATGTTGAATGAAATGCCAGGGGAGATCCCTCTCTTCTCACCTGCCTGCAGAGGTGGTGTTGCTGCCACTGCCACTGGAGCAGGAGAAGTGAGGGCTGAGGGTGGTCAGCCCTGGGGTTTGGTGTGGGTGGGCTGCAGGAGCAGCAGTGACCAGGCTGGCCAGGCAAAGGGAGTGAGCAGACACTGCCCTGGGGGACTCATCCAGCCAGAAAGGCTGAACTCCCACCCCACAGACCTGGACACTTGTGCTGGCTAAATAATATGGCTCCCTTACAGGCAATCCAGTAAAACATATTAAAAAAAAAATCCATTTCTCTTATTAGCTGCATAAATACAAATTCAAATTTCTGGGCTAAACTGGGGCAGTACCACTAACCTCAGGCATTCCACTATCCAGAGAGAACTTGGAATCACAAAACCCCCTAAATTAATCCTCTTGATTTCCAATTTTTAAAGTGTAACTAGGCCATATTTTCTTGGTGTTCTTTGTGTGAAAGCTAAATACTCCAAAGTTTCAGAAGGGAGGTGTGCAGGAAGATATTCTCCAGCCTCTGGGGCTGGAGCTGTGAGACCTCCCCAGAAGTTTTAAGGCTTGTGTTAAACCTGAGTGGTGGCAGGATCTCCTTGATGTGACATCCAGATGGAGGGGAAAGTGGTTGCCAGGGTGACACTGAAAATAGAGCAGGGCCTGATCCCTTCCCTTTGCAGGAGCAGCTCTCTGGGTGGTTTCAGTGGGAGAGGAACAGTGCATGCAGTGGGAATTCCTGTGCCGCTGGTGCACTCTCGTGCACTGGTGGCATCATGTGGGAAAGCCCAAACATGTAGGAGACTGCTTTTTGGGGTTTCAGTCCTAAATGCAGAAGCCTGAATTTGGGATTTGGAAAGTAAATGAAAAGCTTTTGTCCTCCCCTCATCCAGCAGCTGCTTGGATCCCGTGCACCTACATGGTCTCTGAGCGTCTGAAATATTTAGTTTGAAATGTAGAAATGTGTTTCAGACTCCAAATCTGCAGAAATATTTGCTTGATCATGAGCAATCATATGAAATTTAGCTACCTTAAAAAAAAAAAAAAAAAAAAAAGAAATCACATGAAAGAAATTAGCCCCAGGCTATGCACTCCCGAGTTGTGCTGTTACACTGTTTTTCTGTAAAATTAAAGTTGCACTGTTACTTGCCTGTTTTAAACTGTTCATGTTGAATCTGTACCCTGAATTTCTGTTCATTATGTCCAAGTTCTGTACCCTTTCTCCCTAAATCCTGAGCTTTCCCCTCCCCCGAGGAAAGCACGCCGCTGCCTTGTAGGTAGCTCCCCCTGCCACTTCCTGTTGCCCCCTGCTGCTCCCTGCTGCTCCCTGCCTGCCTGCCGTCGAGCTGTGGGCTCCGCCCAATATGGATATGACCTCCCATGGTGCCTGGCTGCAGCCGAGAGTCCAGTTAGAGCTAAAAAAACCCCTGGGACAGCGAGCCGACACAGAAACTGGACCTAAGAAGGACAAAACTGTGCCGGGCACACGCCCAGCTACCTGCAGGCGGCAGGCATTCTTTTGTTACTTTGTCGCCATGGCTTGAAAGAAACTAGAGAAAGGTAACGCCCCTAGACCACACGAGCCAAAGTGATTCTATTGGAACCCCCGTGAGGACAGAATCCCGACTCTGCAGCAGCACCAGCAGCGGCAGATTCGACTGCACCTCCTCCACCGTGGTGTCTTCAGGGAGCAGCGGCGGCGTGCGCAGCCCCTCGAGCCCCTACCCAGAGCTGATTTCTAATAAAGGCTTTTTCAAAGGAGCTGGTCTCCTGGCCCAATTTATAACAAATTGGGGGCTCGCCGGGATGTGACCACGCCTGAAGAGGACCGAGGACGGGACGGCCGACCGCTCTTTGGACCCTTAGGACAGCTGGTCACACTGGACCAAGGAAAACAGCCTGGGATCGGACAGCACGGAGGAGCGCCGGTAAAGTATAGCCGGTGGCGGGGGTGGAGACGAGCGAGTGGTGTATGAGTGAGACAAAGACCGGTAGTTCGGATCTTTGGAGCGAGTGTGGGCCTCCCAGTACCGCGTTTTCAGTCTCCCGCGAGGGAACTGGCCGGGAAAAGAGGGAAGCGAAAGGAGAACGGAGTGAAAGAGGCGTCTCCAGGGGCATAGGCGCCCCCCTCCGGGCGTGCGGAGGTAATTTAGAGGGTGAGTGGCACGTCACAGGGTGTGTGTAGGATAGGCCCGCCTCATTCTAGAATCTACGGAGGCAGGCTGCTCAGGCTGATCCAAGCGTGCGGAAAGCCTGGAGCCGTGGGTGTAGCACACACCGCACTGGCTGAGGTTACGGCCCGGGGTATCCACGGGTTGGGATACTGGCTGGGGTAGCTAACAGGGTGTGGGGAGTGAGAGAGGGTACTGGCCGAGTTACGGCCTGGGGTGTCCAGCAGCAGTGGTGGTCAGACCCTGAGGGTGGGTAACTGCAACCACTACTGGCTTGGGACACCGGCTGGGGTAACTACCGGGGTACAGGAGTGGGCGCACTGGTTGGGGGTACCTAGAAGTGAGAGGTATGCGTTCCAGGTGCGGAGAGCCTACAGGGCCGGGGGTCTTTTGAGTATACCGCCTGGGTGTAGGATGAATGAAAGTTAGGGAAGTCCCAAGGTGCGAGGGATTTAACGATAGGGGGAGTGAGTGAGTCGCACACTGTATGTCCGAGTCCTGGCTGTAGGTGGTGACTGGAACTCTGGGCCCAGGTTGACCGGCCACTTATGGAAACTCGATAGATATACAGGAGAGGAAGAGGGGTGCTGGCTGGGGTAGTGACTGAATCTCTAAGGGCGAGATATCAGGCTACCGACAGGGCACTCTGAGCACTGGCAGGAGTGGCCAGACCCCGAGGGCGGGTAACTGGGGCCACTAACGGGTGTTCGTGGAGTGAGTGAGAAAGGGGTGCTGGCTGGGGTAGTGGCTGAATCTCTAAGGGCGAGATATCAGGCTACCGACAGAGCACTCTGAGCACTGGCAGGAGTGGTGCCACTGGGGCCACTAACGAGTGTTCGTAGAGTGAGTGAAGATTACCTAGTGAGAATGGGAGGATATATAAATAAGCAAAAACCACCTGAGGAGGAAAAGGGGAAGATAAAGAACATTCCCCCAGATAGTCCATTAGGACAAATGTTGGAACTATGGGATACTGAAGAGGCCACTAAAAATTTGAGCAAGGTTAAAATGATCCATTATTGCATTGAGGTTTGGCCCACTTTGAATTTGCCTGGAGGATGGCCGTGGTGTGGAACTAAGGACCCCTGGATGTGCTCGCAATTAAACCAGTATCTGAAATCCCGAGGGGACTCAGATACTGAGCAGATCCTTTATGCTGCCTGCTGGCAGAGACACAGAACTGAAAGTGAAACAGTTAAGATTTGCAAGCTACAAGAGGGAAAGAGGAAAAATGAAAAAGAGAAAAAGGAGGAAAGCAGTCACCATTGGGACCCTCTTGATTATTTGCCCCCTCCTCCTGTTTACCCTGGGATACCCCAAACTGTCCCTGCTAACCCTCCAGCTTTACCTGTGAACCCCTCCCCATCTCTCCAAACCATGATCCCTATTCCTTCTTCAGCTTGCTCCCCAACCGGATTAACCCCTACAGCTCCACCCTCTCTACCACCTCAGTCTGACCCGACTGTCTTGAGTACTAACCCCTTCTACTCTTCAACTCTATCCTCGACCTCTCCTAGCACTGGCCGAGGCCACACCCCCTCACCATCTACTGTCTCTGCACCCCCAAACAACTGGGAGCTGGACTTGCCAGCCAATAATATAGAAACCCCAAAAGGACCCTACTGTAGCACCAGGTCAAGAACAAAGCTCTTCCCCCTAAGGAAAGTCCCGATAAGTGGGGCAGCTGGGGATGCACCTCTGACAGCTTCAGAAGTTGGGGGCTTTAAGAAAGAGCTGGGAGGCCTGGTTGGGGACCTGGTGGGGGTGGCTGGCTGGGTGGATTGGTTCCTGAATCCTAATGCTTGCACCTGGAGTGAGATGAACTCTATTTTGGGTGCCTTGTTCAGCCCCAAGGAGATGGCCATGGTCCATGTCGCGGGGATGCAAGTCTGGGAACAGAGGAGCAGGTTTGGGCCCCGGGTAGGGGACGGGCTCCCGCGGGCGGATCCAGGGTGGGATCCAGGTGGAAAAGGGGAAGGGCAGAATGTGGGAGACTGTGGAACCCTGGTGGTGAGGGGCATCGGAGGGTCTGTTTCCCGGGGTGGCAGCACCAGGCTGGCCTTTGATGGGACCCAGGGGGAATGGGACCCCAGCCACCTAGTTAAGCAGGGGAGGAGATTTTTGGTTACGTGGATCCCGACAGTCCTGAGGCCCAAGTGCTGTTAAAGGTGCAGTTCCTTGCTGGATCCTGGCCTGATATCAGGAAAAAGCTAGAAATTAGTAACCCATGCTGCTGTTTGGACCCAAGAAAAAGAGTGGACTGACGTTTCCCGTGTAAAAGGACCAGTATCGCCTCCTCCTAACTATGGACAAGGCCCAGAAAAATCCCCCACGAGTCTCCCCAAGTGG
Source organism: Phylloscopus trochilus trochilus (assembly GCA_016584745.2). Lineage (NCBI taxonomy): Eukaryota > Metazoa > Chordata > Aves > Passeriformes > Phylloscopidae > Phylloscopus > Phylloscopus trochilus. The sequence goes on from WQNJ02000082.1 coordinate 41,221,470, forward strand.
ACTGCCATCCAACATCCTGCCAGCTGACAAAAGAAGAGAACCAATACGTGGTGAACATGAGTTGAGAGAAATAAAGAAGTTAGGGTTGTACCAAGGGAAGCAAGGGGAATGGTTAACCCCAGATAGATAAAAGTTTTTAAATAAAGCCCTAGCTTAAAAAAATGCTAACAGAAATACAGAGCCTGACCCACTGGGGCACCCAAGGGTTATGTGATCATTTTTTTAAGAGAATATTTATGTATTGGGGTGTATGGTCTGGCCAAAGCAGTAACTGAAGGATGCCTTATATGCCAAAAGGTAAATCAGAAAGCGATGGGGGGGAGTGCCCCAGGAGGAAGACGGATGGCATTGGGACTCTTTCAAAATGTACAGGTGGATTTTGCCGAGGTGCCTTCAGTACAGGGTTGCAGGTATCTACTTGTTATGGTTGATTGTTTGGCCCATTGGGTAGAAGCCTTTCCTGCTAGAGAGGAGACGGCACAAGTGGTAATAAAGGTATTATTAGAACACATCATCCCCCAGTATGGGCTAGTGAATAGTGCTGGTTCAGACCGAGGCCCTCATTTTGTAGCCAGAATTCTACATGATGTCATTAAGACCTTAGGAATCAGGTGGCGGTTGCATACACCCTGGCATCCCCAAAGTTCAGGGAGAGTTGAGAGGATGAATAAAACCCTTAAAAATGTATTAACTAAATTGATAATCGAAACGGGAATAAATTGGCTCAAGTGTCTGCCCCTGGCCCTTCTGCGAATCCGGGTCCGACCTAGATCTGACATAGGGGCTTCACCATATGAGATGATGTTTGGACTCCCCTTCTTACTGACCCCCTATAGCACTGGGGATTATTTAGAAGGGGAGGCCGCTACCCAAGAATATGTAAAAACAATTGGAAAGACATTGGCAGATCTTAAAAGAAGAGGGTATCTTCCTCAAACCTCTCCCTTAGACACTGACATGCATCAAATAAAACCAGGAGACTGGGTTTTAATTAAGTCCTGGAATACCACCCCACTAACCCCTAAATTCGAAGGCCCGTTCCAAGTTCTGCTCACTACTCATACTGCAGTGCGAACCCAGGAAAAGGGCTGGACCCACATCACCAGAGTGAAAGGACCATTACCACCCCCGAGTGATCCCTCTGATCCCAACAAGGGGTCAGATCCCTCTGACCCTGCAACCCCAACAAGAGTTCCCTCTGAGTGGACTGCCACTCGAGACCCAGACACCCTCAAAGTAACTCTCAGGAAACAACCAAAAACCAGTTAAAGCCAATAAGGGACAATAACAGTTATTACAAGCTGTTGTTACCATTGTTAAAAATCCACATTGTTACAAGAGGTTAAAAAGTGTTAATATAAAAGTGTAAAATAATGGTTAAATCTGATGTTATAACTTGTTATAATGAGTCACAATGTGTTAATGCAAAAGTAATAAGTAACAGTAATTCTTAATTTAAAAATTAAATCTCTCATAGGGCACACCCAAAGGGAGCTAACTAAAACTAAGAAAAAGGTGGAAAGTGGGAATAAACAAGGGAGAACTCCACAAATCCAGCCTAAGAACTCCCCGACCCAAGAGGCAAGACCAGGTGAGACCAAAGAGAACCCTCAGAGCGAGATGGGGGCAGGTTCATACTGGACTCTTGGAGGGACTAATAGTAGTCCTACTGATATGATGAGGAGAAAGAACCCCCTGACCCAAGAGGCAAGGCCAGGTGAGACCAAAGGATCCACAAATAGAATGGTTCATACTGGACTCTTGGAGGGACTGATAGTAGTCCTATTGATAAGCAAGTTTACAGATGGGGCTTACTCCGAATGCTGTCATTCAGTTTGTGATGGGGAGAATCTACAATCCCTTATGAGAGTTCACACCCATGTGAATCCCACATGTTTTGACATGATCCAATTATCCACCTGTCAAAAAGAGAAAAAACAATATTGGATTGCAAAAAATGCTGCCACATTTAAGCAGTGCCTGACTGGGGAGTGCCCTATCAGAGAGTGGTTCTGTTTTAAAAAGTTAAGAAATACAGAGGGAGTAGCAGACCTGAGAAAAAGAAAATACCAAAAGGGGAGGAGGGGCAGCACACAAACATGGAAAAGTAAAATACAGACACCAAAAAGAATAGTGAAAACATATAGGCCAGCAACTTGGACACAAGATAAATCATGGAGGTGCCGAACTCCAATTTACATGTTGAATAAAATTATCAGGTTATCAAACAAAACAGCCCTTGCCCTTGATCATATCAGTAACCAATTGGCACAGACAAGAGCAGTAGTTTATCAAATCAAACTAGCAGTCGATTATGAAAGTAAGGTAATAAAAAATATTTCCAAAGAAATACAAAAAATTGCATATGTAAGTACCCAAGAATGGAAGCCCTTAATTAATATAGACTGGTGGGACAACTTCTGGTCCTTTGAAGGGACCTGGTGGGAAAAAGTAGTGTTCATTGCAATAAGTGCCTTTGTCAGTCTCTTACTTCTCCCCTGCATACTTCCCTGTCTAATTCGAACTGTAGCCACTACTGTTCCAGCTAGTCTCCAAATCCCTAAAGTAAAGATTCAGAAACCTACAAATACAATTAGATTACAACCCCAAGAAAAACTGAGCACAGCAAAAAGAATTTATGACCAATACCAAAAATTAAAACAGATTTATTCCCTTGAATCAGACATGGCCAATTGATGCGGGCTAAAGCCCGATCAAAGAAATAGAGGGGGGATTGAAAGAAATTAGCCCCAGGCTATGCACTCCCGAGTTGTGCTGTTACACTGTTTTTCTGTAAAATTAAAGTTGCACTGTTACTTGCCTGTTTTAAACTGTTCATGTTGAATCTGTACCCTGAATTTCTGTTCGTTATGTCCAAGTTCTGTACCCTTTCTCCCTAAATCCTGAGCTTTCCCCTCCCCCGAGGAAAGCACGCCGCTGCCTTGTAGGTAGCTCCCCCTGCCACTTCCTGTTGCCCCCTGCTGCTCCGTGCTGCTCCCTGCCTGCCTGCCGTCGAGCTGTGGGCTCCGCCCAATATGGAGATGAACTCCCATAGTGCCTGGCTGCAGCCGAGAGTCCAGTTAGAGCTAAAAAAACCCCTGGGACAGCGAGCCGACACAGAAACTGGACCTAAGAAGGACAAAACTGTGCCGGGCACACGCCCAGCTACCGGCAGGCGGCAGGCATTCTTTTGTTACTTTGTCGCCATGGCTTGAAAGAAACTAGAGAAAGGTAACGCCCCTAGACCACACGAGCCAAAGTGATTCTATTGGAACCCCCGTGAGGACAGAATCCCGACTCTGCAGCAGCACCAGCAGCGGCAGATTCGACTGCACCTCCTCCACCGTGGTGTCTTCAGGGAGCAGCGGCGGCGTGCGCAGCCCCTCGAGCCCCTACCCAGAGCTGATTTCTAATAAAGGCTTTTTCAAAGGAGCTGGTCTCCTGGCCCAATTTATAACATCACATAAAGGTTTTCTTTGGAATCATTCTCTTGGACAGCCGTATTACCAAGCCTTTTTACATTTTGAATTAATTTAAAATGAAGGCTTTTGTCCTGTATTGTTTGTGGATTGCTTGTTTGGGTTTTTAGTGAAAAAAGTTGAGGTATATTTTTCTTTTTAAAGTTATTTCTCTGCTCCTTGGCTATTAACTCAGCACTTGTTGAAATTCCTAAGGAAAGGGGCTGCCCTGCCTCTCAGGTGATTTACACCGAGAAGAATGTTAAAGGATTACAGATGACTGTCGGTAAGGTTACGGTAAGGTACGTTAAAATCAGGTTAATTGCTTACATTCCACTGGAAGTTACGGATGGCTGCAGAGCTGGGTGCTTCGGCAGATCCTGCTGCAGCAGGGGGTGGTTATTGATAGTTAAATTGCAGTCGAAGCTGCCTGTGTTCAGATGGGACCTCTTCGAGGGAGGACAGAACATTTCTCAAAGCTTCATATTTTCCCAGAGGGACTTTTCCAGCAGCACATGCCTGCTGTTCAAAGGAAATATTCCCCGTATGAGCAAATGAATGAAGAAGTTAGCTTTACAATAGACACCCTATTAAACTTTAAGGGGGCTGAAGTGAAGGAGCTACATGTGTTTTTGGAAAGCTAATAAAAACCAGAAAATTATCTGTGGTGCTCTGTCAGGCAGCATGTGCACAGGGGGCTGTTGCAAAACCTGCAGAAGGAAAGAGGACAGAGGCATGGAAAAAGGATAACTAGGGAGTGATGCAGCAAAAAAAAAAAATCCAAGGTAGTGAGTCTTTGCAGATTTAATTGACAAATTTAAATGCCAAGTTGTTTTACTGTCTCTCTCTCTCTCTTTCTCTCTCCCACTCATCTCTTCAAGTTTCAAGTGAGATTTCAAGCGTCAAGTAGGGATTCTGCCCCCTCCCATGAGCACACCAGGCGATGTGAGTGGAATGTAGTGCATGGCAAGGACATTGCTGCCATCGACAGCTTCTTTGTGCCAGTGCTGAAGCAGCACAGGGAGAGCTCGGTCACCTCCCTGCTCACAGCCCACGGCTGACATCTCTGCCCTGGGGGAGGCAGGCAGAGGCTTGAGAAGAAAAATTGGGGGTTTTGGGTCCCCTTTCCGTTTGTCCCACAAAATCAGCCATCTCCGGGCTGGTGGTGGGTGCTGAGTGAAGGAAAAGGAGCCTGATTTCAGCTGGAGCTGGGGGAATGCTCTTGTGGTGCATCCTCGTAGCCCTCCGGTCTGCTCCTGTGTGGTTTTCCTGGCCTCATCTGTCAGCCCGGGTGATGTTCCTATAATAAACACCCATGCTAGTTACACAAGACATGTTGACTAGTTTATTGTACAGTAATTGCTGCTCTTGCAGGACATCCACCCACTCTGACTGTGAGCAGAGGCTTCAGGCTTTTCTCAAAAACATTTGATTTTACAGGAAGTTCTAGAATCTGATTTTCACAGTATTTCACAGTGCAGTCTAAAAGCATTGCAAATTTCCCTTTCCTGCCCCACATTCAGCCAGACTCTTTAGGAACCGCAGAAAACAGTAAAGGAACCCATGAATACAAAATTGAACTCTGCAATCAGAGGAGCCAGCTCTCCTAATGAGGCTTTTTTTTTTTTTATAACCAATGACAATGTGCTGAGAAAAACAGACGAAATAGGTCAGCTAAAAAATCTGGTACTACAAATGCCTGGTGTAAATGCCCCCCACTAAAATGGATGTCCTTCTGAAAGGTCTGGATAAGGAATCATCCCCCTGAAATCCCGCAGCTAATTTGCAAGACACGGATGAAAAGACTGGAGCGTTGGGACTCCAGACTGGTAATGTGACACATCCAGGGTAAGATGGAGTCACACAACACAGTTTAATGAGGAAACACTTGGCCTGGCTCAGCAATTAGTGGGGTCGTTTCAGCACTCAAAAGCCAGTTAACCCCTCCTTAATGGCACAATTTCACAACTCCCTTAAACCAGAATTAGCCAGGGCTCCTGTCAGGAGAAGTGATGCTTTCCAGTCCCAGCTGTGAGGTTTTTGCCTAATGCCATCTCCTTTCTCAAGCACATGTTGTGCCATGAACTGGAGCAGGGCACTGAACAGGTTTAAAAAGAAGTGTCTGTATGAGTTACTTTTGACTTTTTTCCACGTCTCCAAGCCACTTTGGTGCAAAGGTTTGTGCCAGCTCAAGCAAAAGGAGGGCGTGGGTGAAGGAAGAGGTGCTGAGGGGTGATGGTACTGCTTCATTAGTGGTAGTGCTTGTCTGTACAGTCTGAAAGGATCTCTTGTGACCTCTTGGTTGGATGGGGCTCTGAGCAACCTGATCTTGTTGAAGCTGTCCCTGCTCATTGCAGGGGCTTGGACTAGATGACCTTTAAATGTCCTTTCCAATCCCAACCATTCTATGATTCTGTGATTAAGGACTGTGGTGTACAGATGTACAGATGAAGACTGTTCACCTTCCAAGACCTGTACACCTCATACAGAGGTGTATTAAATCTCCCTCAGAGATAACCTGTGGACCAGGTTACTTCAGGCCCTATTAATGCCTCAAAATTCTTAGTGACTCTTGTACCTGGTCTCAGGCACAGCTGAATTAAAAGCTTACACCTTTAATTCTCTTGCTACAAATGCATAAAATTGTGTTGTCAATGCACAAGTCCTTATACAATGTGAGGATTGCATTAGAGGAAGATTTTGCTCTGAGTTCAGATGCTGCCTTCCAAGTATGGGGAGCATCTGCATCATCAAAAAGTGTAGCCAAGGATGAGATAGCACAGGAATTATTTAATATTTGAGCCAATAAAAACTGCATCAGACCATCCCAAAGAAATATTTGTGCTGTTAAAAGGGAGAGAACAACCAATGGTCTGGTAAAAGGAAGATGTAAACCTCCCTGATTAAAGATAAAGGAAATCTCCTGGAGAAAAGAAAAATCTGAATAAATCTTCAAAGAGGGATCCTGCCAAAGAGGGATCTCAACTGCATAGGGAAAGCCAAATTCCCAAGACTTTACACTTCCTGTAGTGCAGAGAGGATGGAAGCCTGACAATCGCATAAGAGGACTTAGCTAGACAGACCAGGGAAGAAAACCTCTGAATGTGATCCCAGACACAAAATTCTCACATCAAACACTGTGTCCAGTTCTGGGCCCCTCACAAGAAGGATGTTGAGGTGCTGGAGCATGTTCAGAGGAGACAGCAGAGCTGGGGAAGGGTCTGGAGCACAAGCCTGGTGAGGAGCAGCTGAGGGAGCTGGGGGTGTTTAGCCTGGAGGAAAGGAGGCTCAGGGGTGACCTTTTGGGTCTCTACAGCTCCTTGTAACCAGATGGGGTTGGTCTCTTCTCCCAGGTAACAAGCAATAAGACAAGAGGAAGTGACCTCAAGTTACACCAGGGAAAGTGTAGATTGGATATTAGGAAATCTTTCTTCACTGAAAGGGTTGTCAAGCACTAGAACAGACTCCCCAGGTTAGTTGGAGTCATCATTCCTGGGGGTGTCTAAAAGACTTGGAGATGTAGCTCTTAGGGACATGGATTAGTGGTGGACTAGGCAGTGCTGGGTTAGTGGCTGGACTCAATGACCTCAAAGGCATTTTCCAGCCTCACTGCTAGATATGGTTTTATGATTTCAAGTGGGAAGGATCTTGTGATCCACAGGTCCTAAAGAAAGCAGTGAGACTGCAGGGAGCAGCCTGACTTGGTGCAGAGCTGAGCACCTTGGTGGCCCTGCCCTGACCAGCCGTGTCCTGGGACTGTGGGAGAGGCATGGGCTGAGACACAGAGATGCCATTTCCTGTAAGGTGCTACCAAAACAAGGAGCTGAGCACTTGGAGAGCTGTGAAAAGACAGCTTAACAAACAACCTGTTTTACAAGTGAACCTGGCCCAAGTCACTCCTCACTATGGATGGCCAGGCTCAAGGATCTTCTCCCCATTTATTTAATTCTCCTCAGTGCACCATGGACTCAAGCGTGCAGCAGCAGCAACAGATGCTTAGATACCATGGTGATGGGTGCTACACAAAACCTTGCATAGCTATGGAAACCACAGTTGCATTTATCCATCAGAAATGAGTATCTGGCAGCCCATGTCTATCCTTCATGTTCTGGAAGATCATGAAAAAAAAAAAAAAATTCTTGCACATGGCATTCTATTTCACAGCTTTCTTTTCTACTTGGCAACGCACACTTATCTCTATTTGATAATAATAATGGTACATGTATTTTTAGACGAGCATTATGTGATATTAATTCTAAACGTTCTCCAATGCAATGCAAACTGAGAAAAAATTCCCCCTTTAGAGAGGAGAATTGAGGAAATAAAATAACATTTAACCTGATAGCAAATAGACAATTTATTTCAGAGTTTAAATAAACACTTTTTTAATTAAAAAAAAAAAAAAGAAAACAGCAGAAAGCACATTTCTGGATCAGTTTTCATGTTCAAGGAGTCTTCCTAATTGTCTGATTTTGCTAAGCAGAGTGTAAGAACAGAACATGTACTGTATCTGTCACATCTTTATAACCCAGAGAAATGAGAACAAGACTAAGAGGAGGCATTTCAGAGCCTCCCTCATGTGTCTGACAATGCCTGTATCATCAGGGACAAGTGTCATTCCTTCTCTTTTCTCCTTTCTCGTTTCCCAAATTAAGGCAATAATACAGAGCTGTAGATATCTGCATTAGAAGGAAAAAAAATTCAAATGGAGGTGATAGAGTTGCTTTTCACCAGCAGTAATTGGCTGTATTCAAAGCTATGGGTAAAACTGAAATAAGCTGTGACAGCATCGTGGTACCTTGTGCTTTTACCTGCCCTATTTTTACCCAGCAGGGAGCTTGTCCTGCACTCCCAGGCAGCCACCATGGCTGAGCTGGCAGCTGACTTGGTCATTCATGCTAGGTAGATGTGCTCCAAAAACACCCAGATCCACAGGCCAGACAGGAGCTTGACAGACCCTGAGTAAAATTCCCGAGTGAAATCTGTGGCAAACTTTCTGTAGGTAAAGGGATGTTTCTTATTGCCCTGGTTAGCATGGGGTCACCAGGAAATACTTCCTCTCCTCATGTTCCTGCACTATCAGCTCTCAAGCTGTCCTGGGAAGCAAAGGCATGGAAAATGGAAACCTTGGACACTGCAGAGAAACTCACAGGCTTGCCTCTTTGCATGGGTGATCCAGACACACAGAAGGAATTGTGTGTGCAATTCCTTTGTTAGCTAATTATCTGGAAATTATCTGGAAATGAACTGTGATCTTAAGTTAATTAAAACACTTATCTGAAAAAAAATCTGGAACAGATAACAAGAATTGTAGAAGTTCTAAAAGACATGAGTGATAAAGAAATTTAAGTAAATTACACCTAGTTTTCTTCCAAGGAGCTCAAAGTCACTTGCTAAATCATGCTAACCTGCATTTACATTTACACCATGTTCCTTTGGTGCCTCCTACAGTTGTGGGTTTTTTTGTGGTTTTTTGTTTTTTTTTTTAAATCCAAATCTTCTTGTTCCCTCCCCAAAGGTTGCTGATCTCTAACTTTATATTTAAGTGAAGCTTTAACTTAAGAGGCAGCTTCAACGCTTCTGTCCACAAATTATTGACAGCCCTCTTCTCCCCTCAAATGGCAATGCCTCTTCAGTTAACCAGGTACCCCCTGATGGACTGGGCTGGGCAATTAACAAACCACTGACATGGCAAGGAATAAAACTTCTCTTTTCCTCACCTCATCTACTCCTGATGAATCAGTGAATATCAGCAGGAAGCTGTTCAGAATTTAAACTTCATTCCCTATCAATGTGAAAATGGACAGCAGCTCCTGCTACAGGCACACAAGAGAGATTTATAGATACAGCTTGTTACTGGCCCCTGACTGAGACCAAATACAGCAATGAGGGGTTTCAGGCCTCTAGATCTCAACTCCTAGTTTCACTGTGAACTGGGTGCTGTGAACAATGTGAATGGCAGAAAAGGAGAAAAAAAAATCTGAATTAATTGTATTTTTCTCTAAAAGCGATCATAGGGCAGATGAGTTCCTGTGGGTAAGGAGTCATATATCCCTTTTGATAAACCCCATCTGAAGTTACTGTTTCCAAAATCAGGCCCTAACAATGATTTGACTCAGATGTAGGAAAAAAAAAAATTGTACAGCTACCTATCCATCTCTGTTGGGGAAAATCCTCAGTCAAAATCTCAAGCAGTGGAGATCATGTGTCTTTCACAGCTTGAAATCCTGGCAAAAAGGAACTTGAGGAATTTCAGCTATTCCACATGACACTGGGCTTGCCTTGCTACTTCCTTCTGAGCAGTCTGCCCCTCCAAAGGAAAATCTGAAGCAGCGTGGCAGTGGTGACTTTGGGTGGTGCAGAGGTGACTTTGCACTGGAGAGCTGCTCCTTATTTAGGGTGCAATGCCAGCTGTCCCAGCCATTGTTCCCATCAAGCAGGACAATGTGCAGCCTGCAGCAGGGAGAGTGTTGCCTCACATTATTGTTTTCCCTGGGAGAACACCACGACCAGGATATGTGCTACTCTTTCCTGCTCTCCACAGATATATCTGCCTCCAAAAAAAAGAAAAAAAAAAAAAAAAAAAAAAAAAAAAAAAAAAAAAGTGGCCATTCTGGTTCAAATCCAAGAGGTTTGGCCTGCAACATAAACAGAAAATGTCTCACAGCTTGAAGCACTTCACTTGGCTGCTCCCCCCAACCCCCTCCCACCCTCACCAGAGACCTGACAGGCACTGAGTGCAGCCAGAGGTGAGGGAGGTCCCTGGTGCGGTGCCAGGGGCCATTTTCTCCTGAAAAATTCAGAAATTCACCTGCCTTGATTTGCCAGTACAAAGTAGCAGGAGAGGAAGGAATTGGCAGCGGGAGGGAAGGAAAAGCAAACCAGACCTGGGAGTGATGACCAGATGACAGGGAGGAGCCAGGGCAAAGAGAGAGGGAAGAATCTGCCACAAACTATGGAGGAACCATACACAGCATCATTCTCTGCCCAAGTGACAGGCATCTCCCCCCAGAGAGCTGCAGACAACCCTCTCTGGAGTTATTTTCCTCAGCAAATATTACTTTAAGCAATTTAAACCAGAACTGTCTCCATCCACGTTCCCCTTAGGGCAGAAACATCCCTTCAGGAAGCTACCCACTGCCTGCACCTCTGCCTGGTAGAGCTCAGGGCTTGCTGTGGGCCAGAGCCAACTTTTTGTGAAGGCTGGTGTCTGTCTGGGCACTGTGTTGCCAGGTGCTGTCTCAGAGCCACTGAACCCAGGCAAATCTTGTTCCTTGCTCCTGGACGTTTCCTCCGCAGGGCCGGCGGAGCAGAGGCCAAGGGGATGGGCTGTGGCAGCCCCTTGTGGAGCCTGCTCCAGGGCCAGGCCACACAGACACTCCTGCTCCTCTTGCTCTGTCACTGGAAAACTGGTCCCAGGGACAAAGAAACAGCTCCAGGAAACTTGGGCTGAATCTGAAAAACAGGTTCTTTCTAGACATCTGAGGGTGATGTGCAGACATCAGGTGTAGCTGACCCCTCAGAGCCATCCTCTTCAGGGATTTTGGTGGCCCTGTGAGGGAGAAGACCTTGGGACAGCCTGCACCTGCTGGCTGGCACCTGGCAAACAGGGCCATTTCTGCTGCCATGGGACAAGTTGACCTCTAAAGAGCCTCACCTTTCCCATCAGTCACTGAGTGCCCACGCTGTCCACCATTTTATCAGTTTACAAAACTGAGAAGTGGAATACTTTAGTTTACAAACAGCTCTTCTCCCTTTTCCTGAAGGTTTTCTTCCTCTTTATGGAAAGATCTTCTATTGCTAGTCTCACCTTGTACAGGTTTGAAAGCAAAACCAGTGAGACTCCAAGTCAGAGATACAATTTAATAGGAGAGGAGGAAAAAAACAAAAGGTAAAATAAAATAAATGGAATAATACAACCTGACACCCTGTTGGTTACAGTGGTGGTAGCAGTCCAAAAGTAAGTCCTCCTGGAGTGGCAGTTGTGGTTCTGTTGGAGCAGAGATGATCCTGAGAGAAAAGGGTCCAGTGATGGTGAGAAGGGTCCAGTGTTCCTCCAGGAATCCAGTGGAACCAGATCCCTGGTGTTCCTGAGTCTCAGTTTTTATCCAGGTAGGAATGGTTGGCTCCCCCCCACTGGGTGGAGCATCTCCCAATGGGATGATGGAATGTGTCCTGTCCTTGGTGAGCCTTCATGGCTCATTAGCAGCAGATATCCCTTGGAGGGAGGATGGGTGGTGAAAGAGATAAGAAACAGTGCCCCACCTGGTTTGAACAGCTGGCCCATTATCAGAAGGCACCTGCCCCCCTCCCCCTGGAGTTACAAGAAAGAAAGAAAAACATTTCCCAACTGCTTTCAACAGATGAAATAGAATACACATTTTTGGTTCCATAACCCAAGACACACCTTCAGGGTGAATGGATACATATATTTTGCCAAGGTGCAAGCTAGAGCACCCAGAGCTGTTGGGGTTTTATGGAGCTCTTTACCCAGCACAGAGCAATCTGTCTTACATACGTCTGTTGCCAAGCCTGAGCAGCTCCCTGTGTGTAGGAAGGGGCCTGGGTAAATATAAAGCAGCCTAAAAATGAGCTCTTGAGAAAGAATGAGACACTTGACCCTGCTGGAGGACTGGTTCAAGGATCCTGATGCTGGAAAAGCTGCATCCTCTGTCCCTTCCCTCCCCTTCCCCCCTCCAAAGACTAAGAAACATTTTTCAGCCTTCTGTTTTTCAAATGGAAGACAGATGTCCAAAAACATGTGTTCAGGTGTAATGTGACTGAAGCTTCATATGGGGAAGCTTTCACTGGACACTTGAGGACTTTTGGTGTCCCCCTGCAGCTAGAGGAGGCTCCTTGGGAAAGTGAAGGGAAACATGACCCATCCTGGATGCTCTGGGGCTCAGAGCTCACCCAGCATTAATGATGCTTTTCCCAAACCACTGAGGACATGCAAGAATGGATATGGAGCTACTCACTGATTCTCATCAGCACAGGGCAGAAAGAGTTTTTATGTCTTTTTTTTTTTCCCACTAGTTCCTCTGTTACACCTAAGCCAAATGAATTCCCTTGTGATCCAATATTCTCAGCTGATTTTGAAACCACCATTCTTACTGCTTTTAATGATGGCCCCTCAGTCACAGGAGTCACATCTTTGTGCTTCCAGAGATGTCATCTGCCTATCTGCCTTCATCCTGCTACATTCCCCTGTTGTTACGTAGAATACTGAATTTTCTTCCTTTTATTTGGTAATAGGAACAAAAAGCTCTCAATTAGGACTAGATTTGAGCAGTAACTAGGCCTTACTTTGCTCTGTGTTGCCCTTTTCCAAGAGATTGCAGGAGCAATCTTAAGGAGAATTGCTTAATTCATCGAGACACACGGTTACAGATCTCTTCTGCAGATTCAGCTCAAGTTGAGCTATTTCTTTGTCTCTGGGACCCGTTTGCCAGTGACAGGATCAAGAGGTGCATGCAGTCCTGCTGAGATCAGCGGCGTTCCTCACGTCCATGAAATGAAGAGCTGACTTCAGACCTTCACTGAACCACCACCGGGGCAGAACTGCCACGATCGTCCTATCCATCAGAGCCAACATTCCCTGGTCCTCTCCAGCAATGATCATCCAAAAGATGTTTTCAGTCTGCCGGAAGAAAGAGGAAAATTTAGCAGTGAAGATATTTCCTCTTTTAGAAAGGTCAAAGGCACAAAAAAGACATTTTTGAAGGAATGTCGGATGACCCCCAGAGCCTCTGACAGGCAGTTTTCCTGTCCCTGCACTGTTTGGAGTTTTAATTGACCCTTTGGGGAGGTGCTAGAAGCCGCCCAGAGCGCAGTCACAACCCAGCAATCCGGCACACGTGACTTCTTCGAATATGGGAGCAATTAGCAAAAAGTGATATGGTGAATGGTAGCGTAAGCACTGGATTCTGGACAGCATTCAGACAAGAAATCTAAACCAGAGCAGAGTGGGGCAGACAGAAATCCAAACAAGCTTTCACAGAAATAAAACGCTTCGGCTACGCTTAGATAATGAGAGCCCAACATTAGGAGATTGAATTCAAAGTCACCGTCGCATTCCTAAAACTCCCTGACTGAACGGGTTGCAGCAGAGAGTGCAAGTTCACTAAAGCAGTTTGTGAGGGAAAAAAAATACACAAAATGTTTAGTAGAAATAGCTTTAAAGACTTCTGGGAGGGTTAAGTGAACCCAGATTGGACAATGAGCACACCAGTTCATAGAGGAGAGAGGAAACGAATCTGTATTCTAGGCATTAGTAAAGATTTGTGTGTACCCACAGGAGCTAATTTCCTAAGATAATTTTTTTGTTATGCTGTTCAAAGCATTCTTTTTAGTACCCTGCAGGATGCCATGAAGCATTAACAGTAGGTTTAAGAATCAGCTAGTGAGCAGTTCCTGTCTTAGGAAGAGAAAATCTCCAAGTCAGTAAACCCTTCCCATTTTAAACAACTGCCAGCAGCATTTGTCCTCAGTCATGTCTCCCCAGTCCAGCTATGTTTGCTTTAACAACTGGAAATGGATCATTTGGAGCCAGGACGATGCTGTGTCCTGGGAATGCCACACTTCAAACAGGTTTTGCTTTGTGTCCACCTTTAGGTGAGGTCAATGAGGTTCCCACCCTCTCCAACACCTGAACGTGGTGCCCAGCTGGGTCCACTCTGCCTGGGGGCAGTGGCTCTGCCCCAGTGAGGACTGGGCTGCTCCACTGCTGAGACAGAAGAGTCTGAGAAAGGAAAGAAAGAGGAATGGACACTGGGCAGGAACAGAAAAAAGGGAGTAGGGCTGATTTAATAAAGAAGAAGGTAAACGTGGTAGCTAGAAAAGCAAAAAAATGTACAAGTAGCTGATTGATGAAGTAGCAAGAAATAATTAGTGAGCAAAACCAGAGGGCAATGAAATTAAATGGTTAATTATGCAATGGAGCAAACAGCAAATTAACTGTGTTTGGATCTACCAGGTGTTCTGATTATTTAAGGCAAAACATGGTTACTGAAACTATTCATTCTCTGGTATTTCAGTTATTCATGGTATCTCTGGCCATGGGGATTAGAGCCTGTTTAAATGCAAGGTCCAGCCATGTACATCTAAAAATCATTTATCTTGATAGTGCAAGTGAGATGAACAAGACAGTGATGGAAAGTAGGAGGGACACAGCTGTTCTGAATAAAATGCCTTAAAAGAAGATGCTGTAACAAGAAAATATAGAATGTGTTGCTTTATTTTTATTATCTTTTTAATTTTTTTTTTTACTAATCAGTTCAAATTGTTACAGCTGAGAATAGAAGTTGGAAATGTTTGGCTCTTGCTGCCCTGACAATGGAAACTCTACTGGGTCTGAAGCAAGGTAATTCAAATAGATACAACTGCTTAGTCTTTGGTTAACTTTAAACTTCTGGAGGAAGCCAGGATTTTTGAAAATGAATGATTAACAAACTATTACAATAATGTCTAACGACTGAAAAAAAAAATCATCACCTGCTTACCTGTCGATTAAAGTCTTGATAAACCCACTGTACTGTCTGAAATAATTCTGGGTTACTTTATAACTCCACTTCTCAAGTATGGCAATGTCCTCCTGTAGTCTGAACTGCTAGTATTGCTTTTTTTAAATTTTTTTTTCCCCAGTGGGAGTTTCCTAATTATTTTTGGAATTTTCATTCTGTAAATATTTTCTAATTTCCTCTCTGTTAAGTAGATTTTGATCTCAGGTGTGATTGCATTAAATTGAAGTCATTCCTTTTCTCTTATTAAGTGTTCCTAATGAATACAATCAGCCCATGTGATCGTTCTTGGGAATATTTATATGTGGTATGAAAAATGTTCTTGCATGAATAGCCAGAACACACACTGAATACTTTGAGGACTCAGCCAGGAGTTCCTCACAGCATTTAAAAGTGGTTTTCTGAGCTGGGAGGTCATGGGTAGCAGTTGTCTGTATTTGGAAAGTAATAGAAAATGTAGCAATGTCTGTAGCATTCATTTATTCCCATCACCTGCACATAAATGTTTCCCTCACCTAATACTTCACAGCTCTACAGGACACATTTATTGTCTCAAATGTGTAGAGCTATAGCAGAATAAGGACTTAAATAAACCGCAGGTGTGAAATATTCCAACTGGCAACTTCAAACTAAACACCACGGAGCATAAAAAGGCACTTGTCAGAGGTGGAAGGAGCAGTTTGATTAAATCATTGCCTCAGCCCAGACATGTTGGGCCTAATTCTTCCCTCCCACCAGCTGACTCACATGGAGCGTGGGCAGTGGCACTGCTGTAAGACTGGAGTGGTGGCACTTGGACTCTGGAGCTCTCATTATGCCTGTCTGACACCACGGAGCTGAAATGTGCAGCTGAACAGATTTATGGTGCTGCGCTCGTCGGAGGGGAAGGACTGCTCCTGCTCATGGTCTGGGATCACTGAACTGAGGCGGGGAGAACTTTAGTAGCCAACTTTGCCCCACTGTTGAAAGCAACAAAACCTGCCTGAGCTGCTGGTGAGGCAGGCAAGAGATGGATCTTCCTTTAACTGTGTTTTTCTTGCTGCCAGTTGCCAGGGAGGAGCCAGCGTGGCATCTTTGTGAGGCACTGCAGTTGAAAGCTCTGCTGCCATCAAATTTTATGGCCCCATCCTCTGCACCCTGTCACTTTGGCACACGTGTCCTCACCTGGAATCCCCTCCTGGCAAGAGCCTCTCATCATTTGCAGTAGGGCAGGACCAGGCATTTGCAGAGCAAGCACCTCCTGCCTGAGTCTCCCTCTCCTGATTTGACTTTAAGGGAACAGAATGTATGGCAGCCAAATTAGGCATGAAGCACAGTGCCCCCAGAGAGCAGGCTGGAGAACAGAATCCTCCTTAGAAGTACCTTCAAAGGGGAGTGACCAGACCATCAGCCCTTTCCAGTCTCAGCACAGCAGTGGCCAGTGCTGCATTGTTGCCTACGTGAGCAGGGAATGTTGAAAAAGAGGGATTTATTATTTATTTTTTTTAAAGTGTGAAATGCACCATTACCTGTGTCTTAACTTATCTGAAAAACATCGTCATGAATAGTTAGGATTACACTGCTTTGGGTACTACTGAGGAAAGTGTTTGCCATTTTTCTGTGTTAGTGAAAGCCACACGATCCACTTTATTCTTATGTTCATATTATTGCAGTTACAAGAGACAATTTGCAAATGCCTGGCTGCTTCATAAAAGCTAAAGTACTTGGATTCACAGCAGGTACTAATTTTGTGTGCATCTGCTGAGCTGTGCATGGCATCAACCTGTTTTTAATTACACCTGCATGTCAGGCTCCAAATGCATCTGTGAACAGGAAAGATGAAAGGTAGGCAGAACAGGATGTCATGTATTTCCCATCACCTTTCACTGGCTGGCTGCCCACAGAAGGAAGAGGAAATTCCCTTCTTTCATAGTGAAAATGTAAAGATCTACTAAGCTTTGCACTGCCAACAGCAAGGTGTAATCACTCCTTTAAGGAAGCATGCATGTGTTAACAGGGGTGAGCAGGGGAGCTCCAAGTAGCTTTCCACACCTTCCCCACCGCTGATTTGTAAAGGGCAATAAGTACCTCTTGCTTTGTTGTATTTTATTTGCATTGAAATATGTAAGTTGGTTGACTTAATATCCCAACTTCATTGTGAAATAAAATACGTGAAAGCAGGAACGGCCAGGCCTTTTCAATGACTGGAGTAACAAAGAAAAAAGTTAATCAAAACTTCTCTCTTCTATTATTTTACCCAAGTATAGGAAAAAAAAATGTTTATATGCATTTTTACAAATAAAATAATTCAGACTACAGCTAGGGACAGCCATGACTCTTGAAACACTGGACAAGATGATTCAAAAACTGCTTCAGACAGTCAGAAGAAATGGTTTTCATGAAGCAATTCCCTCTGAATGAAAAATACTAAGGCATTTGTGATTGCACCTTCAAGCCATTCCTTTAGTCCTGTCATTTGGAATTGTTTCTTTTTCTAATTGCATTAAAAATTGTGCACTTTAAAGGCTGCAGTGTGTGCCAAGAATGTGTATGTGTAGTCAGTGCATAAAACACGGGGACACGGAAAGAACAATTGCATTTTTTATTCTGGAATCCAGTCAGACTTTGAAAGCTACCTCAACTACTTTCCTTCAAAAAAACAGCAATGAAAATCAATAATGGTAACACAAGTTTAAAAGATGAAGAAGTTATTCACAAGCCCCTTCTATTTTAACGTGAGTGCAAGTTGTTGAAACTTTTTGATCCTATTGCTTATTCCTACAGTATTTCTTGGCGATTTGGGGTCTCTCAGTAGAACCTACAAGAATTAACCAGTGATAAAAAGCACCCATGAGATCAGGCTGAGGCTTGATTTTGTGTGCAGGTGAGCTCAAGCCCCTTGCTTTGGTAACCAGGTCTGGGGTCTGCATAGTCCAGGTTGGTGCAGAAAGGGCATCCCTGCCTCGTGCCCAGGGTGGTCACCCCTCTGGCAGCCCCAGGGGCAGGGGCTGGGGGGAACTGCCTGGTGTCTGCCAGAGTTAGGGGAGGAGAAGGGATCAGGGCCAATGCATCTCACCGCTTAATTGTCATGTCCAAGTTTTAATGAGTTTAGTCAGAGGCCTTGGACTCCCATAGACCTGAATTCCTGCTTTCCTCACTCAGGCGCTGATCCAGTGGAAGCTGTGGTTGTAACTGCCCTGGCACCATCTTTGCTCTCCTGGAGCGTGATACACAAAACAAAACAAAACAAAACAAAACAAAACAAAACAAAACAAAACAACTCTTTTTCAGTAGAGGGAAGGGCCTTTCAGTATATTTCAGACTTGAAGTGAGAGAAAGCAAAATAAACCAGAAATGAGGTTGAGATCCAAAGACTCCTGAAGGCCTCTGCCCCCAAGGTTTCCCTCCTTTGTAGCCCCATGATCCAAATATTCCCTGGATTTTTTACATGCCTTTTCAATTTATGCCACCAGCTGTAATTTCAGTTTCACGGTAACCGGGCAAAATCTCAACATTTTCAGCAGGGCCCTGCCAGGTTCTACTCTTTATGAGCCCTAAAGTTCACAGAGGTTGTACCTTTACCTCCTTCCATTGCTGCTGTGCAGATGCATTTATTTCTGAAGGGTAAAAGCTCATTGCTGGTTTTAAAGTTGTATCTTATTAACTTCTTTCATCTGTCAGTGGATGTAAGTCTTACATAACACAATACCTTTTTTCTTCCTTTACTGAAGCCACAGTTTTAATACAACACTTTCTTTGTTACCCGAATACACTTTTCTTTTTGTGCACTTTTGTTCAGGCTGCAGGAATCCAGACAAACAAGTGTTAATTCCTCATGATGTTTTCCAGCTGACAGGCCTAATTGATTTGATTTCCACTGTTTTCACAAGTGACCCCCCTCAACCCGTCATCACCACTTCTTTTGATACCTGAGCTTTACTTTCTACTCTCACATTCCACTTCAACAACTAATAAAGAGCTTATTAGGAAGGAAGAAACTCATTATTTGTTTTCTAAACTCCGCTCCATGCGCAGCAGATTCAGAGGGTTATAGCCCTGTATTATTAATCAATACAGAACATTTGCTTCTATTAGGTTACCAGCATCTTTTATCATCAGGCTGAGGGTAGGAACCTGTTTCTTTGTGTTCTGCTACCCACGCTCCAGCTAGACTAGACAGAGATAAAAGACAGCTGAGTAATATTTTCCTGAGATCCCTGATGATGCACACAGATGGCCTGTAACAAATGAAATATGCAAGGTGACGGCTGGAGTTCTCCTCACTCAAAGTTCAACTTTTACAGCTTAGAGAGTGTTTCAGTCCTTACACCATAGCTTCATGGAAGAGAGAGATTTATTTTCTTATCTCTAGCGGGGTTTGTGAGTCTTTGCCTACCATGGCCATTAATGGTTGCAGTAGGAAGTAGCCAAGTGCTCTCACTGTACTTCTTGCCTTATTAAAAAACAGCTGGGGAAAAAATGTATTGAAAAGAGCAGTGCAGCCATGTGGAGCTCGAGAAATCTAAAGGGAAGCTCTGGAGAAGTTTGTTATCTACATGGAATGAAATACAAGGCTGAAGAATCCCATTAAGGGATGTAGCATATGTAAAAGTAAACAAACAATATCAAACACATATTAAGTCAAGTGAAAGATTACATGTTGGTAGCACAGAAAAAGAAAAGCCCTTTGCAATAAAGTAAACACAGATCTGTTTACAGTGCCTGAAAGAAACATTTTTATTTTTTTTTCTGGCCTATTACTATGTCTTCCCTGTGACTGCCTTATCAGATAACAGTCCAGCTGGTGGCTGTGTCCATCAAATTCACATTTCCTAATGTATTAAATAATCTGACCATAATGCCTGTCTGTGGATCATAGTCTGGTGAGCAGGAATTCATCCAGTTTGAACTGAACACAGTTTTAAACATGTAGCTCCTAACCTTCCTAACCCCTGGAGTCTCAGCTTAGTGGAAGATCATCTTAAAACAATCCAAATATTTTCTGCAAGAGTTTAAGAGTCAAAAAGTGACTTAGCTGCGTTGAACTGCAGAACAGCACCGACAAAGCAGGGATGCCTTGACTGCTTAAGCAGCCTGGACTCCAGAAACCTGGGATCAGCTCATCACCTTCCCAAATTTCATGCCCTCAGGGGCAGAAGCACAAAGATGTGGAAAGAAACCCCAAAATCCAAATGGAGCTGCTGCCTGGGAACTATGCCCCTCTCAGGAAAGGTGGGGTTTTTTTTTTGTGTTGCTACCCTGGGGAAGTGATGGCTTTAGACAGGACGTGGCTGTGCAGAAAAGTGCTCTGCTGTGGACACAGCCCACTCCTAAGGAATGCAAAGCACCTTCTTCCAATCCAAAGACAGAAGAGGACAGTGGACAGCTCCAGCCAAAAGAGGTGGCAGGCAGCCAGGGAATATGGGACTGGGGAACTCCACAGCCTTGAGCCAGAATGGGATCCAGCCCCACTGGTTGTGGTGCCAGTAAGAACAAAGAGCTGCTGCCCCATTAGGAGCTTGGGATGAAGGGGTGGTGAGAAGACACAACTGTGAGAAGATACTGTAGGAATCAAGTAGGACTCTAAGTTATGACATACAGATGCTGAACAGAGCAGATCTGGTGGCTCTGAGTGACTGGTGAACAGCACATGACCCTCACAACCATGCATGTCATGCCTTCAGAGTCTGATGGCAGGGAATCCCACTTACAGTTTCCAGATTTGTCCTTTCTGGGCTGCACTGAAGTATTTACATAGGTGTATATCAGTTTTGCAGCTTCAACCAATTACAGTGACAGTTTTTAAATAAATCAATACATTATGTATGCATATAAACTAGACCGTATTTCTATATATAAACCTAAGCCATTTCCTGTCTATATGGAAAGTATGGGTATTGTCTGCTGTGTAAAAAAAAGAAAAAAAAAAGGATATGCTCCAGTTTTTCCATTTATCGTCCAGAACATACCCTCATATCAAACGATTTCTGATTGAAAACAGCCTCTTGATGCATTACAAGTAAAAATAACCCATTATTGTGTAATATATGATATACCCTTTCCTCTTTTAGGCAAAGCAGTGCCTGCAAATATGTCTAGACAGAGTGATGGAAAAGCACAAATTGGCCTCTAACTGTTGCCACCCACTTATCAGACAAACCTGGAAAAAAATTTAAGATATTACAGTCTCACTCGTTGCACGACACCCATAAGGCAGAAAGTCTCTCTGAGGCTTCATGGCTTACTGCAAAGCGTAAGTGTGAGAAATTTTGTGAACAGGAGCATGACTAACTTGCCTTCATGGCCTGATGAGAATTGCCAAGTGACTGAAGTAGGCCAGGGTGTCCTGCGAGCAGTGGAATATCCCTTGTATGCCGAGAGTTAGAACTCTTCTTCCCAAGCTGCAGATGAATCAGTCACCTGCTGACACTGCAGACACGATCAGAATTCAGAATCTATTTGCCACATTTTGGAGGAAAGCTTTTAAGTCCCGACCTAATCCTTCTGCCCTGCACCTGATCATTTTTTAAAATCAGCTTTTTAACTCTCTTGAGTTTATGTCTGGTAATAAAGTTGTCTTGGACAAGGTTCTCTTTGTAAAAAGATCATTTTCCTTCTCTGGCACACCTCCCTGCTACCTTGTCATGGCAGGAAGTCAACATCGTTTGTACTTGTACTGAGGAGTTTCAGGATGCAGTGTACACCATGGATAACTGCCTTTGGGTTTAGCTGCTCCTCTGTTCTCCTCCTCACCTTTAGAAAAGAATGACAGGGTAAGAATGTTAATGGAAAGAAAGAACTGCAGAAGGACAAGAGAAATCAATTGTTCAAGAGTTTTCATCCGATGCCACTTGTCCCCCACTTGCAAAATACTTCGTGTCTGTTATTTCAGAAAGTGTTAGTCTTCCCTATGGAGAAAAGAGCAATGGTGAATCAACAAAGTGGATGATTTTTGTATAAAGGGTGTGCTGGATGATGTTTATACAGTTTGCAAGCACCTGCATGTTTTCATCTGTGTATGTACAAAGTGGTGTGTAGGAAAGGTGATTGACTCTGGTCCCAGAGAAGTTACAGAAGCCTTGCCATATTTTCATGTTTGAAAACACCATGGTGGTGAAAGCCAGGCATGGGTTGGGATGTACAAGCCCTGTGTAGGAGTGAGGTACTGGAATAACACACTGCCACCTGCTTTAGACCCTTTTTTTAGTGTTTTGGCTTTGTCTCCACAGCTGTGGAATTCCAGAAGGCAAGGGGCTAATGTGGATGTCTCAAACACCAAGGGAGAATCCAAGCTCGGCAGTTGGTTTGTCTGGGTGGAAGAAAAACCAAATAACTTCGCAGTCACCTGTAATCCCTGAGTCAGCACTGAAGGAAAGGCTCTCACAGACACATGTGCACACTTCCCCTATACCATATATATGCAGATATATACACAGCTGAGATGTTACCTAAACAGCAGCTTTTTTCCCTTTTATTTTGGAAAGCCAGTACAGGGTTTCTCCCAATGGCATAAACAAGGGAAACAGAACACACAGAACTACCATCTTTGCCCAGGCAAGCAAAATGCTGATGGACTTTGCAAACATCACAACAGTTTTGACACAGATGCCCCTGTAAATTGAGCCAAGCTGTTCACTGTGCACCAGAAATGGCCTTGTGTTTGAGCTTCAAATTCACCTATTTGTGTAAGTGAGGTTGCAGCTGCAGCCTTTGCTGCGGGGACAGGCAGAAACTCAACCCAGGCAGTAATCTGCAAGACAAACATCAGGAGGAAGCGTTCTCCAGTTGAGCTTTGAAGTTACAGCCTTTCTACCAATGTGCTTTGGATTTGCTTCGCTATTTTTAAACCAGAAGAGAATGTCCAAGCCTCTGCCCAGCCCTCTCCTTATGTTTGGTGCACTTATCGAGGTTGGCATCCTGTTTGAGGCAGGAGATCAGTCAGGAAGTTAACCAGGAGTCCAGATGCTGGTCTTGGAAAGGCTCATGCCAGAGCCAGGCTTCCACGCGTTTCAGCTGCCAAATTCCCTCCTCACAAATGTCCACAGTTCCTGGCTCTTGCACTGGGGTAGTTAGAGGAAAAGCCTGAAGAAGAATGTTTTCTACTCTACAATTAACGGGGAGGAGCAGTGCCAGGGGAGCAATACTGCTGACACACATTGGCATGCCTTGCACTGCAAGTTACTGTTTTCCAGCCAGAGAAAGTTCTTGTTTGTCCGTGAAGACTTTGTGATAGGACAGGCAGGCACACTCCAGGGTCTGCCCTGAGGAAGGGAATTAGGCTGGGCTGCTTTCCCCTTACAGGTTGCACTGAGATATGAATGCCTACACACATTTATATGTTAGATAAATACTGCAGTCCCTATCTCCCCACACCATCCTAGGAAAGACACCAGTTTTCCAATAGCTGCTTACCCTGAAGACCATGGCTTCTATGAAGCTGTGATTTTATTTTCCTTCAGGCTCCTGAAATCCCAATCCCATGGAAAGCTAGGACTGTACCTCAGGCTCTGCATAACAGAAAACTTCATACGGTAGGAATGCTTTTTTTTCCTAAATGGGGCTTTGCTTAAGCAAATCTGTCTGTGATGCTCTTGCTGACATCTCTGCAGTGGAAAACACACCTGCCTTTTGCTGAAGGTCTGGCTCTGCAGGTACTGAAAGGGTTTTTCTTCAGTCACCCTGCTTGAAGCCTGGGGCTGCTTTTGGTGAACACACACTTACACTACCTGCTCATGAAAAACAACAGTGAAAAACCAAACCTGCAAACAGGTTTTCATCTGTGTAATCACACGGTGATTTCAAGTCATGACTAATCATCATGCTTCGACTAATTTGTCCCCTAATTTCATACCACGGGCATGAGGGTTTCTGGGACTGCAGGATCTATGAGCACCATCAGAATGGGCCATCATTTCCTTGGACCAAACCTAAAGGTCAGTAGAGAGCACACACGTACATGTCCCTCCTGGGACAAGAAAGTGTGAGATTTCAAATCCACAATCACATTAGCACTTTCCAGGATGTTAATGCTTTTAACATGATGAACCCGGGAGGTTTTTCCTTCCAATTTTAGATTACTCATTGAAACCCCTATTGCAACTGTCGACCAAAAGTCCATAAAAGGTGATATGGGTTGTGAACCCTTATAAATTCAGGTTTTGCCTGAGGCTTGATTTTGTTTCACAGGTCTCACATACCTCTGGGGTGTGTGTGGTTTGTTAGTTTTGAGCTAGGGGCTAGGGCTGAGTTTCCAATTACAGCTTAGGGATATCCAAACAAGTAGGAAAAAAAAAAAAAAGATTATTCAATCTAACATGTATTCTTTTACCAGGAAGTGATAAAAGCAAACGTGACAATTGTAATCACAAAAGGAATTGCTTCTAAAAGTTTCGAGCAGCTAAAAGTACAGCAGAGAGGAGAAGGAGGAAGGATTTAGGACAAAAGCTGGAATTGAACCTTAAGCATAACAATGAGTATCTACATTTACTGTCATAAAGATCTTCTCATCAAAAGCACGTGGTAAAAGTCCCAGTGCACACGGCAAACGCTGCACTATTTTAACTGGTCTATTTTGGGCCCACTTCATAAGGACACATTGGTCACAGTGGACTGTGGCACTTACTTTTTCTCATATCTCTATATGAAGAGACAGTATTTCTCACAAATGACAGTAAAGGCCAGGGTATTTCATCCAAGATTTTATCTTTTGTTTAGTGGCATTTTGGCTTCAGTTTCACTATGCTGTTGACAAAGACATTTGAACATTTTTATTGATTCAGAAATCTGGGCATTAAGACTCATCTTTATAGTTCACTTAAAAGTAAATGTTTCAAAATTTAAAACTCCTCATGCAGCTTTTAAACTTTAGTGGCTGAAGACTGAGTGCTGTAAAATGATTTTTTCTTCAGTAATGGAAGTTCTATTTTACAGAAAACGGTAACCATTAACTCTGCTTTGCTGAGAGCAAATGAACAAAATCAGACCTGCTCTATGAAAAGGAGGATTTGCTCACCATAATAGGAGTACAAGTTTTTCGTATCCTCTGTCTTCTCAAGACCTGCTCATTCCTAACTCCTGGGTTTTACTACACAGTCATATGTTAACAGGGGAATCATTTTGCTTATTTTAAATGCAGATGGAATGAAAAAAAGATACAGGGAGAAACAGGAAGGAAGGAATGAAGGACAGCTTGGAAAATATTTTTTTCCTTTTCTTCCCTCTAGTGCTTGCATACTACCTGGAAGGAACTTGGGAGGTTATCCATGGTAGCATCAGCTATATCCTTGTCCTTCCTGGCTGCTGTTTTTCTACTCTTAAAAGCATCCAGTCTGAAGACCCAGAATTTCTCTAGTCAATTCAATACAGGGCTTCATAATCTTACTATCACAAAGATTGGGGTTTTTTTCCTTGGTGTCTAATAAGAATCTTCCCTATTGCAGCTGAAGCCTCTCTTTACCTTCTATCTTACCACAGGATCTGTGTTCCCCTGTTTGTAGTAACCCTTCAGATATTTAAAAACATTCTCAGCAGTCACTCCTATCTCTTTTTCTTTACAGTAAGCAAATGTAGTTTGCCCAGTCCTTCCCACACAGGTAATTTTTGTTGTACCTGTGGGGATTGCAACAATGCTCTGGATCCTCATCAGATTATTAGCACCTTTCTTATGTGCTGTGACCACAGTGAACTAAATGGGGCTGGATTCATGGATAGACAAAATACCTACAGCACCCAGAGTCTTGTGCCTCCTGAGTGTCTTTTCTATCCCTGGTACTGGGCACACCACAGTCCCCAGACTCTGTGACCTGTATATGGCATCTGCGTGATCCCAGGCATGCTCCAACAGCTTCCAGCACATACCTGGCACTCCTTCAAAGAGAACTAAAGGCCTCTTGCCTCTACTTTTCATAATGATGGTGTTTTCAGTGAGAACCGGGCCCTGAATTAATCTCTGTTCCCCTTTTCACTCCCAGACCTCACAAGGATGTGCCTTGTCACCTCCTGAGCTCTCCTTGTCTGCAGAACACAAAATTCTTCACACAAGGGAACAGCATGTGGGAAGGTTTGAGAATTCAGCAAGTTCTCCTCACATAAATCATCTAACATTTCTCACAGTGTCCTTCAGCTGCTCGAGAAGTTATTATCCCCGTCCTGCTTTACTGCATGCTATTCCTGCAGCTTTCTTGAGAAACTTTCTGTACTGAACACCTATGAAGTAGCTGCTTGGTCATCTGTGGCATCTTTGTCTGTCTCTAGACTTGGAAGGAATTGTTGAGAAAATGGCTTTTGGCAGTGGCTTCTTTTAACAGACTTGAGCCCCATCACAAAACAGAACAGTTTCAAAATTGCACGGTCACTATCAGACATGTGCAATCACTGGAAGAAGGGAAAACAGTTCACTGTCCCCCAATGACTGCTTTTCACATATGTCTGTTCTCTCCCCCTGGCTGGCTGTAAAGTTTGGCTGCAGGAATTGGTTTGAAGGGCTGGAGAAGGCTTGCTGTGGCTGATGGAAGCCTTTGTGGGGGCAACAAAGTTGTGCTGTTCTGGGTGGATGCAGCTACAGAAAGCTCAGGGTTCAGGACTTCAGTTTAGCGTGGGCTAGGCACTCACATCTTCTCAGAGGGCAAGGTATAGGAAAAGGTAAATAAATGTCTTTGGACCATTAAGCAATAGTTGAACTTGTGTGAATGTGGAATGAAGGCAGGGCTGACAGGGTGTGAGTCTGCTCAGACATGGGATGCTCCAGAATGCCTTTAAATCCACACAGGGTTGGCATTTTGGTGGCTATACCCACCAGTGACTGTCAAATGGCCTGAACTCAACCCCTCTCTAACATTCAGGCTGTTCCTCAGCATGGACATGCTTTAAAAGCATCTCTCATTGGTTCAGACATCCCTTAATTTTGTTTAGTCCTGGAGGTTAAATAACCAGGATGGTCAGAGTGCAGCTCATGGTGTGCTGACCACACAACCAGATGTGTGCTTGTGTGCAAGTAGACCAGAGAGGCACAAGAACACAGAGCTGGGACAGGATGGGTTGTTAAAATACTTATCCAACATGCTGGCAGGATTTTTCAGCTGTCACTGGTGTTCACACAGATGAATTTAATGCTAGCTTAGAAACTTCTTCCAGAGCAGTGCTCACACCCATGAAGTAGAGACGTATTTTGGGAGGGAATAAGACACTCGGGTGGTACCTCCCTCTTTTTCCTTTGGGATTTGCTGCTTCCAGCTCACCCCAGCCCTCCCTCGGATGGCAGTCCTTGCTCCTGCTGTGCAAACCTGCCCGGTGCGCCCCCTCAAAGCCCCATAGGAAGGGATGTCAAAGCCAATATTCTCCTCCCAGGATAACAGGAAAAAGAGCAGCCCTTCACCTTGCATTTCAACTCCCTCACGTAAGTGCTAAATAAGCTTGAAGCAGCCTGGTGCGTCGGGGAGCTGGCGGGGAGGTCTGAGTGACACTGAGAGCACCTCCCTTCCTCGGCTGCCCCCGGAGTCCCTCCCAAGGATCTCCCAGCACCCGCTCCCTGGCGGGATGGCATTCCCCCGCGAAGGAGTGATCGCATTACCCGGGCCCCTTGTGTAATTCTGGTTCCCAGCAATTGTTTTCTGGTGACCTTTTATTGTTAACAATTAGCGCTGGAGCTGGAGCACAACTAGGGTAAGCATATTTTACATCCTCCTCGAGCAAACAAAAAAGCTGGGTGGGCACGGTCTCGTTTCCTGGTTCACACCCATGACTCCTTTGTGTCTCAGATCTCCTCCCACCATGTGTCATAGTCAGCAAACCCACTCCCTTACCTTTTGGCTCCCAGATAGAGTGACGTCTTCGAGGGATGCGTAGGCATGCTCAGTGTATCCCATTATTTCCTTTCACATCCTATAAGAACACTGCCTCTCCCTAATACTCAGTCTTTCCTTATCCACGAGGCCAGAAATGTAAATCCCTATGCAACAGAGTGCAAAGAGTGAGTTTGAAGGATGGTTTCTATTTATTTAAATGTACAGGCTATAAACACCGCCCTCCTACGCTATGTTTTGGGTTCTTGCGTGTATTTCCATACAGTAAATATCTTGACAGTTCCCTCTGCTTGACCTCAGTGATACACATCCCTGGAGGCACAAACACATCAACAGTCTGCTAATCTTCACAAGTAATAACATAGATTTTTCTTCTTTCTCCTCATTTTATTGAACTACATTTGGGGAGAAGAGAGGCGTAGTTGGCCGCCTGCTCCAAACCAGTTGTGGTAGCCCAGGAATATGCCCAGTTCCTGAGCCGAGGACCTTTCTCAGATGTGTACTTCGCCAGTAAGTCGTGGGAAAGAAGGGAAGATGGGGAGGCAAAAGACCAGGGAAAGACACTCCACTCTAATCTTGTTTCCTGCATTATGGTGTGTGCATGTGAGGGGGTGTGCGGTGGGCGGAGGGGGGACACCACATTAATCAAACTGTGATTCTTTTATGGCACAACGGGCGATTCGAAGCAACAACTCGAATTTCTCCTGCAGCCCTGTTGGCAGCTAGCACCCAACTCATTCTTTCTGCGGATAGCTTTACTTAGCAGGTCTGTGCCACGACTAATGAAGCCATCTCTCCACTAGCGCGCTAATTCCAGACCTTTTGGGAAGGAGCCCGGCTGCAGCTCGCTGCACGGCCCTCCCCTCCTCGCAGGCTCCTTATGGCCACCCTGCAGGTCCCTCCCACTGCCTGCGCTGTGCTCGGCAGAAGTGTGAGAAAATACTTCTCCCTCAAATCTGCTCTCAGGAGAGCGCTGCCTCGCAGTGACATTTAAGGACAGATTTTTTTTTTCTGGGGCGCTTCTCGTTTTCTCCGGAGCGCTCGAAAGGCGCTTCCTTTGGCAATCCTCTTGGCCTGCTCCTCGGTGGCACGTTATCTGATCTCCCCGTGCCCACTGGCTGTGGGGAGAGGCACGCGTTTCACCGGTAAAGTCATAGTTAAACTAAACATTAAACTGTCCAAGAACTGACTTCCTCGACAGCTCTGATTCAGGCTCCCAAAAATGCTCTGCGCTGTGAATCATGCTTCCTTCTGGAAATGACAGAACTTCCTCATCATGGTGTTCTAACTTGCCCTTTCCTCGTCTCCGGTGCTATCAGGAAAGGATTGGATTGCATGCCACATTTTTTTTTTTCTGTGGTCGGCAGGGAGATGCATCCTTTTTGAAGGGGAAGAATTTCTATGAGTCAAAGGATGACAAACTGAAAATTAGTACCAGCCGCAGAAATAAATGACAAACAACAACATAAAGCCCAGTAGAGGTGGCCGGTGGGTGTTTATTGGCTATTTGCCTTTCTGGCAACTTGAGTAGCCTAACAATCGAGAGGCAAACTTGCTTTTCACCACTGAAAGTAGGAACAAAGTTGAAAGTGCCAGTATTAGCTCTCTGGTTATCTTTCCTGTGCTTGGTTTGACAGGTCTTCTCTGCTTGCAAGTCAGGTAAGGTGGGGCAGTGCATGAAAGGTCCCAGAGTCCATCCCAGCCCTGAAGGACACACAGCAAGGGTGTAGGGAGGGGGAGGATAAAGGACAGTGCTTTTTGGGACTTGTTCCAGTCAGACTCACACAGCAGACTGGTTCACAGGCATTGTGGTGACAGCAATTTAGAGACAGTTTGAGGCACAGGACTTTGAAATCAAAACAACAACCCCCTGCTTCACCCCCATCCCCTGCAAACCTCTAGGATTGCTGAACAACACGGAGCTGGGGTAAACACCTGACCATATGGTAAATGATGACTTGCACTGGAAATCAAAATTTTTACAGCTCTTTTTTGATTTGCATACAAAATTTTAACTCCCCCTGAACCAGTGCAGGTGAAAGCCCAAGATGCACTGTCATTATTAGTTGCCAGGCTCTGGGCATTCCTGGGATAAAATCCTGTCCCAAACCAAATCACTAGCAAAATCCCAAAGGAATAGATTTTCAAGCTCATTAAGACATAATATAATAGGAGGGACTGAACATTAAAAACTGGTGAGTGGTAGAATGGAAATACAGGAGCAATTACTGTGTTTTCCTTAGAACAAACTCACCTTCTTTCCCTAGCTATATTCCATAATCAGCAAAGCACTATGTACTTAATAGGGAAGAATAGTAAATAGTACCAAAATATGTAAACTTTCATGCATTTTATGCAGATGAAATGATTTTTTTCAAGTCTAATTTAGGAGCATTTATTGCCTTTGAGACTTAAGTTTATATTTCTGCCCTTTGCATTGTCCCTGAGAAATGGTATTGTTTGTGTATTGACATTTCATTATTTCAATGTGGTTCACACTTGCTGTTCATAGCAGATGAAATACATTAGGAAGAGGCATGAAGAAAAGAAACAAAATAGATGTTTAATGCATCTGAGCCTGTTTGGGGTTCCCTGCTGCACCAAGTAGGCTTAGAGCATACCTAAGGTGGAAGTCAGGGAACGTAGAAGTGGAAGAAAACCCCTGAACCATCAAATTCAGTCACAGGTAGCACAAACATAGAGTACTTTTCATAAATGGGCCCAGTTCTACCTGAAAATAAGTCAACTTGTTGCTTCTTGAAAGGCTACTTCATGCCTTACTCCTCCAAGTTATCTTTTTCTGATTTCCTCCACATGCTTCTTTGTAGCCAGAACAATCTTTGTGGCGTCTGTTTTAACTCAAAACCCACTAGTAACAACAATCCATTACTTAAATATAACTCTTCCAGGCAGCAGCTGATCCAAGCACAGGAGTAAAAAAAATATTCTTAATAACAGCTAAGTCCTTCAAATGCATGTATTAGAGACTAGGGTAGCACACAGAATAGAAGTACCTGCTCATTCTTGACCCTCAAACCATGATCCCTTAGCAGACTGATGTGGAGCTGCAAGGCAGGGGGATAGGTATTGAATCCCAAGGGCTGATCATGCTCAGCAGTTTTGCAATCAGACAGGACCTTGCCAATTTGCTGACTCATTTCCTTTGGTCCCTCGGATGTAAAAATGAGAGGTCTCATCCCACTGCCACTGTACAGGGTATGCCTCATCCATGGAGTCCAAACCAAAGCAATCTGAATCTAATGGGAAAATTCACACATCAAAAGTGTGTAGACTCATGGAAATGTAATTGAAACAACACTCAGAAAGGACATTTTGTTTTTTTTAAATTTCGTTAGTTTGAAAACTGTAGTATTAATGCAGAAAGGCTTATTTTAA
Organism: Phylloscopus trochilus trochilus; assembly: GCA_016584745.2. NCBI lineage: Eukaryota > Metazoa > Chordata > Aves > Passeriformes > Phylloscopidae > Phylloscopus > Phylloscopus trochilus. The sequence continues at coordinate 41,252,622 of WQNJ02000082.1, forward strand.
ACCACAAAGAGCGCTGTGGGAATTAGAAATTATCTATTTTCAGCAGCAATGTCTGTTGCATTTTTTTATTCATCTGTCTTTCAGATGAGAATTTGAGCCCAAATTTTGTACAGCTGTTGGCAAACCTCCCCTTGACTGCAGTGGAAGAGGCCGATTGCTCATGTTTGCAAGATTCTTCAGATGTCTTCTGTCACACAACAAGCACATGCAAAAAGAACTTGTTCACGTTGGATAGGCTGCAACACAAGACCAAGGTCTCATTTCCAGGAAAGGGAAGACTTGGTTTACAGGAGGGTGCAAATCTTCCATGGGTGGGAGAAGAACACCAGGGTTAAAGGGGCATTTTGAACAGGGGAAAAAGCAACAGAGCAGTACCAGGTTTTGTCTCTGTGGCTGCAAAACAGAGAACCTGAAGGCAGCAGTGGTGGCCAGAAGTTTTGGAGTTGGAGAAGTCAGGCTGGAGTGAGGAGTGGAGGACATACTCCCAGCATCAAAATGTCTCTTAGAGCTCTGATGGGTCATAAAAATGCTCTGTGTTTGGGTTTGTTGTACATCACACTGTACTTATCAATGGTGACATTCATGAATGTAACTGCACACAGTGATTATGGATTTAGGGGGCCTGTTCACTCTGCTCCCACCTCCCTTCATATCTGTGAATACCACAGTGAGTAAAAAAATACCATAAAAATTCACAGGAAGGCTTTTCTCAAAGTGCAAGCCTGGAAAAGGAATAATGCAGCTCCTCTGTGAATGGCTCAAGAAGCTGTGAGCTATCTCCAGAAAAGCTGTCCAAATCAAAACTGCAAAACTTTCCCATCACTTCCAGTCCACAAGCTGATCTCTCTTTTCTCCTACAGACTCACATGTGTACGAACACATAACCACGGTTATGAGCTCTCTTTCCAAACAACTGCTTCCCCCCTACTCACCCCCTTTTCTTCTGCCCTGTCCCTATGCACATGTTTTGGCTCTTTGCTCTTCTGCTCATGGACAGACTGACTGCCCTTGCACACTCACAGCTGAGTTTTCCAGGGCCAGCAGGGCTTCTCCATGCCCAGGCTGCTGCTACCCAAGGAGACTCAGGGAAGAAGCTTCTGCCACCCCAGAGCTCCTCCTGGCTATCAGGGTGCTGCTGACCCCTTGGCTGTGGACTCATCCACTGCAGTCCTGTGATTCCCCACCAGCTCTGCAGGGCTGGAGCAGGTCACCACGTGCCTTCAGAGGGCTGTGGTTGTGACTGTGTGCTCCTGGTGACTCACTAGGAGGTCACCAAATGAACCAGATCCTGAGCACTGAGAAACTCTGCCAGCCCTGTGCAAATGGGAGAAAAGAGAGGAAGGAAGTTCTGTTGTTGCATTTTTTCATGGTGATCAGTGCTGAGTCAAAAAAAAAAAAAAAAAAAAAGGGCTCCAGGATTAGAGGGGGGAAAGCTAAAATCATTAGAGAAATAGAATTTAAAAAGGATAAGCCAACTGGATAGGAGTGGGAGACCAAAAGACACCATATTCTTCTCACTGTAGATGATGGTTGTGAGAAAAATCAGAGAAGGGAGTGACAAGTGGGTGGTGATAGTCTTCACTGCTAGAGTATGACCTGCTTTTTTTCTCACCCTGGCCTCTCACTAATCCAACCAATTATTCCCTGTGAGAAGACAGGGGGAGAAAGGCAATATTGGTCAGGTCCAGTTGAATCTGCTCTCCCTAAGGAATGCCTCTGGAGCAACGAGGTTGATTTCAGCTCAGCCTTCTGTGAGCTGTTCTCAGTCACTTGTACTGACATGGAGCTGGTGGACACCACAAAGGCTCAAGGTGCTGACCAGGGTGTTCCCAACCTTGAGCAGAGCTGAAGCGCAGACAGACTGCAAGCTTGGGTGAACTCTTGGCCCCTTGCCAAGGCAAAGTTGCCAGTTTTTACACACTAGAACTACAGATTCTACAGTGTAACATGATTGCATTTCTCATAGTGTGTGCTAGCTGCTTTGCTGGACAAGTGAGCAGCTGTACCAAAAGTACCAGAAAATTACTGGCTACATGGTTTTTCACATAGGATGCAGGACATGCTCATATTATGGATGTTCACCAATTCCAGTAATACACCAAATATATGCTCAGAAGTTAGTTTTTGAGATTTTAGGCAAGAATCCTTTCAAAATATTTCCTCAGGCAACCAGTAGCGTAGGGCTGAAGAGTTTATCTTGGTTAATTCTGACTGGTTTAAAAGGAAAAAGATTGTGGGGATCAGCTCATTAGCAGTTGTAAACTGGCACTGCTCCAGCAACCTAAATAAACTTCTGAGTTCACAAACTGGCTGGAGAGAGTCTGGCCCTATTCTCCAACTATTTAATCCCACAGTATGGCAAGGATTTTACCCCACTGTACTGGCAAGAAACAGTTTGTTTTGAATGAAGAAACACTTGATGTTTTTCAGCTCTCTCTTATTGTCAAGTTGCTGAAGTCCAAACACTGCTTGTGAGTCTCTGTATGGTCAGTGCTTGACATCTACTAGCATGGATTTCTCAAGCTGATAGATGAGACTGATGTAGAAATGTTAATTTTTGTGTCTACACCTATTAAATAAATGTCCTGCTTCTGGGCAACGGCTTGGCCCTATGTACATTCTCTATGGATATTATTTTCTGCACATTTTCCAAATCTATTAATACAGTGGAAACTATGTAAGATCTTTAATGCCAAATGTTTTGCTTAGACTGTGTTTCCTCCAGTTGACCGGGAAAGGAAAAGTGGAATAAAGAGCTGCTAGTAAAACAATTTCCAGGATTGCCTGTTTGCCTTGCTTGTAAAAAGGTTCACTTCAATTTAATGTTAGTTACTAATGAATGCTCAGCATAGAAGACTAGAGGCTTGATTTATGCTCCCTTGTGATATACTTTTGGCAATTGTCCAAAATGCTTTTTTCCCTTCATGTTTCATTGATTAGCAAGGATGCAAATTGGTAAAAGGAGTAAATTGATATTGAGAAGTCAGAAATGCTGCATTTGGTGTATCCAGTTTGTACCTGCAAATCTGTATTCCTGAAATGCATCATCTTTTTAAAAGGCAGCCTTGCTAAGTCTGTATTTATGAATGTTAATTACAGAGGCAAAGCTCATGACTTTAGAGCCTGATGTGATTTCGGTGCTTTAAAAAGGAATTAAACCATTTAATTATTTTTGAAGAATGCAAAACAACCCTCCAAAATCTGCAGCACTTGTTATATACAGAATAAATCTTCTGAAAATTGGCATAGCGAAGTTTGAATTAGTGTGATTTAAAAAAAATAAATTAATAAAGACACATTTTAAGATCTCTTTTCCACCTCTATCAACCTGTGAGAGCCTGACTCATAATTCACTCAGAACTACCATACTGCTGTAACTCTTTCAAAAGTCACTCTTTCTTTTATAAGGAGGTGCCTCTTCCAAAAGAGTTAAATAGTACTATATGCCAGAGATTGCCACAAATAACTTTCCTCTTTGCAAATAGCTGTTGCTACTATTATTGCCAGTGCCAGCACAGCACAGGAAAAAATACCCTCTGTCACAATGATCCCTATTCAGAGCCCAGTGGAAACCTAAACTGCCCCAGGAGGACACTGCCATCAGGGACCACGTTCTCAAGAAGACAAAAATGGTGTGCTCTTTGGGAGCTATGCAAAATGAAAAACTTGTGGGTATTTCATATACAGCCCCATATGTGCAGCGGAGGGGATGACTGGCTGGGAAGATGCCTGCGTAGGCTGGAAAGGAATTCTGAAATTAACATTAAAAGAAAAGACAGCACAACCTGGACAGAAAAGACAGCACCTGGAAAACACTGAAGTTCCAGGGCACTGCTGCATGGTGAGGCAACGAGGACTGGCCACAGAGGAGTCTGTGTTTGTGTATGCAGAAGTAGGATATGGACTCCTAAATGCCTGGACTCTTCATGGCTTTGTTTTTATTTTCGGTTTTCATGCTAACTGTGGCACATATAGAATTATTTTAACATACAACATAAGAATTTTTATTTGTCTGAATTATAAAGCACCATATGTGAATGCATCTGTTCTTCACTGTGTTACATTTATTATTTGTACTATGGTGGGGCCTCAAATTTCCACCTCAGATCAGGGTTCCAACTTGCTAGGCAATGCACAAACATATAATGGGAAACACTCCCTGCCTTGAGAAAAACATATTCTAAATTGACAAAAACAGCTCAGGGTGGGAAAGGAAAACAGCCAGAGCACCATTCCATGGCAGCTTAACCTCATCCAAACTGAAGCTGCCACGGTCCTGCCCCTCCAATCTAGAACTCAAATTGTCCATTCAGTGGCTTAAACTGGCTCATGATTTGAGTAACTTCACTCCAGTAAGGAGAAGAGCAACACTGATCTGAAACCAGTCCCCTTTTTCCTTTGGTAAGGTTAGTTCAGCAGAGTTAGCTCCATGAAGTTTTTTCCCAGTGCTGCACTATGGGCAGCAGTGCTGGCACAAGGGAAGGACCATGGCAGGACAGTGGAAGAGCAAAAGCTGTGCCCTAGGCTGGCATAAGCTGCTGTGGAAGCTCACAAGAAGGGCACCCAGGATTGGAGAGGTCAGACACAGAGTAAAAAAAAAACGCTCTGGCACTTGCTAGCGAGTGGAGTTTGCTCAACTTTTCCCACTTTGTCCAATTTTCCCCACTTCTTCTCTCCTACGGGGGTATTTTTGCACACAGGGACACACACACAGGACCACACAATGGTCCAGAGGGTGAGGAGCAGCATAGGATGGTCAGCACTTCTGGATCTTCAGAGCAGAAGGCTCCTGGGACTGTGCTGAGTTCACCAGGCCATGGTCAGGAGATCCTATTTATGAACCTTTGATGTTAAGTGATATGTCACTAACAAGCAGTGTGCATTACATATGCTCATGCCACAAAAAAAACCCAACAGGAATGGTTTTCATCCTCAGATCCGTGTGTGCTTTCTGCTCCTTTCATTTTCAATTTGCACTCTTGTTTTTAAAAGTCCGCTGGGGCTTGCTCCATCTCAGCATTTGGTTTCCTTCTTTGTCCTCCTACTGCAATCTGTTACCTCTTGTTATCTACCATTATGCCTTTCTTTACTCCTTTATGTGGTTTTTCATGGTTGCTGCTGCCTCTAGGAACAAGCTGCCTGCCTCTGAGGGCATATCTTACTTATTTATTTTTTTAAAAAAATTCCCATTTGAAAACACATGTTTTTCCTGTATTTATGATGCAAAATTGTTCTGTCCTTCTCTGCTATGGGCCACGAAGAATGCCTGCTTTAATTTACCCTACATGCTGTGCTGTTCATTCTTCTTGTCTGTAATTTATGCCACATACTGTGCACTCCCTTGTATTATACAACATAAAGTTGCCAGATGGGTGAGTGCAATGCATGCTTTACAATGAAGGCTTTTACCCAACTGCTTAATCTGAAGCTGCAGAAGAAGCCAACTTGAAAAAAGAAAGAGCATTTGAAAATATACCCAAACAGGTCAGTAGTTACTATGTGGGGCTAACACTCTGAGAACACTTGCTAATTGGCATATCATGTTTTTAACTTCTCCTTGACATTTATTTTTTCCTGGTTGATTTTCATGGAGTGTGATAGCAAAAGATGGTGCCAACAGTGGAGCATTAATGGGAACGAAGGATATTTGGTCCTAAACCAGGAGCAGTCACTTTTCAGAATGAATTGGTGCCCAGCACCTGGAGACTTGTCTGTCTGTGGCCAGTGGGTCAGTTTGGCAGCACACTCTGCCAGGCTATGGGGGATTCTGTAGAAGATGCTCAGCATATGGGAGGGCCTGTTGTTCTTGATGTCTTGCATTCCTTTCCTGGCAAAGGCCATATTATATCTCCTTAGGGTTTATTTTATGCACTGTGGGCTGAATAAAAGGAGTTCCAGCTGCCAGGCACCACTGCTGTACACCCTGCATTGGATCCTGGGGTTCCTGACTGCTATGGCCACTGCTTAGCCCTCATCTTCCTTCCCCCTGTCCCATCTCCAGGAGAGTACATCCAGCTGCTGATCTGCAATATTTTCTCTGCTGTTGCTGCCCTGGACCACTACAGTGAGTTTGTGTGGCCAGGATTTGGTAGCAGGGGGGCTACAGGAGTGGCTTCTGAGAAGCTTCTGGAAGCTTCCCCCATGTCCAGCAGAGCCAATCCCTGCTGGCTCCAGGATGGACCCACTGCTGGCCAGGGCTGGGCCAGTTAGAAAAGGTGGGAACACCTCTGGGATAACAAACACAGGAAGGAAGGAAAGTTATTGTGCAGATGTGATTGCAGCCAGGGAAGAGCAGGGTGAGAATCTGAGAGGAGCAGCCCTGCAGACACCAAGGTCAGGGCAGAGGGAGGGGCAGGAGCTGCTCCAGGGGCTGGGGCTGAGATCCCCCTGCAGCCCATGGTGAGACCCTGGTGGGATGGCTGTGCCCCTGCAGCCCCTGGAGGGCACAGGGGTGCAGAGATCCCCCTGCAGCCCGTGGAGGAGACCCAGAATGGAGCACGGGGATGCTGAGAGGAGGCTGTGAACCCCTGGGAGGCCTGTGCTGGAGCAGGGGCCTGGCTGGGACCTGCAGACCTGTGGAGAGAGGAGCCCACCCTGGAGCAGCTATCCTGGCAGGACTTGTGCCCCTGTGGGGCACCCACCCTGGAGCAGGCTGTGCCTGAAGGACTGACCCCATGGAAGAGTGACCCACATTGCAGCAATTTGTGGAGAACTCCTTCCCATGGTATCAACACACATTGGAGAAGTTCATGGAGAACGGTCTCCCCTGGGACAGATCCCATGCTGGAGCAGTGGCAGAAACAATGTGTGATAAACTGACTGAAAACCCCATTCCACATCTCCCTGTACCACTGGAGGGGAGAAGATGGAGCTGGGAAGGAGGGAGGGGTGGGGGCAAGGTATTTTTAAGGTCTTATTTTACTTCTCCTTATCCTGCTCTGATTTTGTTAGTAATAAATTCACTTAATATCTCTAATTTGAATCTGCTTTGCCCGTGATGGTATTTGGTGAGTGATCTCTCCCTGTCCTTATCTCAACTCATCAACCTTCATTATATTTTCTCCCCCCCTGTCCCACTGCAGAGGAGGGTGACAAGATGGCTTTGGTGGGTGTCTGCCATCCAGCCAGGGTCAACTTTCCACAACCAGGCTGCTCAAGACTTGGGTGCATCCCTGCAGTGCTTGAGAACTGGTTTGTACCTGGAGAAAGCTGGTGTGGCCATGGAGGGCCAGTGCTACCACCAACCAAGGGATTACATGAGCACTTATGCAACCCTTTGTGGGGGTAGCAGGGACATCCTGGGTGAAGTCTGGGCTCTGTGGAAGCTGACAGAAACTCTGCAGGTGCTGGCTGTGAAACAAGAGTTTCTCCCCACAGCCTGATGTGCTCAGAGAGGCTGTGGTTGCTGACACCAGCAAGAAGAAAGGTGGCTCGCTCAGCCAGCACTCCAGCAAAAGGAAAGGCTGGAAGTAACCATGCATTTCAGGTGGGCCATTGGAAACCAGGCTGGGATTGCTAAACAGATGGTGTCACACTAAGCTTCAGCACCACCACTCCCTGCGATGAGTGTTTTCAAAGAAAAACGTGAGGATGGGGAGAAAAATATGTTAGAGTGTGACAGAATCCTACTGTGTTATGGAAGGACCAGTGGGAGGAAGGGAGATGTGGAATGAATCTATCTACATAGTAAAGTGAAGGCAGAGCACGCCTGTGCCAGCCAGCACTGAAGGCAGCAATGAAGATGTACCAGCATGGGCTTTTAGCACATTGTTCACCATCAGAATGCAAGCTCTCATCATGCTGCTCTGGTGGCAGCTTGTGCTGTAGCCTGTGTGCCTCATCTTGGTGTCCTTGCAGAGAGTCCTGGGCAGGGAGCTCAAGTTACATGGCCAAGCTACTGCACACCCCAGGAACACCTCAGCAGCAAAGGTGCTGCACGGGGCAAGGACAAAAAGCTGCCAAGAGGAGCTGGACTCTCTATGTGTAGACAAAAAATTATTCTGTGAGCTCACAGCAAAGAAGGGAAGGTGCCAGGACTTTCTGCTTTATCTGTCCACTTACCAAGGCTGAAGCTGATAAATGCACCTATTGCATACCCACAGCTAGACTCTGTTTTTCAAACGGGTCCTCCAGTCCCACCTGGTATAGCCTTAACTGCTTTAACTATGAAACTGGCACCAGAAAGGTGAAGAGTGAAAAAAAAAATAAAAATCATACTGCTCATGCTAAAGGAGCAAATGTAGCATTAGAGGGCAAGGCTGGTGCTGGGAACAACTTTTATGGTCTCCTGCACTGAGTGACACATCATCAGGCACACGTCTTCTAAGGAGATGTATCTCTTGAGGACACAGAGTTGATTAGAGGTATTCCAAGGTCATTTCATTATAATTTACATTCAAATGTTTTAATTGTAAGTCACAGAGCAGAGCTCATGAACATAGGTATTTGGCATTTCAAGTTTCCTTCTCAATTTTTTTAAAAAAATTCTTCACCTCTCTGGAAGATGATGGATTATGCTTTTACCCCAGATTACTAAAAAATCCAAAAACATGAAGAGTTTGTCCCTGATACAATGAATTTCCTATTGACACTAAACTGGCAGTGCAATGTAACTGACAAGTGCATTTCACACTTAGTTTAACATGCCTTAAAACAATCAGGTTAAAGGACCGAGAGTAAGCACAGATGTCTAAAATAGCTACTGATATTTCCCTTTCCTTTCTACAAGGCTTGACTCTCTAATAATCAACCCATTTCTCCCATGCATTTTCATGTGCTTCATTGAGTTGGACACAATCCAGACATTGACTGACTGTGCTTTGCAGCACTCGCTAAGTTTCTATTCCTTCTAGAGGAAAAAGAAACTCAAGAAAGAGAAACTTTGTGCGATAGTGCCTGAAAAAGGTATTACATCACAGGGCCTGAAAATAACCAATATGAGCCTGTTTGTCATGGGTTTGTTTCCCCTTTCTATTTGACTGCCACTAATGAGCCATGTCAGTGCAGCCAGAACAGGAGCTTCCTCTCTAAGGTTAATGTATCCATGTGTCTGCACATGTATTTAGCTTCTATTCAGGGCTTGGTCCCCATCAGTCTGTAACTTTCAGTTGCAAATCAATTGTGTTATTTGGGAATTAGATGCCCACTGGACTGATTTGTTGTTAGTGAACCTCTGATGCTCGTCCCACAGCACAGTGCCTCAAGAGCAAGAAATCGGAGCAGTGTTTGCCAAGTCCCAAAATTAAAATTAAAACACTTTACTGCCTCTCACAGTCAAAAGTTCTGCACTGTGTCAGATGCTCCTGAATTGGCATTTCCCAGGGTAAAGCATGCTGGAAGATCCCAGACACTCCAGGGGCAGAGAGAACAAAACCTTCTCTTCGGAGCTCTTGGCTCCCCTCACGAGGCTTGCTCTGATATCTCGTGCAATGTTTTGCATTGTAGTGGTCTGAGGACAGTGTGTCTCCTCCAAGCTTTTCATTCTTTTGGTTTGGGTGTTTGCACTGTCATCAAGAAGGATTGAGGTTATGTTCATTTTCATATCACTAGGACATAGTTTTCAAGAGAGAAATCTGTCATATGCTGGGAGAGGGAAGGACACACACTGCCTTATTCAAGATGAAAAGCTTCTGTTAATATGACTAAGAATTAGTCACATACCTGGGACAGGGTTCTGTATTAGACTTAAAATTCATGTGAAGGGAACATCCATAGTTTTGGCAGGAGTGGGTATTCAGTGCATTTTTCAGGGATGAAACTCAGAAGTACAGAGAAGGTCAGTTTAACCTTGTGGTTGTGGTTATGAATGAGCAAGGAAGTTTAAATTACACTGAAGGATAGCTCCTTTAGTCACAGGAGCCCATAGTGCACTCTAGATCCTTCATAAGTAAATATGAGCACTTTGTGTTTTTACAGCAATAAGCAAAATCCTAAGGCACAATGATTAGATTGTTCTTACTTAGCTTTGCTGATGGTGAAGTTCCTTATTGGCTGCTGAAGATTACAGCTATGGAGCAGGCTATAAACAGAACAGCCAGGCATTTTTCACAAGTGTGATACAGTGGGCTTTTAGCAGAGCTCTCTCCTGCTTCCTCATCATTTTAAATGACAAGCATCAAGCACAAGAGAAAAAGCTAATTACATTTGTGTTTAATCCATCCAACCGCTCATTTGAAATAGGATGGATTGTTTCACATGTCTGGCTGAATTCAGCAAAAGAAGTGGGTTCCTTCACAAGTAATTCATAGATCATGCACAGGGTTGCTTGGACATTGATCTCTGCAATTTTTCCTGTGAACCTTTCTATTTCAGACGTGTGGACACTGATGGCTGAGATTCCCTGCTGCACTGCTCCTGGTTCACCTTGGGATCTCCTACACTTCTGATTATTCCTGCCGCTTCCAAAACCCAACACTGTGTCTGTCCCACAAAATGCCTGTTCAGGGAAATCCCCAGCTGTGGTTTAGAGCTGCTCTCTGCCACTCACGTGCCCTGGTGATTTGCTGGCTGATGCTGGTTGACTGTACGTGCCTGCTCAGCAATAGTGGGACCATCCAAACCTCCTGGGGTTCCCCCGTCAACTTTTTCTAAATTGTTCCAGGAGCCTTTGACTGACTCACTGAAGCCCTCTTAAGTGAATAATAGGACATTTCCCACTGCTTTACCTGGCATCTGCTTTCATTAAGTAATATTAAATTTTTCCTTTGTAATTTAATCAGCATTTTAAAAAGCCTTAAGTCAGTAATGCTCCTACTGATTTATGCCACCAGTTGTAACAAAGATCTGAATTAGACCTTTAATCTTTATTAGCGAGGTGATTAAGTACAAAATTACCTTCTGGGAGTAAGAGCAGATGTCCAAGATACATTTACCAAAACTTAGGCAGAAAACACATTTGTGTTTCAAATGGCGCCTCATATTATAGGTGGAAATTTACCAAAACATGTAACTGTAAAACATTGAAATTATGGGGCCACCTTTTAATAAATAATGTGCAAAAAAAGGCCTTTTGTGAAGAGAAACTGCACTTTAGGCATATTCTTATTATTACTTAAACCTAAAGTCAACCAAAAGAGAAAACTCTCACTGCCAACTGTGACAGACTGCAGCACTGCACTAACAGGAAGGCTATTTTAGTTCTGAATTGGGAACTGGATTACTTATTCAAACAGTAGTTTTCAAAACTGCAAGACTGTGTTCTTGTTCCCTCCCTTTGCAGCACGTTTCCAACTGTATCCTATTCACTGCACAGTTTCAAAGGACTGTACCTTTGCTATATATACACACACACAGCACCTTAGCTTCTGAAACTGGTTTCCCCCAATTTCTGGCTGGTTTGAACAACCATGACTTGTTTCCCATTGCATCTATTTCAATAACATCCCAGCAGATGACAGCAGGCAGCTTGGACTGGGCTTCACATCAGCCTTCGGAACAGCTGCCAGGAAAAAGACAATATTTCTGAGCTACAGATGGGTACACTTAGCATGGATGTCACAGTTAGGTTCATGCTACAGCACCACAGACACCTCTGGAGATTTCCAGGAGCTTTGGGTTTCCTGCCTGGGTTTGCTGAAGTCACTGGGAGTTGTGCTACCAAATTCCTAATGAGTGGTGGATCTTGGATAACCAGTATGGATATTCCTCCTTCTGAGGAGAGGGAAAATATTCTGCTGCTGAAGTGTTTAGTAAAAGTATTCTCCTTTTACTAAAGGATCTTAGTTTATGCAAAAAAAAGAAAAAGAAAAAAAAAGAAAAAAATTGCAACAGGACATAAGATAATCAGTAGAGACGTAATTTAGATGCTGCTTTACAAGGCAAATACTAAAGGTGCTTTTCCCATCTGAGCTGAAGCTGGGGGCAGGATGAAGTGTGAGGGTAGTGAGACAAAGTTCTCTTTGAACCTCTTGGATGGCAAGGGCAGCCAGCCAGCTCTTCTCAGCTGCTGGAGAGGTCTAGGTGCTTTCTCTCCATAGGGAGGACGTGTTCTCCCACATCAGGAGAAATATGGTCATGCCCTTGAAGAGCAACAGAAAAAATTCCACTGACATAATACAACATACTCGAGTGAAGGCTGTTGCCACAGGTATTTCAGTGTCTGTAGAATAGTGGGCACTGAAGCTGGGCAGCCTTGACATGACGGAAATTGTTTGAGGCTGGAGATCCAAAGCCCTCCTTGGTCTTCCACTGCCCTGCCTTGTGAGGATTATCCTTGGGGGAAAGTTCTGCTGCACTTAAATGAAACTTGACTTGCACATTACTTGTTCAGACCGAGTACAAATGACTCATCATTTCCCTACTTTGTTTTGCCTGTTAGGCAGCCATCAGCATTTACATCACAATTGATCATAAAAGAGTAGAACCGATGTAGCAGCTCCAACCTCACCCCTTGTGAGTTACTACAGGAAATTTGCAGTCCTTCCCCAAATTCTCCACTTAATGTCCTCACTTTGAATATTCAAGGAGAAAATATTTTGAGATCTCTACATTTCTAGGCATTTCTTGCCTGTGACTTTTTCTCTGTTCAGTGGTGTTCTTTGAGTTACCAGTCCTTACGCTCACAGTTTTGGGGGAATAACGAACATGGCGATGTGCTGTGATGGGCAGACTAGCACAAAAAAATAAAAAAGTTTATAAAACTTTCACCAGTGTAGACAGAAACCTCAATGCACAGGCACAAACGTTCTTTCATGCTCCTTCAACCTGACCCAAGAGCTCCAAGTACAGCATCGTTCTGCAGCCAAGTGGCACCGTGATACAAAGATGGCACAGAGGAGTGAGACAACAAATTAGCTTTAATTACAGCAGTTTACCAAGGTCAGCTGCATAACCCTGGCCACATTTCACCTTGTTTTTGTCCTGTCTGCTGGAACCATCCTGTTCAGTGAGCTGCAGCCAAAGCACAAGGAGGCCACAGTAAGGCTCAGACATGAGAGCCCGTTCTGGGTTTGGCAGTGCCAGAGCTGGGCAGCAGAATGCTCTGCCCTCCTTGGTGAGCACAGACTGCTGTAGCTCTCCCTCTTTTTTGAGAAAATTCACTGGTGAACACAACCTAAACAATCTGGATGCTAACTCAGTTTGGAGTGGCAGGAGGCAGGGGATGAGAGACTGATTTGCAACCCGCAGACACAAGGAGCCCTGTATGCATTTCATACTGTGCAGTACAAATGGTTTGACTGCAGCCCTCTCTGTAGGAATCTTGCCTCGTTTCTTTGCCTCCCTATGTCTCTCAATACATTTTAAGATAAATTGTTATAGTTTTAAGGGTTTTTTTTTTATTTTATATCTCAGAAGGAAAAAAAAAATGTTCCCGCTTTACAATCCCAAGGGCTCAAAGCATGATCTTCTTCAAAAGTTTCACTTGAGAGATTCTGTGTTAAGAGGACTACAGGTGCCAGGATTTTAATGCATGTACTGTACAGGACTTAAGTGCTGGTTATCCTGTGCAGATGCTCCTCAGCTTCCCCCTGTCACACAGGACAAGTGCATTAGTGATATCTGGATGAATAAATACCTGCACATCCACATCACTGGAGCACTGCACTTGATTTTTCTGAGGGCACCCAATTTGTCAAGGAACCCAGAAGAAGCTGGCAGAAAGTGCCAGAATCTTGCCACAAACAGCAGCTGAGGAGGGAAAGAGAAACTCTGGTCACAAATGAGAAATTCCAGCAGCAGCTTTGCTTTCTGACGACAGCGAGTTGGTGCCTTACAAATATCCTTGCGCAGGGGAGGCACGAGAGAAAGATTAAAAGGGACAGAAGGCATCAGAGCTGAAAGTAGAAAAGTAGATGTCACAGAAACTTGGAGGTGTCTGGAAATCATATGATTTATTAATAGTGTTAAATACAGCCAGGTCTGGAGCAGGGATGAGTGGATTATGAGTCCCTGTTGTGGACGGTGTCACAGTCCATGTCTTTGTTGAATCACGACTTAGGACACCTTGCTTGGAGGCAGCTGTCTCAGCAGGCTCCTGCAGGCTCAGGAGTGCCCATCCCCACCTCCTTCCTCTTTCCACCTCACCTCAAGCCAGCATCCCTCTCTCCCAGTGGCAGGCTGGGAGGGTATCCCCTGGGCAGACTCACTGCCATCTCTCCCCAGTGCTCTAGCAATGCATTTGGGAGCTGTTGAACAAAGCAGAGGTGCAAGGGAAGCACCAGGAGCCCGTCTTTGACTTTAGTGACTGTGAGCAGTAAAATACGACAATGCTGCCAGTGGCAATGCATTTCTGTGCATTTGCTACTGTACTTCTTCCTAATTAAACAAAACAAGTTAATTAAATGTGTGAACAAAGGCATTTTACTCATTTTCCATCACAAATGATCACTGCCTGTACTGAATAGCTTTGGATAAAAGCCACTAAAGAAAAGAAAAAAAAATTGTGTGTGGGCAATGCTGTAATATTCCATCCTTGGGTTTGCTTCCTCTTCTTATTTTTTTCTCTGAACAGCAAAAATTCAGCATTTTCTTTTCTTTAAATAATCCTTCTTCTGTTGGGACAACTCCCTTTTAAGGCCAGCTTTTTGCTCAGAGGGAATGTTGACTGCACTTATAAACACCCACTTCCTAGGGTTTAGAATAGTAACAGCAACATAACCTGAACTATAGTTTCAGCAGCATGCAGCAAACACATTCAGGCTAAGGCTGGCCTACCAGCTTTTTCAGAAATGCTTCAGGAGTGTTGGCAAGGCCACTGCGTTTTTATTTGCTATCCTCACAAATTCACGTCTTTGAATACCTCCCGTCTTTCTCCCTTCTTCTTTGTAACCTTGTGGTTCTTCCATCCCTTAAGTACATAGTGAGAGTTTTTGGATGGAGCAGCAAACACTGAGGCAGGAAAATGCTGCCCTCTTTGTAACTCGGGAATTTTAGGTGGGTGCAAACTGTGATCATGAGGAAGATTTCCAAGAACTACACTGAGGACCAGATTTCACCATATGTGTATTCTGCCCAAAATAACCACTTTATCTCCAGGGAAGGTTGCAAAAAAGCCTAATGACTTTTCAGCTGCTAGACTGTCATCCCCAGTGTAATTCACTGAAACCTGGTTAATTAGCCTTGTACTTTGGAAAAAGATCTGGTGTAACATCATAAAAATAATTTCCACTTCAACCCTGCGCACTGCAGTTAAAAGTCCAAGGAGATCAGACATCAGAACTACAACCTCCAGAAGTTCCAGTGACTTCCAAATACACCCTGGGGGTTATATGGCATTAACACTGAGCATTTACAATTTACATTAACAATTGGGAACAATACTGGTGTCTGATCTTTACTGGCCCCACAGGTTACTGCAGATACCTCAGCCTTTCCAGTCATGCAGGTTTGGAATTGCTACCTGGTATTTAAGCTGTTGCCTGTGCATTTGTGCCACCTCTCAATATTTCACACTGTGACGACTCTGCCTGGAGCAGGATGTGTAATTCCAGTGCTGCACCAGCTGAGCAGATCCCAAGGGACTGATGGTGAACTTGTTCATGTGGTGATAAATTAGGAGCAACTCCACTGCAGGTGGGGACACTGAAACACACAAGCCCAGACTCGGGTTCTTCATACCTATTGCAGGGTTTGGTTTCTCACTGGATGGCTGGAAGGCTAAATGTAAGATGATCCACCCCCACCCTGCTGAAAAAAAAACCCAACAAAAAACCAAACCCAAACCCAAGAACATTAAAAAACTAAACCAAAACCCCAACACATGGAAACACATCAAAAATGCGTAGGGATAGGGGGAGGGAGAATCCTTGCTGAACACAAAACAATCTTATGCCAAATGAGTTGTCATGGCTTTACTATAACATTCCCACAAAGAGGAACAGAATTTTCTTTATTGTGAAATCTTCGTTGTGAGTCTTGCTGCTCCTGGGAAAAGTCATATGTCAGAATAGAACAGTGTTTCCAAATATGACTAGTCTGAACAGATAAACAATGAATGTCAACACAGCACTCAAGGAAGTCTCTAACTGTGGTTAAATCCCTTTCTGAGGGTTTATATTCCTGTTCTGAGAGTATTACACATAATGAACACCCATAGAGGTGCTAGCCTTTGTACACCAGACCCTAATAAACTCCACTTGGAATTCCTGGAGTCCCAGTAGCAGACAGCCAAAGCACCAACTGTGTCTGAGAACATCCTGCAGCATTATCTGCTGAGGTCTGAACTTTATATTCCATTTTCTTGAGACTGTGTGGTGTGTAAGAGTCGGAAAAAATTAATATTGCTGTTCATTTATGTTTTTCAACTGACTAAAAATCTGATGAATTTTCAGGTTTAGTCTCTTGTATATCCCACATTTGGGGGTGGAGGGGGAACAGTCCTACTCCCACTTTAGTTACTCTGGGGCAGGGAGTAAGTAGCAAAGTTCAGAGAACCACGAGAAAGCAGAAGGAAATACTCCAGTCCTGTGCCCTCTCTCATTACAAACACTGGGACCGAGTTCATCTTGTCCTTTAACAGCGGTGAAAACAAAAATGCAGTTAGGAGGAGACCCTTGAGAAGCAAAACATGATTGTAACAGTCCTGCTCCTAGGGCTGCTGCTTCCAGGAGCTCTTTAATCAACATTTAAGGAGCAGGTTTCCTACCTCAAGCCATCCTTTATTTCAGTCCTGTCTGCTTTGATCACCAAATCACAACTGTGTTTCTACTCTTCGGGTGTATGAAGTTTCACTTCTTTGAAGCAGAACAATGTTACTTTATTAGGGGAATACATCCCCCTGCTGCCCATCAGTCTAAAACGTAGGGGTCAGGACAATCCACAGGTAATAAATTTGGATCTCCCACTTCCTTGGGTTATATTCATATTTATATAGGCTGTGCCAGTAAAGACAAGAACTCTCTCTTCTGATCAGCATTCAAAGCCTTCCAAAACTCAGATCCTCTCCCCTGCCTTCCAGCTTCTCTTAAATAAAGACAGCAATGACTTTCAGTTCTCTGCAGGTTTTTCCCTCAGGGCTGAGAAGCTGCTCAGGAGTTGCAGCATTTCAGACTTCTGTTCAAATCTGATTTTCACATGGAGAAGGGGGGAGAAGGACTGGCTTTAATTTCCCTATGCCCCAACTCTGCATCTGCAAAACAGGGATGTTACAGGGCAGATGAAGATCTGACACACTTACAACATGTATTCTGGACAGCAACTTTCTTTTGTGGTCCCACAACACAGCAGAAGTTTGAATCCAAGAGAACACATTAAATCACACTGTCCTTGTTGTTAGGGGAGAACTGAAGGGAGTTTGGCCACTGGAATGGTTTTGTTTTTCGTAACACTGCTAAACACAAAGAAACCCAGGAGCTTGGCAGCCTATTCCACCATGTAAATCCATGTCTTTCTAAATTACCAGAAAGTTCACTTGAGGTCAAAATCCTCCATGAAAATTTGGCCTCTGAAATACCTCCTAACCAGTACCTCAAATCCCTTTTTTTTTTCGCATTATTCACCATAGGTGAAGAAAAAAATGGAGTACCACACCAGCCTTTGAGAAGGGCATAAAAGTTTCAGGGGACTGATAATGAGGCCAATGTAGCAATAACTGAGAGCAGCTAAAACATCCATCAGCAGCCAAGTCACACCCGGGCTGGATATCACAGCCAGGAGGAATTGGGTGGCAGAAAGGATGAAGAACCTTCTGCAGAGCACTGCATTTTGGCCGTTCAACAACAGGTAGGGCTCAGTGTCACATCTTTAGCCAGCTAATCTGTCTGTAAGTAAATAGAGGGAGGCTTTAGGAAGGGTTTTTGCAATTCCTAATCCTACACCTGATGAGTCAGTCCTGCTACCACGGTGCTTTGCAGCAGTTGCCTGGGCTCACAGAGGTTACAAAAGGCAGTGGCAGGTTTGTTTACTTTCACATTCATTCACTTTTGGCTTATTCGTCGCTGCAGCTACAAAGTTCTGGTAGTTTTGGCTGTGCTGCTGTGATTGTAATGTTTTTTATGTGGATGTTTTGCATGTAATTGCAGTTATCCAGAGTTACCTCATTGCTCCAAGAAGTGTATATGAGACACTGCTGTGTGAAGTCCGTGAAACAGAGAAGGTGCACTCAAGAAAAGAACAGCAGCTCCTGGTCTCAGCATACACAGTTCAGGTGTTGATATTCTTCTCAAAAACAGGCTCAGCCCACCTGCCTAGACTATACAGGCAACCAGGGAACACTCACAGGCAAACAGGAAGAAAAATACTTGAAGTGTCTGGTATAACACATATGTCCAGCAGAGCAGTATACTGAATTTCTAGAGGTGGGGGAAGAGAATGCACAGATCCAATCCTTCCTTCTACAAGATAAAACAGGTTTAAAAAAAAAAGGGAAAGTTTTCTACACTCTTCATCAACCCTTCCCTCACATCTTCATCATGTCTGCCCCCTCCACAATCCTCATCACCTACCCAGCCAGTGGTCAGCCAGCCTTGGAGCACAGAAAAATTACTTCCCTAATGATTCAATCCAGGTCCCTTCAGAACTCTGCACTCTAAAGAAAAACTAAGCTTTAAATGTTACCACCATAATGAACAAATTGATATAAGTGTGCCCCCTGCAATTTACTTCTCTTTCTGGAATTGGTGTGAAAGTATTTCAAAAGATACTGTTTTCTTGTAGGTAAAAGGAACTGGAGATTCACCGTATTAGTGATTCTGCAAGTGTCTTTAGATGGGAGAATTAACACCTACAGCAGGCAACATGATTGACTTGCATCACAGCACCACTACCTTTCAGGAGCTTGACAGACACTAATTTTGGAAAGGTGTTTTGCATGGAAGACAGGCATTCAGAGCACGTGGAAAATTAAATACATGCGGGCGTTACTTAGCAACCTACAGAACAAGACTTTCAGAGTAGATAGAAAAAAAAATTACCAACTTGAAAGGATAAAGTTTGCTAATGTGTAGGAGCAGCAGCTGCTCTTCAAAGCCTTCAAACCAAAACTCACTGCTGCACACGAGAGCCAGTCAGAGCCACAGCACTGCCTTAGAGCAGGCTCCCAAAACAATGCAGCATTTTCTGTGAGCTACAACCAGGAGCTGTAAAGCCACACAGCAGGAGAAAGACACCAGCATTAAACTGGATTCTCAAGGCTTTCCACAGTTTTGGTTGAGTAGCTGGCTAGGCAGGCACAGGACAGATTCAGGAATTGCAGAGCTCTCCAACGCCAAGGACCACTTGAGCTAAACACCTCCTCAGCAGAGCTTTGTTTTGCAAACACCCACAACCAAGGTCTCGTTTTTCAGTTTATTGTACAGAACACATCACGCTACAAACAGCCCCACAGGCAGACGGGCCCTGTAGCACTGAATAGCAGCAGTTCTGTGCTACAGGATTTGTGCTACAACCCTCTGTGAGAGGCCCAGGGACACCTGATAAAGGAGCCAGGGCTGTTCATCTTGCCTGAAACTCCACTTCAGGAGGCCAGGGGGAGATTTACAGAGCAAAGATGCACAAGCACACCAACATCATTCAAGTCAGACACCAAAGCACGTTGTGAAGAGGGTACTTCTGGTGAGGAGCCTCAGGTGTGTTTATGCCTTTGGAAAATGCTCCCTCACGCTCAGGGAAAGAAAATGTGCCCGCTGGAAGGTCTCCAAAAGACTGCTGTGAAACCCTCAACACCTTCCTTCTGCCCTGACCTTCCACAGGTAACTTTTCAGGGAATTCCTTGGTGCTGAGCAGAGCTGGGAAAACAGCCCCAGCCACGCAGTCCCCAAAAACAGCTGTGCACAAGACACAGAATCTGCTCAGTTACCCAGGACAGCAACACAAGTCCAAATTACAGGTTTCCATAGTTTAATTACAAGCCACCTATCCAACGGATGGAGCTCTCCCATTAGGAATGGCTGTTCACACTTTTGGGCTTTTAAAGCAACCCATTCATTATTCTGCTCTACAAAAATCATAGTTTTGGGTTTTGGTGCCTCTGCCTCAAGTTTTATGTTGGTTATTGCCATTTTGGCAACTGCAGGGTTGTTTGGATTTTTTTTTCTTTTTTTAAAAGAAACTTACAGAATGCATTTTTTGCTATGTACTGCTATGGAAGGATATGCTGCAAGTACACCAAGGTTGGGCTAAATGTATCCTCTCAATCTTGATTTGCATTGATAGAATAAACATAGCCAAGAAAACAAAGCTTAGAGTCTACAGAAGTATTTGTCACAGAATAGAGAAATAGTAGGCAGTGAGGCTTTCCTAGCAGTTATCTGGAGCCAGAAAGTAAAAGTATTGTTCTTCCTGCTATTAAGATTTAAATAGATATTCAAGTCAATTCTAAAAGCAAGTCAGGATGGGAAGAAATATCAGTGTGGGAAGATATTACATAAACTGAGATGCAACTGAAAATAGAAAATTAGGAAAGTACTGTGATCCTCTTCAATCTACAGGTCAAACAGACCCAACTGCCACTATTATCTTAGTTCCCATTATTTGCTTGGGCAGGAAAGAGGGGGCATTTGTGGGAAATCAAGTCTGACTGCCAAACTCCAAGCTCTGCATTTTGAAGGGCTATAACCGAGATTTTCAGCAGCTCTGTCCTCACCATTTACTGCCTTAAAACTCCATCCTATTCCACTCCCTGCCACAGGGGCAGACACACCTTCCACTATCCCAGGTTGCTCAGAGCTCCATCCAGCCTGGCTTTGAACACTTCCAGGGATGGGGCACCCAAAACTTCTTTGTGCCAGGGCCTCACCACCCTCACAGCAAGCAGAGGGTGCTGTGAAGAGAGGGACAGCTCTGGCCAGGCAGGAGCCTTGGTCTCACTTTCCTGTCTGAGAAACAACATCCACCTCAGGTCTCACACTCGTGAGCCTCACAGCAGAGAAACATCAGGAAAATACAGCCATGGGTGCTGCTGGGAGGGAAAGCACAAAGGCAAACTCTGAGAACCTCGCTAAGGTTGAACAGGTGGAAAATGTTCTGTCACAGGATCCAGCTTCTTCCACTGAAGCTGAAGGAGAACTTCTGGCTGCAGTTAGCAGCAGTTTAACCAGGGGTAGTAAAGGCACCCTCAGCAGGGGAGAGGAAGGAAGAGTCGTGCACTTATGCCAGTTTCACTGAAATCCAAACAGAAGGAACAAAAAAAAAAAACCTAAAAAAAAGAAAAATAAATATCACAGTGGGAAGAGTAGCCACTTTTACATGCTTCCATCAGCTATGCTAGACACTGAAAACAAAGTAAGAAGCTCAGAGTAAGGTAACAGAGGCAAGCGTGTGGAGTTTTTTTCCTTTTTTTTTTTTTTAAGATTTATTTTATTTTAAAGGTGTCCATATACAAAACCAAGTAGCATGACAGAAAAATAAGAGGAACCAGAAGTACCTGCCCACAAAGGGGATTTCAACATGGCAAAGTTTAACTGAAACACAGTGGGGAAGTGAAACTGAATAGGAGAGGGGTTTGATGCTGAACATGAGGCTGATTTGCTCTTCAATTCTTGATGGTGTTTGTCACATACACAGAGGTACCTTATTCTGACACGAGTCCTTAAGGGTCGAGGTGAACAACCACAAACAGAGGAACAAAGCAATGCTATAAAAGCTGCTGATATCTTAATACTGCTGAAGCTAAATGAGCCACAAAAACACAGTAGAGTAACTTGTTACCACTTTTAGGAACGTTGTGCCTATGCTGGTCAGGATTTGGGAGGTTACATGGAATGAAACATCAGTAAAACCTCTGAGAATGTGCCAGTTAATTGAAGAAAAAGACTCAGCTACAGCATAGTCCCTACCAATTCTGCAAATCAGGGATGCAGATACCAACAGACTGGCACTAGGGAAAACAACATAAAGCAAAGGATAAATACTTGTTCAAACTTAACAAGCACTTTTCAAAGCTATCTAGACAATTCAGTTATTTCAATAGGGAGTGATTAATTGTGCCAACTACTGGCTGTTGGTAATTGTCTGTACATTTTTACTTAAGGTACAAATGCATAAGTGAATGTGCATTTTTTGAGAACAGTCAGGCTGACAAGTATTGAGGGGCTGTCTACATTAGACATTGTAATGAACAGCTTTATAGTCCCTTTATAGGTCCTAACAACCTGGTGAAAACCTAAGTTTGATGTAAAAAAAAAAAAAAAAACAAGAAAAGACACAGTTCTTTGCATGAGAAGTTTTATTTGTTTTAACAAAATACAGAGTTTTGAACAGGAGCACTCACTTAGGAGCCCTTCAGCCTCCTGAACACTGCCCTTCCAGAGGAAGGGTTCTGGATGCCTGCTGATCTAAAATCACCAGCCAAGCCATCCATTCCTTCACATCCAGCAGCCATCAGAACTCTCCAGATTTCCATGGGGAAATGGCACAGAGCTCACCAGGGAAGGGTTAACAGTACAGACATGTGATGTACAAGCTTCTCCATTTACTGCTGTCACTGCAGGCCTGGGCTGGAGGGACAGCAGTCCCCTGCTATTCCAGGTCTAATGGTCTCAAACTGAAACTGCCCTTTTCCTCACTGCATGGCTGCATATGCTGCACAAGTGAAGCATATTAGGTTTGGTGCCACTAAATGACAAGAGATCCAGCTCCAATCAGCGCTCAAGACATTCCTCCCCAGTTATTTCTAGGCACTTCTGTATATAAGTCAAGCTATACACAGCATACTTGAAAAAAAAAAATACAAAAACAACAAGTCATGCCTATAAATAGCTCCCCACTACTGCCTTTTCCAAAGAATTCCATAACTGTACAGCACACACACAGATATAGATTTCCATCTGAAGATTTTGGGAAAAAAAAAAAAAAAAAGAAAGTGAAGCACCATTACCAAGGGAAACTAATGGTTACTCAGACAGCAGGCATTAGCTTCTGCCTGACATCTACTCATGCTCAGGTGTTTCCACACTTCAGTTCCTTGATGTTTTATCCTCTTAACTAATTTCAGATCTACCCTGTCTCCAAGCTCTAGTTGACACCAGCTGGATCCCTTGTGTGAGAAGAGAGGGGGAGGTAGCAACTGGACATGAATGGCACTGTCTTTATCAGACATAAGGGAGGTAACTTGACCAAAAAAAAAAAAAAGTGTAGACAACCCTCCACTTGTATTTCCAGGCAGCTGGAAACCCAGCAGACAATGTAGCTGTTGCTTAACAAACACAGAAATCTACATTGTATGCCAGGTTCATGCCCCAAACCTGGACAGTCTTCACACAGAACTGATAAAAACCAGCTATGCACACCCAGTTCACAGTGTGGTTTCCTTCCCTAACACACTGTGGGTATGCAATCAGCAAAGGTGTTTCAATACCTTCCCTTTGCAGGGGAGGTTAAAGAGCCTTCACCAAAAAAAAACAAACAAACAAACAAAAAAAAACCTTAAAAAAAAAAAAGAAGTCCAGCTATCTTCTTAGCTCAAATTTGCAAATATTCTCATTGGTTTTGACTACTGTAAACCCCAGGACTAGGCTACAGAAAAGCCTGTTGCTTTCCAATCCACAACATCCAGGTATTTAATCTGATTCCCACTGCGAAGCAGATCCAACAGATATCCAATCCTTTATTTGGGGCCACACCTCAGGCGTGAACTTGTTCTCACTGTGAACTTGTTCTGCACCCAGGAGAGAAGACACAAATCCAACAAAAAAGTCTAGACAGGAGGTAGGAGATGTCATCAGAGACCCAGTAGCCAGATGTAGCTGCTGATTGTAAAGACAGAATCTACACTGACTACTGAGCGACTGATGGGCAACTACAGGTTCTGGGTTGATTGATGCACAGCATTAATCCAAAACGACCTGCAGAAACAATCAGGAAAAGAACAGGAATTAAAATCAGTATGTGAAAGAGGTCTGCAGATTAGCCTTCGTAAAGAAAGAATTTTCCACCATTGGTATCACACAGATTTCTTGTGGACAGCAAACAAAAGCGTGTTGCCAGAACAGTCACCTCAGGTATGCAGTCACTGGCTTTTAGAGTTAAGTAGTACTCAGAGTGTTCTTACATCTTCATTCTGAAATAAACCCTTTCACCCCCATGAATTACTAAAGACTTGCCCCCAAAAAAGCAAATAATAAGAACAGCTCACAAACGTGAAGTAGAATAATAGCAGAAGCAAAGTCACGTTAAGTTTCTTCTTAATCCTCCAACAATATTGTACAAAATGACATAATTCATGAAAAAACCCCATGAATTATGTAAAACCAGGCTGTTCTTAGTCTGGCAGAAAGGGCATTCAGTAGATAAAAGAAAACTTATAAGCATAGAGGCAACCCTGGAATGGAAAGCATATCCCACACATTGCAGTGGGGAATAAAGTACAACTCCTGTGTAATTTAGCAGAGGTGAGGGAAGACACTTAGAGTCAGTTTCTACCAGGAATCAGCCCAGCACATCAAGTCTTTGCATAAAAAGCTCCAGCTCATGGTGGTTTGAAATTCTTCTGTCTCTGTTGTTAAATGAAGAAATCCTGGTTCCTTCTCTGCCAGCTCAGGAACTGCCCCAGCCCATCTGAGAAAAATCCCAAGGGATGCATGCCCAGCTTGGCCCTTCCAGGGGTGGCTGAAACATATTCCAGGTAACTCCTTGAAGTCTTGTACGTGTTAGGATTTTCATTGCAAGAAATGTCATTATTGGTAAAAACAAATAAAAAATGCCCATCAAGTTAGAACTACTCATAAAATATTTCAAGTATTTGTTTAAATAAAACATTTATCTGGGAACTGGGAAGACTTTCAACTTCAATGACAGAGTATTTTAATAGCCATCAGCCTGCCAAGTTGGTTTTTTTTTATTTTCTCCTTTTTAAACACAGAATCATAACCGACTGTAAAAATTTTTATGTATTTTAAATAATTTATTTTTGGAGCACTTTTACCACTAATGTTTGATTAGATTATAGCAGTATCAGCAGTGATTCAAGTGTGGTCAATTGCAAAGGAAATAAGAGAACAGCTTGCTGTCAGATACTTCTGGAAAAGAGTGGTAGTCACTATGCCCCCATTGTCATAGAATCATGCATGCACTGCTGAACTTTTTTTCCACAATAGGGTTTCACAAGTAGCATTCATCAATGATGAACAAACATTATTTAGCCCCTGTACAGTACCTATGCCAACCTCTGGAGCTTACAGAACAGGGAGGTTTCCCAGGAATAGGTACCAGAGGCGCTGAAGCTGGGAATTGAACATGGGCACTTCTCTGCTGGAGCATTCACCTCAGTGATTTGCACAACTCATTCACTGCAAACCTGTCCACTTCTCCCTCCTTCTGTGGGCAATATTTTCACCCTTCCCTGGCTTCAACCCTCCTCAAGACAAGCCAACACAACCCACTGCCCCCATGCTGCAGCTTAGAGAGAAAGCCATGTCCACCCTCAGAGCACATCACTCCCGGCTTCCCTCTCAGCCAGGGCCCAGCAGCATCCAGAGGGCAAAGGATCATCCCTCCTGAAACCAAGGGAGACAGAGCTTTTCCACCACAGGATTTGTGGGCTTGGGGCCACTCAGAGGAAAATATCTCCCCTCCCATCCTCAGTCAAGCAGGTTCTGGAACAAGCCAGAGAAAGCACTGTCACTGTGCCTTCAAGCAGAGGCCAAGAGACTCAGACAGCAGCTTCATGAGACCTTTGGTGGTACAAATGTTATTTTTCAATTAGAAATTTTTTATTTGAATGAAAAAACTTTTGGTTTGTTACATTATCAGCTACTGTGTCATTTGTGATTTTTCGCCACAGCCCCTGCAACTTTAAGAGGAAAAGTGAGGTGAGGGGATGAGCAGAGCCTTGAACCCAGATGTCACTCTCTGTTTTAGGACAGGTGATGCTGGGGGACAGCTGGTGAGTAGTTTTGTAAGGACCCTCAGACTTCTGAAGTTCCCCCAGACCTCTAAGGGTGTGCATTGCACTCAGCTTTATCCCAGCCCTAATCAGGTCTGCAGGAAACACCCTCAGATGAGAAAGGGTTGGGTCACTTCAAATTCAGAGCTCCTGCAGGAAGGGAAAGGGAGGAGGGGTTTGTGAACACCTCAGAGATGCAGCAGCTCTTTGCACATATGTAACCTGAAGCCTCAAGCTGTACCATAATCCTGAGCAGTGCCTGGGTTTGGTATTTGTGCAGACAGGAGTCTCACTGCTTCATGAAAGCAAGAAATACCAAGTTACTGAAAAAAAACCCCACCATCTGTCATCATCTAAATCCAGCAGGCAAAGCTTTTGACACTGGTGAACTGTTCTAATATAAAGGTTTATTGCCAAAAAAAGAGATACATCTGAGCCCATCACAGTATCATGCTAAAATTAGAAAGAAACCCTACTGGATGTGTGTTGTGCATTAAATACAAAGGCAGGTGACTAGAAAACTTGTAAATCACCTCCTGGCACTCACACCTTTACTTGTTGAATCAAGGTGTGCTTAATATGATTGAATGTTCTTCAAGTGCATCAGTCAGGGAAAGAAACACAACAGAAGCATAGGCCACTATTCTTTTTCTGGTTTGGATTAAACAACTTTTAAAATCAAAGGTCTAGATGTGGAATTGATAGGAAGGGGAGCAATCAGGTTCTCATCAAACAGCTCTGCTGTGAGAGTCACATCTTGGGTTAATACATTCTAAGCATAGGGATGGCACTGACAAGAATTAAAATCTGTAATGAAAGGGGGGGAAGCTATTCAGTAAAAATATTTTGGTGGGTGGGGAAAGGAAGAAGGGAAATACCAGCTACTTGTGTTTGGACAATAGCTCTTCCCACGAAGTCGCTGAATTTGGTAAAATGTTTTTGTCCTGGACAGCACAGCCACAGGTGTCAAGTGAACTGAACACAAAGAAATAAGTGCCATTTTACTGGTTTGCTTAGAATCCATACTGTGATATTTACAAATGGAGAAGCTGGATGCTTTTAATAATTTTTTTTTTAAAAAAAATCATTACCTGGATGCTGGCTTCAGTAACTTCCCAAACAAAAGCAAGCCAGCATCCCTGCAAGTCCAGAGCTGACAGTTTCACTGAGATTTAATAAAGCCATCACCAAGGACAGCCAAAACACATAATTTAGTGCACTGGCACTGCAGTTGAAGAAATATTTCCCCATGCTTAATGCACAACACAATGGAATTTCAGCATTTACCAAGCATGCCAAGAACTTCTAATTACCTAATATGAACTTAGGCAAAGAGCCATTCTGTCTTGAGTTCTGAATTCAGTAAAACAGATCAGTGCATTGTTTCAAGCAAGTAGGCACAGAGGTTCTAAAGGAAATGCATAATCGTGGAGTTCAGCTCTGCACTGCAATACACACCACTTAACCAAATGGGAAAGTTAATCAAGGCAGTAACTTTTCTTTTTTAAAAGCCCACAATAATGACACAGAAGGTGAAACCAACATTAAATACAGGTGTCCAATTAAAACTTATTCTCACACACATGAATTCCTCTGCAGTTACATAATTATGCCAGAGCCAGGATATCTCTGCAGCAAAGCATGTTTTCAGTGATCCCAGCTCCTGCATACCTCAGACCCTGTGACTGTAGTGGTCAAACCCATTCAGACCAGCTGATGGTCACTTGACTCTCTGCACTATTTATACATTGCTCTATTAAGTGAAGCCTCTGATTGGGCTGAATAGATTTATGAAAATCCTGCCCAAGACATTTCTTAAATTGCTTTGCCGGAGAGCACCAGTATGAGCAAGCCTAGGGAGGTACAGAGTTGGCACAGTCCTCTAGAACAACTTCCTAAAGGCAAAACCACTCTCATTCTCAAAGGCCAACTAACTCGCTTTTAAAATTTGATTGCTGATAAATGCAAACACAGGTACCTTTAACCAGGACCTATTTTTGCATTGACCTCAGAGCCATGGTCTTTGAAGGATTTGATACAGATAAGAAACTGGCTTAGCTGCAAAAATCCATAAAGGATGCTGTAAATAATGACTTATTTGAGCACACAAAAAAAGGACCAAGCCAAGCTGTAGACTAATTCAACATATGTTTTACAGCCATAATAAAACAAGTCTCATGAGGAGTTTAGCAAACTGTTCACAAAATTGATGGAATAATGAAGCCTGCAGCTTTGAAGGGTGGCACAAAACTTCCATGGAAGGGTATAAGCATGAGTTAAGGTCCCTCAGCTAGGGCCTTCTGTATGCTAGGAAGTAATGAACTAAATTTCTATAATGCCTGCATTAGGACCACACTGTTCTGCAAGTGAGCAACATTCAGTTGTCAACTATTGTTAGTGCATGCTCACACCCCAGTGTATTATAACCATCCTCTGGATGGTAATAGAATGTGAGAAACTGAATTAACTTATTCATCAAATCACAGTTTTATGAGCAGCAAGGTAGAATTTTATATAAAGGCTGCAAACAGTGCCAGTGAAGTTTCTGTTTAGGCACACAGTGTTGAACAAACACCTTGCCAGAGGATTCCAGCTCGGGTTTTTACAGGACATATGGAAGGTAGCACAGTGCACATGAAAGGTATCAGAGAAACACCCACAGCCAGACCTGCCTGAAGGGACACAAACCAAACATTTCTAAGCATGAGGCAGGGTTACAGTGCAGGCGATTTCCAAAGCACAGAAAGGTGGAAAAAAAAGAGTGAAAAAATTTGTATCCTGGGTTCCTCTCAGCAGTCACAGTGTACCACTGCAAGAGGTTTGCCAGACTCACTGCACAGGAGCATTTCAGGCACATGTCAGGGTGTAGAACATGTGCAGAACAGACCCACCCAGCCATTCAAGAAGCAAAGAGCTGGTGCTCACAGCATATCAATATTGTTGTAGTAGAGATGTTAAGGATTCAACAGCCATCAAACAATTATTTTATAACTTTCTTAGCTAGCTTAATTCTCTTTTTCTAAACAGCATGTGTGCACCTTACAACAGCACACCCCCAGCATGCCAAATACCAACAATTTGACTAGCAATGCAGCTGCAACATGAGTAGAAACAAAATGGGTAACCACAAAAGGTTGTATTTTAGTGCAGATATGAGTCAGCTGAAATAAAGACTAAATACTAATAACTTCTGATGCTAGGTGAAATTGTCTTCATCTGTTGAGAGAGGAATTGTCTGCTCCACAGACAAGCCTCTCTCAATACCCCTACAGCATATAATCTTTGATGGCTGGGCTCTGAAAGCCCTGCTATGTCCTTACCATGCAATTCAATTCAAGCTACCACTCAGTTCCACCCTCTACAGTACCCAGTCTGTGTGGAAAACAGGGGCCCTCATCTTTAATGACACAGTTATTTACTCATGCTGGATACTTAACGTGCAGAAAACATCAGTGAAAGAAAATACCAGCATGAAATGGCAAGCACCTAGTAAACAAGTGGAAGCTCACCAGGGATGAGACCAGTTTGATCCAGAAGTTGGGTAACAAGCCAAGTGCCAGCAATTTCTAAGACTAACTCACAACACTGACAAGTGTGATCCTTCTGTATCCTTCTCAAGGACCTACTTTAAAGATAATTACTCTTGTAAGTGCAGTTAGTACTTACTTTAGAGCAGAACAGCATTTGTGTTACTTGAACTTCACAGAACAAGGCACTTGATTAGTCAATTATGGAGGTGATGTTACAAAGCTCCCTGGTCCTGTATCACACCCTAACACGCAACAGGAGGGTGGTGAATATAAATTCATTCACTGTCCTGTTGCCCATCATCTCCTACTTGCCTTCCTGTCTATTCAGCTGGGGAGGTAAACAGACCCTCTCTCTCCCCCTTTCAGTCAAGTGCAATACAAAACTTAAAAAAAAATCTATGCTGAGAACTTAAAATGTTTCTGGTCACCTCCCTGTGTGCTACAGGGAAAGTTAACTCTGGCCCCCAAGCAGACCTGGGTAAGTGGGGAAAGAAAATAACTACCTAGATAGGTGTTTTAAACCAATTAATTGTAAGCCTATAGGATTATGAAGCTGGGCTACTAGCATGGCTTGGGCATTGTTGTGCCTTATGAATCAGCAGTACTCAATTTATCCCTCCAAGCCATGCAGTTTAGATGACAGCCACCTTTCTCCCCTGGTAGGTGCTAGAACCATCCCAAAACCCAGAGCAAGTCCACCCAAGGTATCACAGTTATCTCATACAACGGCTATCTTTACCTTGGAAACACAAGGCAGTAAGTTACAAGTGTGTGAAAAAAAATGCAGAGTCTACAGCATCAACAAAAACACACATATAGTCTTAAGGTAAACATCAGAAAAAAAAAATCAGGGGGCATTAACACCCTCAGAAGCCTGGAAATCTGAACATAACACCCAGACTACAGTGCAGACACTGTTAAGGCCTTCAAAAAATTTGAAATTAAACCAGAATTGGTGTTTTAGGTAAGTGTTCTGCAAATTACTTAGAAGATGAAGCACCTTTCAACCACCAAAAACAAGGTTTGCAATTCTTCGAGTGTTAAGAAACCTTTTCAAGAGACATCTGAAAGCCAAAGGCACATTTTATCTTGCCTGAAGATTATCACATGACAACAGCATGCTACTGTGCCACAGAGACCCAAATGTGTGTGTTTATCCCACAGCTCACATGACTTTGCTTCCTTTAGACCATAAACAGTGAAGAGAAATATGTTTAGCAGAAGAGCAACAGGTACAACGTACTAAGAAGCTTCCTAAAATAGGCACCCACTCTACAGAACCCAGGGTAATATTCACTGGTATTAAATCTGCATGAAGTAGTAGTCACCAGCAAGTCACAGGCAGGTTACAAACACCAATTCACACAGCTCTGGATAGGCAAAATTCTGTATTTAACTCAGGAGAAAGCAGGAATAGTGATGTGTAAGGGACAGTGGCATCAAACTAACTTCTGAAGTTACTAAGATTCTTATTCTGAATTGGTACACCCAGGAACACTGAGGAAGAAGTCACAGAGTTCTAGCTTTACAACTTGACCAGCAGAGGAGTTTTGAAGTACACAGAGAACTGAGGGTCCCTGGGGAAACAAGAAGATTGCGTTTTACTGAAACAACCACTTAAATGAAGATCCTCTGCTCCTCCCACATAAATACACACACACTTCACTGGAGTCACCAGGTAAACAAGGACAAAACAAGTGCCTGGGCAGGAGAGATAGATGGCTTTCAGCACTGCTTTTCCTTCCTTAAGCACTTCAGCAGAAAGTTTGGATCTGGGACTGTATTACAGGGGCCACCAGCTGAGTTGTGTAATAAGGCCATTAACATTTGAGTGACACGTGTAAGTCAAAGCCAGGCTGCCCTCTCATGCTTGACATCATACAGATAATTAAGAGGGAGGCAAAACACGGGGCTGCATCCGTCAGTGCAAAGGCAGTTTGTACACAGCCAGTGCTAGCCAGTAAGCTTCTAGAAAATGTCACAGTAACTGTGCTAAAAAGGCACAAAAGTCTGGGATAAGTCTTAAATGGGATCCTGAAGAAAAACCATACACTCACGACCTTAGCCGGTCAAAAAAATTCATGTGAACACATTATGATATTAAAATTTAACTTTGACTTTATCCCTTTTTTTTTTCAAAAGGGGAAATACAGAACCTGGAAGAGAAGACTGAACTTATAGAAATATTTTGTGCAAGTGATATAACTCCCACAAAACAGAACAGAGGAGGCACCAGCTGGAGAAGCATCTTCTCTTGTGGTAGATACAATCTCCAGGCTGTTTTACCCACTCAGAATCTTGCCAAGATTATCTTTTAGTTTTTCCATAACATGAACTGTTTTTAGACCATCTCCAAGAAAAAGGCAAAAATTAGCCCAGGACTGTTGTGTAAGATGTGACTGGAAAGAACAGAAAAGTAACTCAGACAAGTATCCAATTAATTGGGATACCTCAAGAATCTCAGGAATACTCAAAAATTCAAAAGTATCTCCAGGACAAACAGGAAGAAATATTGCCCTTCACCAAGGTGACCTTAAAATGAAGAAGGCAAATTTATTCAGGGCAGGCAGTGACTATGGTGACAGGAATTCACAATACTGAGAAAAATAATAAGGACAAGCATACCAGTGGGTTTGAACAAGGCCTCTTGAAGGGAAATCCTGGATAGTATGGAGTATCAGTAATATCTAATCGTGTATGGATTGCTAATACTCAGGTTCAGGCTATGACAAAACAGCCAGACCACAACAGTCATAAGGTGGTCTCAGTTTTGAGCTGTGTATTAAACAGTATCCACCACCAAAGCTTGGAGATTAACACCCCACTACTACAGTGTGTAGTGGTGGACAGTGATTAAACCCCTTCTGCAATTTGAGAAGGTCTCTGGGAGAGTTATGAACACCATGTTACAACACCAGATTTAACTGCAGCTTCTCATGACATTCCTGCTGTGGCCTGAATCAGCACTGCTTCAGGAGTGTGTGACTACAGGTTCCAAGTGGAGAACTCCACTTGAAAAGCCATTATTCCTGGTTCCCAACACACACTTAAAGCATCAACTCAAAGCAGACTGTATTATAGAAACCCAGGCTCTACCTGCCCTATTTCACCCAGTTTGACTTACTGCAATGCCCACCCATTAGCCACTGTTAAATTCAGCTACTTAATAGGACATCTATTCTAAATGCAAGCATTACCTGTTCTTACTCCTAGAAACACAATTGCAGAGCAGGAGTAAGTCCTGGTTATTCCTCTGAGAAGTTTTAAGGGCTCTGTGGGATTGTTTGCTTTTTTTTATTCCAAGTAATTTTAAGGTATTCAAGTATTGAATTAGCCACAGTAGGTTGGAATAAACAAGAAAGCATTTTTGAATCAGGCCTACTCCAAACTCAACAACTTTCTGCCCAAAAGAGCTCTTTCATAATCAGAGATGCAGCATGAAGAGATGACAGCTGAGTATTCTCTTAAAGGTAGGGTTTTAAAGACCAGGACAGCGAGGATGAGCAAGCAACCCAAAAACTTGCGGTACATAAGAACACTACAAGCATTTCAAAAGAGCAAAACTCAAAGCCAACTTGAGTACGAATCAGCAAGCAGAGGATAGAGACCAACCATTTCAGATGTGTCTGCATCAGTGTTGTGAATGAAGACAGCACTGCAGAAAAGATTTCACAAGTGAAGTGGTCTCCATCTCCCTACAGCTGCCAGACACACTGACATAGGTGTGTCACTGCATGCTTTGTTGGTGTGAGAAGAGAAACATCAGCAGCAATCTCTGCAATAAGCACAGAAGTGGCAAAGAATTTTAAATTCATGCACAGTAGCTTATCTAAATGCAAGGTTACCTGGACAAGGAAAGTAACATTCACTGCAAAACACTGTACAACAGTCAGGAATGTGTCAGATGTATTGCTGCAATCAACTTTAATCTTTGAAGCAAAGCCTTTACAACTAAATTCCTACTGCAGGTCAAGATGACATTGAGAAAACTTAATTTAACAGAAATGAAATATGGCCATATGAAATTCTCACACTGCATACTTTTATTCTTACTATCAGTTGAAGGAAATATTGCCTTTGTAGCATAACAGCTGTTAAAAATTCTAAATATTATCAAAATGTATTTTAAAAACACCAGGTAGATTTATACTGATAAATCATTTGGTGAAGTCAAATTAAGCCTGGCAGCTTGTAATCCACAGCAGCAACACAAGAAGTACTATCAAACAGCCAGAATCATTCATCCTCACTTCTTTCTAAAGATGATGGGGAAACCCAAATAAAAACACATGCATGAACACTTCTGATAGGCAGGCAGCAAGGATGACAGGCACTCCTGACTCTCCATTCTGTGTCTGCTAATGGCATGATCAGCTTCAGAGTAAGTCTTCTTTTTACCTCCCTGCTCACAAAAGATTCACAGCTATTGATGTGAACACTATGCAACAAAACTCCTTTTTCCTGTCAAGTGTTGTGAGGAAGGCTCAATGCTTTACTAATAAAGCAGAGTCACTAGTTTACAAGCTTTAGAGTTATGGATAACATAGCTTTGCCACTCTAGTTGTTTTGCACCTATACAGCACAGTCAGCACTGTAAATAATGCACAGATTTCCAGATAAGAGACCTGAGAATTCTATGTTCCAACACAGGTTCAAAGCATTTCCCCATCATCTGGTAGCAGCATTTTCTTCTAAATGAAGGGTATGTGCCCATTTGGAGACCTGCTTTGCCATTCCACTATAGCAGCCTTCCAAAGGCTCCCAGGGGAAGCATCTCCCTTTTCTTGGCAGAATGCCTCACATAGCATCACTGGATAGCTGGGAAATCCAGTGCACTGCAAGAACACAAACATCAGCACAAGTTAACAATTAGATGGCAGAGCTGCATCTATCAGTGAAGTAAAGGAAGTACATTAAAACAGTAATTTTGGAGGTAATGCCATTCAGAGCCTAGATCCTGGTGCACATAAACACAAACACTATACACACAAAAATTCCCATGGTGTAAGGCAGGAAGACTGGTAAAGCTGTTTAAAAAGAAATCATTCTGAATAGACAGAGATTCATAGTACAAGGCAGACATTTTCAGTGAAAGTAATCCCTCTGACATCTCCAAAAAGAGACTCTTAATAATTGATGCCTTCAAGAGAACTTACGTAGCTGAAGCTACATATTAAACCCCAGGAGATGCAATACAAGTGGTTTTCACCACATTCTGCCTTAAGAACTAGGAAATAACACTACAGGTTCTAATGGCTTTAACTGCTTTCAGTACTAAAATGTGGTGAAGAGCTAAATATGACCCAAAGTTTGTCAGAAGCCATTTCTAACTATGTGTGCAGCTGATGTACCACCAGTGATCAGCCACACACAAAAATTCTCCTGAAGAATAACCAGGCACTTAACCTAAATGTCAAAAAGTGCAAATTGTGAGGGAAGACATAGATGGAAGCAAACCAGCCTTCCCATCCAGCACTGCCTGAGTGGCAGGACAGGGGAGTTCAAAGGTCACTTTCACAGTTGATGTGGGTTTCCTTTAAGATGCCTGGAAAATGACTGTGCTGACCACATCCACATTCTGAAATACTTTTTTGAGAACTCCTAACGAAGCTTCAGCCAAAGGAACAGGAACTGACTCATTTGTACAGTACCCAGGCACTGCAGAGTCACACTCAGATGTTGCCCAGGGTGCACGTGGGCAGGGATAAAGCAGGCAAAGTTCACACTGCTTGGACAGACCCCAGGCTGGGATTCTGCCCTGACACACCAGTGCTCACACACACCTTCAGCACTGCAGCCTGCCACTCACTGTCAGCCTCAGCTCTACAGTTCCTGCTTCTGAACACAAATTTATGCACAGAACACAAGACTGCAAGCTGAGCTCCAGACCGTGAGCTGTCCGCAGTATTTTACTGTTTGCAACTCAAACTAGCCATGAACAAAGAGATAAAGATAAATAAGCTGTTATGTTATTACAGCCTGGATGTAGAGTGGGGGGGAAAAAAATCTAAACCAAGTGTACCTTTTAAAATGGACTTGGCTCTCTACACTGCGTGTGAATCAACTCAGCCCTAGCTATGTTTTACTGCAAGATAAAACAGTTCTGAGAGCAAAACTTGAAGGATCCAACAAATCATTCCAATATTTCCAATTCACTTGGCAGTCTTCAGTGCATGGGAAATTAGAATGCAGTGAGGGAAGCTCTGTACAGGACATATATACTACCAAATATCACCTTGCAGCTGTTAGCTATGTATAGACTTGCAGAAAACAGGCATCCCATTTAAAACTCTGCTTTCTACAAAATAGGTGTGCCACTGGGCCATTGTTTAAACCCACTGAAACTGCACTGAATCATTTCCCTGAATAGCATCACAATGAAGTGGGTGTGTTGTTTTTAAATCAAGGTGTCTGCTAAGCAAGTTCTTTTAACAACTTTTGATTATCAGCACATCCCAGAAGCATAAGACCCATCTCTGGAATTCCATAGAAATTGCACTTACAAGCATAAGATGCCAAAGAAACAACTCTGCACCAAATAAATCAGGGAAGGTAAAGGTGGGATTCCAGGAAGAAAACACTTTTGGTCTAACTACAGAACTATGCTGCCCAGGATATCCATCAGAACCTTCACTGCTCCTATCTAACTGGGCTATTGAATGCAACCCTTTAAAAGCAGATTTACCTGACACCCCAGGAATAGTTTTCCCCATGGGTTTGGCTCTCCAGGCTTTCACAAAAAAGCAATTTTATCAATAACATACAAGCTTTTTGTTTGGGGTTTCCCCCTCCCCTAAATGAATACTTGACTAAGCTTCCTTGCCCATATCTAGGCACCTTTTAATTGATGTGTACTTCTGTGGTATTGAATTGCACACTGCTCCTCCACCACAGCATTGCTTTTAACCTCAGCCAAGAAATAAGAAAGTTCCAGCAGGCAAATTTATCAGGGAGCAAAAGCATAATGGAAATGTTCAAACTAAACATGTCAATCCCTAAAGTTACAAATTACTGAGGGGCATTCTGGCTACAACTGCAACTCTTTGGGCAGAAAATCCTGGGGAAAATACAGCACTCATCTTCACCAATACAGCTTTTGTCCTCCCTCTCCTTACCAGATCAGGTAACCAAGCAGAGGAGTCCTAACAAGAGTGCAAGACATGCCATGGCACTTTATACTTCAGAGGCAATTAGAGATGCCTAATTCAAATACATTTCCACCTTCTGTACTCATTTCCTAGAGTACCATCCACATGTTTTCAGGGGGATTTTGGTTATATGATAATGGTACTACAACATATGATTGCCAAGAAAGAAGACACCTAGATAGCACAACAGTCCTAAGAGCTTTCTTTTGTGGTGTAAAAGCAAGTGGTACATCTCAGTTTCACCTTACCTAAGTTTCCCCTACCTTGCTGCTATTGCTAACATACCTGGTGGAAGACATCACCTTCCACACTCAGGAAAGAACCACTCCTCCCCATCACTCAGCCTACTGAAAACAGCTGAACAAAACCAGCAAGGCAGTTGCAACCTGGAGCATCACCCTGACACCAGCACACTCTCACTAAGTTTGCATGTGGATCTCAGAGCTTCATTCTTCCTACAGCCATAAGCCAGCTGGGAAGAAAGCACTTTGATTTTCTGAATGTGACAGGAGATTTTTGCCTTCTCCAGATGCTGTACTAAAGAAGGCTTTAGTGAGATCTGCCTGATACTGCTCAACAGTTTCTGAGCAGCTCAGACAGGAAGGAGCTCTCCCAGGTAAAGTGGTGTCGCTGGTGAGAGACAAGCTCACACTACACCTGCCTGACAAAGGGCAGCATTTTTACGTTCTGTATGTGAAGATTGGGTATCATCAGTCATTTCACCTCCTCAGCCATCTGAGCATCACAGAGCTGAGCCAGACTCCTTTAGCTGACAACAGTGGAAGAGACTGGACCACTACAGCACTCAAGTGAGCAACTCCTTTACAAGACACATAAATCACAGACAGCTTCCACCAAAAATATTGCCTGGGCAAGGCAGCAGAGTGGAAACAATGCAGCCACTCAACTTCCAGTTCCTCTCCCCAGCCACAAGGCACATCCTCCTGTCTGCTTGCACCAACAAATGCTCCCAAGACACTGCACTGCAGCTCAGTGCAGCTGGCACCTACTGAAGGAAGGTCAAAAATCTTCTAAGGATGCTCAGAATCTCTTAAGCAAGGATCAGTTCCCTGATAAAGCAGCTTAATACTCTGTCCATACTGTGGTTGCTCCTGAAACACAGAGTTTCCAACACCTCACTCTCCTTGTGCCCCACTCAGGCTTTCCCTATCACAACTGCAAACACTATTATGCAATGTACGTGAGTGCTACATTGCCTATAGTTTCCGGGAGAAAGAATAAACATTGGATTTCATCTTCATTCCACAGCTGCTTGTGGGGAGGGAGGCCTCCCATCCACTCCTTCCTCCCCTGAGGAATTTCGGAGGAGGCGCGGAGCTCTCCCGGCCAGGGCTCCAGCTCAGCCCCCGTCACTGAGCGCCCAGTTCAAACCCTGGCACCTCATCCCTGTGCCACTGCACAGGGCAAAGTACCTGCCTGCTTAGGGAGCTGGCACCCTGGCGGCTGGTTTTGCTGTTAGAGGTAAATTGGAAGCACTAATTACTGATGATAATCTAATTTTTTTTTTCCCCACTCACTGGGGACTGTGTCAAGAGCAGGCTCCCAAAAAGAAGTCTATTTGTAAGCACAGTAAAATGATTACTACTAGCACACATAAAACATATCCAGCAGAATGCTTTTACCCTCATTTACTTATTGAGAAGTCAGTGCTTTATCAGGC
Source organism: Phylloscopus trochilus trochilus (assembly GCA_016584745.2). Lineage (NCBI taxonomy): Eukaryota > Metazoa > Chordata > Aves > Passeriformes > Phylloscopidae > Phylloscopus > Phylloscopus trochilus. The sequence goes on from WQNJ02000082.1 coordinate 41,290,737, forward strand.
ACCTAAACATACTCAAGCTTTACAAGAGACATGCTAAACTGATTTAAAAAGACTTGTGCACCGACAAGTGATTAGCGATGCTACAAACATAGTCATTAATGATGAATATTTATACATTCATTAATTCATCCAGAAGCTTAACCAAAGCCATAGGTCTGAGGAGTTAAATATTTGCTGATGCTACATGAGGATCTCCTGCGTTCAAAGGCTGTCATCTTACTAATTAGTGAATTTGGATACAACTTGCAAGATTTGCCTGAAAGTTGACTCTTCCCACATGTTAACTGAATCAAGGAAATAGTTCAAAACCCATCAGATTTTCAATTATTTTAATTTCCACAGATGCCTCCTGAAACAATTAGAATGGTCAACCCTCTTATCTCCTCATATTCAAATTTTCACCCCTTTTTTTTTTTTTTCTAACTTGCTAGCACACAAGCTTCCCCTCTGTATCTGCAGGTAGATACTGGCAAACACCTCCAGTTTTTATACAAAACCAAAAATGATATCACATGATCACATTCATGTGACCATCTCCCATTCAGAGCATTCAAATCCCATTCAGTAAAGCAAACCTCCAAAAGGCTGAACCTTCTTTACCACAATATCATAACTTTTAACCAAACCTGGAATCTAAAGTAGGATTGGGTACAAGCATTATAAAAGTCTGTTCTTTCAAATGTTGTTATTCAGGGTTTTAATTTCCCTCCCCCTCCCATAAATTAAAAGGGCAAAGCAAAATGGACCTCTCAGATGAACAACTACTCCAAGTATTTGCAATGAAGGTAGAGAATAGATATCATTGCCAATAGAAATCATTTCACATGTATTGCCCAACCCCTTTGTTAGACAAGGGCACCAAAAGATTTGTAAAATACAAATATTTAATTATTCACAAGCCATCCAGACCTGTGATGTTTTCCTTAAGGTGTGAACAGCTGGCTACAAAATTTAATCCAGATGTTGCTCTTAAAATGAACACTGATTTATAAACATGCAGTTTCACCATGACCAAGACAGCTACAAGACTGTACAGCACCGTGCATCTATTTATAGGAGATATTTCTGATGGTGAAGAAAAGTGAAACATCTGGTTCAAGATGATTATGAAACAGACAAATCTCATCACGTAATAACTACAGAGCATAACTTTTCAAGAGCACAAACTGATGTGCAAAAAGGAACCCAAAATTCTGCAGGAAGGTGCTTGCACAGGTATTAGGCAGCATTATTGTAAAGATGGAGCGTAGAGTGACCATTAGAAGGCCAACATAAATTTTTTTTTCAGGATGTTGACTCTGATATCTCATTATGTAGGGAATAACTCCAGTCTGCAGATTCACTGGGAGGGTTGCATCACTGCCTAGTACTAAGAGCAAGCATGTACTGTTGTAACACGAGTAAGAGCTCACATATCCAAAATGAAGGGGGTTTTGTTCTCCCTCATCTGCAAAAATCTTTGGAGACAGCCAGGAATTTTCAACATGGATGTGACCACTAGTAAGGGCTTGGCCTAGAAAACTTCCTTCTTGGTGGTTGAGATGTTCTAGAGTTCACTTGTGCTCTCACAGAGTAATAAAGCACATTTTAGAAGTAGGGAAGAATCTGAACAGGGCTATACAAAAAGTCAGCGAGTATTTTTTCATTTGAGAAACATGTTGCTGGCTCAGTGTTTCTAGGCAATAATTCTGTCAGATCATTAGTTTCCCTGGTTCAATACCTCATCTTATAATACATAGTCTGAGCTGTGCCAATATAGTATATTTTTTTAAAAGAACAGCTACAGCTTCTTCCCTAAACTTGGATGCTTACAACAGCATAATCTGGCTGTTGTATATTATAGTCAAAGATGAAAATTTTCACCTTTATAAAGAAATCAGACTCAAAAAAAGGAATAATTTCTAGGAGATTATGGAGCGTGTTCTCCTGCGAGCCACACCCAGTCCCACCTTTCCAAATTCTGTTTAGGCAACACGATGATCTGACTTTTGAGACACTGTGAGGATATAATAGTACACAAACTTGAAAAGGAGGTTTAAAACATTCTTCTTGGACAAATAGTTTCAGTTCAAATTTATCACCAGGAACAGTCAGATTCAGCAGCATCTGTTAGGCAAGCCTAGACAAGGCAAGCTTTTCTGCTGGGAGTTGCACAACAGGCCCGTGTCAGCTATCCCTGAGAACAGGTCAGAAACACAGCCATCAGGATCTGCTTAAAAACTGTCAGCCGAACCATTTGGGCAGGATGATGGTCCAGAGAATCTCCTATGTGCCAGACAGGAGGTGTAAAAGTGAAAGAACAATTTGTAGGTCATCACTCCATCATCAACTTCAAAGCCACCCAGCAACTCTGTAAGGTTGCTTGAGTCAACTCATTCTTGAACTTTACATCATCCATCTGAACCATAAATGCAGATTTTCTGTCCTGGGACTGTTGAACTTTTAAGATGCTGCTATTTGTACCAGTAAATCACTTATTTAAATCTCTACTGCTCATCAGCCTTTATGAGCAATACAAGACTTTCACAGAAATGAGTTGATGATGATGTTCTGGCATTATGAACTGAAACCAATGATAAATCACATTTATCATATGTAGGAGACAGGGGGATTTAGATATGCACCCCACCTCAGTCTGTCCATGCAGCAGTTTAGGTTGAACTTTTTTTTTTGGTGTTGAGGATTTTCAACAAGACATTTAAAGAAATGTTAACAGCCTATCACAAGCCTATAAAATTGCTATGTCTCTTACACATGTATTTGGAAAGATGTTTCATCTTTCTCACAAATCCCAAGCAAGCAAGTAACAGAAGCTCAACTTTTCAGCTGTGTCAAGTAATTTGTAAGAATGAATCAAACATGATAACCCCCAAAGAAAATTACTTCAATCATGTTATGCTGCATTTCTGACAAGTATGGGGCAGAAGAACTATCTGCAGTACTAAAATTGCAGATGGATGAACAAAGTGTTTCTGCATTTATAGAGAACAGATTCCACCTAAAGAAAGCAGTTTTCAAACCTCAACACAACTAGAATATAAAGGGGAAAAATTTGCTCAAAGAAGTGCAGAGAAGAAAAGTAATCTAAAGGGCAACTCCTTCCTTTGCCACGTAATAAATGTAAAATATCTTCAGGGACTGGAAACAAGCATCCTTGCCTATTAAAATCTTTCCCTAAGTTAAGGCTAAATAGAAGTGCAACAGCTATCCCAGCTCCCAGTTCCTGGGCAGGGGAAGGAGTAATGTCTGAGATGGGGAACCACGGTACTGCCAAAAGCAAATCCTTCATTGCCACGCTTGGGAGTGTGCACGTGTGTTCTTCACACACTGAAATGACCTGTGGAATCCAACCACTTCAAGATGCTACAGGGTGAGGGTGGTGCACACCACACACTTGAAGGTTCCACGGCTCACTGTAGCTATCGTAACCATTCCTGTTCTCTCACTCAAAAAAACCCCATTTAGTCGCAAAAAATTAACGATATCCAGGAGGCTGGTGTGTGCCACGTGTGAAAGAGGAGAGGAATGTGACATGCACCAGCACATGGTCTGAGGACATCCAAATTAATGAGTCTGGAACTCGGTGCCATCTGACAGCTCTGGGTGTCACCATGCAGTGCTGCTCTGTCACACACGCACAGGTATCTCCACGCTGTCTTGTCATCCACATAACCAAAATATTGTGCAGAACCCACACGCTGCTGAAGTGCAATCAAACAACTGAATAAATCACGGATGGAGGTGAACCAGCCACTTAACCATTTCAGCATCTAAGCCGACACAGAGCTACAACAATTCCCCCACCAAAAGCTAATTTTACGTATTCCTCATGTTTCTCATGTTTGCCCTTCTCTACATCAGTCAGGCAACACCACTGGCAATAACCAGTAAAAACTGTTATTATGACACATAACAAAATTTACTTGTTGCAGTTAAAGTTTCAGATTCCCCCAAAGCATTTTGTAATTCCTGGCATTTTTTTTAAACAAATATTTTCATTACATATGCTCACAAAAATCAGACAGCAAAAACTTACTAACAGAATGAGAGTAAAATGTGGTTTTGCATGAGATCATATACTACAAAACGTAAGGGTTTTTTTTTTATGAATAAACTGGAACAGTCAACAGTATGACACAAACCAAAGTACAAGTAACAGACATGATCTAAACAGAATTTGATTGGAACATGTTTATTTAATTCTCGAAATTTCAGCTTACGCTTAAATCAGTCAGACCTCACCTCATACAAGTATTTCAAAACAGGTGAGCAAAACCCAGTGGGAGGGGATTGATCATTTTAATAATAGACAACAAATCGACTACAGTTAAATTCCTTTCAAGCACTGCCTACTTAAACAGAGTACTATGTGCTTTTTATTTTTGGGAGAGTGGGGGGAAGGGAGCAGGGGGACCTCTGGGAAGAATGCTAACCTTATGAATTCTTCCTCTGGAATTTTAATTGGTAAATCTATAAGTAAAAACGTACCCAGCTGCAGGGAGCTGCTCCCCAGCCCCACCACAATCACAGACCCTCGTGTGCCCGAGCCCCAAAACAGAACATTTCCCTCAGATGGGGCCGAGCCACACCTGAGCTAAGGAGGAGACTCCGACAGCAGAAGTTGGATTCCGCTCTTCCCGAACTGCAAAGCCAGAGTGCCTCTGGAAGACACGCTTATCTCACCATCTATTCTTTTTATTGCTTCTCTTATTAGACATTTCCTACTCGTTTTTGCAATAAACTTAGCTACACAACAACCTTGAGCTCTATTTTTATATACGGCATTGTTCAAAGAGCTTCCGAAAATTGTATTAGGAAAGAGAGAAAGGCCTTTGAACAATTAAGACAAGCTTCATAACAGAAATGTAATCTCAACACGAGCTAGTTTCTTTTTTCCCTTTTTGGAAAAATCTTCACATGGGGATCTGAGACAGATGAAAACGAGAGATTTAAAAATAAGAAACAGCGTTTTATGCATCAGAACCAACAGAGAAGACCATACTCTGCATGACACCTTTTAACCTCTAACCAAAGATCCTTCCACATTGCACGTTGAATAAGTTACAGCTCAAAAAGAAAGTAAAAATAAAGCCTACAAAGTTTAACAGCAGATTTGAAACACAGGTTACAATTTCCACATAATATATCCATTCTTCAGTTATTAACCAAACACAAGACCTACAATGTATTAGAGGCACTACTGTTTCCCATCTGACTTGCAGGCAGTTTTCGGTGTAGCAATTAACGTACAGTATTTAAATATAATTGAAAGAAAAGTTTTTATACGGACTCACATGGTAACATGGTTTCTAGGATCACACGATATTCGGAAGTCTCGTAAAAACCAACCTTCTGAATATCCCTGTATATTTATATATCCCCATATTTCTGCTTTGAAGAGAACTGTGTCCCTGAAGCACATTACTTTTTTTTTTCTCTTTCCCAAACACTGAGAGGATATTAAGTAACAGGCACGTGGGAAGTTATATCTAGTTTTAACACGCAGGACGCAAAGCGATCACGCTCAGCTCGTGATTTAAAGTCACTTCAGTTTGCACACACACACACGAAAAACAATGGCAAAAGCGAGCTTGCAGCGGCGGCAGCCCCAGCCCTCCCCCTCCGGCAGGAGCCCCGCACACCGGGGCCCTCCCTCCGCCCAGCACCACCCGCACCTGAGCGCCGCCGTCCCGCTCCCACCCCCGCGGGAAGGAGAAAGGAGTTTCCCCGCGACAAGGAAGTCGCAGACACACGTGCTAAGGGGGGTAAACTCTCATCCAGACGGCGTTCCGAGAAACCTCCGAGGAGCTTCCCCCCCCGTTTCCCCTCAGCGAGAAGAGCGGCGCGGAGCCGGCAGCTCTCCCCCCCACCCCTCCCGCCCCACAGGTGCGCCCCTTCCCTCCCCAGCGCCGCGCACGGGGCAGAGCGCGGCTCCGCGGGCCGGGCGCTTCCTCGGGCTGCGCTCCGCACTCACCCGAGCCCGGCGGCGCTTCCCGCTGACAGGCGGCTCCCGGCAGCTCCGGGGGGGACGGGCGGTGAGGGCGGGCGGGCGGCCGCGGCGGTGCGCGGGGCCCGGCGCACGGCGAGGCCGCGGGAGCGGCGCGGAGCAGCGGCCGCCGCCGCCGCGCTCGGCTCTTATAGCGACCCGCGAATTAAGGGCGGCCAATCGGCGGGCGCCAGCCACGTGACGGGGCAGTTCCAATTACGGCGGAGAATTTTTCTGAATTAGCGGGGTTACACAAAGGACACTCATTGAGGGGGAAGGAAAAAAAAAAAAAAAAAAAAAAAAAAAAAAAAAAAAAAAAAAAAAAAGGGCAGCGAGCGGGAGCGGGAACGCCCAGCCGGAGCCTGCTCAGTGATTTAAAGCAGGAAACTCCCTCGCCTCACACAGACACGGCCGCATTCAGCACCGGCCAGCATCTCCGCGGGAGGAATGTCTGGCGCACATTACGCTAATCCTCGCCCCCGAGCTGGGGTTTACACAGCCACCGCGGCCATCGCCTCGCTCGCTTCCCCCCGCCTCACCGCCAAAGAAGCCCTGTCTGTTACCTATATATACACACACACACATATACACAGATATATTTTCAAGTACAAGCTGGATGGAAGCGGCTGGCAAAGCAGAAGGCTGATGGGGAGCGATGCGCCGGGCGCTGCTCTGAAAAACTTCTGCGCGCGGCGGATGACACGAGTCAATAGAGGAACGCAATTAGCGAAAGGCGTGATTGAGCCGTCAGCAATTAACAGCCCCCCCCGCGCCAGAAAAAAAAAAAAAAAAAAGAAAAAAAAAAAGCAAAAAAAAAAAAAAGCGCCTGTGCCAGTTAATGCTTCGCGTTTCAATGGTGAGGAACTGCTGCGAGAAGAGACGAGCAGTGTGTATAAAAACAGGCTCGCTCAAAAAGCTATCAAAAAACCTCACCTGCCCGCAAACCCGTACGGAGCAAGCACAGGCCGACACCTCCGAGCGCCTGCCTGCCCGCCCGAGATGCCGCCGAGCCACGCCGCATCCTCGTCCTCCTGCCCCGGAGAAAACAAAACACGCGTGGCCGCGAACATCACACGGGCGCGGCGAGCGCCGGCCAAGGCACAGCCGGAACAAGGGCCAGGCTGCCTGCCACTGACAAGCCCTGCCAATCCCAATTTATGGGCAGGAAACGTATGCCAGGACAAACCAGCCGAGATGACTCAAGTCGCCTCTCCCCCACCCTCCTGTTCCACAGAACAACAGCCCTCTTTAGCAGCGGGGAGTAGGATCTCTTAGGGGAATGACTCAAAGTTGCTCTCAGGGGTAGGGGAAAAACCCCCACAGAACAGAAAATACCCGATTCCCTCCCCGCCCCCTCCTCTCTTTCACGTCGTGTTGATGAAGCACACAGCGACTGCCTTGAGGTAAGAAATACAGTAAAGAGAAATCTAGTTGGACCACAAGATAAGTTTACTGAGGTCAAACCCAAGGGAAAACTAATCTGACCACATTTTCAAATTTTTTGGACTATTCCATAGACCAACAAAACCATAAAATGACAAAAACATCCTATCCTAGAATAGCATGAGGATAACAAAAAAATGTTATGTTTAATTAAAGGCAGATGACTTAATAAAAAATTCACACTGTGTACATACAAAACTCAGGATCATTTTTTCATCTGTTGTAATTTTTATAAAGAAAACGATCACATGTTTTAAGCTTTTGGGGGTACTTTTTATCTTTGCTTTAAACTTATTTGATTAGAATAAAGAGATCAGGATACTTTGTAAAGCTTGTCTATGAACATTACGCCAGTAAGTGATTTTAAATAACTGATAGATTAGTTTATGGAGAATAACATGTTCCATCTTCTTAGCAGACGGTGAATAAATCTTTCTTACAATAGCCATGGGTTTTCTATTAATGTAAAAAATGGCAGATGCACTGTCCCCCTTCATTGGAACTTTAATGATAGATTCCAGGATTGAATATGACACCTAAGATAACAGGTGGAGCTGCAGAAATTAGGAAATGGAAAGCAAACCAGGCAACACCTCCCTGAGGACTTCCTAAAAGTTGAAAAAAGTTCCAGCTTCCTCACAGCTCCTCAGTTGAAAGGTTATTCTAGAAGTCACTTCTGATGGTTTGGACCCTTTTTTTTTCTTTTTTCAAAATTTCCATCTTAAACTTATTTGGGGCCAGCTGCTGGCACAACATGAAGTGATCTGCATTGTCCTCTCTTTGCTAGAACAGTGCTTTTCCTTTTCCTGTGCTATACCACAAATGCCCCCATTCTTCCATTCTGCAGCTCGCTGGTAGGCAGCAGTCATATCTGCCTTCGACTCTGATGAGATATTTTATGCTAACAATTTTATCATGCTCCATCTCTGAGTTCTTCCCAAAGCATTTATTGCGAGGTTCTTCATGAAAATAATTTAGATTGAAACAATCAGTCCTTTTTGAATGGAAACCGTGACTCAGATGAGCCAAACACAGAATATTCCACCAAAGTATTCTATGTATAGCGTTTGTGCGAATCCGTGTAGCTGAAGCCAGCCAAGTAACATAAGTACTCCATAATGGAAAAGCTGATTAACCATTATAAATACTTCAGAAGTACATTTTAAGGTAAATCCTCATAATATCCCTGTGAAATGGTAGCCTTTAGTCTCCTTTAGAAAACGAGAGGCCAGGAATACTTAAAATGTCTTGACCAACATCACAGGAGTTTCCATCAGGAAGTGAGCTGCACCTAAGGAGCTCTTGGCTCCCTATCCCGTGCCACATCTCCTGGAGCACACTGTGCATCTCATTCCAACCTACTGCTGAGCTGCATCATCTACAGCCACCTTCTGTGTGGCAGAAAGAGAACATTGAAAAATTAAAGCAGCTGGTCTCTAAAAGAGTAAGAAGTGCTTTCATCGTTGTCCTCATTGTTGAGAAATACTCTCTTTGGTAAAGTCAGTATAGTTGGTGGTGGTAGCTTTTTTGGGTGGTTTCTTTGAGGGTCAGAGGCTGAGAGTTTTGTTCTACTGCAGAATGCAGAAAAGTTCATCACTGAATTGCTGGTAGTGATGGTCTGATTTCAGCAACTTGACCATTCAGACATGACTGAAGTTCATCTGGATTCTCTCTGGTGTGTTCTCTGGGTGCTTTAACACAGATACCCAACTACAGCAGGAAGGCAGAGAATGAGGACCACGCGAGGGAAGGCACTGTTTCCTTCATCCTGCTCTGTGCACCCTCACAGACAAAATCTCCCATCTATTCTCCCTCTGCTGATCATTTCTTCAGTTTCTCTTTATCATCTGAGTCAGCAACCGTCCTCTCCCAAATAATTTTCTCTTCTGATTTTCTCACCTTTGTGTCTTGGTCCAAACACGACAGGTAAATTGCCTGATTGCTTTTGAGACACTCATCATCGGTGTTGGACACAGGGGCAGGACAACGCTGGTACTGGACATTGGTCACTGGTACTGGACACAGGGGCAAGACAACACTGGTACTGGACATTGGTCATTGGTACTGGACACAGGGGCAGGACAACGCTGGTACTGGACACTGGTCACTGGTACTGGACATTGGTCACTGGTACTGGACACAGGGGCCATCCAGCTGACAACACAGGCAAGAGGGACTGACCCTGTCAAGATTTCAGCTCTCCACAGTGCTGCCAAAAGGCCACCACCCACCACACCTTAGGGACTTCCCCAGGGGAGTCAGACAGCCCAAGCAAGACAGTTCCCATCTTGCATAAAGCCATGAGGCAGGAGGAGGGAGAGGAAAAGGCAACACAGAAACCACATGTGCAAGACCACTTGTCGCTCTAGGTCGGGTTTATTTACAACAGTACTTTGTGACCAGGTCTTGAAGATGTGGAAGTCGTCTCAGGACCAGGGAAAAAAGCAGATGCTCCAACTCTCCTGTTTCCCTGAGGAAGGGAGTGAGCTCCCCAGTAAATTGCCACCACCCTCAATGCTAATTGCACTGAAGGCCCTCCTCTGCCGGAGGGGAAGAGCCCAGCCCACGGGGAAGCTCCCAGCTCCACTGGGACGTGTGAACCAGGCAAAGTCACAGACCAGGGACGCGTGTGAAATGTTCATATCATTTCCTTAGAGCGCCACGCAGAAGCAGGGGATGTTAGGGAGAGGAGGAAGAAATTAATTTTCTCTTTTCTCCCCTACAGATCCCCTTCCCTGTCGATATTACTGAGAAAGTAAAGCTTGTAAGCACAGATATAAAGAAATATGCATTATTTAACTAGAAGGTGAGCAAGTCTGTGTTTGTTTATTTTTCCTTCGGGTGAACAAGTGATCTAGGCTCTGAGAACCTTTTTATTAAAAAAACCCCCGAAACACACAAACAAAGAAACAAAAAAAAATAACCTCTAAAATTCAATCCTCTTTGATATTTACCCTTAAGGTATCCCCTGTTTGTCTCTTTCAGTGAAAATGGAAGGGCTGCATTAGCATGCTTGGCCAAAATTGCACTTTTCCCCACCAGCTTATGCCAGTGATGGTACCTGCTGTGACTGATTCCCAGCATCTGTGTGCAGGAAGCCCCTCCGTGCTCAGTGTTACATGCAGAACACACGTCAGTTTTCAGAGGCTTTGAGCTGCTCCCAATTTCCACTGGGATTGTCGGGCTGCATCACCTCTACATAGCAGCTCTCTGTAAACATCTCTTTTTTCATGTATAAAACATCTCCTTTGAATGCTTGCAGTGCCTGATCACAGAACCTGAGCTGCGCTCAGCGTTCAGCTCTTAGGGAACACGGCTCGTCAGGCACAATGATGGGCAGAACTGTAACATTTGTGTTTCTGTGTTTCCAGCGGTGGGTGAAGACAGGAGCTTCCCACCTCCCATCCACAGCAAAATCTGGCAAAAGCTTGTGGGGAACACTGCCACGCATTTGTGCAAGGAAAGCCCTGCAGCTTTTACCTCTTCTTGGGAAAAAGCTTGTTAAGGGCACAAAATGAAGACTAATTAAGGAACAAATAATATTGAAGTAAAGTCTTCTGGTGTTCCACTTCAACAAAAAAAAAAAAAAAAAAATCCCTATATACGCTTTTCTCAAAGACTTATTTATTTTTTCAAAGATAGACTCACAAATACAAAAACCTGACCAGTTTCAGCATCACTTGCTGGACTGCTAAAAGTAAGCAGGACTCAAGGCCAATGCAGTGCTGTTGTCTGCTGAAGTAACAAGAAAACCAGAGTACTGCTGCTGCCCCTGTGGCACTTGTGAAAAGGAAGTCTTGTTAGACTAATATCAACAAAAGTAAAACGGCGGCTTGGAGAAGGATTTCATTTGCTCCGTTTCTAAATCAACTTTTTCAGACTACGGTGACATAAATATACAGTGGGTGAGGGTGGGGGAGGTTTGGGTGGGAGAAGGGGAGGATGGAGGAGGACAGGGTTTTATGCCAAGAGCTGAATCATAACCATGTGAGTAATTTTGCTTCTTTTTTTTTTTTTTTTTTTTTTTCGTAAGGGTATGAATCAAATTAAATTTGTTTTGCTGTGGGTGAAGGAAGAGAGAATATAATAGCATGAATCAGAGCTATCATCAAATATGTGGCACAGACTAAAAATTAATTACAATTACTGCCTTCTTGTAAAAAGTTCCTGCTGTAAGATGCACCAATTTTGTTAATCGATATAATCCATTTTAAAAATTCACGGGAATTAAAACCTTTCAATTACTTTCCCCTTCCATTTAATTTTTTTTCCTATTATAACAAGGAAAAAATGAGCATCTTTGAACAAAATCTTTCTTCATCTGTTAGATGCCCTTCTGCTCCAGTGGTAAAAAGACTGCTGCTAATAATGAAAATTAGATATTTGACTACATGTAGTCTGTTCAGTCAGGACTAGCTCAAGGATGCAAGTCCAGGGAATATGTGATTTTCCACTTTAGCACAGATGCTTTATTAGGCATTCTAATAAAGACAACTTATTTAGTGAATTAGCCAAACAGAAAAACAGTCAATTTCTCTTTGTCTTTTCCTGTAAGAGTGACATAAGGTCACAGCAAAATGAGTGTTGGAGCACTGGGTTTTTTACACTTTGGAACAGCCATTTAACTATGAGATACTGGGAAAAGCCAGAGGGGCTTAGACCATAAAACCTCTTTTAAAGAGGCCAACAAAACTACTTGGGAACAAACCCATGCGTTATTAATTACTAGTTAGATGGATAACTAAGGATACATGTATTTTTGTACTAGCAAGGAAGCACTGATTTTGATAACTAAAAAGTTCGTGAGCCTTTGCCTCCAAGCTTCTAGCATGGAGAAAATGTTATTTAATTCCCTGTCTGAAGAACACAATAAAGCTACAGCGAGGCATCATTTGGAATCAATTCCTCGCCCTAAACAACTCCAGACCTTTCCCATAGTAATTCTCTTGCACGTGCCCAGTAAAACTCTCTGGATACAGGACGGGTATACAGCTTGTTCAGGAATTCAGCTGAACCACGAGCCTTAAGGACGTGATTCCCAGACAGAGAGAGAACTTCTGTCCAGCCCGCTGCAGCTGCTGTGACTTTCCAGCGCTGTGTGTGTGTGGGGGAAGGAAGAAAATGGAAGAGAATTCCCTCAGCTGTTCTGGAAGACCCCCTTTGACCCATCTCAAACACCAAGCTGCTGGCCCAACAACCTCCTTGCTACCTCGTGGAAGCTGTTCCTCCTTTTTTATCAGCATCACTCAGCAGCCAGGTTCACCCAAGCCAGGCAGGACAAAAGCCCAGAGAGCTTTGCAGTGCTTGGTGAGAGGCAGATTCAATACATCCCATGTGGATTATCCCAGCCTTACAGCATCTTACAGTCTCACCTCATAGGCAGGACATGTGAGGGGGAACAAAATAACTCAGAAGATGTCTTTGAAATAACCACCCAGGACTGAAGGATTACTAGACAACAGCACCCACTGGAATCACTCTCTAAAACACAGCAACTGAGACTCTCCAACAAACCTTAAAAATCCCTCAAAACACAGCAACAGAAATTCTCCTGCAGAGAGATCAGTGTCACTGTGGTAACCAGTATTTTGAGATGGTCTGGTGGTATAATGAGAATATACAAACTTTTTCTTGATATTCACAACCACAAAGAACCCCAATTCCCCCTCACTTTCCTCAAGACAAACATCACTGATGTTGCTAATTTTACTTGCAATGAAGAATAAGCTCCAAGTAGAAATAAAATGCAAGTTGCCAGAAGTTAACCAGAGAAGATGCTTAACATCTCTTCCTGAAGGATGAACCAGCATTTTTACCATAGCTGTGGTCATCTTTATTTATTACACAACAGATTACCACAGGCCATGGGTTGTCGGGCTTTTTTGCATTTCTGGTTGAATTATTTCTCAACTACTGTGTAGAAACCAAACATTCTCAAATGTCCATCCTCCTTCTTTTGGCATACAATGCCAGAGCTTAGTAGGGGCTTTTAACTGTCCTCTAAGTGATATACATCCCTTGGTAAACTTAATTCCCAGCTTTCCATGGCAAATAGCTGCCACTTCTTGCAGGTGTTAGAAAGGTACAGAAAGGAAAAGAACATTTTTTCTTTGGCAAAAAATCACTTTATACCAATATTGATCACAGCAGCAACATTCTCAGTCACTAAACAGAAAAGCTTTTACACCTCAGTTCCAGATATTAATCATGTTTTAGATACTGTTATTATTATATGCAATATCATTTTGTGTATTCTAGCTATGAGGTTTTTAAGTACATATATTTTCTACCAGCTCTTCTCAACTGTCTCAGTGACAAATTTAAAAGAGAGCCTTCTATCTAGGCACTTGGATACAAAACCATATTAAGGGTAGAGAGTAATTTTTATCCAAGTACAGAAAATAACACACTTATGCACTTAGCAAAATCATTAGGGATTTATCTAAGCACCACAGATTTTTGTAGAAAACCTCCTGTAAAAGCAGTGGCTTTAAATTAGTACACATATTACTACTATTTATTTACTTTAATGGCTTAAGAAATATTTCTGAAAGTAGCCTTTGAAAACTGAAATTTTGTTTTGCTTTCAAAAGAGTCACACATCCTTCACATTTTCAGAATTGCTGGAACAGTTCAAGAGAAGATGATGGGAAATTCCATTTGAAAATGCCAACACTTGCAAATACAATTTGAAGCATGGGATGGGAACATGATCAAGAACAAAGAACAAATACTTCTGCACAATTACACGTTTTTGTTTCTCCAATCCTATGAAGAAAATCCTATAGGAAGGGGAGTGTGGGGATGTGAGGAAATCGCAGTTGTAGTCAGGAACATAACACACCACTCATAATAAAATATAGAACTTTTTTCTTTCAAAACTCATAGGCACAGTGTGGCCATGGGTACAAACTATTGCTTGCCCTCCAGTGCATTTTTTTTATTCCTGCCCTGTTAAATTTAAAAGGCAGTCCAGGGTTATGAGTTTTGGTGAGTTCATAATGGATGCACATGTGAGCTTTTAAATTAGCCTGCGATCCCTGAAACCCATTATTTGAAATTTGTTTCAAGGCAATGCTCCAGGAGAGAGAAGCCTTAGCACAGACAATTCTGATCTGGCACCTTTTACAGAGCTAACAGGAGGCATTTGATTTGCATGGATTAGTGAAGCCAGTGCAGGCTGATTCATGTGCCTACAACGGCTTCTGCACCCCAGAACTGCATCCAGAGGAGGGTCACAATACTAATAAACGCAAAATTAATTTCACACCTCCTAAATTACAAGGCAAGTCTTATCAGTGCTAGACTGTGAGCTTCTAGGGGCAGAGACAGCCTTGTCTGTCTCTCTTGCAGAGCATTAATCATGCTGTGGGTGCTCATGGCTAATAAGACACACGTAAATCTATTCTGATGTGGTTTTTTGCCACTTCAGACTCGAGGAGAGTCACACACACACAGAGACATAATCTTACCTCTCTACCTAACGATACACTAATGCTCCTAATTGAAAAAAACAAGTCTTGATAGGAACAGAAAGGCTTTGTTTTTGTTTATAGCCAGACAGAGTCTGTGGCTATACAATGCAAATAGTTGGCAAAACCTAAACCGCAAGTATGCAGCAGCACTGTGAGTAATAAAGATAATGTTTGTATTTTGTTTATGAAGAGCCCTAACCAAACACTAAAGCAAGCATACCGAAACCAAACAACACTCAGATCTTTAGAAAGACTTCAGAGGATCCAAATCATATAATTTAATCACTTTGTTCTTTAACAATCTAAACATCACTTAAAATTTACAAGCAGTAATTCTGTGCAAGTTCTCTGAGCTGAAAAATGGGATGTAGCCAGTTGCCTTTTTCTAGCCCAGCTATTAAAGTTCAAACAAATCAAGCTCTATTGCTGAGGGAAAAATAAAAAACACCTTACAAAATTCCCTTGCCACTAAGGTTGAGAAATGCTGTATTGCTCAGCCAGCATGGAATTCCTCCATCTCTGGAGTCATGTGAAAGTATCTTGTAGTTACTTCACTGTGCTGAGTAATCTGCATGCAACTTTGACAACACACCTGCAATTCTGTGTGCAGTGCATGGATAAGAAATGTATTCTATATGAAAAGAAGGGAAGGGAAGGGAAGGGAAGGGAAGGGAAGGGAAGGGAAGGGAAGGGAAGGGAAGGGAAGGGAAGGGAAGGGAAGGGAAGGGAAGGGAAGGGAAGGGAAGGGAAGGGAAGGGAAGGGAAGGGAAGGGAAGGGAAGGGAAGGGAAGGGAAGGGAAGGGAAGGGAAGGGAAGGGAAGGGAAGGGAAGAGAAGAGAAGAGAAGAGAAGAGAAGAGAAGAGAAGAGAAGAGAAGAGAAGAGAAGAGAAGAGAAGAGAAGAGAAGAGAAGAGAAGAGAAGAGAAGAGAAGAGAAGAGAAGAGAAGAGAAGAGAAGAGAAGAGAGAAGAGAGAAAAAAGAGATGCTGAGGTAAGACTTCTTGCAAAAAGATAGAAGACAGATGGAAAGCCGAGCATCCAACTGGTTCCTCCCCACAGGGTGCACCAGAGGCAGCCTGGACAGCTGTGCATGACTGTCCCTGAAAGATGTTCAGCAAAACTGCCAACACACACTTTAAAAAGCAGAGTCTGGGCTGTAATACCGCTCTTTCCAACCCCTGTGTGTGACATAAGTGATCAAAACAGCCAGCACAATCAACCCTGCAAGGAGCTGCCCAACAAAACGTGCGGAGCCTGGCTTGGAGAGCTCTCAGCCAGACTTCACCTAGAACTGAGATGTAGAACAAAGCAACAGTCAGCTCCTCCTGCAGAGCTGAGACACTTCGCTTCCTAACCCAAGGTTCTGAGCTCCCACAGGCAACCCAGACCCCTCTGCAGATGCTGCCAAGCAAGATTCAAAACCAGGGCTGCCAGGTGACCCAGAGCTGCTCAGCAACCAGGTGCTCAAGCAGGGACAATGCTGACCTCCTGTGACCTGCCCAAACAGCCAGGTCTGGGTGCATCACCACATTTTATACCTTGGCTGCTCTGACATGACTGTGGCTAAGTCTGCTTGGGCAGAACCTTTTCTCTACAAAGAGTGACCACAAGTGACATCTTGAAGAACTGCTCTGCACACATGTGGAGAAGATCAACAGAGACATTCCCTTCCAAACAAAAAGCTCTGCAGCAATACTAAAACTTCTGCTCTAAGCTGGCTGTCTTGTCCTAAGGAAAATCTTCTGGTGATCTGGCTAGGCAGGACTTGGAGAAAGAGCAGAGATTGCCTTATCCCCACATTAATCCACCCTGAAATCACCACTGTATGAGAGGCTGTGTTGGCTGGGTCTTTGCTTACAGGGTTTCTCAGGGAGAGCCTTGGCAAGTATGGCACAGGGAGGTAACATCCCTTGTCTGATTATCACCTCCATACACTCAGGGACAATTGTGAAACACTCCTATGGAAATCCTATCAACCTGTAGCTGGAGAGGAAGGACAAGCATGAGACTCTGTCTCTGTGTGTGTGTGTGTGTGTAGGAGGGATCATCAACAGCAGAGCAGCAGCAAAAGGGGAAAAAAACCAAACAAAACAAAAAAAACCCCCCAAAACAACAAAAACAAACCAAAGAAAGCCCAAACCAAGAAAAACAAACTCACACACACACAAAGCTCCAGGAGTAGTTAACAGGTTCACAAGGATGTTCTCCCTCCTTCTGCACCCCTAACATTTCCTTTCTCTTATGCACCCACCTGCTTGGTAAAGGGAGCCACATCACAGCCATTACTACAACTGAATGGGCAGACTGGGAACTCTGCACAATCTTTTCAGCATTTGTCTGGCCAATAGTCCCAAAAGTGACACCTTGGTAACTCCTCATCAAAGCTCTTTAAGCTTCCTGTTTGCTCACCAGCCTAAAGATCCCATTCACAGATCTCTGCTGGGAAAACCCATCTGAACAGCTACTAAAACCCTCCAAGAGCAGGCACAAAGTGATCAGCACATCTTCTCTCCTTCATGTCACAGTCATCATCAGCTCTGTTATTGAATGTCCTTTGCCCTCCAACACCCAAATTTCTCCATTTTACAAGGGGAATCCTTCAGTTAAACCCATCCCAAAGCCAAAGTGTCCCTGCACACAGAGTATCAGCACTCCCAGGGCACTCTGGCTACACCTACAGAATCCACACATAAGGAAGGTGGAACATTTAGGTATTCCTGGAGCTCTGCTTGCACGTTCCTGCCCCACAGCTGTTCTCCTGTGGCACAGATGCAGTGAAGTTTGCCAGGATTATTACACCCCATGCCCGGGAACCTTTTGATTTCCTGCAGGCTCCAAGTGTCCTGCACTTAAGTCCAGGACAGCTAACCACTTAGACACCTCCACAATTAAATGTTCTGGGAAGCAGGTCAGATTAAAAATACACCGTAACAAACATCTTAAAATACGTCTGCTCAGTCAAGTCTGAAAGGCAAGTGGTGCTGGTACATGAGACTATTCCTGTTCACAGAGCAGCTTAAAAATACCTGATTTATTGCTCTTTGGCAACATTGCGCCTAGAGATAACCACTCTTACCTCTCCTACACTGCACAGACTGCACAATATCATTCTCAGGGAAATACTGCTCCACTTTCAGATATCCTGCTCAAAGTATGAATGGTCGGGTTATTTTCTCGTCTTAATAAATGATGTAGAACCTCCGGACATATGGTAGCATTTGTATGCTTTTAGGCAAGCAGTGATAACTTTCAAATGTTACTTCCCCTCCTCCTCCTCCACTACACGAAACAAATATACTGGAATCCATTTAAATCTTAGTGACAAACACATTTAAGGGAGGCCAATTTCAGTTAAAGTTTCCAAATGTCAGATGTACACGTTAAATAATTACAGTAAAAAAAAAAAAATGAGGAGCAGATGAATTCTCACTCTCATCATTGGTTGAAAAAGTGCCTGTATATTTCCAATAAGGATTGCCCAACTTTATGAGACAATGCTTGGTGCCTAAATTAGCAAGGAATAAACAAGTGTCAGCTCATACTTACAGGGACATCTGACAAGTATCATTCATGCTAACTCAACACTACCAGATGAGAGGATTGCTGCTGTTTCGTGCAGTTTTTTAAATATCAATCCACAACCACTTCACTTTTTCTAGTTTAAGGTCCACAGCAGAGCTCAATTTCTGGATCAAGGCTGCAAACTGTAGACTAAGGCTTGGATTTCTCAGAAGCAGAAAGCCACAAAATTCATCAATGAAGGTATGGCACCACACATGTCAAGGTGCTTAATTAGGAGGAGAAGTCATCTCCAGGAAGGACATGGATCTGTTGCAGTCCAGAGGAGGCCACAAAGATGACTGTGAGGATGGAATACCTCTCCTATGAGGAAAAGTGGAGAGAATTGGGATTGTTCAGCCTGGAAAAGTGAAGACTTTGAGGTGACCCTCAATTGTGGCATTCCAGAACCTGGAGGGAGCTACAAGAAAGACGGAGAGGGACAATTTACAAGGGCTTGGAGTAAGAGCAGAGGGCAGAATGGATTTAGACTGAAACAGAGGTGGGTTAGAACTGATATTAGGAAGAAATTCTTGACTCTGAAGGTGGTGAAGCCCTGGCACAGGTTGCCCCAGAAAAGTTGTGGATGCACTGGAGGTATTCAAAGCCAGGCTCTGAGCAACCTGGTCTAGGTGGAAGGTGTCCCTGTCCATAGCAGCGCGTGTTGGAACTCAGTGACCTTTAGGGCCCCTTCCAGTCAAACCCTTTCTACGATTCTGTGATTCCAAGGCTTTGCCTGCTGTGCTCTTTGGAAAAAACAAAGGTGCATTTCCCCAGGAGCTTTTTGCATTTACCAGGTTCTCTCCTATTATGGAGAAAACACTCGAGTCCTCCCCAAAGCACGTAGCAGAGTCGCACTGGAGTGGTTCAGGCCTCCTCTCTGATTGAATGCTGTGCTGTCATCCATTATTACTCAAGGCCACTCATAGCATGCATTAACATTTATAAAGTTGGAACCTATTCAGCCTGTCCACCCAATAGCTGATTAACTGGATGTTATTACTTGAAAAATAAATCTCACAAAAAGGGGAAACAAAACAACCTGGGTACACAGAGTAACCCACTCCATGCCTGTATTTTCCTCTAACACGAGCATTACTAATACTGAACAAATTGACAAGTATTTCATCTGTAACAGCTTCTAAGCTTCTCACAGAACAAGAAGAGTAAAGACTGCAAAAAATTAGTATTATTTTGCACTTCAGTAACAGAAAGGAAAACTTTAAATAAGCAAATGTTTTCTATTTAGTTAGGGGTTAACTAGTTAACTAGTTAACTTATGGCTATTCCTTTAAATTAAAAAAGGTGCTGTGTGCTTCAGGGGGAAACAGGCACCAGTAACAACAAGCTGTTCAGCACTTTTGTGCCAAATGCTCACAAGAACACTGAACACAGAACACATCCAGAGCTGTGGCAAGTCAGGTTCAGGAAACCCAAAGGTGGAAGACATACATCTTTCTGCACCTTGGCTGAAATTAAAGAGAGTAAACCTGGCCCTAAAATGTTGCTTACAAGGGCTTTGCTTGCCGAAAACACAAGGTAAATCTGCATGAAGTTAACTGGAAACCAGTAGAGGCTGCACTCCTGCGCGGCAGCTGGGCAACGTCGGGTTAATGGGCAGAGAGAACCTTTAGGCACTGCCCAGAATGATCCCTTTTCCTGGAGCTCCGAGGCTCCGCAGGCGGTGTCCCGAGCTGGGTCTTTAAAAGGTGCCGGAGGAAGCGCGGCCGGGACCCCGCAATCCCCGCAATCCCCGCCCGGCCCCGGAGCGCGGCGGGGGCAGCGCGGCTGCGGGGGCATCCCCGCCGGCTGCTCAGGAGCCGCATCCCATCGCTTCCCATCGCTTCCCATCGCATCCCATCGCTTCCCATCGCATCCCATCGCTTCCCATCGCATCCCATCGCTTCCCATCGCATCCCATCGCATCCCATCGCTTCCCATCGCTTCCCATCGCTTCCCATCGCATCCCATTGCATCCCATTGCATCCCATTGCATCCCACCGCATCCCATCGCTTCCCATCCCGTCCCGTCGCATCCCATCCCGTCCCGTCCCGTCGCATCCTCATCGCATCCCGCCCCATCCCATCCCATCCCATCCCATCCCATCCCATCCCATCCCATCGCGTCCCGTCCCGTCCCGTCCCGTCCCGTCTCCTATCCTACCCTATCCTACCCTACCCTATCCTATCCTATCCTATCCTATCCTATCCTATCCTATCCTATCCTACCCTACCCTACCCTACCCTACCCTACCCTACCCTACCCTATCCTATCCTATCCTATCCTATCCTATCCTATCCTATCCTACCCTACCCTATCCTATCCTATCCTATCTTATCCTACCCTACCCTATCCTATCCTATCCTATCCTATCCTATCCTATCCTATCCTATCCTATCCTATCCTATCCTATCCTATCCTATCCTATCCTATCTTATCCTACCCTGTCCTATCCTGTCCCGTCCCGTCCCGGTCAGCGCTTCCCCCGCCGCCGCCTCCGCTCCCTCCCGGCACGACCCCGCCCCGGTACTCGAGGTCCTTCCCGTGGGTTTGGGTGCACAGGCAGGGCTTGCCTTAAAACCTCTCCCAGTTCAAGACCTAAGCCAAACCACCCCCGAAAGCACACAGCGGCCAGCACCGCCCCCAGGCAGTAAATCCCCGCTCCGCCTTGCTGCGCTGAGCTCTCCTGCCAGACCGAGAGGATTTTTTGGGGGGGATTCCCCCCGCCCCCCGTTCTCAGGAAACATTTACATCAGTGTCTACAAAGCACTCTTCAGAGACTGATGAGAAGTTCTGAAAAGAGCTTTGTCTTCAATTGCGAAGAATATTCAGCTTTAGCACGTAATGTATGTCCCGTATCAGACAACGCTCTGCACAAGGGACCACAGAACAAAATGTTCAGTGCAAAAGCTTTAACTCAATGGCTCGTTCTTCTTCAGAGGAATTTGCTGTGTGGATGAACAGGTTGGGCTGCAGGAAAGGCTCATCACATCTTCAGAATTCTCACAGCAGTTAAGATTTCTAATCTCACAACAGTGAGACCTTTTAATTTTAGTGAACCCTAGAAATTATTTTCGTCAATATTCTTTGGAAAAATACACTGTCCTATACATTTTTCGGATGGAGTGGCCAGTAAGAGATCCCACATAGCCATTGCTCAGAACCAATGGTACAATTTGAGCATGCACAGATTAAAATACAATTAAAACCACAGTTGCCTATTTGCAAGATTTATTGCAACACTTCAGATCTGGCCACTCCTCAGGAGCAAACTTCCTGAGAATGTTATACCCTGCTCCAAAAAAGCAGCAATTCCCACCCAGTAGGAAGCAGTGGGCAGTCTTGGAAAAAAGCAGTGGATTTGTATCACAGATTAAATGTAGAGATTAGAGGATTAAAATTTTCTATCATGTAGTGCACACTTGGGTATTAAATAATTACATAAATGAGGAGAAAACAGTTGGAAAGGCAGGTCTTGAGCTTCTACTGTTATGACAGACAAGATATGCCATCAAAATAGGTCTCTATTTTTAAGGGGAAAAAAAAATTCTAATGAAAGCGACACCTTGAGCAGTGGCACTGCACGGTAGAAACTACATTAACTTGTCATAATATCTTGCTTCTGTCGGTATGGCTTTCAACTGAATAACAAAATAAATATGAGCTTCAGAATACGCAGTATTACTGAAGTGCTTGGAATGCAACACTTGGGAAGAACCCCTAACGTGGATTTTCTGATTCCTCTTGTCAAGATGGAAATGACTGCCAGCCTCAGGTCATTATTTTGGAGCTTACCCATATTCTTGTCTTACAAGTGACAAATCATGACACTATTTTTAAAAACACGCACACACAAATAAATTCCTCAGAAAACTGATTCACCGTAAAGCCGGCTATGATCTAATGAATGGGGAAAAAAATACCCCAAAACTTATTAAGATGCCATTTGCTTCATTTAAATTGCAGCCTTTTTTTTCTTCTTCTTCATTTCAGTCTATTCTGATATCCTATTTTCTGTGAGCAAGTACTGAGCCCTGATTTTGCTGAAGAACTTTGGACATCATTAGCATCACTGACTAACTCTTTTCCCCCTTCCTCGTCTTTTGTCATTTTTATAACATGGGACATTTCTGATGCTTGCTATGACACCTTCTGTGTTCAGGCTCACAAAAATCCTTCTCATCAGCTTCCACAGAGTGCAATCTGCTGTCTCTGGTCCAAGTGGTGCATGTGGTGGCAGGGGAGAGGAAAGAAGGCAAAAGCTGCCAGGGACAAACCCCGTGCAAGAAGCTCCACATGCCTGGTCCTTCCATCTCTCTGAGCATCCCCTTTTTTCTTAAGGTGAGATTCTTACTTAAAAGTACAGAGACATTTTCAGATCAAGGACAGTTCCTTGCTTGTGCCTTTTCCTCGGTGAACTGACTGGATACTGAGTTTGTGGAACTGAGGTTTAGAGCACATGGTGCAGTGACAGCTCTCAAATGAAATGTGTGTTGTGGCAGGACTTTCACTTCTGAATAATCATTCATCACAAAGAGTGATTAAGTGTCAGAGCTCATGACTCTTTTAGAAGCTTATTACTACTATCAGTGCATATAGTAGTGAGGGAATGTGGGTTTTTTTTCTTTTTCTTCTCAGTTCCTGAGAGGGAAAGCAAAATTGATTTGGAAAGTAGCTCATGTATATTGATATTAAATATGAACATGAAACACTTGATTTAGAAAGCTCTGGGCATTTCCAATATTTTGTTACAGTCCAAAAGATTAAGCAAAGTTCACAAACAGCCTTTCTGAGTGATCCAGACATGTTAAAAATCATTCTGCTTTTGCAGCAAGGCTAAATCTGGTTTGCTAACTTTAATGTCACATTTCAGTGAACAGAGACTTCTGAAGAGTCTTTTTTTTATTGTTTTAGCATATTATCAGTTTTCATCGAGGTGAGCGTTTTTCAGTATGTCTCTGCACACTATTAATCAGCATTTACAGTGTATTATATCACACAAAATGCACCAATACAGAAAAAAATGCATGAAACCACATAATCATGGAATGGATTCCAGGGCTGGAAAGGACCTTAAAGACCATCTAACTCCAGTGCCCTGATAGAAGCAGGGACACCTTCCACCAGACCAGGCTGCTCAGAGCTTCACCCAACCATGCCTTGAACACTTCTGGGGATGGGACAGCCACAACTTCCCTGAGCACTCTGTGCCAGCGCCTCACCACTCTCCCAGCAAAGAATTTTTTCCTAATACCAACTCCAAACTCTCAGTTTGAATCCATACCCCCTTGTCCTGTCTTTACACGCCCTTGTAAAAAGTCCCTCTCCATCACATCAGGGAAAAAGCGAGAAACTAGAGAGCGAGAAACACTGAACTTGCTGGAGCTACCTCTAAAGGTCTCTTTTTTTCATTTTCTGAGGGTGAAAAAAACCAAAAAAAAGGCAGAGAAGGGACGGAGCTCATCATTTGTTTCTCCAGCTGCGAGTCCCGCGAGCCAGCGGAGCGGCGCGGGCGGTGCAGTACCGCGTCCTGCCACGGGAGGGCGACAGCCGCGCTGCCCCGCCCGTTTCCAGGCTGCGTCTCCAGGTTTGGCTCCCAAACCCTCTCTGGCAGCGCTTCGGAGCTAAACCAGCACCAAAAACCATCCCAAAACCCCTCTGCCAGCACCCCAAAGGCACCAGGAGGGTTCTGCCAGGAGGCAGAGAAACCTCGCGGGGCTCTCCGAGCGTTAGTATGCAAGCGGAGCCTACAGAGATTCGTGTGAATAATACCAAAAAGGTCTAAGCTTCTTAGCGCGGCGGGAGTGGAAAATCCCATTTCAGATGTTTGTGCTCATACCTGGGAAAGAGGGGAATGAAGGGTTTTGGTTTTAAGCAGCTAAAGCGCTGTCCAACTGCAAGGCAAGTGGGATGTAGCACTTAAGTAATGACTGTTCTGGTGTCAAGTTAAGCCCTAAAATGTACGGAGATCTTACCAAATGAGTAACAGCACGGTCTGCCCTCTATCTAGTAATAAAAAGCAAAACAAAACCCAAAAATCCTTTCCCGAAGTTAATAATAACAATCTATGATAAAATGTACAGTAAAACAGTTCATGATAATAAATATTCCATTAAAATATTGTGATTCGACTTTCTTGAGGGTTTTTTACATTCTTACACCAGTTTTATTTATGAAAGTAAGCATCTCTATATTTAAAGGTGTTAAGAGCTCACGTTCTTGCAAGTTTACTCATTACAGCTGTTAAACTCTTAATTCTTCTTCCACTGCTCTAAGGAAAATCAAATACTGCAGATGTTATCCTTTACAATGCCATATACACAGAATCAGTTCCTCATTTGCAGGGCAAGTTATTTACTTTTTCCTACTGGTCTTCAAGGCAATCATGATCATTAGGTATTGCCAGGGTTAAATAAACATGACCTAAAGTGATTACAAGTCAAAACTTATGTGGAAGAGATATTCTCATGTCAATAAGTGGAAATCTAGGAACTGCACCTGAAACATTTCAAACAAATCCCTCCCTTCAGACAAAAACATAGTAAGAACGCAAATGAAAAGGCAGAAATAGACCTGAAACTAAAACATTTCCTGTCTCTGAGATATATTTGAACTAGACGGTCTCCATTATTAAAGATGCTAGTGGTCACAGATAGTCAATAGGTTAAACTCCATAAAATAAATGAAACAAAACCCAAAAACCAAAATGGCAACAAGACAAAAAAAACCCCAAAAAACCAAAAACAAACAAAAACCCAAACAAACAAACAACCCCCAACAAAACTCCTCCAGGCAAGCAAGCAGAAAAAAAGACCAAATAAAAGAAGAAAGAGAATGAATGCTCTTACACTCTCCGGAAGTTTTTATCCACTCCAGTTCCACACGTCTGACCCTCCCTCACTCCACAGCAACCCCCCTGTGTGAGGACACGATCCTGAGGGTGCCCTGGCAGTGTTTCTGCAGCTGCAGCCCGGACAAGCCCACCTGCCAGGAATTCCCCTGAGGAACAACTGCAGGGAGCTTAAGAGGATTTGCATCCATTCATAAAAGATCACTTCGCTTAAGATGAAGCCGATGTGAACTTGGGGTACTTTCAGGGCTATTGCCTAATTTTCCAGAGCCCCAAGCCCATGCAGTTCCCAGTTCTTACTGGGAGGAGGGGCACTGAACACCAAGTGCCTCTCATGGCAAGCAGAGGAGCTGCTTCAGAGCAATCCCTGCTACCCAGAACCATTACTGCCTGACATTGTTTCTCTCCACCAAGCTTTCCTCTCACCTCATGAAACCTCTCCTCCTCCCATCCCACAAAAAGGGAAAAGCAAGTCTTGGAAGCCTTCAGTGGAGAACTGGTGCCAAGGATTATTTGAAACCGAAGAGCAGTCTCTGCACCACGATCTAGTGCAAAACCCAACTTCAGAGCTCTTACCCCTTGCTGTAAAGCCACTGTTACCCTCAACCTGTCTGATGCTTCCCATGCTTTTGCAAATACCCTCCCAGATTTCCACTCAAACCTGGGTGTTTCCTCAGGCTTGCACATGACAAAGGTCCACCAAAGCCAACAGAAACGCTTCTCTACCTATCCCACAACCCCATTCCAGGGTCTTCCCCAGATCAAACTTCAGGATATCTGAGCATCTAAGAACCAGTTGTTATAAGAAAATACCAACATCCCACAGCCAGCTTGTGACAAGCAGAGGCTTTTTAACAATGAGAAAAAGAGAAACATCATGAAATTAAACCAAAAAAAAAATAGAAAATCATGCATCTTTATTACTCTTGTGTATAGCACCAGCCTCTTAGAAAGAAGTACGGCTCAAATGGTTTTGATTTAAGTACTGCAAATCAGTGAGCAGGAGCAATGTTACCAGTAAAACATGGAAATCTGTGTGACAGGTTTTCAAAATACAGTTTTCAACCCTGGACCACGAGGAGTTTGTCAGAGCTGCAGGTGGGAGCTGGGAACACTTGCCTGCCTTTTTCATCTTAAAAAACTCTGAACACATCTTTAAAAAGGAGTAATTCAGAACTTCTGAGAGTGTCTGAGCTCTTCTAGTACGGAAAAACAACAGTAAGAAAGACATTTTTTCATAGATATGTTTAAAGAGAAGAGAGTGTGGCACGATATCCAAACATAAAACCAGTTAAACCCCACTTTTATCTATCACACCAGACATTTTTATTCTGTACTCTTTCATTTATAGTAATTTCACTTACTGCTGGTTTTCAGTCTGTTTTCTTGCTAAGACATTATGTACGAGGAATTAAGGAGTCAGAGCCCTTTGAAGCACCCTCAGCACGTAAGAACTTCACCAGGTTGTTAGACACAATGAAAGAAAAGATGCATGAAACCAAGAGCACTTGCACAATCCTCCTCCCCAGTCATCTGTTTCGTCCTTGCCACCTATCTTTTGGGTTGTGGTCAGCAGAGTTTGAAGAGCTTCAGCTTTGTGAATATTTGGGGGTTTTTTTAAGACATATTTTACTACCAACGTGTACAAAAGCAGCCACCCAAGGCTGAACGGAGTTTTTATCCTGAACTGCTGTACTAGTCCTTTAACTTTTTATGACTCATAGTTCAAGTATTTGGGAATTCCCCTCTAAATATGAGTTTGACACACTTGCATTATGGAAAGTTATTTTATTCAGAAAGTAACAAAATGCAATATTCATGCAATACCCAGGTCTATATTTAACACCAGACAATTGGGGTTTTCTCTTTTTTTTTTTTGCAATAAAGCTTCTAATTAAAGACAGCTTAAAAAAAATCGAGAACAAGACTGAATAGCAGAAGTAGCAGCATTGAAAGAGAAAATCACAGTGTTACACACCCAAGCAAGTCAATTTTTTTTTTTAACTATTTAAACAATGTTAGAGCTGTTTACCTTCTTGCCCGGACCCCCCCCCCCAGTTGCATGTAGGAGTACTCAGCTTCTCTCTTACCTGTGTGCTGAAGTCCCTTCCTGGTGGGCTGGCTACTCATCAGGGATCACCTGACTAAAGCCTGGAAAGAAATTAAAATATAATCAGCTGACCACCCTTGCTCACTGGCTTCCAGCTTTCATACTCCTCTCCACAGCACTTTGTCATGTGAGGCAGGACAGAACCAGCTGTCATTGCTTCAGAGAGAAAAAAAAAAAAAAAAAAAAAAAAAAGGGAAATGGGCCCCTCCGTTTCCACCTCCTTCCTTCCTCCTCGCTCACTCTTTCCTATCTGTCCCTGCCTCCGACCTCCTCCCTTTTCTCATTCTTCCACTTTGCTCATTCACTGCCCGCCTGGCTGGGGTCTCCCAGGGGAAGCCGCATTCCACAACGCACAAGCATTTCCCCCTGCATCCCGAGCTTTCTCAACAAGCTGCCTCCACATTTGTACTGGGGGGAGAAAAGAAAAAAAAAAAAAAAAAAAAGAAAAGAAGAGGAAAAAAAAAAGGGGGGGGGAAGAGGGAAAAAAAAAAAAAAAGAGGGGGGGGGGGAAAAAGGGAGGAAGAAAAAAAATGAATCAGAGAAAAACAGAGAAAAAGGCACCACATTCCACAACCCTCAGTCAGCCCTGGCAGACTGCGAGGCATTTTCAGTCACACAGCACAAAATGCATTAGTCAGAGCTGAAAGACCACACACTTTGTACCACTACCATGCTAAGGGAGAATGGTCTGAGCAGAGCTACAGGAAAAAGGAAAGGAGGGGTTCCTATTGGTGCTTCCATTTTACATGGGGTGGTCACCTAAATCCGTGAAAAAAAAATCCGCAGGAAAAGGCCCGAGGTTGCCATTCCCAGCAGAAACAATGTGGATGTGGGCAGCGGGGAAAGCTCTGCGCTCACCGAGGAGTTTTTCTGCCGGGAGGGCTCCCCCTCCAGCAGAATGCCTTATCCCAAAGGCTGCAAGACATTATCGAAATCAGAACTTCTATCTCTCCCCAATGGTTTGTTCATAGGAAACGCGAGCCTAGAAAAAGTGAAAGTAATGCTGCGTGATTCAGATTCCCCGAAACCACATCTACTTTCAGTTCAGGCTTCTCTCAATTCTTCGCTGCTCCTCGCAGCTCCGCAGCCTTATCCATCTATGGAGTTTTGTTTCCCCTGCTTAACGCAGTTTCAGCCCTCCGTGTTCGCAGGGAATCCGATCAGCAACAAGCCAGAAGGGAGCTCGCCGTAAAAAAAAAAAAAATTAATAAAGAAACAACCAAAAAAACCCCTCCGTCCTCATCCCAATGACCTAATCACTCATCTATCTGCTCACTGCTTCCGTCCCCCACACGCGCTTATCTCTTGCTTGAAGGCATTTTAGGAGCGAGGACAGGGCTTGGGAGAAAACGCCGCCGCTCAAATCGCATCAAGAGAGGGGACAGCGCTGCCAGGACCAGGCTGTGCTCCTCTTTGTGTCCGCTGGGAACAGCACCACGGAGCCCCCAGCCCCGAATTCCCTGCTCCCAGCCCCGAATTCCCTGCTCCCGGCCCCGAATTCCCTGCTCCCAGCCCCAAATTTCCTGCTCCCAGCCCCGAATTCCCTGCTCCCAGCCCCGAATTCCATACTCCCAGCCCCAAATTCTCTGCTCCCAGCCCCGAATTCCATACTCCCAGCCCCGAATTCTCTGCTCCCAGCCCCGAATTCCCTGCTCCCAGCCCCAAATTCCCTGCTCCCAGCCCCGGATTCCCTGCTCCCAGCCCCGAATTTCCTGCTCCCAGCCTCAAATTCCCTGCTCCCAGCCCCGAATTCCCTGCTCCTCACGGGACCGTCCCTAACACACACCCTGCCAAGAGCCAGGGGCTGAACCCAGAGTCAGGGAAGTGTAAGGGAGGCGGGGGGTGGGAGGGGGGAAGATGGGGAGAACCCTCAAGAGCCCGCACTGGAATTTCTCTTCAGGGAAGTCCGTGCTTTAATGAAAGACTGATACTAGATACCACAAAGAAACTTTTATTTCTGTACGCACATGACTCAGATGCATTTTCTGTGTGGGTTATGTGGTTGTGTTATGTTTCATCTTAAAAAACTGTTTCAAAGAGACCTTTAAACATTAGTTTTCAGAAAAAAAACTCAATGTGTTTATGTACAGTGAGTGTTTTTAAACTGCCTTTTAGGGCACAATGCTGTATAAAGCGGAGACACTAATGTCTGCTTTCATTATAGACATAATTTGAATCTAATACTAAACACAATAATCTGTAAAAATGTTTATTTTAAATTACACCCCTAAATAGTTCCCAGAAAAGTAAACAAACTGAACCCTTCAGCAAAACAGATCCTCTTTAGTTACAACATTGTTATCTGTCCTCTTTTCTCATTTTCTCTATTTTGAAAATACATTTACTCACTGCGTTATTGACTTAGATGCATTAGTTTATAAAATAAATGGTAGCTGCTGCTGTGCAGTATTTCAGCAGAGGAAGGCTGTCCAGAACTGCCTCAGAGACCGAACACTGTCGCCATTATAACAAAAGCATTAAAATGAATAATTCATGAGCAGAGGAAGTACCCTACCATTAAAAGGCACCGACTATTCCATGAATTGTCCAAAAGCTACCCCTTTTACTGCCCAGTTCCTCTTACTACTTAATTATGCTTCATTTTTTCTAAAATGGCATTAAGTAGTAATCAGCAGAAACACACGAACCACTTGTAGGAGTAAGAAATGAAAACCAAAAAGTGAGCCAGAGAGAGGGAGGGAAAAAAAAAAGTGTTTATGTCTGATGATGGATATATTAAGGAAATGAGACTTCAGACTTGAATGGGCTTTTCCAAATTGTGCTTTTGAATCTCGAAAAGGAAGAATATTGACAAATGTTCTTTGCAGAAATAAAGGCAATCGCTTCTTTGCCTTTATTTGGTACCTTCTTTTTCAGGATCCCAAGGCATCATGAAAATGCTCAGGAATTAAAAAGCCCCGTTAGGGAGGACTTTCCTCCTGTTTATAGGTGCAGAACATAAGGCCTCAAGAAAACTAAATTATTCTCTCCAGGTGGCCCAGGAAGGCTTGGAGGCTGAGGCAAGGATAGAGCTTCATGCCCTGGTTACCAGTCCTGTGCCCAACAAAGAGAGCAACTCCCTTGCTTTATGCTAACAAACACCTGAAAGTTCAACAGTCCTGCAGGTTTTAACCTAATGAAACAAACAGTGGTGCACAGGCTTCTTCTGTGGGGATAGAGGGACACTCCAAACCACTTAGCCACATTACCAGAATTATGTGCAAACTTGAGTTTTGAATCATTATTGTATTTAAAGGAATTTGGCCCTAGAGTAGC
This sequence comes from Phylloscopus trochilus trochilus, assembly GCA_016584745.2. Classification (NCBI taxonomy): domain Eukaryota; kingdom Metazoa; phylum Chordata; class Aves; order Passeriformes; family Phylloscopidae; genus Phylloscopus; species Phylloscopus trochilus. Next base: position 41,321,434 of record WQNJ02000082.1, read on the forward strand.
AAAGTGCAGCTGCTCATGTCTCTTTTATCTGCTGCAGGAAACACACATACAGTGCCTGTAAAGAGATTTATTTCTAACATCCACTTTCAGACTTCTCAAGGCATTCAAAATTGGTACACTAACATTAATAAACTTCTCAGATTTCATTTGAGCCAACATCCAGCTCTTAAAATTGAAGAAACTGCATCTCCAAGGCATTTTGCCAATGGGACAGCATTCCATAATGTCGAGCAAAAGCCATCCTAAATATCTCTACTTACATCTTACTTTTTAGGTGTCCTGCTCTCTCACACTATTGGGAAGAACTCAAACACAATTCTTATTCCAAGGCTCTCATTGCAACAAGTTCACCAATTATGTGGTAGCAAGCCCATTAATACTGAAATGCAAAAACGTGCCCCCAAGGCAGCGTGGATGGAATGAAAACATGAGGTGTAACTTTGCAAGATCAGACACTGCCACTGGTCAACTTACTGACGCTGCTGTGCTTTTTATTTTTAAACCAGCTGGCTTCTTCGCAGAGCATCGGTAGGGACATTTTTGATTGTGACCTTCCAATTTCTAGATTTCCTTCACTTTTAAAAGAATTTCAATAGCATCTATTAGAGAGAGAGATGCTCTTTTGATCTGGTATTAGATGGATGACTTTCATTCTGCCAAAAACATTTGCCCTTCAGTCAACTCAGAGCTGCTCCCACAGCAAGTCCTTACAGGAATAAGGAAATGCTCTTTAACAACTAGAACAATCTGTACAGTTAAACATATTTTTAGTCTTCAGTCCCCAAGGAACTGTGAGTAGAACTGAGCTGCAAAACAAATATAAAAAAACCCATAACTTGTTGTTAGATATAATTAATATAGTCCAGCTCACAGCAAGCAGGTTTATTGTAACTGCTAGACTATTTCAGTACAAATGACCTTTAATGGTTTGATAACTTGGGGCAGGAAGAAAGAGGAGGAAAACCCAGATAATACTCATGATAACTCTTCCAAAGATGGAAGAAGTTCTCTTTTTTAGAATTGTACAAAAAAACCCACAACAAACCAAAAAAAACCCAACAAACTAAAAAACAGTTAAAGAAAGAAATGCGATGAACACTTAAAAGTTTATCTCCTTCAAAATATTTATCTTGAGTCAACATTATAGGAGAAATTCTATGTTGACATAAACCAGTATGAGTGTGCCCACCAAACCAGCAACCTCCACCAGGGCATCCAGACTACTGAGTCACTACCTAAACACAAGTGTTCCAGAGAACAAATAGCATCAAATAAATTACTTCAGAGAAAACAATGAGAAGGATCACTACTACTTCCACTTGGAAGTAGGTGGGAAAAAAAAAAAAAGAAGAAAGAAAAGGAAAGAAAACAAAAAGTCATCATGTCTGTAATCAGAGCAAAATTTCCAAGTGAAAGGAACTTAATCAGCATTTTGCTACTTGGACAAGAAGGAGAGGGGATGGGAAGAGACGGGAGAAACTTGTAGAGAGTAACAATCCAAACAAACCAAAGATTGGTACATTGTTCAGTATGCACAACTGTCTCAAAACTACATTATGCCTGCAAGCAAGAATGAATGGAATTATATGTATCATTGTAATGATAAGGTGACAATCAAGCACAAAAGAAAAAAATATTAAGAAATCAGAAGTGAAAGAAGTGTTCAGCTATCCAAGATCAACCCATCTGATCTCAGTATGCCAAAAGTGTGGTCAGATAATGCACACAAATTTATGTCTAGGAGCTTAGATATGTTTAGAGAGTTCTGGTATTTGTTTTACCTCCAGTGAGTGAATTTATGTTCCACAGAGCAGTGGTGTTTGCCACACCGTTGTTTACTTGTATCAGCAAACACCAGAGTTGTGCAGACTGTGCACTGAACTACTCACAGAGTTTCAGTGCTACAGAGGAACAGAACTACTGCCTAAGCCTTCTAAAGTAAAAAACAGCCTTTAGACATTGTTATAAATTATTTTATAAATCAAAAAACAACTTTTAGAAGACATTTTGAGGGGCTGAATAAACAGATGCAGATGCAAGAGGAGTGAAGGTAATTTCCACCTTTTTTATTGTAAAGAAATACCTCAGAGGAGGTATGTCAGCACATCTACAAGATCATAAAATAGCTGAGGTTGGAAAAAAAACCTCTGGAGGTCATCTGGTCCAACCTCTATGCTCAGGCAGGGGCACCTGCAGACCATAGCCCAGGACCACCTTCAGAGAGCTTTTGAACACCTCCAAGGACAGAGACTCTACAACCTCTCTGGGCAACCTGTGCCAGTGCTCCATCACCCCCACAGTGAAAAAGTGATTCCTAATGTTCAGATGGAGCCTGCTGTGCTTCAGTTTGGGGCCACTGCCAGGTCTCTGCTCCTGTCACTGAGCAACACTGAGAAGAGCCTGGCTCTGTCTGCTTTGCAAAACCCCTTCAGGCATTTGAACACGTTTGTGCTCCTCCCTCAAAGCCTTCTTTTCTCCAGGCAGAACAGTCCCAGCTCTCTCAGCCTTTGCTCACAGGTGAGATGCTCCAGACCCTTCATCATTTTTGTGTCCCTTCTCTTGAAGGCAAGTCTCTAGTAGCTCCATCTCTTTTACTGGGGAGTCCAAATCAGGACCCAACACTCCAGGTGTGGCCTCTTAAGGGCTGAGTAGAGAGGAAGGATCACCTGAGGATCCCCTTCCTTCTCCTGCTGACCAGCACTGCTCCTGACACAGCCCAGGGTGCAATTAGTCCTTTTCAAGGCAAGGGCACGTTGTTGGCTTATGCTCAACTTGGTGTCCACCAGCACCCATGGTCTTTTTCTGGAGAGCTGCTTTCCAGCTGCTCATCCCTGGATGGGACTGTTCCTCCCCAGGGGCAGGACTTTGCTCTTGCCTCTGTAGGTCCTCCAGGTGCACAGGTCTTTGAAGAAAGGAAGAGTTGCATACTTGGACTAAGGTGCACACTGCTTTCATTGACACCATTATTTCTTACTTTCAGATACAGGCTGGACTTCCTGAAAGAGGTTTTGCTCTCCTTCCCGTCCCTCCCTGACAAGGAATCCCTCAGCCTCACTATTCTCTTCCTCTCTCTCCCAAATACCAGTTATTCCCTGGAGTAGAAAAGGTAAGATTTTGGTGACAGCTCCTTTCTGTTACCTTGACATTTTCTGCCTCTTCCACAGTTTGCCAGCATTTTGAGACAGGGGGCTTAGAAGAGAGAACTCCGGAAGGAAATGTATGTAAAACATTTCCATAAGTAAAAGCAGTAAAGTCCCTCAGGTATTTGTTTGTAGGATGTTCTCATGGTGTTTTCCAACAGAAGTGGAGCACCAAAAGCTCCCTGAGTTTGATGAACTGGTAGAGTCCCATTGCAGTCTCTGAAATGTCAAACTGTCATAGGAAGGACAGCAGAAAATGTTTTCTTTTGGGTCTTCTTATCAGACAATCTACTGCCAAAGGGGTAACTAGCTACCAAACAAACAGCTACTCTGACACAAACAGAGTAACCACAAATTCTCTTCAGATCTTACAGGTGCAGTTCAGTTCCTCCAGTCCAGTTTCCTGGTGCCCTCTCTCTCCTGACCCTCTGCAGCCAGTTCTCCAAAGTCCAGAGGGCTCAGATCTGCCCCAGAGCTACACACACCATGCAAAGGCCTGGGACACCCTGCAGCACCCCAAAGAGCACTGAACAATGGTGTGGGCACCAAAACCCACCCTAAGCACCCCAAGTTACAGTCTGACTCATTTCCATGCTCATATTTGAACCATTTGGGCAAGATGTGTGCCCAAGACCCTAAATCTCTTTATCACATAAATGTATATGTTGCCTGTCCCAAAGGAAGAGCAATTATGCTCAGCCATAAACTATAAAATACTTATAATTCAACAAGACACAGAGGCAAATCTAGGCCACCTTACCACAGCATAAAAAGGGAAACAAACTGGTTTGTTTCCAAAGTAGGAGACCAAGTGATTTTTCTTACAGCACAAAGTTCATTGAGATCCCCTCAGACATGGGCAGCACAAAAAAAACCCAAAAAAACCCCAGCCAAAACAGAACAGAGTCCTGCACCTGTGCCTCATACTCCCAAGGAAAGTTCATACAATCTGTTCCACAAAAAAATTACATTGCCAAGGTTTGGATTTTCCTCACATCTTTTCCTGTGACCTCCATATTCTCAAATCCAGTTTTATACTCTGACATATTTACAGATCCATGATCTTTCTAATTAAGGGGGAAAAAAAAAGAGGAAAGGTATCTTCAAGTATTTCTTCTTTGCTATTAATACACTTCTGAAAACAATTAAAAGCTCTGGAGTAATGTTTCTAAGAAAAATATGAACTCAATCCCTTGGCTCAGAAAGATGCAGGGATATTGTAGCTCTGAGCTGGCTCCTCAGGGACCAGCACCAGTTTAAGGATATTGACATTATTCAGCTTCCTTAGAGAGGCCAGCAAAGCCAATCAAGGAGAACAGCACCAATAATTACTCTCATTTCTACTGCAGCATTTTCAGATGCTGCAGTTTCAGGCTTTGGTGTTGACATCTTCTGTTTGATACACAAAATTAATTTGGGGATTTTGCTGTGAATGGACACCCTTAAATCCTCCTTTTGGGGGCTCAATGGCCACGAGGTGACGTGCTGTGGATAACCTCACTGTGCTGGATGCAGGCACACAAACAGGGCTGTAACAGCTCTCTCCTGCCTGCACTGTTCCTCTACAAGTGAAATTTTGTCCCATGTAGACAAAACTAGAAAAAAATATTTATTGCATGTGCCCACAGAAACATCTGCTCAGTATTTTTCAGCACACTTGTATCTTGTTGCATCATCTCAAGCAATGATTACACTCAAATTGAAGAGTCCTGCAGTGATTCCCAGTAGGAAGGAAGGAGGAAGATTTCAGGGCCTCCCATTTATTGTTCTTTTCCAGTTCTGTCTCACTGGGATTATTCAGGACATCAAAAATTTATCAGCATAAACAAGACTGATGATCAATGATCAGCACCCTGGTCTCTGTTTTGTTCTACCACGCTGTCTTATAAACAATCAATGCTAAAATTAATGAGTGGTGACATTCATCAAGAAGAGCTGCACTGGCTTTCACTGATGATGTATCAAAAAATTTAAGTATGCTACATAATATCAAAAAATATTCATTTTGGTTAATTTTTTTTTAAATTTTAAATAGAGAAGAAATGAGAGTTGAAGTTCTCTGGTCTTTGAGAAACTCATTATTTTGCTCCAGTCTAAAAGTTTCAACAGCTTATTTCAAAAACTCATCCTGTGCAAATGTGAGGTATTAATTAAAATTCAAATAGCTTGTTCACAGTTTTTATGGCTAGAAGCTTAGATTTTTTTCTATAGCATGTCATTATTTAAATCAAGTCTTATTTAATTTGAGAATCATGGGAAAACAAAAAAAAAAAGAAGACTTTGGAAAACTGAATGAATGTCAGATTTCAAGGAAGAGTGGAGAGCAAGAACAGGACAGAGAGAAAGGAGTTTTCAAATCCTAAGGAATGTTAAATTTGCTTATGCAAGTCCTTAAATATAATATCCATTGCACCTAAACAATGGGACTGAAAGCCATGATTTTGAAAGAAATTATCTCAATTACTTTCTGAATCTGTCTCTCAGGTGGTGAGCCAGATGGAGGCACGTGTGGGCTTGCCAAGTGACCAGCTTTGTAGAACTCTTCTTAACCACTTACCTTAGGAAAACTTTACAGCTGAATTAGTATCCCCAGTTCCTTAATGCTTTTACAGAATCATTAAGGAGGTAAAAAGGCACACAGGTCTCTAAAGCATTAGTGCTTCTAAAAAAATGTAGGATGCACAACAAGGTATCTTAAACAGTGTGAAGTTGGGCACTCACAAGGCAGATGGGGCCAGACTGAAGGACCCTGGAGCACCTGTAAATTCATCCTGCTTTGTGTGTGCACACACCACCAAGAATCCTTAGTTATTATTCAAAACCTGGATTTTTTTTTTCTCTTTTTCCCCTGAACAGGTCCATCCCAGTCAGGGCACAAGATCATTGGGGCTGTTTGCTCAGGGAGCAAAGGGATATTCCAGTTTATTCTGCCATTCAGCAGATGGCCACAGACTTTCCTGCCCTCTCCTATTTAACTCCAGCTTTGAGGCTGCAAAATTCTTCTTCATGGATTTATCACCACCATAGGGATACTGGGAAAATGAGTTCCACAATATTTGTAAGCACCACCTCCCTATGAAAAATAAGGGAGAAGAACTCAATTTTAATTTCACACCTGGGGAAATGAGGCGTAGAGAGAGCAAGGCTTGGATGACTGGGACCATGCAACTGAAGCTATAGCAAAGAACATGAGGAATGGTGCCAGGTGACCACAAACAGGCTGAGCTGTGCTGAAATGGTTCAGCTGCTTCCAAACCACCCCAGCCATGCCCACAGCAAGACCCTGCCACAGATCTTGGCTGGGGACAACCATGTCTGAGTAGGGTGTCCCCAGTCAGCAGCCTGAGACCTTCAAAATGCAGCTGCCACTGACCTCACTGGAGGAGAAGAGGCTGCTCAGCAACGCCAGCCATCAAGCAGCCAGATGCTCTGAAAATGGGATAAAGGAGTAGGGAAAGCAGCTTTCCAGCAGTGGTGAGGGACTGGAGTGTCTCAGAGACGTCTGGGAGAGAGGCAGGAGGAGAGTCCCTGGGCAGCCCTCAGCTGTCCTCAAGGGGATTGTTCTTTCTTTGCAAACTTCTCTCTTTCACAGCACATCTTTCAGAATCTATAGCTGTCAAATTTTGATGTACCCCCCATGCAAATTCACCTGAGCTAGTGAGTGCAAGAAGGAAGTTCTGTGGAATAAATATAATGTGAACATGTAATTAGATCCTCTAATGTGGCTGTATAATCAGAACTACAGTGAGCTAAGACAGCATAGGAACAATTAATTCCAACTTTGGACAATCTTTAGCACCTACCTTATTATTTTACTACCTTTTTATGCAATGTGTTTTTACTCAGTATATTTTTTAAACCCCCAAGGAAAAAATGTAGGACAAATGCTCATAGGGAAATGGCCCAATGTGGAACAGCTGAATCCACACTATATTTGTCTCTGTCATTTGTACTAATGGAGGGAATAATTGCAGCAGTGAGATCCTCTCATCCATGCAAGCCACCATTTTGACAGTGGGTCAGCTACACAAGATATCTAGGAAAAGACAGGAGGCTCTGCTCAGAAGTCTTTGGCTCTTCACTGCAGGGAGCAGTGTACCTGACTTGCACACAACTTTTGATCCATTTCCTCAGCATTGACATTTTCTGCTTCTATACTCTCTTTTTTTTTTCCTTCCAGGACTTGTTCTTCATCCATGGTACTTCTTCCAAGCACCAGCCCTCATCATTATCCTGCTTTCCCACTGCCCCCAGCTCCTCATTTTGTTCCAGCCTCTAGTCTAGTTCTCCTTTCTCTCTTAAGACTTCTTTCTTAAATTCCTTATTTTCCTGACAAAATGGCCGTTCCTCATCTCCTCAGTTGACCTCATTGCCCTTGCTTCTTCCCCATCTGAGATTGGACTTGTCAGGGCCCTTGTCTCAGTGTTTTTATACAGAAGAAGTCCAGCCCTGGTACAATCAGTCCCCATCAGGACCATCCCTTCCCCACTCTGTACTCCACAGTCCATCTTATGTGTCCACTGCACAAAAGTCAGGAATTTTCTGGAAAAGCTACAAAATTTACTTGAAGAGGGTGTTTGATGTCAGTTTTAATAGCCAGGGTCTGTGCTGCTATGTACTGTAGGTTATTTCCATTTTTTATTATACTTGTCAAAAGCAAAGTAAAAGGATGTTGCCTCACCTCCAAGCCTCAAATCCCCATCCACAGCACAGGCAAAATAGCACTAAAACTACAGAAAACAGTCACAAGCAGCTGAATATGTTTCAGCTGACAATTTAATTCCTCCTCCTAAACTTCAATAAATTGTGCCCAAGGCAGAGATGTGATGAACAATTGATGTGGTGTGGTGGAGTCGTGCTCTGAAGGAGAGCAGGCTCTTGAGCACAGAGAAATTGTCCATTTATTCTCTTTCCATCCTTTACTCCCCAGCACAATCAATTCTTCTCCGTGTCCCTGGACAAAGAACCAAGCTGACACATTGGCCATGGCTGGGTGCAGACCTTCAGCACAGTTACACAGCTCAGGAGCTGCATCTGGTTCCATCAACCACACCCCAGTGAACTGCAGTGGTGGCCTCAAAGAGCAGCTGACCAAGGCAGCATTCCAAGGCATGGATGTCAGAGTGAAGGATAAACACAGCACAGTAAGTCCACTTCTTACATTTTCCCTTTTCCTGGTCCTAGAGCACAAATCTGTTCTGTGCCTCCCACCAGTCTGCTCATGAAGTCACTGGTGAGTGATTTCTCCCTGTCCTTAACTCATGAGCCTTTCATTATCATTTCCCTCCCCTCTTCAGTTGAGGAGGGGAGTGAGAGAGTGGCTTTGGTGGCCACCTGGAATCCAGCCCAGGACAACCCACCCCTGTCCCCAGCCCCACCTTCCCCAGCAGAGCACTTGTGGACAGCATGAGGTGGGCATGGCCCAGCCCACACCATCAGACACAGCTCTGAGCTGCACAGTGGTCCTCTACCTCCTGATTTTCAGGCTCAAACCCATGGAGGTGATTACAATTAAATCCTGCAGGACACCTACAAGCGAAACAGGATGCTTCCCAGATGATTTTTTTAGTTCAGATTTACAGCACCACTTACAGCAGGCTTTTATAATTAACTGTAATTTTTATCGTATTTTGTAGTCACTTAACATTACATATATCTTTTGCAAAACTCAGCTCCTTTACAGTTTTTAATGCCCTGAAAGCCTGTCTTAAAAGTTTATATGAACCAAATTATTTGTGGATAATTACACTTTCATTATTTTTAAAAGAACTCAATCTCCTTGATTAAAAAAAAAAACAACAACAACAAACCACAATCTTTTTTGTTTTAAAAAAACAAAGAGACTGAGCCAAAATATGCAAGGTATTGTGCTGGCATTCCACTTCAAAAAAATAAAAGCTAAGGATACTTTTCCAACAAAGCTTTCACAAATTATTCCTACTTTAATTAAATCCCTCTTTGCTGGAAACTAACAAAATGCCAATAAGAGCAGAAGACAGTTATTATCTTTCAGTCGTTCTCCTTTTGTACAACACATTATTACCTAAGTTTCAGTGATTCTTGCTGCGCTATCCACCTCTCCTTTAAAGAAAATACTCTGTAACCATAGCAATACTTTCCCACCCTGGTATTATTTCCCGCTGGTTTGTTCTAGGCTTTTGCACATAGCAACCACAGCAATTCCTTGGTCCAGGCTGTCAACAACTTCTTGGCAACTCTTAGTGAAATTGGTGGATCTCTAAAGGACCAAATATGCAGCTTTACGTTTTCAAAACAAGATCGACGTCTATGTTCTGAATAAATGGAGTATTTAAACTCCTATCTCTACCTTGTGTGGTGTTTCTAGTGCCACAAATGTGAGGGTTTGATATTCTAGATGCCAACTTCTAGTTCTGTCACTTTCTGCAGAGCAATGCAGAAATCCCTCCTCAGGCAAAAAAGCAACAGGCAGCGTTGTGACATCTCAGGGTAATTCACCGAACTTGCAACAAAACTTTGGGTTCCTGCCTCAAGCCTGCCCCCGTTTTTCACTGAATTCCCACAGGAGAACACCAGGTGTACCACCTACACCCCACCAGCTGGGCTTCAGCTTCACAAAGGCAGCACCAGTTCTGCGAGGCCCGAGACAGAAATGAGACAGAATCCAAAGCCCTCAGAAGTCACAGAGCAGAGGGCAGAGCTCAGCCACGTGCAGAAACATTTAACAAATTCCTTGTATTATCTCACTACTCATCAAGTAATGCCATTAAGGTTCTCAAGTCTGAGCAGACCATCAATGCTCTTCTTGATCTCCACTCCACTGTGGATTTGAACTGAAGAGAAATAATTTTTTTTCCTCTGCTGAAATAAATGCACATGAGAGAGAAAAGTGCTCAAAAACCTCCCACTTAAAACTAACCATGCTTGATTTTGTCCAACACCTTTTTAATAGTATTTTAAGTTGCTGCCTAAGAAGGACAACAAAAGCAGTAGTAAATTTTGAGATTTAATTGAATTTTGCTACTAGTTGAGCTCATTTTCATAAGCTGCATAGTAAGGTCGAGCCAGTGAACTGTGGTGAAGCAGCACAAATTATATTTGGGAACAACAATAATTTAAAACATTGCTGTTTTACTGTGAATCCTCTTATCCCACTGGAGTCAACAGGGCTTTTGTCATTAACTTCTCTGTCAAAATCCTACCCCCACTCATAATTTGTTCCTATGAATCACCCAGGGATATTCCCTTCATATGCTCTCTGGAGGGGGAGTTCCAGAAGTGGAACTAGAGATGCACAACTTCATTTACAAACCACCTACTACTGAGAGAGGTCATTTTCTTCCTTTGAAGAAAAAAAAAACCCAACATTTGTCTCAGTCACAACAACAGAAACAAGCAAAGTAAGTTGGATAGGTATTAAATATGTCTGTGTGTATATAAATATATATATGCACACATGCCCGCATTTTTATTTATGTATATGTACTGCACAGCCCATATTTTTTTATATATATATAAACCCCACCCCTGTTTTTATGTATATGTACACACATAAATAAAACAGAAGGGATATATATATCAAACGAAAATTCAAATGACCTAATATATTTGTGAGAGCTGACAGAAAATAGAAATAAAAAAAAAAAAAGAAACTTGCTAAGGCAATATCAGCTAGCTAGGTTGGTCTGGGGTTTGTTTTTTTTTTTTTTAGAGTCTAAAATGGTACAGAAGAAAACTATGGTGAAAAAAATAGTTATAGAACAAGTATTTCAGGAGGGAGAGGAAAGATTATAGATTACTCTTTTAAATAAAGCATACTCTTGTTTACATTCTAATTTGTGGATGCATCAGATACCCATCCACACAAAATTCCTCTCCAACCATGACCCAGCTGGGGCTGCACACCAGAGAAATATACACTACCCAGATGGGCCAAAATAGGAATATAGAAATACATTTCTGATGAAAAAAAAAATTAAATCTTTACACCACTGTGGCCTGTGTGGTTTTTTTGGTGGTTTGGTTTTTTTTGTTGGTTTGTGGTTTTTTTGGTTTTTTTGGTGTTTTTTTTTTGGGGGGGGGTTGGGGTTTTTTTTTGTCTTTTTGTAAAATGGAGTTAGACCTTTATGCATGCAGAAGGAGAACAAGAGCTGAGATGTGGAAATAGAAAGGAAACAAAGGTGTATCATAACTTTTCAAATATGATCTAAAGAGAAGGACAAAAAGTTGTATTTTGCTATTCTGGTATTTTGCCTAGCAGAGACACATATTTAAGAGTAACTTACATAAAATTTACTAAGGTTTTCTTTTTAAAGAAGAAGGTGGAAATTTGAAATTAAGGGTTCCTATGATTTAGCTGTGTTGACTGAAAGATTAGCATAAATACAGAAAATAAGAGTAATTTTGTCACCAGAGTACTTCAAAATTAAGACTTAAAACTAGCAAAGTGCCCTATCACTGTGCACTAAAAGAGAATTTTGTATTTTATCAGCTGTTATGCTCAATTTGTATGAGAATTTCCAGACAATCTTTCAATTGATGATCACAAATAAGAAAAAAAAAAGACACAACGTTTTCTTTTTCCATAAATGAAGGTGGTAATAGTTTTATTAAATTCTAATTCAAATAACGTTATTTTAACATGCTGATCAAATGCATCAGGAAAACCAAACATTATTTGCTTCATTTAGTTTTATGAGGGTACAATGGGAAATGCCATTCTCTCCAATCACAGGTTTTCTCAATATATCCACTTCACTGGTCTCTTAACAACAAATGCAATTACATTTTACTGTAAAATAATCAAATATGCACTTCCTTGCACATAACAGCTATTTTGTTTTGGATGTAAACACTTCGGTTAAATTTTCTCTTATCTTAAAGATGCTACTTTCTAGAAGGCAGCATCTTCATTTAGAAAACTGGCGTTTTCTGACTCTTGATTTACAGAGACACCTAAAGGAAATGGAATCACTGAGAATTATTTTAAATTTGAAGCTATAACTCAATCCACAAGGCTAAAGAAAATGTACTTTAAAAAAAAAAATCTATTATTATTTCCTATAAACTAATGAAGGATTTACAACACTTCAAATAACATTTTGCCAAGGTGCTCTTGCCCCAAGTCACAGGAAATAACTTTGAAAACTTCTTCAGGAATTAAATACAAAACGAAGTCAATATTTTTTCAATGGATTGTCAGGTTAAAACAATGTGTCTTTTAATTTAATTTCTGTTTATAATAGTTCAGGTTGACATGACTTTAACAAGATTTCAAAAATCCTCTTAATATTTTAGGTACATCATGTGCCTCTTACATAGACAGGTCCTTGATTGCACTCCTTATTCCTTGCATGAAGTTTACTTGTCTTGCTCTTACTTCATGTGTTTTGGAGACTTTTAATATTTATCCCTTCTTTTAAGAGGATAACTGTCCAAAGGTCTGCCTTCTGGAAGTCCTGAAAGTCTTAGCATCAATGTTTTTGTGGTTTTGTTTGGTTTTGTGCTTGGGTTTTTTAACTAGCAAATAGTTGTATTTTTTTTTTTTTTTAATTGTAAAGGCCTCATTACAGTGACCCCCCGACACAATTTACATATTTCTCCATAAATTAAGAATGAGCATTGTTTTTATGCTGCTCTACTTAAAGAATGTTTGGGTTTTTCCCTTCCAGTTTCCTGAAGTCTCAGAAACCTTCTTCCAGAAAACTTTCTGTAACTGGATCTCGTGCAGGGACATCAAATGATCCAACATCCACCAGAAAAAGTAAAGAAGTGTTAAAGGAATCAAAGCAGGAGTGAGGTCTGTGACAGACAGCAGATATTTTGGGAAGGTAAAGAATATCCTTTGCATATAAATTCATCATTAAAAAAAAAAAAGAAAAATTCATTTTTATTTCATTCTTGCTGGAAAAGTATGACCCAAATACACAAATAAACCAGCTTTAAATTGCAACCCTGAATCTGAGCAGAAGAACAGAGCCATGCTGGGGACACACACATTAGCCACTGTGGATGCAGTGCTCCTATTAGAATGTATTATCACACAGTATCCAAGTTTATCAATGCTGGCCTCGATTCAAATATGCCGTTAGATGCCTTACTAAGTGCTTCACTAAACTGAGCCTTTAATGCTATTTAAAACTAACTTAATATAGAAAAGAGCTATAGATTAACTGACACATCTATTGCCTTTTTTGTTCCAATCACTTCTGTTTAAGTGCACTGCACTCTAGGGAACATAAAAACTTGGTGGGAGGGGAGGAGGGGAACCTCAGCAAGTTATGTTTGACCTGGAATTGAAAATTCAAACACCAGACCATTCCAGACCTCAGGCTGTCTGATTCTTCCAGTCTCACGTAATCTATTCAATAGTTAAGCCTCACTCCCTATTACTCCTTAATAGTGGTTGTGCCTTTTATTGAATTCCTCAGAGCAAATCATCTAAAACTGGCTTTGAATGACCATGTGGCTCCTGGAGTTGATTTGGAAATCCAGAAAACAAGACACGTACCAGCATTTGAGCAGCTGGCCACAAAATGACAGCCTGAGGCAGGAACTCTGTGGTACAGGCAGCAAAGCCAGAGCCCAGCTCCCTCTCACAGCACCTGATGCCTCAGCCAGGAGAGCCTTCTCTGTCCTTGTGCCTTGTCAGGCACACTTCCCCACTGCTGTGGCAAGGAGAGATTTAGAGATGAGATGTTCTCAGAGTATGGCATTAGTGGGGTGTTGGTTACTTCAAAACTAGAAGTGAAGGGCTGCCTGCAGAGCCCAGCATCTCCTCTGGACAAGGGTTCAAAGCAGGGAACCCCCTCCCTCCAGGGGTTTTCAGCAAGTCCCAGAGGCTGCTGCTGCCAGGAGTGAGAGTGGAGTTGCACACAGAGGCAGGTGGCAGGAACCCCTGCGAAGAGAGGATTGCCAAGGGCAAATGTCTGTTACAGCTTTGTGCAAAAAAATTCATCTCAGAAATATCTGTGAACATCTCATTAACTGCCTATCCCTGATTCATCCCATAAACACCATCGTTTTATCACAGACCACAAAAAAAATCCCAACAAAACCTCCAGAATACCATTTATTTAGATTTTGCTACAGCACACACATTCACGAAAACAGAACTGAAGTAACACGTGCAACCTTGATTTCAGCATTCAGCTCTGGTGACCTGGCTTTGTCACCTTAGCAAGTCTTTTAAAGTGCACGGTGTACATGCAGAGTTCCCTCAAACTCAGAGGAGAGGAAAAAAAGTAATCAAACCAGGCAAATTCCCTTTTATTTTCTTTGGGGTCAACCTGTTGACCATTGCACACCAGAGAGACAGGGTGAGAGCATTAACACCCAGTGCTGTTGCTTGAGTCAACCAAGAAGCCAAACCCAGGGTCTATCATCCTGTGCAGTGCCCCAGGCTAGGAGAGAAAGCAGAACCCAGAAATCCTGTGTTTCAGGCAGTGTTCTGGGAAGCAGCAGCACCCAAGCTCCCCATGGTTGCCCCTCATTACCAATCTGACTTAAATGTTTCCCTTTCCTGTGCTCACAGCAAGTCTGGCCCTGTTTCTTGCCTGCTTTGCAGCTTCCACTGCACATGAACCAGAACTGCTTCCCACCTCCATTCAACATCTTCCTCTGTTGCTTGGAGCTTTGGCCTGCTTTATCCATCTATTCCATCCTCCAACTGAGTCACATCAATGGGGTATGAGGCTGCACTGGAAGTAGGATGTGCTCATGCACAGAAGTATCCAAAATACATTGGTAACCCAGTCCCTCTTTAGCCTCATGTTTTTCTATCTCTGAAGAAGCTTAACTGCCTTCTTTTTACCCTATTCTCTGCCCCTCTCTGCCCATCAGAAGACATTTTCACAATCCATATTCCCCAACATACAGCCTGGGGTTTGTTTTGAGGCAGAACAAAAGAAATAGCTTCTTCCAAGTGGTGCACAGTGAAGTTCTGGAGTCAAGGCAATTAGGCCTAAAACTGACAAAAGAAAATGACTTCACATCCCAACTGAAGAGAGCAAATGGAACAAAATGTAATGGAAGAATGACACAGCTGAAAACAAAACAAAGACGTGCCATATTTCATAACAATGCAGATGTTAAGATATTGAAAATATTTTTAGCATGTACCAGGGAACACAAAAAAGAAAAAACCTATTGGGAATAAGAGTTCAGATCTACATTGTTCCCCTGTTTTCATGACGTTTACAATAGTACTATTCCCTCCCACCCGCCATGAATTTAAACAGCTCCAAAAACAAGCTCTTCATTTTGCCAAAAGAAAAAAAAAATCAACATGTTCATTATTTTTAAGTGTATTCTAGTGAATAGTACCTGAGGCAACCCATTCAACTCTGCAGCTGGTTTTCTGCTTTCAGAGGCCTTAACTGTCTGTATATGGACTTCACCTTAGTTACAACCATGTTGGACCTTTCAACCCCCACTCCCATTTTTAGTTTTGAGTTCTAGTATGCTGTACGCTCAAGTCCCAAAAACTCAAAGCAACTTAACTCAGAGGGCACATCCTTTATTTCAAAGTCAATTTAACACTGTAGGAGTTGCTCATGTACACTCGCTCCATTGTGTGTTATCATCCTTTTCCACTGCCCTCTCCTCCAGAAATTCAATTTTCCTTCAGCTGGGTAACCCACACATCCTTCAGCTGCTGAGAAAGGTAATTTCTCCTTTTCTTTTGCCCATGACCTGCCCTTCTGCAGACACACAGTGAGAGGAAGACCCAGCAACCTACAACAGAACTGCTGTGGTCCCCAGACACATCAGGTTACCTTGTGCCTTGCTCAGGGTCACTCTGGGCTGTCTCAGCTGAACATCCCTGCACAAAGCAGCTCTGCTGGGCATTGGCCCTTGTGTCTCCCCAGCTCCCAATGACAAGACCAGTTTGTTGCTCTCCTGTTCTCTGCTGCCTTTCTCCAAAGGGTGAAAACAAAACACAAATGCAGCTGGGGGGCGGAGGGGGGTGTCTGAATTCCCCCACCCACCCAAAAAAATGGTTTGCTGGGGTAGCTTGATGTCACAGGGGGACAGAGAAGGGAGTCAGTTTTCTCACTATAACTCGATTCTTCAGTTTAAAAGAACCAGCATTCATGGCCACCTCACAAACTGCACCAGCTGAGGAGAAAAACTCCAGGCCCTCAAAGCTCCACACCCAAAAAGACGGCTGTGGTAGGATGACTTTATGATGCTTGCATCCCCAATTGTCTGTTCTGTTTGTGCTGTATATTAAGTTCTGTACCTTTAAAATGGTTCTGGGAGCCAAGGGGAGAAAGAAGCAGCAGCAGGTTGTTTTGAGAAAACTGCCTGACTCCCACACGGCCTGGCTGCGGCGTTGGTCTGAGGCACGGACAGCGGTGGGACAAAGATCTCCTGTGCTTTTAGTTAGTTTGAGCTGGCTGAGGCAGAGAAGTTCCCTGGACTGTTTTTTCCTTTCCTTGGGACTGTTTAACTCTGCTCTGGACTGACAAACCCAGAGGAGCAGTGAGGGCTGGCACCTGCGGCCACCGGGCCTGGAGCTGCGGAGGGAGTGGGGCTGGTGAGAGACTGAGGGAGCTGAGCTGCACCCAGGGCACGGACTGCCTCAGTTTGCCATCTCTCTTTGGAGCGGCCAGAGGTTTTATTGTTTCATATTATTCATTCTTTGTGCTTGTGGGCCTCTTGTTTGCTAAATAAATAGTTTGTTCCACTTTTCTCTGAGAGGAAGTTTTTCCCAGACTGGCTGGGGGAGGGGCTGTTTGGGTTTGCTTTCCAGAGGAACCCCTTCAGAGGTTTCCTCCCAATTTTGCCCTAAACCAGGACAATGCCAAACACCACGAGGTTGTACCTCCTTTCTCAGCCTCATGTACATCTTGTGAGATGTACAACATCCCTCATTTGCACTGAGGGGTCTGCACATCCCAGCAGCATAAACTCCCATGAGCACAACACAGTCCTTGAAAATCCCGGATGCTTTCTCAAAGCTTTGGAATTTCTGAACTTGTATTAGACTACACAGTCTGACTCCTCACCTGCCCTCTGGGATGGGAAGTCAGTGGCCAGGAATGGGTAATTACTGCCTGGATAATTCACTCCGCTCATAAGCAGCCTCAGTTATCCCCCAGCAACAATTCGCACTCAGATAAGGAAGGGACTCACACAAAGTGAATTATGCTGCTGGTGACAACCATGTGCAGCCACAGCATTTCCAGAGGAGAAATACAGAGAGTGACAACAGAGGGGCTGCAGGGAAAACTGTAGCAGATAGAAAGGGGATACCTCCAATCCCAGGGTCTGCATTGAAGAAGCCTTTGGGTAAGACCACGTATGGATTTCATACAGATTTTAGCATATGGATTTCAGCAGAGCAGCCCAAGTCTAGTTTATATTGGACAGAAATAGAGAGTGTGTTTTGGTATGAAAAAAGTCTTCAGGCTGAAGCTCCACAGTACTTTTCCTGGTGGCTTACCTTGTCACAGGGAACCACCACACACACCAGGAGTTCTTGGCAGCTGGCAAAGCTGATGATTACCAAAACACATAAATGGACAAAGAAGGGCTCGTGTGAAGGCAGCCAAACAGCTCTGTGATCATCTTCACTTGTCAGTTGCCCAAAACATATCAATAGCTCCAACTTTACCCATGGAAAAACCCGTATTTCAACTTCACATTGTCAGGAAAGAAATGCTGCTTGCTTCTCCCCTCCCAGATTTCTCAGGCAGCTCTGCTACAACTTCGAGGACATTGCACAGCTGAGTCCCCAGGACCTATTTACCTGCCATTGCCACCATCCATGACACTGAGTCAGAGGGTCACACTAGACTATTTATACAAGAGGAGCAGCTTTGGAAAGCCTGGTTTAGTCTGCCTGTCTTTAGCTACAAACTACCAGACACGGGTTTCAAAAAGATCTGCCAAGAAATTAAAATCTAACTTGTCAGAAAGGCAGAAACAGATGGCAGAAGGGCAAGCTGGGAACAGGGGAGTTCCCAAGAGGTCAGAGGTTTTTTTTAAAAAAAAAGTAAAATTTTTCAAGTTTTTCCCTACACAAGAGGAAAGTACAGTTTGACTTCATTGCACAGCATAATGATAAGACAGCATATATGTATATGACTCATTTTCAAATAATTACAGAATGCAAGGAAGATACAGAAGACACAATCTAGGAGTGCTTTCTTACTCTTAAGACTCAGGTCTACAGTAGTGTTACAAGACTCAGACACCCTACAGATCAGCAGATCTATCTCCAGTCAGGCCTGGTATTTCCCCAAAATCCCATCTGCAGACACAAATTACACACAGGGAAGGCAAACTCTAATGCTAATGCAAGGCTCTGAGAACACAAAAGTTGGTGCATGTCCGAAACCTGGGATCAGAGCCTGGCCTGACGCCGCTCTCCTGGAGGTGTAGGATCACTGAATAAATCACTCAACACGTGCCTGGCAGGCAGTGCTGTGGAAAAGAAGGATGAGGGCAGCCCTCAGAAACCCAACAGATACAAGCTCACAATCTTGGCTCTCTCTCTGCATGGCGAGATCAATACTGGGAACGCACGGACATTAGAACTGCATGCAGGCGGTGCTAAATAAAAGTGGAGAAGAAATAGAAGGAGCCCCAGGTGATTTAAGGGATAAAACCAAAGTGTCTTCAAGTGAGAGCCAAGGATTTAAGTCTGTATAAATTATCAGCGAGGATAATTTGTTTGAACAGAGTACCAGGCTAAGTGATGGATTCTCTGTCATCCCCTTAAGTTTTTGCAAGATACTGAACACAGCAGAACCATTGCAGAATATATTTCTGTGTCCTTTGGCGTGCAGGGTGTTTTTAAAAACAGCATGAGGATCTTTCTGGCCTTGAAAACAAAATTCTGAGGGCTGTGCTAAAGCTGAAGACTGAGAACTAAAGAAAATACTTAATGCTTTAAAAAAATAATGTGTTTCTTATTTAAATAAAACTATTTTCAGACACTAAGCACTACGAGTGGGGAAAGCACAAGCATTTACAAATGCCAAGTCAGCTTGACAGAAATTTTAAGAGATAATTTGATTTCTATGAAATATTTTCTGCTCATTCTCTAACTGGGGAAAATTTATGCGAATGTCAGTCTCACCTCCTACCAATTATGACCAAAATATTGCCTTTTACTTCCCATCAGTGACACACCAAGTACTGGCATTTTTATTTCAAAATTTGTATGTGAGGACAAAGTTAACATATCAGTAAAAGGCTGTGGTTAGTTAGGTAAACTCCCCGTGGTAAATTTAGTTATTTCCTGATGTCACAACTTAGTAAGACAGGAAAGTCTTCTGCCAGTCTCTACCTTCTCGACATATGGCAACTCATTTCAAACCAAGAGGAGATACAAAAAGCTCCCCTTTTGCAATAAAGCAATTAATCACTGTCTGCTAACTTTCTTTCCTGCTTTTGTTCCACTTTTTAAAGGAATTCCCCGCATTCTTCTTCCAAACATAGATTTTAGGTATAGCATCAAGCAAGTTATTATCATCAAATAAACAATTTAATCCTATGTCTCACAAGACCATGGTTCTTTGCACATCTCCATATCCTTTTGGCACCCTCGATCCCCTCCCAGTAGGTGAAGAAAATGAAAACATAATAAAAATGAAAATGAAAATACATGTAGAAGTGTGGCAGTAAAAAAAATATGTAAAGGAAGTGCAAGGTCAGGAAGTGCAAATATTAGACCCACTGACATTAAAAACTGAGAAATGCAATTAAATTAATCAATCATTCATGTTTCATCAATGGGTTTCTACTTGAATTACATGAGGTACAAGTAAATATTACAAATCTGAGTTTGGAATTTAGCTTTAATTTAACAAGCTATGCATTTGAGGCAAACTCTCTGAATGAGAGTAGACAGTGAATACGATGGGAGAGAGAAAATAGTGAATTAAGAGAAAGCAAAAGAAGACACAGCAAAGGCTTCATCTGTTGTCTAGTGTCTTTTTTATTCTATAAAGAGCTACCATTTACTTCTAAAGGTCCCAAAACCCATGCATTGTGAAGCATCATGGTTATCCTCAGTACAAACATTAACTTCTGATGTAATACAGTCTGGAACCACTCAAAGGGATGAGGAGTAAGGCCTCCAAGGTCTCAAAGCCAGTTTTGTCTCCACAGAAGTCTCATTTTTTTTCCCAGAACAAGAACAGAGATAGGGACATACTACAAGAACTGAAATTCTTGAGTTGCAATTAATTTGTTAGTGACAACTTTGTAAAAGCACCAGGTAAGATTTTAACCATGTACCAGCTTCAAAAATCTCTTCAATTCAGGCAAGATAAAAACCACAGTTTTCTACATGGCAGAACAGGACAAGTTCTACAGAACTGTGATGAAAATTAATGACTATATTATGAAGCAAATTATACCAGCAACCAATTATTTGCAGCTCAACCAAATGAGAGACACCCTGAGAAAATTCCAGCTAAGCTTTTTGGATTCTGCACTTTCCAACAGCCACTAACAGTGGAAACACAACTCAAGCACTGAAATACCTGTAGGGTACATTCTGTATCAAGTATACACAGTTTAAGCCAACCCAGACCCTGCAACATAACAAAAAGATGTAATTTCCCAATCAGATTTCCAGATTACATTTTTCCAGATGTAATTTCCAGATGATTTCCATGTTCCCCTGGGCAGGGACACCCAGCTCCATCCTCACCAGCGACCACCAAACACAGCCCTGCTGCAGCTGCAGGAGTCAGTGGTCTTCTCTGAAGGGCAATTCAGAAAAAAAACCCCAATTTGGAAACCCAGAATTGCCCTGGAAACCCCGATCATTTTCCACCAGCCAGGGAGGAAACACAGTCAGTGCTCCCTCTAGATTAAGGACAGCCTTTGTGAATGCCCCACCAAAGTCATCGAAGCTAATGCCCTTAAACCAACCCTCCAGCAGAAAATAATGCTCCCTAAAAGAAGGGCAGAGGAAGGGAAAGTCTTGCCTGACAAAGCAGGAGCATAAAATGGATTTACCAGAGTGGGAGGAAAAGAGTGATAACGAAGAACATTTCAGTAAGACCAGCTTGACAGAGATTAACATTCAGTGTAAAAAAAAAAAATAAGTTTTTAAAAAAATCACTGAAAAGTGACTGCCTTGGGAGAGAAAAATGTGCTGGATCTTCAAGGTGTCATGCAGGCCACATGTCTTTATCAGCAGAGCTGGTGGAAAACCCAAGGGACTAAATGGTAACTGCATTCAGCTTGTAAAATAAGAGAAGTTTCTTCATAAGGGTCTTAGACTAAAACAGAGTAGAGATGGCAAATGTAAAAGAACATCTGAGACAACTGGAGCAGGCAACAAAGCCACCTATGAACTTCAACAAGAAGGCAGAAGTATTTCTTTCCCCCTACAACCAAGAAAACACACAGCTGCCACTCAAGGAAAGTCCTGTGCTATTTTAGAAACATTTGGTCTAAGAGATGAAACTTTTTTATCTTCAGATACACTTCTGCATAAAATACCAAATTTAAGGGTTGAAGATCTGTAACATTTTCAGAATAAAATATTTCCGAGTTCAAATATGGAAAAGTAGATGGGTGTGTCTTGAACACATGACCACTGAGGAATAATAGGAAAATAAACTTCAAGCACAGAGGTAGCAGTGAAAATTCAGATGTAAAACTGGAATTATGTAATAAGACATTTGACAAAATGATTTTCAAATGGACCTTTTTAATAATACCTGTTTAGTTATTCAGCCATTACATCTTTTGCTTGGCCTTGTTGTTTGGTTCTTTTTTCCCTGAAACCTTTTGATAATTTTTTGTCCTAACCTCTGACTGCATCAAATGTAAAGAGCCCAAAGGACATGAAATCTAGGCACACATTCTTCTTTTCCTCTGAACAATTTCAACTCCTACTGCTAATTACAAAATTCTTGCCTGAGTGCCACTGCTCACCAAGTTACTTAATGTCTGTGCTTTTTAGAACAGCTACATATTTTTCTAAAACTTCATTTTTTATTCCATGCTACTCTCCAAAAGCCTCACAGTTAAGTTTGATTTAATTCTAACTACCTAAGAATTTTCCATCTTCCCAGTTTTATATCATCCATAGGTTTGATCAGCGCCTCACTATATTCCAAGACATTAATTAATGAGAAGTAAAACACAAGGAAATTTCTGTGGGACAAAACTTTCTTCTAAGTTGAATCATTAAAATTAAATAAAACCTAAGGTAATTGTTGAACCAGTCATAAATCAGCAATCTATTTAATTAAGTAATCCACCTGGCTTCAAATTCTTATGACTTTTCTAAGTTTTGCTGAATCAAAGGAGCTACAGCAGACTTCTGGGAAGGACTGCTACCTTCTGAAGGTTTCAAAAGTCCTTACAAGCACTATTTCCATTCTCCTCCATTCCCCAGCCCCAGAAACACAAAGCAATTCTATTTTAGGCTGAGATTTCTAGGTCTGTTTACAGGGGAACGGGGTGTGGAGGAAATGTTTCTTCTCATAGACTTCATTAAATAAGAGATTCACAAGATATTTTTGCAAGAAATCCATAGAATCTTAGAATTGTTCAGGCTGGAAAAACCTTTAAGGTCACCAAGTACAAGCACTGACCAGGCACTGCCAATCCACCACTCAAATACGTCCCCTGTGTCTACACATCTTAAATATCTCCAGGGACAGTGACTCCACCACGTCCCCGGGCAGCCTGTTCCAATGTCTGACCACTCTTCCCATGACATTTTTGTTCCCAATATCCAATCTAAACCTCCCCTGGTGCAACTTGAGGCCATTTCCTCTTGTCCTGTCACTGTTACCTGGGAGAAGAGACCAACCCCACCTGGCTACAACCTCCTTTCAAGAGGTTGTGTTTCCCCTGACCTTCCTTTTCTCTGGGAGTTAAAATAAAGAAATGTAGGGTTGAGGAAGAAGGATGAGAAAACTTTGTCCCAGAGCAGCTGCTGTGCCTGGATGCTGCTGTTCCTTGAAATTCCACAAACCATCCAAGAGAACCCCACCCTGCTCAAAAGCATCTTCACCACAGTCAACAAAATCTTACACATTTACAGGTTGAAAAATTTAATTGGCAAATGCCCTCACGGGAAAGCATTAGAGAAAACAGTTTAAGAAGTTGTCAGTACTTGGTTGGTCTCTGTAAAGATCACATGTTTATCTGGTGAGGTAAAATATATTAAATTGAATATTTAATATATATTGAATATAAATTGAAATGCCTCTCAAGGCATTTGCCACCAGCCAGCGGACACAGCACACCACCACTTAGGGTAGCCCAGTTTGCTCTAACTGAACAAACAAACAAACAAACAAAAAACTTCTTTAAACTTCATAAAACAACCCAATCTGGGTCAATGGAGATAGCACTGTTATGTCTATGTGTTTGATATCCTGTTAAATATTCATTCCAATTAGAAGTTATTTGTGCATGGGGTAAAGCAGCCACGGAGATGATGTTTACATGTGACAGGATGCACCAACACGGATCAAAATTTAAGAAAAACTCTACCTACACATCTGATGATTTAAGGTAAAACTGCTGTGAAGCAAAGAAAAAATAACACAAAACAACAAAACAAAAACAACAACAAAAAAATCCCAAAATCAAACAAACAAAAACCCCAGAAGAACAAAACAAGAAAAAAGGCATACCTAAAAGCTGAAAAAGCATATCAGCAACAGTTTCAGGGTCTGAAATTAGAGGACCTGGAATTTCTGTGCATTCTCAGGAGGCAGCAGGGTGCAAGGCTGTAGGAGGTGATGTCTGTGCCTTGCCATTGGGCTCAAGAGAGACCTGATAAGCAGATTTCTGGTTTGCTTTGGGCCCTGGCTTCCATTTTATCAAAGGTTTCATAAGAGTTTACAACTTTGTCAGCAACACAGACCTCATACAACCAAAATCTGAATCAAAGGCAGCATGTGACTTTCATTTTGATTTCGGAATTAGTATTATTTTCATTATACAGTGCACAACCACCTCAATTATCAGGAACACTAAGAACCATCCAGATAAAAAAAAAAACCCTAACAAATACAGTAAATTATTTGTAAGGCATCAGAGAATAATTACAGTGCCTGACACTCTCCCCTCAAAAAAAAAAAAAAAAAGAAAAATACAAATGAAGTTGACAACAAAAAGGAAAATGAAAACGGTATGTATGCACAAGCTTTATAATACTGAAATATACAACCTGCTTTCTCAGAGGATCTTCTATGAGAAAAATATAACTGAAATAGTTTTCAAATAACTGATTCCACTCAATTAAAAAGAAAAACAAAAACATACAGTTTTTGGACACAAAGAAGTGTCCACTTTCTAAGATAACATTGGAATAAAAAACTGCTTGGGAAATATGCTGTGGCTGGTGCATGCCCTTAACTACTTAAGACCACACACTACAGTTTAAAGTATGATTTTAAATAGATATGAAAGTCTAACCCTCTGTGTTACTAGTGAAGTTCAGTTCCACAGTGCCTGGTAACAAATTATTTTTAGAGAAAAATCAAACTTTACTCTCATCTGTGCTGACCCAAATCTCTTTTAGTGTCTGACTGCCAGTGGTTCAGCTTCATTACCTCACTATATTAATTACCAAATAAAAAGAAAAGCAAGATTTTTCCTATAGTTTTTATTTCCTTTAGTGTAACATTCAATTATAGGAAATTAAAATCAAGAAATTACTCTAAGAAGTCTGTTTTGCTGTTGTTGAACAAATAGAAAAACTGAAGACCATTCAAGGGAATCATCAAAATAACAGAGCTAATGACAGGACTGATTCTTCTCCCATTCTTGAGAGAGATGAGTGTCTTAGGTGGGGTAAATAATTAATCCCTTCTCTCAAATAGGCTCTATTGTCTAAATTCTGTAATTTACAGAAACTCCATAAAATATTTTTGTGTGATTCTTATTTCAGAAAAATCTCTGATTTTACTTTTTTTTTTCCTTAAACAGAAGAATATTTTATTTTCATTTTTTAATATGCCTCTCAGCTCAATAGGCAACTATGGAAAACTTTGTGGGACAATCTGAACTTTAGCAGGAAACAGACACTTCTCCACGAAACTCTTAAAAATGGGTTTAAGCTGGTATTGTCTTTTCATGTATTTTTATCTTAGTACCACTGGGGAAAGAAGTGACCTACTAAAACCTCTAGAAAAATCAGATCTGACAGTAACATATAGAATGGGTATATTCAAAGGCCAGCTTTGACTTAGGGAGGCCAGTCTGCTTTGTTTCCCTTGTCAGTCTGTAGCCAGTGTGGACAGAGAAAACCTGCTCCAGTGGGCAATTCAGAGCAGAAACCAGCTTGGGGTGCTCCTTATCACCCACTGGGGAGGCTGATTCATTGTACCAAGCCCAGGAACCCAAGGAGAAGAATGTTCCTGGGTTAGATTAACCTCTGTGTCCCCTACAACATCCATTCCTGTGACTCCTTGTAGGGTGCAGCATGGTGTTTGTGCTGATTCTGTGCCTCGTGGTTGCTTGTGTCCACAACCACTGGGAGACTCTTCTTTGATTTCATTTACTACTGGGTTGGAAGGCTACACAATCCTGGTTTTGTAACTTCTAAATACCTTTAATATTTATATGTCATTCTCATGTCTAATGCTCAAGTTGTTGCTTAATCTGCTCTAAGTTCTTATTCAGTTCAAGTCTGACACATTCTTCTATATTTGAATAAGGAACAAGCTTTGGTGTAACCTCACCGTATTTATAGGAAAAGAGATTTCATCTTCCATCTTCAAAACCTGTATTTTTCATTTTATTATATTGATAAGCTGTTTATCCTGAACCGAAATGTTCCAGTTTATTTTTGCAGGTAGGTTTTTAATTCAGTCCTTATCTGAAGGTAAACAGCAAGGGATAACAAGTGTCCAACTTACTTTAAAGGACAGAAGTAAAGCTGAATACTGGTACTTAGGAACAAAGAAGCTTAATTCCCTTGTACAGGCATTCAACTCCACATATCACACCATCACAAAGGCTGGAAAAGACCTCTAAGATTCATAGAGTCCAACCTTTGGCCAATCATCACCATATCAACTAAACCACAGCACTGAAATGTGGTAAAGACTGGTATACATTCTTCAAAGAAAACTGAACTTTTTTTGCTTTGGGAAGTTATCAGGCCCAAGGAAAAAAAAAAATCTCTTCTTCTCAACATGTTTTCCTAACCAATATTTCTGTTATGCATCTGGAGTGACATTTGGTCAGCATTTTATGTACAGGACTGCAGTTTTTCTTTGTTTTACATATTAATAACCACATTCAGTCAGGCCAAAGATACATCTATGCTCATATTGTGTCTGCAGCAAAGGCTGAGAGCAGAGGTCTGGGAAGAGCACCAGGCTACAAAAAGCTTGCAGGGATGCCCTTTGGGATCCCTCTGCAGCCTTTGGGGACTGGGCTCTGTGTTCTTCTAAGCAAGAGCTGATGCTTTTTGCATCCCCACCCAGAAAATCCTGCAGTAGGTGCAGTGGCTCACAGCTCAACCAGGCACTATGAAAAAAAAAAAACAACCCCACCTCTTACTTGTTCTGAATCTGTTGCTTGATAATTTTATTTGATCCCCTCTGGGTCTTGTACTACAAGAGGCACTTAATGAACATTCCCTGTTCATTTTTTTCCATTACACTCCTATATAGATTTTTATCATTTTCATCTTTAGCTGTTTCTTTGCCAGGCTGAAGATTCTCAATCTATTTAATTGCTCTTTATCATCACTGCCACCCATTTCTAGTTCTGTTATCTCTCCCTTTTTTCCCCCCTCATTCTTCCTTCAAATCCAGGGATTAGAAAAGCACCCAGAGGTCAAGACAAAAGCACAGGCAGTTTACAATCTGGCATAGCAGACTTCTGCTCTATGAGCCACTTTTTCCCTATTTTTTTTTTGTGACCAATCCCAAACACTTGATCAATGCTTGGATTTGGCATGATAAGCTTTCCACAATGTTGCTTCCTTCCATGCTAATAATCTCAATAATGGCAGGATTGTTCTCCTCCACATGCATTACTTCATAGCACCAGCAGCAGCAAGCCTCAACCCCAGTTACTAAGCATCACAAGCTCCCTTTTGGGTTCTTCATAATTGGCTTTCATTTATGCTGCTCTCATTAGCTTAGAATCATCCTGCACTCTCCCTTCCAGATGACCAACACATACTGGTGTTAAACTTAGCACAGATCCATGAGTAGCTCTACTGGTGACCTCCATCCCTTCTGTTAACCATGTTATTTATTAACATTTATTCATCTTTTGGCCATCAGTCTAGGACAAAAAAAAAAATTCCTCTTATGTCAGAGCAGTTTCATTTTGCTCAGCACCTTTGGTGAGTCGTACTCACAAGACTCCTTGAAATCCCAGTGTACTGCATCAGCTAAATCACACTTACTCACAATCTCAAAGAGTGCCTTCAAAGAACTCCACCAGACTTGTGAGTCTGTTCTGACTCTTTCCTGGTACATCAAATTGTCCATCAATGCTTTAGTTTTCTTCTCCATTGTATTTACCAGAAAGCTGTCTGGTATGAATGCCAGTCAGACTCATCCTGTTGTTTCCCACAAGGCTTTCTGGAAGCCTTTTTTAAAACTGGCATCACCTTTGGCACCCTCAGCCTCACTGCTACTGTGAACACTGTTATCTCATATGCCTTCACCTAGAGGTGCATTATTCTTTGAGCTCTTTTAGATCTTAGTTATCTATTGGACCTTTGGCCATCCCATTTCTGATGGTTTTGAAAGAACTTACAACAAGCTTCTCTGCCTTTTACAAATCCCATGCCAGGCTTTAACTTGTTTGACTGTGTATTTCATGTTTATTTTGCATGAATTTCGCCTTTTTAAAATTTTTGGACATGTTTTTGCTAAGTGTCTTTCTGTTCCTTATATCTTGCTCAACCATGCCAAATATTCCTCAAAACTTTTTAAAGAGTCAGAAAAGACGTTTTTAGGGAATATGCCTTTTTTTTCCTGAGTCTCTCCTCAATGGCTGCAAGCATTTTAGTCTCTTGACAGTTCCTCTTACCAGGCTGTCCACAGGAACCCTAATCAGTGTCCTGCTTGATGGAACCCTCTCTATGGCAGATGTGGACTGTCAGTAACTCACTGTAGAGCTAAGCCATCAATCCCTCCATTTTATATTCCAAAATTTGCATAGAAACACTTCCATTTTGGTCTGCCTGCCTGTCCTTCTGTGCACCTTTGTAAATAAACCTAATTTCTCCAGCAGTCCTTCTCTGTTCTCTACATGGCCTTCATCAGCTTCAGCCACAGACAAGTGTCACCTTGGCCTGTGTGCCTTTCCTGCTCACCCTCATGCAGAACACTGGGATTACACTGCAGACTGCTGCTGCATAGCTCTTGATATTTCAGAACAAAGAACCTTAATTCCCTTGTACAGGCATTCAACTCCACATATCACACCATCATAAAGGCTGAAAAAGATCTCCAAGATCATAGAGTCCAACCTTTGGCCAATCACCACTGCATCAACTAAACCACAGCATTAAATTGTGGTAAAGATGGTACATTCTCCAAAGAAAACTGAACTTGTGTTATTTTTTGTTTTGTTTTGTTTTTTTTTGTTTCTTTTTTTTTTTTTTTTTGCTTTGGGAAGTTATCAGGCCCAAGAAAAAATAAATAAACCTGTCCTTCTCAACATGTTTTCCTCACCAATATTTCGGTTATCCAGCAATTCCTGTGTTGCTTCCAGCACTCTTTTGGTAGCCTTTATGGCACCAGCACTTCTCCACCATGAAAAGACAGCCTTGACTCCTGCTGTAAGCTACTCTGGCATGTGGTTGGAAGGTTACCAAGCACTCCCTCCCAGCACTGATTACACTCCACAGCAGAAGAGGTCTCTCCATCATCTGGAACCAACACCATGCAATGGAATCCTTAGAGCAAGAGAGTACTTGGCCATCACTTGACAGCCAGGGTCTCATCTGCAGGATGAGATTTGTTTTTCGTCATAATTTCAGGGTCATTTCTCCTTTTCAGGTCTGATGTCTCATTGCATTGCAACTCCTCATGGAACCCGAGGCAGCCTCCATGGAGACAGAGGTGGGAATACCTGCCAGGATGTTTGCTTTACACATTTGTTAATTGAGGGAAGTTTCCTTACATTTCTCATGTTGTGACTTTCATGAGAGTTCAGTTGCATTTATCTGCAATGAGCATCGTGAAGCATCATAACTATCCCTTTGGTTTAACAGCTGCATTAATACTGTTGAGGGCAAGTAAATGCTTTTTATTTTTTCTAACTGGAGATCTGGTATCAGCCTCTAGCCTGAGAAGCCAAAAGGTCTAGGCTAAATATGGCCTCAGACACACTCCTTGTGCTTTAGGCATTGTATTGCATTGAAATTTTCACTTTGTGTCTCTCCCTCCAGAGACTTTGATTCAGACTGTCCTCATCCTCCTGGAAGACATTGGTTATCTAAAAATCTAAAGCCATTCTAGTGGTTTTCTAAAAATCCATCTTTAATACTGGATTGGTTGGTGCTTATGAAAGTTTAAAGTATTTATTTATTTTGTGAAATGTTAATAACTCCTCTACCTTCCATTCAGCATCTTTAATCCATTCCTCAGGTTCCCACAAACCATTTCCAAGACAATCCTATGAAAGTAAGGAGGAGTAAGAAAGTTCAATTTTTCTTGTGTAACACTCTGGTATCATTAAGAGACATTTCCCATAACTGCTGGGCAATCATGCTTTATAATCTAACAGATCACAGCCACTTCATGATAGCATGAAAGGATCGATTGTGCAAGCCCTTAAACACATCTTCCCTGAGACAACAGAACACAGAGCCAGCCACAACTTTTAGTTCAAAACAGAAGCACAGAACTGTTTTTTAAGATGCAGCCTCTTCTGCACTGTTGAGGGGAACTGTACTTACAAACACACCCATCACCAAATCAAAGAGTATTTATTCTACATAACCAAGATTTGCTGATTCAAAGTGGGACCTCACCCATTTAGGTTCCAAATTTAGATTTCTTACTATGAATTCTACTTTCAATTACATCAAGTCTGCTGCATTTTATTGGCTCTGATATACACAGCTTTTGACACAAAAGGAGGCTTGAGAGCTTCCACACACATGCAGAGTCACTGGTGTATTTATAGGCAAGATGCTTAAATATTTGCATTTTATTGTAAGGGATAAATTGTGCCATACAGTACAGAGAAATTCAATACTGATTCACACAACAGGCCTGATTTTTCAGTTGATAGAAAATGGTTCTAGTTCCCTTTCCACCATCAAATCTAATTTAAAGTAACCCAGTGTAGTGCAAATACATCAGATACTTAGTAATCTCCTGTAATGGCAGGGAAATTCATCACAAATTGCTGAATGTTATGAATCATCTTGTGAACACATAACTGCCATACACTGAAAAAGGCGCTTTAACAAGTGGTTTCATTCATTTATGTCAATACTTCATAATTAGCACAG
Organism: Phylloscopus trochilus trochilus; assembly: GCA_016584745.2. Lineage (NCBI taxonomy): Eukaryota > Metazoa > Chordata > Aves > Passeriformes > Phylloscopidae > Phylloscopus > Phylloscopus trochilus. Next base: position 41,351,989 of record WQNJ02000082.1, read on the forward strand.
AGAAGTGTCTGTAAATTGAACTCTTGAGCACCACACTGCTTAGTTACCATTTTTTTTTTAATATTTTCAGCTCTTGATGTAATGGAAGACCCCATTAAAATTTTGTGCTGATGACAAATTACATTTTCATTTTCTCTTCTAAATGTGTTAGCACAAGCTAATGAACTCAACAATGTTCAACAAAGCCATAAGCACATGCTGACCTGTACTACATAAACAGTTCAGCTGACTTTATCAGGGATATTAGTGTAAGTCTTTGATGGATATTTAAGCCCTGTTGCTCAATGACATATGATAATAAAAGGAACTACTGGTCTATGTGGAAGTTAGTGCTGATGCTCACTCAGAAGTAACAGGTGACAAGAAAAACACGACAGCCAGATGCTTACAAGAGCTCTCTGCTGCACACCAGCCTGAAGACCTAGATTCAGCCACCTTTTCATTTGTAACTGAAGAACTTTGAAAGCTTTGCAGGGTATTCTATGCAAGGCAGACAGTATTTTGAAAGCATTATGTTTACCCAAAACCAGAGATCGGGGTCTTACTATTCCCCAGCAGAGAGGCAGCTTTTCTGCAGCAACCTTATAATTTCAGGGCCCGAGTGCCCACAAAGCCATGCCTGAACTATGGTTTCCTGGTCAGTACTTTAAGCACTGGGTGGAAATAATTAATAATTTCTACTTGGATTGCATAACCTCTAGATGCCCAGTCCCTATAATTTAACAGTTTAGAGGTGACAGCTGGTTGGTTGTGCCTATGGGGTGCATGGTCTTAGCCCATTCTAACAGGAAAATAAATCATTCTCTCTGCAACTTCCTCTGGAACTGAGCACAACTCAAACTGTGCCCAAGGCCAGTTCTGCAGAGGGGCTGACACAAGGTGACTTGGTCATCCCTGGGTATTTGCAGAATGTGGGTAGAGCCACATTCTCTCAGGAGCAACTGAAAGGTTTGGGCAAACTGCTCTCCTAGACCAGAAAAGGAATTGCAGGACTATAAATATACCCATGATCACAGTGATAATTCCACTTTGACGCTTCTTACCAGGATAACTTCCCACTCATCAGTTCTAAAAAATCCTCAAGCCCCAGCTCTGAGTTTGTCTTACCCTCCATGACTTCCCAGGAATCCTGGAATGCAGACCCCTGGACTAATTTCCACAGGCTGTGCACACCAAAGTAAACATGCTAAAAAAGCCTTGCCTTACTCTAATTTTGCTAATTAATGACCAAATAATTATTAAAATAATCTAGTATTTCCCTGTGCTTTGAAATAGGAGACCTAGTCGTGAGCTCTTATTACATACTGCTTATTTTTACTTTTATTTCTTAATTGAAAACAGTGTCTTATTTTTTTTTTTAATTTTACAGGATTTAACCCTTAACAAGGTATACCTATCTTCACTGGACACTTACTTGAAATGACATGTAATCCTTAATTACATCTTCTTAATTCTGCAATTTCCCTCATGCTTTCAATCCTTCAGTGCTCATTAAAAAACATTACTGATAAGACATCCAAAACATCCAGACATGCAAACTTGTCTCTTGCATCTAAAGTTTCTCATTTTCTAGGCTATTCAGGCCTGTAACTGCTGCTAGGTTTATCAATATAAAATCTACTAATTTACAGGAATAATAATAAAAAAACCCTGCAGGCTACTGAGTGCTCCAATTCTCAATAGTTACAATAAACCATAAAAAGTAGGAAAATCCCACCTCTCCTCACATACTGCCTTCAAAGTACTTTCGCTCCTTTTAGTACTCAAATATAGATTTTTTCCATGACATTTTGATTAGGCTCTTACTGCGAGCACATTAAGTGATAATTGGTCCAAAAATACTTATTGAGCCAGGAATATCAGAATACAGTAAATACCGGGAGCACCATAGGCAGCTGTATGAATCACTTCACATACCTGTGGTTTTCCAGGTTCCTGTGCTTAGTCATGAGTACACTCTTCATATTCTCGTACACAGAAGACAATTTCTGCCAATTTTTGTTCTTGGCTTCTACACTGCCACCTGTAGTCATACAAGAGAAATTAGCCATATTTTATGCTGCAAATCCCATTAGCACAATGTTTCGGCTCACTTGTTTTTCTAGACAAACATCCTAAAGCCTTCCCTTTTGCAAAAAGTGCATTTAGATATTCAAACCAAGTTATTTGCATTTTTTCTCTTTAAGACATTTGAGGGAAAAACAAAACAAAAAAAAACAAAACGAACTACCAGCAAGAAATCCCAACTCATTTTAAACCCAGAGGACATTTAAAACTCTCAGACTCTTTGCGGATTTTCATTTTATGCTCATTGCTTGGTGGACACATCATAACCTTGACAGAGCGAGGTGACTTCCGAGGTGGCAATGCAAAAACATCTGCACCTAATTACTCGGTAAAAACAAAAAACCCTAATTGGATTTGTTCTCCCATCTGAAAAATGAGCACAGTTTTACGGAAACATAACATCCACGCTCAGCTTAGTTACCTTATATTTGTTATAAGGAAATACAAATAAAAATCGCTAGGATTTGAAAGATTATCTCCATAGACTCAGCAGTGATCCTGAACTTTTTTATACAAAGAAAACCATTCGATTTATTCCAGGCTTCGTGCAATATGCCACAGATCCTGCCAAACGAACCATTTACAACAAAATAAGACCTAAGCACAGTACCCGGAGCCCTCACCTTAATCCTTCCCTGAAAAATGTGAAAAAAACAGAAAATGCACGCCTTCCCGGAAAAACCAAAGCTTCCTGGTGTTCAGAACACGGGTTTCACCGAATAGCGAAGTTTCAGAGAACAAGCTCAGGGGCGGGGGGGGGGGAGACCTGGCTTTTGCACGCACATGCCTCTTCTCCTTTCCTCCGCTTCAGAATCGCTCACCATCCCTGGCAGCGGGCACCCGAATGCTCCCACTACGCCTCTCCCTGGGAAAGCGCTCCGGAGTCAGGAGCGGGCAGGAGCAAACTCGTGTCCCCGCGGCACGGGAGGCTCCGGGCACCCGCACCCTGCGCTGCCCTACGGCAGCGACACCCGCAGCCGCGCCACCAGAGACCTCACGCTGGAACAGAAACCGAAATCAAGCGCGATTTCCAAGAACAAGTTGGTCTTAGAAAAAAAAATAATAATAATAATAAAAAAAAAAAAAAGACCAAACCCGAAGATAATATGATAAAGAAATAAAATTCCCAAGCGCCGGCGAGGCTGCCCACGTCCCGAAGCACACGTCCAGGTAAAGCCTCTCGCCTTCCCACCAGCGCCGGCCACTCCCGGACGGGAGAGGCTCCCCTGGCCGCGGGAGCCCCTCCCCGAGACCCGGCCACCATCCCGGCCGGGCTGCGGCCGCTCAGGTGCTGCGGGCACCGCCCCGCTGCCCGCGGCCCCCGCCGCTGCCTCCCCGGGCAGCCCCGAGCCGCCCCCCAGCCCAGCGAGCCCCGGCACTCACGGCCCCCGAGCCGCTCCCCGCCCCGGCCGCGCACGGGCGCCGGTGGCTCCTCCGGGACGCTGCCGGGGCACGGGGTCACCGCTACAGCCGCGGCGTGGAGCGGGCGCTGCCCACCCACCTGCGCTGGCCGGGCCGGTGCCGCAGGATGAGGCGGCGGCTCCTCCTCGCCGGCGCGGTTCCCTCGCTCGCCCGGTGCCGCTGCCACCGCGCAGCCCAGGGGAGCCGCGCGTCCCGGGTGCCGCCGCGCCGCCCCGGGATTCCTGCGGGAGGGAGGGCGGGCGGGCGGCAGCGAGCGAGGGAGGCGGCTCATCGCTGGGCACAGCCTCCCGGCTCCCCCGCCGGCTTATCCTGCCTCCTCCATCGCTTCCAGGCACGTTCCGCCGCACGGCGCCCGGGCGGACCCGCAGCGCGCACCTCCGGCCCCTTCCCTTTTTATCGCGGGGCCGGGGCTCCCGCCGCCGCCGCCGCCGCCGCCGCGGTGCGGGGGGCTCGGCATCCGCGCCGCCGCCTGCCCACGGCCGGCCCGCCCCCGCCGCCGCCGCCGCCGCTCTCGCACCGCCCGCCACCCACCTGTCCGCGCCCCGGCCCCGCCGGAGCCGCCCCCGCTCCGGCCCCGCTCACCGCAGCGGCCTCCCGGCAGCGCGGGGCTCTGCGGCTCCCGCCGGAGCCGCCCGCGGGCTGGGGCTCTGCGGAGGAAGGGAGGAGGTGGCGGTGACGCTCCCGCGGTGGCCGCGCCGCTCGCTACAGCGGGGCCGCGTCCCACCTGTGCCCGCAGCCCCCGAGCGCCGGGATGTTGGCCGCCCCCGCGGCGGGGAGGCGTTTGCCAGGCGCTGGAGGAGCTCCGAGTGCCTCCCCGCTCCGCCGCCCAAACAAACGAGGAGTCTCGGCCGCTACAAATAATTTACACGTTCAGGAACGTGCTGGAAGCCCAGTTGTTGATGGGTCTCTGATCTGACAGCTGGCGTTGAGAGATGACCTAGCGGGGAGGCGGTCGGCTCTTAAAAATCTTAAAAATTTGGGTTGCGATGTTGAAAGAATCAGAGAAAAGCAGCAGGTAAATACAGGAGAGTGTTAGGAAAATGTCTGTGTTGTAACTAAAACTGCAGCTGAACTTGAGGTTGTGCACATGCTGCCTGAGCTCTCTCGCATGGGTGGAAGAACAACCCATCCTTATGAACACTTCTCTCCTTCTCTGTCTTTTGCCTGATGTATTTGCATCTTGGAAACACACGATGTCTTTAAATTCTTGAGTTTGTATCTTTTTTGTTCAAATGGGTGATGTTGACATTGAAAGTGTGCCCCGGCACAACCCAGTAAAGGAGCATTGGGAGGAGTTGAGTGCATTGATGCAGCATCACACCAACTGATACCATTTTCAAATTCGTGTAATAAAAATATACTACATTCATTCTTCCTGCAGCAACAGATTCCTCTTTGTTTAAGACAATCTTTACCTTTCCCAAATATTTTATTCTAATCCTAGTGTTTTGGGACCCAAGCTTTTCAAGGTAAGCCAGAAATCCATATAGTCATGTTACAAACTCTGATGCCACACTGCAGTCTAGTCATATTAAGAAGTAAGCTATAAAAATAAAAACGCTTTTCTTCATCTAGTCTTCTGCAGAATTAAGGTTATTTTCAGTTCCTCTTCTTACATCTCATAAGTGAGACACCAGAGTACCTGAATATTTAATGAGTAGTAAACCAGAAATCCGTAGAAGTAGCAAATATAACACACATATTTTGATGGCAACATAGGCAGATAGTTATCTGAGAAAAGTTTGCACAATTTAATTCCACTAGATTAATAAACAGCAATTACATCTAATCATATCTGCAGCCATTCCTAATGTAAGAATATCAAAATCAAACAAAGCTAACACTAAAAAAAGAGTATAAATTAGCCCAATAAAGATGAGGATAAAAAAAAAGTATAAACCAAATAAAGATGAGGATAAGAATTGATACAGGCATGTAGAAATTGGTTTTTTTTTTAATCTACTCCATCCAAGAAAACGTTCCTGGTCTTTCCCCTCAAAACCCAATAACCTAGTGGCACACTGTTGCAATAATTCAGAAAACAATGTGAGCACTGAAAATGGTTGTGCCATAGCTCTGCTTAAACAGACATTTGTTAAACATACAGAACAAGCTTTTACAGCTGATAAGTAATTAATTTTATTTTATCTCTAGATTGTATGTTTATCCTCTTTCTATTTGAGCTTATGGTACATGAGAAAAAAATTTAAGTTTTCAGTTTTGCCTCCTCACCTAACTTTTGATTAAATACAACTATCAATATACCAAGAGTTACCAGCTGGTTGAATCTCTTACAAAATTCCATAGTTACCTACAGTGAGGTCTGCCCATGACTTCAAGGACTGTGTCCCTTCAAACAGTACCTCAGCAATAGAAACCACACTGACATCCCTCCAGTGCAGAAGAATTAATTTTCCACTAAGCCCTTCATAAACATAATGTTGTGTCAACAGGTGTCTTTCCTATAACTGCTGCAAATGTATTAAATGCTAGCAGAAAGTTCTTGTCTTTTCCACTGAAGCATGGCCAGTGCACAGACTGTTCCCTCTGCAAAAGAAGTCATCGTTCCTTTCATGCCTTACACAGCACTGCTGTTAAATCTAGCCCATCACAGGAGAAATGCTGTCTTGATTCTGATTTTCAAACAAAGAAAATAAGCATTTGGTCACTTAATAATGGCTATTAATCAGACACTATCATACTTGCCTTGAGTGTGTGAGATGAAGAAAATTAGATCAGTCATGCACAGACCCTTTCTTTCACCTCCTCTCTCCTCTATACCACCCACCTCCCAAACAGCTCTGCCTTCTTTTTTTTCTTCAGCAATTCAGGCTTGGAAGAATAAATTCCATTATAACAATGATTCAGAGACAAACTGAAAGCCAAGTGAAATACTGTTCTCCCAAATCTGACAGGAAAACTTATAGGATGGAAACACCCAGAAGATAAAACCCAGTTCTCTTATAATATGCTCCAGAAAGCATTACTTATCACTGTCCCCTCGTTCCCAAAATATATACAGCGACTAATGGGTAGCTGTAGCACTGAAAATCTCCAGTTTTCCAGATGATGAGCTGTGACTCAGTACTCCTACTGATACATCTCAATGCACCATCCATTTATTTTCTGTGCTGGAAAATCATCTCTGCTTTTCCTTCCACCAGAACTTACTAAGAGCCATCCTGTGTCTGTAGGTCTAATCTGCCACACCATGCCCTGTCCATCTGAGACCAGATCAGGTAAAACCTCTTCTACTGGAGCATTTTTCTGCTCTAGCTCCTTGTTTCAGTTGCTACCAAGTGTTCTTACAGCTCTTAAGGACATGCAGGTCGTAATTTTAATCTTTCTAGACTGGACTACACCCTTGTTTGTTGTCTAGAGAAATCCGAATGATGGGCACAAAGATCTTTCACTTTGTGTCAAGGGAGTTTGTAGGAACTACTTCTGAGAAAAATATGGGGTTTTTTTCTCTACATTCAAAACCCCTTCTAAGAGTCAGTGAGGTGACGAAGCAAATTTTGATCCATTTATAATCAAAAGAATGATTTCAGTCTACCCTACAGAAACCAGAATTTGGCATAATAAAGCCAATAGCTGGTTGAGGAATAACCTTGTGGGCTCTTTGATGTTCACAGATGAATGCAAACAGTCAGAGTTAGGATTGCACATGGTATTTCTGAGTAGTAGTAAGGAGTTAAAAACATTTTATAAGCCCATTTATCAAGAATCAGTTTTCTTATAGGAAAACCATCTATTGCCCACAATAGCAGCAAAAAACACTCTATAAAACATTTAACATGTAAGAATATTCTGCTAATGAGAAATCTTGTGTTAAACAGCTCTTATGAACTATGCAAAATGTAGTGCAAGCATCTGGAAAGTCATCCTAATTTCAGGGAGTCCTTTTGCCTCAAATTGCTATGTGCACTGAACATCAGCACGGAGCAATGAGGGTACTTTAATATCTTCAACTTCTGTCAGAGCTCTGCAACATTCCCCAATGGACATCAGAGACAAAAACAGGCAGAGCTATGGAGTAAAAATACAGCTCTAGTTAAAACTATTAATTTAGTTTTAACATCTGCTTAGAGACATTCATTAGGTGGTGAGCACTGAAATTTTACACCTGAGAACTTCAGAACTGGAGAGGAGATTAAAAGCCCTGACATGGGATTCAGGAGAGCAAAGGAAATGAGCTGGCAGTGGGAAGGAACTGCTCATGGTAGTAGTGGGAGACGTGTGGCCAGACCTCTGCAAGGGTAAGGAAATGTTATAATCCTGCACACTACATCTAAGCAAATGGAACTACAAAGGCTCTGTCTCCAGCCAAGCCAGAAAATCCAGGAGGCAGCTGATCACCTCCCCTAGAACAAGTTCTCCCTCAAAGAATCTGCTTTAGCTGAAGTCATTGGTAATGAGTAACAGTTGCCTATAACAACAACCAATTTCCTCACATTACATCTATCCTCCCAGGTTAAATTATCATCCTTCTATTAATAGGACCATCAAGAGCCTTTTTCTCCTTCTTTGGAAAAGAATAGCTGAGAGTTTTGTTCAGTCATAAAACGTTAACAAAACCTGGACAACATTTTAAGGAAATAGGCCGTTTCAATTTGATGGTTTGGTCATTCCAAACTCCTTGTTTTGGAGTTACAAAACCTCCAATCATCGGGACAAGAAAATGAGATTTTCCTTCACATCAGTTTATTCATTGCCAACTATTTCTGGTCTCTACTCAATGAATATGATAATACCAGCAACCACCCAGCATGAGCCAAGTAAGGCTTGAGTGTCAGTTCCATAGAAACACGATCATTTAATAAAACCCTCCTACTTCAGCTACTTGTGCTGTTAAGTATTTCCCTTGCCATCTCTGTAGCAGCTTCATCATCACTGCTGCTTATTAACTAAACACATGTAGTAGAATCAGTCTTGTTTCTTAGAATGGTCTTCACCATAGGTCTGCCCAAACCCTTACCATGCTCTTCTCCAAGTGGATTTCAGTAGAGCTCAAGTCACTTCTCCCCCGACCCTGCCCAAAAAATACATGGGTTTGCTGAAACCCTCTTCAAGGAGAAGCTAAAAAGTAATACAGCTTATATTTAGATTCCAATACAGGTTTAAAAAAACCCTGTATTTTTCATCTAAAATAGAAGAGCTCTGTTCCAACAGACTGGGAAATCAGTACAATTTTTTTATCTACTTTTAAATGGATTGTAGCTAATATGGGTCTAGAAATTAGATGTCCATGATCACATAACTCCCTGGGAAGTATATCCCTTTTTGTCCACATCAACCATTTAAGCCATTCATTAGTCTGTTTTCTAATGCAACTATTTCCCTGCACCAAACCTATTTAGAGACACCACTGGTTATTAAAAGCATTTGCAATAAAACTGACATGCATTTCTAAAAACTGCTGTGTAAATCAATATAATTTCTTAATTGGTTAACCAAATAGCTGCCACGCTAATGAGTCACTGCAATTCTCTGCAAACATCTCTTTCTGCCTGGTTGCAGTTCTTCAACCACTACACAGCTCCACAGGAGGAAAACTTCCAGTGCCCCTCTTTCTGCTCCCTCCAGTCATTCCAGCTCATAACACTGCAACATGTGGGCTGTTCATCTTCCAGTAGTTTGGATCTCTTTAGAATATATTCTTAAAATTTATTTCTAAGGGCTCTGCCTCTAACTACCCATGCAGTAGATACATTTCTAAGGTGAGGGGTTTATAACAGCAGTGAATAGGATAATCAGATGACTGACTGCCTAAGGAAGAATTGTAGAACATCTTGGAGAGAAAGCACTGCAGAAACCACAAAAATTTTATGTGCAAGTGCCAAACTTAATTGTGGGTCAATTTTGATGTAAATAAACTCCCAGATCTTTCCATGGTAATGCTCTGAACTCACAGGTTGTGAAATTGAGTTAACTCCAGTGCAGTGTTATCACTTGTTGTGTGAGTACTAAACACTTATTGAAGAGACACCTTCCAAGATATGAGTATCTGATGCTCCTAAATGATAAGAATAAATATAAAACATTGAGCTAGACAATCTAATAGAACTCTTGCAGCTGGGGCTGCATTTCAAATGATGAAATACAGCCTCCTCACTGGCAATTGTTTCAGTTAGTGGGGAAGAGTTTTGTCAAATACGTGGTATTTTGCCACAAAGAAAAGGTACTGATACAGCTTTCTACAGTTTCCTACTGGATTATTTGCCATTGTTTGAGGCAACACAGTACATATTAGAATTGTCTTTCCCCTTCTGTGAATTCAACCTCATTTACTGGGTTTTAAGTTTGAGTGTAGCCCGTTCAAGAAGGGAGCATCAGCCACGAAGTTCAGCTTGTGACTTGGGTCACAGTTTCCCCAGAGTCTGCTGAATGAAGTACTTTTGGTGTAGGATCCTCTGTAGACTTCCTTTCTCCTATTCATAGTCAGGACAGGGCACAGAGGGAGGTGAATATCTCCTATTTTGCTTCTGATCAGGTTGAGCCAGGACTGCATTCCAATTCCCTGCTGACTTTGAGAGCTGCATCCATGAAGAAAATCGAGGGAGCTGTGGAAAATTGTGTAGCAATGCTACCTAAACAGAAGCTGGACTTCAGATTTAAGAGGAGTGGCACTTTGCCAATCACGGATTTTTTTCTTTGCTTCTCCATGCTGAAGGGGTGTACCTCAAATCTGCTAATACAGAGGTTATTCCTCATGTGTAGGGAATAATTTCATCCCGAGGTGTAATACAGGGTTGGAGTTACTTTCCTGCCTACATTTAATCATGGGCTCACATGCCCCAATTACTTCACAGGTGCACAAAAATACCAGGATGAATAAAATTCCCTACAAGTGGTTCAGCATCTTTTTTCAATGCTTCCACATGCTGAGTTTTCATTTGTTGTTAGCAATGACTGATTTTTAAGCAGGCTACAATATGAGATGGAACACTTTATTGCCAATTATAGGATGAAATAATGATTCCTGAAAGTAGGCTGGTGAAGTTAGAAGGCACTAACTAATAACCTTTTCATCAAATTAACCCACAAAAAAAAAAAAAAAAAAAAAAAAAAAAAAAAAAAAAAAAACACCAACCACAAAAACAACCAAAACCAAAAAAAACCTCACAACCAACAAAAACCTCCAAACAAACCCAAAAAGCTCCCATGAAAAAAACCCAAACAAAACACAACCAAAAACTCTGAAAAGGAAAAAAAAAAAAAAGGCAAGAAACCACGAACAAACCGGAAGAGCAAGAATTTGCAATTGCTTTTGCAAATTACAAGTCTTAAAAATAAAATCTTCAGGCTCTGTCCCTCTCCTGAGATTAATTTTCATAAAGGTTAAATCAATACCATCAAGGGAGAAAAAATGAAAGCCAGACAAAGAATGCCATCACCATTTCTGTTCCTCAGAGCTGCTGTGGATCATCTATTTATTGTTCCAAGCAGTGTAGGAGAGGTGAGATTGTGGATGCCATAGGAATGTCTGGGGGCCTGTTCTGTTCCCTCAGCACAAAAAGAAGCCATTCCCCAAGGCCCCTGAGATATTACTGCAGTGAACTTTATTAATAACAACTAATAATGCACAAAGATGGCTTGGTAAGGGATATGTACAAAGGAACTTAATGTCATCTGAATAAAGGACCACAACTGCTCTTTTTGGTTTCATACTCCATGAGACATTTTAGGGTATGATTTCTTGAGCCTGTTTCCATGCAGGCCCTTCAGAAAATGTTGGAAATTCAGCATTAACTCATGAGGATTTCCTGAGAGAACCTTTTCTGTGGGCAAAACTCTCAGTTTTCCCAGAGCCATGGAGTGGTTGGGGTTGGAAGGGACATCTGGAGTCACAGTGCTGCTGGTAGCTCCATCCTGTGGATTATTTAAAAAAAAAATTCTTGGACATGAGGGAAAATGTTTATGTTTACATGTAACAGATAAGAAGATTATGAAAAGCACTGAGAACTTCAGCACAGGGAATTTTCAGGGAAATTAATGACTAGCCAAGGTTAATGGCCCTCAGCTTCACGTTGGCCCATCAACTCTCCCAGTCAGTCATTAATTCCCAGGAAATGCCTTGTGCCTTGATTGTTATTGCTTTAATACATTAAATTCAACTTAAAGGCTTGACTTAATGTTTAGCCACTATAAAGTAAAAGACAAGGAAATGTTCCCACCGGACATACTCACTGTCAAATGTATTTTTGTTTACCTTTTTCTCTGTAGGCATTTAAATAGAGGAATTGAATATTCATATACCAATTTGCTTTGGTTTTACTACTCACAGTGGTACTCAAGAAAGCTTCCACTTTCTTAGTAATTTATTTTATATTTCCTTAAAAATAGCTTATCTGAGTTCAAATTTGATTGAATGTGCCAAATAGAAGTTATTACATTTAGCAATAAGATGTAGAAATTAAAATTTGATCAGAAGTAGCTGATTAGTGCCATACTAATGAAAAAAGACACAATAACTATTTACAGTCTCCAGCAGAAGGTGAAAGATCGATTACTATTTTGGCCCCAAACCAATTGAAAGGTGGAAATCTCTTGGTGCCAATTTTCCTTGTGAAATTTCTGCCATCATGACCTCCACCTCAGGGAAAAATGCTGTGGACAGGATGATGCCAGTTGTCCTTGTGAAATTTCTGCCACCATGACCTTCCCCACAGGGAAAAATGCTGTGGACAGGATTTTTTTCTGCCGTGTTCTGATAAACTTGAGTTGGATTTCAATTTAAAAAAAAACAACAACCCAAACCAAAAAAGCCCCACCACCTGGATTTAGTGTGAATTCTGGTCTGAAAGCGTGGCTCCCAGCAATGCTGAAAATATCCTATTTTTTTTTTCTTTTATTTTCTATGTTACTCATCACACGTGCTTGGCCACATATTTAAACACAGCCAGCTCATTTTCCTTCAACACATGAAGGAAAAAACCTACTTTCTTCAACATCACACTCAAGACTGTCGGTGTTTCTATTTCATTCACTGGCTGAGTAATGTACTTCTTGCCACTGTGGAAAACTGAAAAAGCCTGTTCCTGCAACTTGCTTTTACATTTCACAGCCAAACCTTTTTTTCTGGTGCCGCTCCATTAAAGCCAACAGAGTTATGATGGGGATAAAGCTGACATTGTAATGTGCCTGTGTACTAAGGTGAGGTTTGATTTGATGTGCACATAAAGGCAAATCAGAATCACTACTGGATTCCTGTATTAAGTTTTCGGGAGCCTGGGAAATGTCAGGCAGTCACTGTCATGCTTTGCTGAAGGTTGTATACACTTATAAGTCCTTGGGATGTGAGATGATGCTAAGTGAGGCCAAAATATGAGACAAAAGCTGCTTATAAAAGGATTCAGGTTACTTCTCTCTATTTTGACTGATACTCACAGGATGAGTGACATTATATGTCACCTTATCTCTGCATCAGTTTGGCCAGACTTAAAAAGAAGAAAAATGCTCATAAAGTAAAGAAAGAAAGAAAAAAAAGAAGTTATTGTCGCTTTTAATTTGATACTCCATGCTAGCAGGCCTGCCAGTGCAATACTTGTAGTGTAATTCTGGGCTTCAATCAGTTCCCCCTTCCCTGGGATCAGGAGCTGGGGTGGTGCAGGAGTTGGAAGCACAGGATGGAGACACCCCCACTGCTCATCCATGGTCAGCTTTGAGCTGGAGTGAAGATGTCCAGCCAGAAGCCCAGGGGTTCATGCTGGGCATCTCTTCACCCCACAATCTGGATTGTTGACCTCACACAATGAAGAGCTGGCTGCAATGACAGCCTGGGGAGATCTCCCAAAAGGCCCAATCCAGCACTGGTAAAATGCACACAAAATCTGAGCAGTCTGTTCTATCCCACCCCTGCAGAAGGGGAACTACAAAAAAAAAAAAGGCTACAGAGCAAGAAGGGTGTCAGGCATCCTGAGTGAAGAGGTTTTGCAGCCCCCTGAGACTCTGCACAGCTCTGCCTGCAGGTTTGGGAAGATAGATCCATCCATCCATCCTCTGGCTCCTGTGTGGATGACACCTTCATAACTGCATTTAGAGCATTTAAAATGGATGTGAGCCAGGAGCTTCAGAGATGATGCACAAATGTGAGGTACCCTACAAAAATCTGTGTTCAAGGTTGAACTTATCTCCCCATACAGGACAGAACTGCTCCAAATTTTCCATTCTTGAAACCAGAGTTTCTTGCCTTCTCCTGATGAAACCTTTGAGGTGTATTGGGTAATCTGTCTGGGCATTGGCACTGCTGGTGTCAGCTTTACAAAACTGCCAGCTCTGCTTTTGGTGCCTTAAGTTTCAGCTTTCGTGTTTTCCAGATTCTGTGCTGCCTAGGGGTGCAGTTCTGAGCCTCATATCAGGTGTTAGTCAGCTCTCTTCACAGAGGAGTTAGACAAAACAAATCCTTTTCCTGCTAAGGACCAAGGACAACTTTCAGGCCCGAAAACGTAAACAAGGGTGGACTGAAGAAAGAAAACAAGAAGGATGGGACTTCAGAACCTGAAGCTGTAATTGGACAATTAAACCCTGATCTGTAAATGGATCAAAACTTATAAAAGTGTGAGACCTTGTGTCGTTCATTTTGTGACCATTTTAAATCCACCTTGGGTGTAGCCCTGGCCAGGCTCTTGTCCTGTCCTAGGTGTACCCTAAAGGGCCCTTAAATAAATATCTACTTTATTCTCTTAGCTCTGTCCAGTCTCTGTTCCAGGTCAGCCTCCCCAAGGCATCACTTTGAATGTGCCACCTTCCCCTTTCTCAGCTGGCTGCTCTTCCCCCACCTTCAGTGTCACTGGTGCCTTGCTCAGCCAGGGGATGTGGCCATGGAAATGCCAGCTTGGAACAGGAGAATGGCAGTGGCTGAGGGCAAAAAAGAGACAAAAATTCCTGGCTGTGTGTCTGTCACACCCTGGCTCCCCTCAGCAGGTGCAGCAGGTCCTGTACCAGAGCCAGCTGCCTCGCAGGGCTCTGAAGCAGGACAGGGCTCTGGTGTGGCACTCGTGCAACAAGGAAAGAAAGTTTGGGAAGAGAGAGTACAGGGGAGGAACGGTGAGAAAGCTTCCAGTGAGTGTGGGGCAGAAGTTGAGAACAGGAGGACGTGGGGCTCACTTGAAGAAACGCAGTGAGCGCAAGCAGCCGTCACAGCTCTCAGCACCTGAAAGTGTTGAAATTGGCTTGCAGTGGGGGAAAAGTGGGGCTGTGCTGGGGACCAAACCATCATTTCCAGCCTGTTTGGGGATGGAAGCAACCTTGCAGACCCCGGGTGAACGGGGGACTAGCAGAGGGAGCTCTGCCCAGCTCTTTGGAGAGCCCGGAGCCGGCGCGCCCTGTGTGGTTGTAAACTGATTCCATCCCTCTCAGTGGGGTGCTCAGGCTGAGGGCTAATGATGGTAATTGAAATGTCGACCTTAACAGTTTAATTGCACAGCAAACAAATATCATTCAGCTCCACAGCATTTTCGCATTTATAAAAAAGAAGTTGTTTTAGCTACCGTGGTAGATTGATGCAGCCTCAACCAATTGCTAGAACTGCTACAGGTCTTCATCTCCAAACCATGTCTTAATCAAGATATTGCTTAGTTTGTATTAAAAAAAAATCCTCAATTTTCCTATAGATACCACTAATACAAACATTTCATAGCTGCTGAAATTGCTTGGTCTCCCCTCAGCCAGCTGCAGAAGTATCTACATTTAATAGGTTTTCAACAATTGGTCATTATTTATTAAAATATGGTATAAGAAATTTTAATAATTTATCCTATAATAATTTACTTTATAATAATTTCCACAATATATTGAAATTCTCCTCGGTACAAATAATGGTGTCAAAACAGAAACTGAAACACAGAGGGACTCTGAGGTAAGTTGCATTGAATCTAATAAAAGCTAATGACAATAATAAACAAACAGCACAGCTACTCTCTGAAGGCACTGGATTGCATAAAGAACAATGAAAAAAAAAAGCCATATACAAGGGCCTCTCTCATAATTTTTCAGGTTCTCTTAATATCAGCTGTGGCCAGTGTGCTGCCAGGTTTTTCAAACAATCCTACTGTGCCTAATTAAAGCACAGTCCTGGCTGATCCAAAAATTATTTCTCAGATTATGTCTGAGAAAACTGTTTCTGAGATTATTTCTCAGGAGCCACAGGGCACCATGACCACTCAATCTCTGCCCATGGCAGGGAGGCTGCAACTGGAGGATCTTTAAGGTCTCCTCCACATCATTCTAGGATTTTTTTTTCCTGCTTTGTGGGGGCACACCCCATGCCAGAGGGGTGGAACAATTCCAGGGCTTGTGGTGCACCACCAGTTTTGAAGCCAGGTCACTGGGATGCTTCCAAGGGTCTCATCTTCAGCATCTCACCTGGGACTACAGCCCTGCATCCCACTGGCCCCAACAGCAGTGATGGGAGCTGATGGGCTGCAGGTGGGGCTGGCTTCTCTCCTGCCTTCCTTTTAGCTCAGGAAGGATATCACTGACACCCGAGCCCTTTCTGCTAACATTTTGTTAATACAATTTCATTTTATTAATACAATCTCAAAACAACTACCCACTCATCCCTACTCAACTCAACATCCCATCCACTCAACCACTCACTTCAGCAACACACCATCAGACACCTTTCACACACTCCCTCTCTCTTCATCCAGTCTAAGTTTTTCCAAAAGATCAGAAGCTGCTAAAACTGCTGGCCAAGTCATATTTTTCTCTTCTCTGCTATTTTCTTAGCAGACACATAGAATTATAGCTTCCCCCTTTGTTTGTTTGTTTGTTTGTTTGAAATGAAACTTTCCTAAACACAGCCGAAATTGCAAATAACTTGCTGGGAAGCTATAGTAAGCAGTTCAAAAGAGCATTCTGGCAATAAAATTATTTTTAGCCAATTACATTCTCCATCTCTGTCTCTCTTATCACTGCCACTGCTCTTTAAGCAAGCTGCCTGCTAACATTTGAGAAGGAGCTCACAGAGGCCTTGATGTGGTTTAATGTGCTCCTTGCCTTCTAAGGACTCCACATGCAGGTTTGTTTCATACATCTCTCTCTCCTTAGGCTGGGTACTGGACAGCTCACCTAGTAGCCTAATACACATTTTCATGCAGTTTTGAATTATGTTTTTAGCCATTACTCTCTGCCCACCTTTCTTAAGATTAGTAATCAACCAAAGCAAGAGCTTTCTGAGGATGTCGATAGAGCACAGTTGAAATCTACCTTGACAGATCCTCCTGAGCAGAGAGTTTATCTTCAAGGATCCATTAAATGAAGGGGAAAGAATTATAACATGTGCTCTTCCTAGGTGTCCAATAATCTATTTATTTGGCTGGTTTATTTGGCCTCCTGAGCTTCTCCTCTGTACCACAGCTCTGCCTGAAGCTTCCTCACGCTGTGCTGCACTTGGGCAAAATCTGGGTCTGATAAGGGAGGCTCAGTCCACAGAGGCTGTGCATGGGGATCCCACCTCCCTGGTGAAATCCAGTTCCATCCACAACCTCTTTTCATATGTTCATATTTACACAAAGGCAGCCTTCATGCTCCTGACTCCATTTAATCTTCCACATTTCCCCTCCAACAGCTCAGCTCCTTTTTATTCAAATCCTCCCCAGATTCACTTCCATTGTGCATTGTAGATGCAGTCCCTTGGCGTAATGAACTCCCTCACAGCTGTAGCAACTATTGTTGAATTGTCAGTTCTATTTAAAATGTCAGGATTAACTGTTACCCAGCTGGTCATCTGAGCAGGAAGAACATGGGCTCATTTGCTGTTGCCTGGTACACGGGAGACGTGAGAGATTTCTGCAGGGCAGCACCATGGCTTGGGACATTGAGAGTGAAAAACTCTGGTCTTTTTCTCCCCTGATGAACTGCCACCTCTGCCCTACAAATATCTAAAAGACAAAACCCAAAACTGAGCCTAATTATAATTTTCCATTAATAAGCCAAGGCTGCGTTTTGTACAGAAAAGAAAAAAAAAAATGTTGGTGCTTCAGTGCTAGAAAGAGTTTGTTAATCAAAAATAAAGTGGCTGAGGCTTTCGAGCCTCAGGCCTGTTCAAAACAAATATTGCAGTTTCACAACACTTGCAACACAGCCTGATCAATGCTAGCACGCAGCTCCACGGATGGATCACTGGTGCTGGAACTGCTCTCCATGGAAATTTTGATCCAGTTCTGCTCAAAGTCCATAAAATGCATAGAGAATCAGAATTTTTAAACCAAATATTTCCGAAGCACAGGCTTGTGGTTTGGATCCATACTCAGCCTAGGAGGAGCATACTTGCTGGAAATGGATTGACTGATTTGACATTAAGATGTTACAAACTCTCTGTAAGAAATGTCTACAAATCCTATCGTTTTATCCACTGTCAGTCTCACTTTAACATTTCCTCTCCTAGACAAGAGATCATGGCTTTGAGACATTTGTCTCAATTAGTTTGCCTGCCAGTTTAAACACTTGTCCCAATTTAAGATAATTACGTATCATTTAAAAATAAATTCACATAAAAAGGTCTCATTAGAATTGTGTGCAATCAATTTAAATAATTAGCCAAAGTTGTTATAATATTTTATACTGATGGTATCTGCAGATGAGATCAATTTATCATTTCATGATCAAGGTTCAAAACATAGGTAAAACACCAAGAAATTGCAATCCAACATTGAAAGCGTGAAATTGTATTTTTACAAATTGAACTGTAGGGGAGCGCTGAGATTTGACTGCCTGAATTTATTCCTGGGGAAAATATCAGCCAGAAACCATAGCTGGGAACTCAGATGTTGCTTGCTTTCATTTATTTTATGTAACACAAGATCTCAGAACAGAGAGAGATTAGCCTGATATGAATGTGGGAGAGTCTTAAAGTCAAGAAGCCTTCTGTACTTCCACTGAAAATATTATTTATGATCCTCTGGGAAGAGCAGCCTTAGGTTACACTCAGCAAACTGTCCAGTGAGGAATGCTGGGCTCAGACACCTTTGCAAATTTCTAGAGACAATTTCTGTATTTTGTAGGGTCAGGACAGCTTTTGCTGATACATTGTCTCTGTGAAGGGATATAAATATTAGACTAAAAATAAAACTAAAGACAAAAATGGAAGTTTTTACAGTCCATTTTTATACTCAAATGGAAATACAATTTCTTTGTACATCCCTAAATGCATTCTGTTCTAATTGGCCTGAGAAGTGACACCAGGTAGGTGTATGTGTATATGAAAATATCTATTTTCATATATCCATATATATAAAATAGAAATTCTATTTAGTCTTCCTCTATTTATAAGAGTTTACAGGCTAAACAGGAATTGTAACTTTTAAGTAAGTGCTCCTTTTTGTGCCCCTCCAATGTCATGTTCTGCTGGCTAGGAAGGAACACCCTTCACAATGATGTTGGGGTGCAGCAAATTCCATCATTTTTATGCAGTATTGGAGTACCCTGAATTTTGGGGTACCAAAGTGCCCTCTAAATTATCTTTTCCAGATGTTTGTTTCTCTTAAAACTTTTTGTTTTCAAAATGTAGCTTTCAAAGTTTGCTCTTGGATATCTATTTTTTTTTTTGTTTTAAGGAGAGTAGAAGTTGTCAGATGCATACTCTCAATATCAGGCGTGAGAAAGTTCTGGTAAATCTTGTCAGCAAGGTACATTTAAATTGTAACTGATCCAAATTTCCTCTGGAACACCAGAAAAACAGCAAAACTTCCACTGATTTTTTTTTTTCTATTACTTCCCTTCCAGATTCATCCAGTGACCTTCCAGACCAAGAGCAGGTTCCCTGATACCCAAACTATAAAACTTCTTCAGTTTTGTACCTGGCTATTAATTCTGGTTCCCAGCTTCCCTTCTGGACAAAGAGGATTAAATTCTCTTTCCATTTCATCCAGTTGCAGAACACCTGCCATGGTCAACAGGGCCAGAAATTCACCCAGAAATTTCATTCCACAGTGGCTGTCAGGTTCCTGATGGTGATGGCACATCCCCAGCTGGAGCTCTGCTGCACTTCCAGAGCTCTGCAGGATCCCACTGGGATCACACCCAGAGGATGAAGGGCAGGGCTTGCCCTGAAATTTTAATTTTCTAACCTGTGAATGGACATAACTCAGGGGGGTTTCTACAGCAATACCTATTGCAGCTTCTCTCTGCTTTTCTTTTCTTTAACAAGGCAGACCCAAGTATGGCTTTTAATTTATTATTAGTATTAGTACTAGTATTAGTATTAGTATTAGTGTTAGTATTAAACATGTTTATAATATAAAAATAAAGTACAAACACTTGCATATCTGCTATGTCACATGTTTATGTCTTTTACTGCCCTTTAAGGAAAAAAATGGAGATGGATTTGTGTGATTTAAGTTTTTACTATAAGAAAGTGAAATTATATATATATATAATATATTAATTATATATTAAATATAACTGTATTTATTATATAAATATAATATAATATATTATATATATTATATTTATATAATTAATATATAAATATATATTAAATATAACTGTATTTAAGAGTGCAACACTGTTGTTTATATATATGTATATTGCTACCTATGCATATATACATATATGTACATATATATATATATATATATATAAAGACATACACATGTGATTTGAGTTTGCCTGGCCAAGGATGAAATTGCAGACTATCTCTCTGAAGATAAAGCTATTTTTTGGACCTTTTTTAGCTGAGGAGGACACAGCCTTCCCATGGCTGTTGAACTGAGGAATGTAGCAGCAGTGTCAAGCCCGTGTCATGCCTCCATCATGGGACTTGGAGTGTCATTCAACCCACAAGAATAGCTCACTATATGCTCTACACAGAAAAAAAAATAAATATAAACGTGACTGTACTGAATCAGTGGATTTGAAAATCTTTGTGTGTCAAAAATTCACTTCTTTTTGATGTCAGTCCAGCCAAGTATAGTCTCATGATCATATGTCTCTCACAGTCATCTTCCTCCCTGAGAGAGTCATGAAACTCTGCTGAAAATGAGATATTCTGTGGTTTAAGAATGCATTCAGAATTTAGGCTGAGCACTGTCAGAGCCATTATTTGGGATTTTTGAATTCCAAGAAGGCATCAGTTCCCGTGCACCTCCATTCATACTTTGCCTAGGGACAGCAAAGTCCTTTTCAGGAGCATCACTGCAGCCCAGGGAAATCTGGGCACCTGCACAGGGCAGCACCTGGGTGTAGAGATGGGCATGTCATGCCCTGAACTGTGACCCTCTTTTAGCTCTCCTTTCATCCACCAAGATGTATTTACAAATACCAGAATTAGCTGAACCATGTGATTAGTTAAGCCCTTTTTTAAAAACATGTGGGCTGGCCCCCTCTCCACCACAAGCCTCATAAATAACTTGCTTCCTGGCTGTTGTGTTGACAAACTGAGCTCCTTCCACCACCTCTGCCACCCCCACCTTCTCCCTTCACCAACACATGCTGCTTCTCCCAGGACTTCAAAGTTTATGTATCAAGCATTTTTTGGGGGGGTGAGAAGTGAGCAGGAGGGAGGGAAGAGGAATCAGATTGTTCCAAAAATCAAAACCATCAATTAAAACCAAATCCTTTCTTGTTGCATGTTGGGACACACAGGAACTAAGTCCCAGCATGTTTTGAAAGCATCACAAAGGTTAGCACGGAGTCACTCAGGAAGTCTTGAACTTCAGAAATCCTGCAGGACTTTTTAAGTGACATTGAAGTGGACTGAAATCTACTCAGGTGCTGCACAGGGACAGTCCTGCTTATCTGACTCAGTGATGCTCACTCAAACTCCCATTCCCAGGCTTTATGATCTTACTTAAAGGCCAGCTAATGACTGGCCTTGTGAAAATCCCTCTTCAGTGCTGATCATTTGATCTCCAGGATATTCAAAAGTAAAATACCCCCCAATTTAAATGCAAAAGCCCTAATTTATGCTGCATGCACAAACATAAAATACCTTCCAGTAAGTGCTTCACATCCAGTGCTTTACGCACAGGGCTGAAGGATTTGTTGGTTTTTCTTTTTTTATTTTTTTTTTTTTTTCTCTGTCAGAGTCATTAGGATCCAGGAATAAGTAGCAAGGAATTCGAAGTGACCCACCACAAGCCCGTTAAATGCACAACCTTAGAGGTGAGGGATTCTCTCTGTCTCTTGTTCAGGAGTCTCCCAAATGCTGACTTGTTTTTTTACCTATAAGAAGCATCTGATGTCACTCCTGCGTGTGGGTGGAAAATGCTGTACAAAGGTTAAACGAGTTCTTTCATCCTTGCTCATGAAAGTAGGCTCATATTGCATTTCCAGTAACTAAGTGCATTACTATAACAGGTTGGGGATTTACTTTCTGCGTGCGTCTGTACCTCTGGTGACTAACTGGCCATGTGCTGTCCCCATTCCTCATGATGTTGCTTAAATTATTGCTTAATCTGCATGTTCTCTTGGCCAGGGTTTAGAAAGGTAGTGCAGCCAACATTTCCCGCTATCAGCCAGCAGCCTTTCTAGCACAGCACCACAGAACGTGCTCTGCAGGCTACAGAAATGGACTTTTTAGAAACTGAAGCGTAAGGATTGCATCCCATAAAGCAGCTTGTTCCTTCAGCCAAGTACTCAAACAGAAAGATGTCGCTGAGTTTAACACAGGAGCACACACTGGCATGTGATCAGAGGAAAAAAAACCCCACTGGTGGTAGCTTAATACTAAGGAAAAAATTATGAGTTTTGCTAGATGGAGGCCTAAAGGAATCTAGAATCAGTGGAGTTCCCTTGGTGGATATTATGCAACAGAACTATCCAAAAGCCTCTGATAAAATGTTTTGTTGTTTTTTTGTTTGGTTTTTTTTTTTTCCCCAGACAGGCTGTTCAACACATGGCAACCTGGGATGGTGGAGAAACCTTCCTCAAGGCTGAAACATGAAGGCCGAGCACAAGTCACACTCGGAGGTGCAGCTGGAGGATGAGGAGCTTTATGTGAGTCATTCTTTGCTCCCGTGCTGCAGGAGGGGAGGTGTATCAGCACAGAGATCATCACAGCTACCTCGGGGAGGCTCTCAGCCTCCCACACTGCTGCCAGCTCCACCTGGGCCAGCCAGCTCAGAGGAGCTCAGCTGTGTCTGCAGCAGCCCCAGTGCCAGACTGGAGCACAGCACAGAGGTGTGGGGTGGAGAGCCAGGGCAAAGAACTCAGCTGGCCTGGCAGAAACTGAGCTGGGGTGTCTCGTGTCTTCTAGCAGGGCCACTGATGGAGATGAACCTGAGAAAGGGATCTGTGCCTGTGTGGGACCATCTGCAGAACGCACACACACGCAGAATCATGGAGTTGTTGGGTTGGAAAAGGCATCAGGTTCAAGTGTTAACCCAGCACTGCCTGATCTACCACTTAAACCATGTCCCTCAGTGCCAGGCTTACACTTTAATATAGAATAATTAATATATTATACAAAAGACCAATTTTTGGTCTTTTAAATACCTTCAGGGTTGGTGGCTCCAGCACTTCCCTGGGCAGCCTGTTTCAATGCTTCCCTGTTTCTGTGAAGACATTTTTCCTAGTATCCAATCTAAACCTCCCCTGGAGGGAGACTTTGTTCTCTTGTTCTCTAATTTTTTTCTTGGGAGAAGAGACCAATACCTGCTTGGTCAAAGCCCCCTGTCAGGGTGTTTTAGAGAGTGATAAAGTCCCCCTTGAGCCTCCTTTTATCCAGGCTAAATACCCCCAGCTCCCTCAGCCACTGATCATGAGGTTTGTGCTCCGTCCCCTTCCCCAGCTCCATTGCCCTTCTCTGGACACACTCCAGAGCCTCAATGTTTTTATTGTTGTGAGAGGCCCAGAACTGGACACATTATTGGCTAAAACTGAGGAAAAACATGGTGACAGCCCTAAGGAGGCCAGGTGAATGGCAGCCCAGCACATGCTGGTAAGTGAGAAGCATTAACAATTAGTAAGAAGAATTTGGAAAGTCACAAGCATTTTATTGACTTATAAACTGCTACACTCTGGAAAAAGCTTGGTTCACTCCTGACGACAGCTCTGCTGGAAAGCTTCTGTAGAGTGTGGAATCTGGGGGAAAAAAATGACAAATTGTGTATTATGAGGCGTAAGACAGGGTGGAAAATATTACAAACAGCATAATTTGATAGGTAAATGAATAATGCACTGCCAACAGGGACACTGTGTTCAGTTTTGGTCAGTGCTTTTAGAGGAGATAATACAACAACAGAAGAGATTCAGATAAAAAATAATTAAAATAAATAGAAGAAGAATTTTCTATGTGAAAAGATAAAAAAGGATTAGGTCCATTTAATTTAAAGACAAAATACGAAAGAATATATTAGGGGTTTCAATATGAAGACTCTAACACAAATGAAATATCCTGTGCTCCTATTCAACATTTCTCTCATTCAAAAAGGCAAAAACATTACATGATAAAAATCCATAAGGAGTGATAAAAGACTGCTTTTTTTTCCTCACAACACCAATACAAACCTATTCCCCAGAACTCTTTGTTCTAGAATTAAAATGGATACAAATGCATATGAAGAAAACTAGAATATGCAAATTCATAAAGTTCAAGAAATATTTTTCAAGAAGCTGTGGACACCGTCTCTCAGTTAAACAGATCCTTCTCTGATATCCTGCCAATCCCAGCATTCATTCAGGAGAGGGAACAGAAAGCAGGGGAGGGTGCCACGAAAATGGTTTTTCTATAACTGGTGGCATTACGACACTGGATCCCTCATGCCCTGTTGATAGCAGGCCTAAGTTGTTCAGGAGAGGAAGATTCATCCTTTTCCAGTGGCAAAGCCTTTGGCCCTATCCTTGCATTGCTGTAAGCCAATGGACTTCAAACCCTGTGTTTTTGCATGTGGAAAACCCACTGCCACTGCAGACCCAAATCCTGCCTGCCCTGTGCCCCAGGCTGGGATAAGACATAGGAGAAAATCCACTCCTGGTATGAAAGGGAAAAAAAAAAAAATCTTAGCCTAACAAATTATTTAAGAGCAAATAATAAGTGAGTGCTATTTGTAACTGTTTGGAAAAAAAACGAACAAGTCCCAGCAGAGACAGACTGGCAGGCAGAGAGTGGAGGAAATGTTGTACAGCTGATTAATTTATTACATAAATCCATAGCTTTACAAGTGATTAGCACTCAATATAAATGCCATGATTGGGAAAAAAAAAAAAAAAAAAAAAAACAACTAAAAACAAAACAAAACAAAACCAAAAAAAAAAAACCCTACAAAACAAAACACATTAGAGCTTTCAGGAGCATCAACCAGCATCCTTTTGGGAGGATAGGACCAGTGCAGTTTGGAACCTTCAGGAACGAGTGGCTCATGACACGCTGCATGCAGTGGCCAGATTTTTCCAAAACCAGAAGCTCTTCTTTCCCCATACCTTAAAAAAGCCAACAAAACAAGCCAAACCTCAAAAATCTCCAAGCCCACATGCAGTACAATGAGGGAGGGAGAGAGAGAGAAGAAAAATTTAAACCCCCTGGTCTTCGTAACCCAGTTCCTCCCACATGCGTTTCCCACAAACTGTCAACATCCCCCAGGAATCTACCCACGTTCCACATCACAGCACAATGCTCCCGACAAAGGCATCTCAACCCATGAGATGTTTCAGGCAGCCTTTCAAACCGCCTTCAGTGTAAGTAGGTTCAGCAGCTCTGTAATTAGGTGTTAAACTTGATCAATCCGGGAGGGTTTTTTTGCAGGGAGAGGCTTCTTCGGTGTGATTTATGCCTGCAGGGTCAGGCTGGAAGGGAGCAAAGGTTCATCCTTTGAGGAAAATGAGACTTTCCATACTTCTAGTCAAGCAATTAAACGTTGTGTTCAGGTTCATTCCTATTTAAAACAGCCTTAAATCAAACGTGGGGACCTCAGCGGTCCTGGCAGTTCCATGGAGCTGAAACAGGCAGGTGACTGCTCCCCTAAACAGCCTTTAATTTATAAACAGCAATAATAATGTTAATAATCATCGTCATAACAACATCTGCTCTTTACATGACAACACCAGACTTCAGGAGGGAGCTGTGATAAATCAGAAGCACAGGTTCTTGCCATAAACAAAGCTGGGGAGACAACACTGGGAATAACACTGATCCTTGCCACTGCAGTTTTATTTTGTACATGGCAGAGTGTTGCAGGGTTAAAATGGCCATTCAAAATGCCACTGGTGTGTGATTAACTCTCAGCAAGTGAATATTCCTACTGACCCTGGGAACTGAAGGGTGTGTCATATGTTTCATTTCAGTCTCCAAAATGAGGGGTTAGGACAAAAGAAGGTGGGAAAAGTATCACTTTAGGACACCAGGAGGTAAAAGACAAAATGTAAGAGAAAATTATAGGGCCATGTAAGCAGCCAGTTCTCCGGAGGGCTGCACAGCACATTTTCAGGTGTTTTACTTATCATTACCTTGGTACATGTTGAGAGAGTTGCTGCTAATGACTCTTCTACTCCAAACTTTCTGCCCAGAACGAGAATAACAACAAATTTGGCAATCAATTCTTGAAGCTTCAGCACCAATCACGTCTGGCACAACTCCCTAATCTAAACATGCATCTGCCTCTGTTTTCACCACACATACCTTCATTACCACAAAGCCTGATTTACACTGTTATCTCTCAGGTGTATTTGATGTCTCCCTGCGGCCCCTTTCAGCTTCCAGATGAACTTTGGATACACCATCAGGCAGACAACACATTGTGGCTCTATGGTTTCCAGTGCTCTGTTACAACTGATAGTCTGATATTCCATTTCTTTTATTTAATTCACCTTCCTGTAATTCTCAGTTAGCATTTATGAGAGGAGTATAGAGCCATGGGCATGCAGAACTCAATGGTGTTCTGCTGCCACACTGCAGGTGATTGTCTGACCACACTGTGATAAAGAACAACAGTTCTGCTGGCTGTAGAAGAGTTTTCCAGAGGATTTTTTGTTTTTATAAATCTAGTCTTTACTTACATTTTCTTGTCTTTCTAAGAAAAATTACAGCATTTTATTGCTGGTTAATTTTCTGAAGTAACTTTGCTTTTGCATGTGGTACAACCAAAATCTTTGCATCTGCTATATATATGGTGTCTTGGATTATGGAACCAAAAATGTGTATTCTGTTTCATTTGTTGAAAGCAGCTGGGGAGATGTTTTTTCTTTATCTCTTGTAACTCTGGGAGGAGGGGGGCAGATGCCTTCTGATAATGGGCCAGCTGTTCAAACCAGGTGGGGCAGTGTTTCTTATCTCTGTCACCACCCATCCTCCCTCCAGGGGATATCTGCTGCTAATGGGCCATGAAGGCTCACCAAGGACAGGACACATTCCATCATCCCATTGGGAGATGCTCCACCCAGTGGGGGGAGCCAACCATTCCTACCTGGATAAAAACTGAGACTCAGGAACACCAGGGATCTGGTTCCACTGGATTCCTGGAGGAAGACTGGACCCTTCTCACCATCACTGGACCCTTTTCTCTCAGGATCATCTCTGCTCCAACAGAACCACATCTGCCACTCCAGGAGGACTTACTTACACCACCTTAACCAGCAAGGTGTGAGGTTGTATTATTCCGTTTATTTTATTTTACCTTTTTTTCCCTCTCTTCTTCTATTAAATTGTATTTCTGGCTGGGAGTCTCACTGGTTTTGCTCTCAAACCAGTACAATGGATAGGTATATAAATACAGATAAATGTACAATAACATATTGGTATTGTATTGTGGAGGTATCTTGATTATGCTCATTTGTGGGAAATATTCAAAATTACAAAAGAGCAAATTCAGTGGTTAAAAGACATATTTTAATTGGGACATGGTGCAATTCTTCCCTCTGATCTCTACTGTGACCTTATGCAAACCACATTATTTCAGGAAATGTTCTGATCTTTCTAGTCAGTGATTGTGAAGCAAGATTTTAAAGGAGGGTTTTCAGGCACATTACAGTTTCTTATTCCATGGAAATGCAAGGGAGGAGAAAAAGCACTCTTATCTTACCTAATCATTCAACACTTGTATTAATGATACGTTCATACACCGAATAACTTTCTGGGGTTTATTTTTATCTTAATATTAATGAAAAGCACACTGAAAGACAAATCATAAAAATGAGAATTTTAATGTCTGAATCATCACTGAAAAGACAGAGTGACAACACATGGATGGTCTATTAGATGGTCCCAAGCCTCTAAACCTTGGGACTAGCCTGAGTGCAGCATCAGACCTCTAAGTTCATGTTAAGTGATTTAAACATGAAACATCTGGGGTTTTAGACAATTGTGTCTAAAAAGCAAAGCTTCAACTCCCCCAAATATAGTTATTTTTTTAAAACATAATAGTTTTTAATTCTTAAAGTACTTCTGCAGTATCTTGAAATGAGAGAGGTTGCTATGGACCTTTGCCCAGCAGACACACTTGGGAGGAGGATTTGGGGCCAAACTTTTCAGTGTTGGCTCCTTGTATCTTCACAACACACTCAGTGTTGAGGGTTCCCATCCACTGGGTCCTCTGACTTTGTCAGCTCAGTTTTCACACCCCTGTGAGCTGCTTCAGGACAGTGCTTGAGGATGTGGCACAGGGGAGGGAGGGATGAGGTGGATGAGATCCAGTGTGGTTCATCCCCATGTCACACTGGAGAGGTGCAGCAACAGCTGACAGACAGACATGCTCAGCCCACACCTTTCCCACTGTGTGGTCACAGCTCACAGAAACCAGGATGGCAGGGGACAGGTTGGGCAAAAAGCAGATGTGGGGATGCTGACCTGTTTCTGTTTGTTTGCTTTTTGCAAAACTTGTGGCAATGAAAAGCCAACATAAATTACAGTTACTCATCATATCTGCAATTATTAGAGAGAGCTGTTTCTAGTTTCAGTCCTAATTATGGTACTAGTAATTTCAGAATTTTTTTTAAGTCAGTGTGAGGGACTGCAAAAAATCTCCCCATGAAAACAAGCAGTGACCATGAAGGTGTAAAATGAGATAATTACAGCTTGAAACAAAGGAAAAAAAATGTTAGTATTCAATTAGCTCAACGATAATTAAAACTTGCATCTGATGGCCTTAACTGAAGCATCTACTTAGGAACAGAAACCATTTTGTTCCTTGTTGATCCTAATTTACATTCCTGCAACGGTGCTGGAATAAAAAAGACAGGCCAGTGACCAAATTGAGGTAGGTGTCTGTGTAGCCTTGAAGCAAAATGCTCAGGATTTAAACTCCCTTTTCTGCAACATGAGCTTGGTTAGGGCGATTGGCTCTTTGCTTTCATTCACAACAGGCACAGAAGCAGCCAAGTTCAGGTTCAAGGGTCTCTCAAAAGGCTCTTCAAGCCCTCGTGCCTTTCACTGACTCCATGGTGTGAGAGCAGCGGGCTCCTCAAGCCCTCCAGAGCTGCTGCAGCACACCTGCCACTGAAAACCTCCAGCAGGGAAGATGAACGGCAAAGCTGCTCCCATTTTTTTTGGGTGGAAAATGGTCCATTGTCAACAAACTCCTCCACAGAAAGCAAAGGAGAGAAGATCATCAGCAGAGCGCTGTAGGGTGAAGCCCCCACCCACAACAGGTCCAGCATCTCTCTGAACAGCAACGAGGAAACCTGAGCCTGCCTTTGTTTGCTTTCTCCTGAGGAGGTGTGCTAGCAGGCTGAGGCCCACTAAGCACATCGAGGTGGGACCAGTCCATCTATCTTGGTTTGGAAAGACAGGTATCTGCCAGGGAAAGCTGGAGTTTCCCTTAGAATGGAGAATGTAAACCCCTCACCCCCCGCCAATTTATAATTTTTGCAATTAAGGTCTTTCAGGAAAAGATTTGGGAATAGGAATAACAGTTCTTTACTATACTAAATAACAATACAAATGTAGTAGAAAAACAAAACCACCCAACCAAACCAGCAAACAAACAAACAACAATTTTGGAAAACCCTGACAGAGATACAACCTGACACCCTGTTGGTCAGGGTGTTGGAAGCAGTCCAAAAGTGAGTCCTCCTGGAGTGGCAGATGTGGTTCTGTTGGAGTAGAGATGATCCTGTAGAACAAGGGTCCAGTGGTGGTGAGAAGGGTCCAGTCTTCCTCTGGGAATCGGGTGAAGCTGGATACCTTTGTGTTCCTGTGTCTCAGTTTTATCCAGGTAGGAATGGTTGGCTCCCCCCACTGGGTGGAGCATCTCACAATAGGATGATGTAATGTGGATAGTCTATTTCGTGTGCTTTTAGGGGTGTCTTAATGGTCCATTAGCAGAAAATATCCCCCTGGAGGGAGGATGGGTGGTGACAGAGATAAGAAACACTGCCCCACCTGGTTTGAACAGCTGGCCCATTATCAGAAGGCACCTGCCCCCCCTCCCCCCAGAGTTACAAGAGATAAAGAAAAAACATCTCCCCAACTGCTTTTAACAACTGAAATAGAATACACCCCCCTGGCTCCACAACCCAAGACACCATCCCAGCTGTGGGGACCCAGCAGCCAGACCCCAGGTCTCTGCACCAGTTCCCCAAAGAAACTGCCAGGGCTGCACAAGAGAGAAGGATAAATAACACAAAAGGAGGGGAAAGAGCAGTTATGAGAAACAACCTCCAAAGGATCACATCCTGATGTATTTATTTACACTACTTTTCATAAATTCCACCGGCCACATCCTTAATCCCAAAGATTCTGAACTATGCAGCAGAGCCATTATTTTCCCTGGACAGGGATACATTCACTTTCAAGTCATTCCTTGGAAACCCTTCTACAATTAAGTCTTTATTAAAACCTTTCAGAATAAATATCAGGTAAACTTAGAACAGGCTCCCCCCAGGTTTTGCCAGTAGAAATGAAAGTGCTGTGTGTCCTGAGGGACAAGTGATTTGTTGCCAATAACTTAACAGAGTGCTCCTTACAAAAATATTCTCCCTTATTCCTTAATAAGGTCCATGTCCCAGGTGTCTGCTCATGCACACTTCTCAAATTGACAGGTGAGAGACTGGGCAATCTCTGTTTCTTCGGGATTATTTTAATCCCCTTTTAAACAAAAATTCTTTTAAAATTAATTCATGCTAAAAAGAAGGCAATACCTCCTCCTTTAATGCCCCTAACTCTGCAGGAAAACAAATGGTTCCATAGAACATTAGCAGCAATCAAAGGGCAAACCATCTATAGTTAATCAAAGTAAACATTACAGAGGACACAAGTTTGCTTTCTCTTACAGGAAATCAGTGCATATAGATATTTACTTGGGTAAATAGGCTCCTCAGAAGGTTTTTTCCTGGAGAAACCCCACAAAACTTGGAAATTCCAAATAGATAATTTTATGTCCTCCTGTGTAGTCACTCATGAACTTCACATACATTTACTGTAAAAGAACCATTGCCACTGATTACTACTGACTTATTGCAAGCCAAGTATTTCTTTGAAACCATCTCATAAAGAATACATTTGCAATATTTTAAACAGCTAAAGTTAATGATCATAGATGGAGTTAAATTGAGCCATTATTTGCAAGCCCTGCTACCATGCAAGGTGTACTTTTCTCACAATATGCTCATCCCAGCCACGCTGGCTCCCTTTCTCCAAATTCTTTTCCTGCATTGTTCTAGCCCAGCAGTCATTCTGCATATTGACGTTCCTGTGCAAATAGACACGCTTAGAAATGAGGCTCCTTGGCATTTCCTGAACTTCAGAGTGTTTTCAAGTGCACTTCCTAATGCCTTTTACACTTGAGAACGAGTTCTAAAGTGTAGTTTTAAAGAAGAAATACGAATTCTCATGGCATGAACACATGCTCTGTGATGAATATAGATTTTGCAATGTGTGCCATACTATCCACTCGGAATGTGCTGCTGCTGTTGTAGAGAGAGTCACATGCTTGCTTCTCTTGAATAGAATTATGCTGTGAACAAGTCACTGTGAATCAAAGTGTCTCCTAAACCAATAAAGCACTGTACAGCAAGCTCAGTAACAACAGAACAGGGTTCAAAGGGTTGCAAGCATTAAATAACACGACGAGATGGAGGCGGTCAGACACACAAGGTGTGTGTCTAACTCTGGAGTCTTTAAGAAACTTTCAGCCTGGTTTAATTACTCATTAAAGACATTTTGATGCTGCTTTGCAAGAGGTCTTTATCTTGCTGTGTGTTATCTTTCCAATAAATTTCTCTTGCCCCTCAGGCCGAATCATTTCAGTAGAAGTGCATTGATCAAGGAGTGTAATGATTCTCTTCCCCCGCACCTGACATTTCTACCATTTCATTTTTAGAGGTTTTTTCCTTTGGTTTTTTTCAATCATTAGCTGGTTTTATATCTGTGAGAGTGTATGACAGAACAGAGGGGATACATACTTAGGTCTACTCAGCACAGCTCTATCATCCTGTTTTTTATACCAACATAAAATTGGTTTAACACAGTGATAAACCAGGCCTGTAACAGCCAGTCCTTCATATCTCAGGAAGACAGAGTTAATCTCTGGGGTTTGGGTACCCTTAGCTACTGCACACTTGCTCTCATAGTTGCTTTTTGTTTCATAATTAAGCTCACAGCTCTGTTTTGCCAGTCCCTCACATCTTGTGGAAGCTCGTGTGATATCCAGTGCACAGAAGCCTGAATGTGCTTAGTTTTGAGAATATTCATCAGGCTGGGGGATTTGGGTTTGCAGATCCCCTGTCAAAGGTATCTCACAGCTGTGCCTTGATAAACTCAAATGCTCGCATTTACTCACCATCCAGAGGGAAAGAAAACTGAATTGATCTGTGTAGCTCAAGAAGCAAGTTTTTATAAGGCAGATGCAGGAAGACAGTTCTGGCTCCTGGGATGCCTGTGTGAACAGGAAGGATGCCTCCCATCATGGACTCTCTTTCAGCACTGCTTTACCATCCAGGCAGCCATCACTGCTGGAGCTGCTGTTTTGTCATAGCTGTCACATGGATTTTGTTTTCAGCTGGCTTCGTGTGTTTTTAAATCAATCCACAGCTCCTGCCATAAGGAGACATTTGTTCCTTGAGAGGAGAAAGACGTGCTGAGTGATGTGGGAAGAGGGACACCGTGAACACATTCAGAGGGGCTCTGAGGGTGCCAATCCCACAGCTACAGCTCATGATTTCTTCTGGATATCTCAGAGGCCTTTCCAAAGTATCTCAAGCCATCTGTGTCCTATCTAGCTGCTGTGGTTCCATGTCCCTGCCCTGCCTGCTCCCTCCCACGGGGGTGGGTGGGCTCTTGCCTGTTTGCCCTGTAGTGAAATGCATTTCTGCCAGGGCAGCTGGAACAAGGACTGTGAGGAAGCACCAGGTTTTTGTCAAAGGCAGCTCCTGCAGCTGCTGGGGCTGGTGCAAGGAGAGGACAGCAGCCTGTGACAGGAGCAGGCTGTGTGACATCAAGCTGCCTGTGAAGCTTCATCTTCTGGTTATGGCTTCACATCTGGCTGAGTCCTGCCGAGGAAGAGAGAGGAGACCCTGTCCCTCACCCTCTCTCCTCCCCCAGCCACACACTCCTGCCTCATTCCCTCAGGAGGGTTCCAGTGATCAGGTAGCCCTGGGGCAAATCAATTCAGAGAATTGACCTGGTGGAAATCCAACACCATACACAAATAAATATGCAAGTAAAAGAACAATTTACTGCCAGATACATCAGCCTGTCAAGTGAGCGGGCTCACCCTGAGGCCACACAATTTCCAAAGCCAATATGAGGGTGCCTGCAGCTGGGGAAAAAGGGCAGGGGAGATGGGGCAGGACCTTTCTTTTCAGTGGAAGGTGGCCACTGACTTGGGAAGGCTGCTGTCAGTATAAACCCACCCCCTCTGGCTCTGTGCTGCCTGTGCTTAGAATGGAAGGGGGTTTAACAGGGGGCAAAATTCATAGAGAAAACTTTTACTTCCTGGAGATTTATTCATGAGGGTTGATTGATTAATTAGCAGATAGAAATTCTCTTCTCTGGGCAACTGGTTAAGTTCTCTCAGTTGTGAGATTACCTTATCTCAGTCATATCAGATTACTTTGTCTCAGTTGTGATCATGGAAGGAGCCCAGAGACATCTACAGCTGCCTGAGAGGAGGCTGTAGTGAGCTGGGGTCTGTCTTCTCTGCCCTGTCTCAAGTGAAAGGACAAGAGGGGATGAAGTTGCACCAGTTCAGATTAGATGTTAGTAAAGAAATTCACTGACACAGTGATCAGGCACTGGAATAAATTGCTCAAAGGGTTGGTGGAATCTCTGGAAGTGTTCAAGAACCATCTGTACGTGGCACCTGGGGCCATGGTTTAGAGGTGATTATGATGGTGCTGGGTTGACAGAGGGTTGGATGATCTTGCAGGTCTCTTCCAACTTTGATGGCTCTGTAGTTACACCCTCTAGGGACAAGGCTGCTTTGTGGAAATCTGTAAAAGTGATGGTTTTCCTCTTGTCCATCACAGATCCCTGGAGTTCTCTGTTAGAGGGCTGCAGGCTGGTAGGGTGACCCACTGCCCAGGATCTGGGCTGGCTGCCTCACCTCCTGGCAGCCCCTAGAGAAGCCATCTGTGCACTCAGAAGCTTCTGACTCCACAGAACCAGGAACTCAATTCCCTCTGCACAGCCAAAGCAGCAGAAATGAAGAGGGGGCAATAATACCACTCTGCTATTGCTTCCACTGAAGCAAAGATAAATAGTTAATGAAATTGTGTTTTTATTTTTATTTTTATTTTTATTTTTATTTTTATTTTTATTTTTATTTTTATTTTTATTTTTCAATATGAGTATTTAAAAATAAAGAATATCTATGTGTATTTAAAAATAAAGAATATTCGTATTTAAATAAAATTGCCCATGTTTTATGCTACATACTCATGATGCTCACCTTGTATTTTCCCCATGAAAACATGTATGGTTTATCCTGACAAAACACTCGCAGATCCAAATCTTTGGCAGAAAAATTATGCTATGCAATTTAAAGCTCTTTTATACTAAGTGTGTATATTTTCAGTCTAATGCAAGGTAGAGGAAAAGCCCCCACTCTTTTTCCTGAATGGATAGGATCTTGCTAACTTAAGAAAACCAAAAATAAAATTTCTGAGCCTCTCATACTAAAATTAAAATTTAAATAAAGTTAAAGAAACAAACCTTCTCAAATATTCTCCAAAGAAATAGTTATATTTTGTTATTGTGGAATTTCACCAGGACTCACTGAGTTCTTTTCAATTCTTGGGTTTTTTTTGCACAACCAGCTCTTTGTCCTCTAGTTTGCACAGATCTAAATTTACAGGGTTTGCTGCCACTTTTTTCAGTTACTGAATTCAAAAATATTCCTCTTCGAGCAATCTCACCTGTTCTAAGCATATTTTGAAATCATTTAACTGCCTATTATTTATGCTAATAACTTCAGGATGGCTTTGCATGTGCAGTATGGCAACAGGTCCAGTTTTCTATCCTTAATAAATACACCTAATAAAGTTGCTGAAAGTTTTGTATCTCTGTGTGCATAGAGGGAAATGAGCTCCAAAAGGGTAACATTTGGAGAGCAAAAAAAGGTGGCATCTTTTTTTCTGCTTTGTGAAATTCTTAGGTTTTAGCAGTCATGCACATGGTGCATATGGTCTGTCAATATAATTTACCTGAGTTCATTCACCATTTTAGTCAGTGAAAAGCTCACCACCTGTGCTAGATGCTAAAATATTGATAAATAATATATGTGGAAATTAGTTACTATTAATGTATAAGATGTTGCTACATTAAAAAGTTCCCACTAGGCGGAATGAATTTGTATAATTAAGATCATTTATCTGTAAAAAAAAAGTGAGTGTTTGAAGTTGCCAATGATATGTATCACAACATTATCAGAAATTATTAAAAAATCCACATTAAAAAAAAGAAAGGGAACAGTTCTTTACAAAGGCAGGATAATGGAACTCTGGAGCTTCTGAGAATCCTTAAATACTAGAAACTCATAAAAATGTTTTGTTTATTCAACATTTGTTATTCAACTCAGACAAAATGCTTTGTTTATTTAAGATTTGTTATTCAACATAATTATGAAGACTGACAAGAATGTTATGTAAGTAACTCAGTGAAACTTGCAGGATACAGCATCACCTTATTTACTTGGTTTTAAATGTCTGCTCAATGACATGAGCATACAAGACCTGTGCTTTGTTTAAAATTCTGATGGATAATTCAGGGCAAGCAATTTCATCTCCCTGTGTCTTCATTTTTTTACTCATCTCTGGAGGTGCTGGAGGATACTGGGATATAGTATTGGAAATATTAAGGGTTTAATTATCTCCTTCTGAGCATCCTTGCTTTTACCTCAGGACAGCACAGAAGAGAAATGACAAATACACACAGTTTTTTAGGTTTCTTTGACCCCCCCCTTAGAAGAGAAAAAAGTTACTTTAAAGGTGTTGCTCACTGACACACGAGGGGTGAAATTTTAGTTCCATTAAAGGGGATGTGGGTTTGCCACCATTCTCAGCAGGGTTGGATTCCATTTGTCTTTGATGGGATTTTGCACATTGCCTCATTTCAAACTATACTTATTACATGTTTCACTTCAATTTGTGAGGGAAAACATCCCAACTTGTAAAGGAAAGCATCCCTCTGGAGGAATATTATGCATAAAGAAGGTGACAGGGAGCAAGCCATTCCATCCAGAAAGCTCTCACTAGGACAGTCTGGCTTTAAATTTATCACAGAAGAGACAAAATAGCCACCCTGAACTGCGGGCATTGTTTTGACTCTAAAATGTGCACCTTTGTTCCATGCCTTGCCTTGCCATGAAGGCATCAGATGTTTGAGGTGCTGCCCAAGAAGAACAGGCAGGTTTATTGCTGTTCCTTGCTCCTGGTGGTTTTTTGTGGGGTTTTTTTGGGTTTTTTGTGTTTTTTTTTTTTTTGGGGGGGGGGTTGTTTGTTTGGGGGGTTTTTTTGTTTTTTTTTTGGTTGGGTTTTTTTGGAGTTTTTTTGTTTGTTTGTTTTGGTTTGGTTTTTTGTTTTTGTTTTTGTTTTTGTTTTTGTTTTTTTGGGTTGGTTTTTTTTTGGTGAGTTTTTTTTTGTTGTTGTTTGGTTTGGTTTGGTTTGGTTTGGTTTTTTTTGGTTTTTTTTTTTTTTTTGGTTTTTTTTTTTTTTTTGGTTTTTTTTTTTTTTTCCCCAAGCTGCAGCAATCAAACGAACAAGGAAAGTCGTTTCTCCGAGGTGGAGTAGATATCTGTTAACATGCCTGCTGATTTTATGGTGGAGTAGAAGGAACATAGCTGCAACTGCTGGCTGTAGAACACTCTTAAACTTGCATTTATTTACATAGCATCTATGGCATTTAGCCGACTGAAGAGAATTGATTAGCAAGGAGGCTGTTAAACAGCAGTCCTCTAGCAGGCACTGCACCGAGGATTAGAGGTTTATTTCACTAATTGCCCTCCTGTAGTCTTTATGAGTCAGTTCTTAAAAAAAAAAAAAAAAAAAAAAAAAAGGAGCACTCCAAACTGTGTTTGAAATAAAAGCATAGTGATGCTTTTCACAGCACAGAAATCCCATAGATGAGCTCTTTTAGAAACGGGTTGAGGATTTTCCAGCCAAATTTTTCCTCTCTGGTGAACTCTTGCTGTATCCCTCCCATGCTGTTTAACCCTAGAGAGCACGGCATGCTGAAAACCAAACCTGCAGCTGGCACACTGAGGATGATGTTTCCTTAGCTGTGTCCACCACAGCTGCCTGGGATGGAGGAGCCACACACCTTTGTTTCCAAGTATTTTTCTTTTTTTTTTCTTTTTTTTTTTTTTTTAATTTTATTTTAAATCAGGGAAGCAGAAATAAGGCCCTCACCTCTGCAGTTTTAAAAGTTAATCATAAAAAAAAAAAAAAAAAAAAAAAAAAAAAAAAAAAAGGACATGTGCACCCTTAAGAGCAGTGTTGGTGCTCTCTAGAAGGGCTGCCCAGCTCCCAGAGGTTTCCAGGGCATGGACAGCACCACTAGAGGGCTCAAAAAGTTATTTAAAGGGTTATTACATGCGGTACATGAAAAACCAGTCTCGTTTTACTTTCTGCTCCCCCATTTGTAGGAGTAACGAATTAATGAAGAGTGCCTTCATCTTACAGTCAGCCCCGTGCACTGTCACAGGCTGCCCTCCACGTGGGGACACTTCCACCTCCTGAGCTCTCCTGTGCAAACAGCCCTGCCATGGAAAGCAGTGTTGTCCTGTTCAAGCTGCACTCAGCAGGCAGAGACAGCCTCTCTGCAAAGCAGCACCTGCCCTTGCCAGTGCTTCCAGAGGAATGGAGCAGTTCAGGTACAGCGGTGCAGCAGTATTGAGGTGTTTTATGTGTCAGTGCTTCAGAAGAAAAAAAAAAGCCAAACCCACAACCCCTACCCCCCAAAAAAAACAACAAAAAAACCCACCCACCCAACCACAAACAAACAAACAAACAAGAAAACCCTCACAATAAACTTATTTCCCTTCCCCTTCTCATCAATTCAGGGATAACAGACTGTCAGGCATATGAAGATTTTGTAATACTGTTCCTGGGGTCAGGGAGGTTGGCCATCCCTACAGCTGGATATGAAAGCTATTTGTGGCTGCTAATAAATAATGTTAACTACCCCTAAAACACATTTCCTCTGAAGAATCAAAATCTATCTTTGTTGGTGGGGGAGAATGCCAGACTGGTATAACGAGTTTGCTTTTTTGTCTTAGCCCTGAAGACCTTGTTACAACACTTGGTGTTGAGAGTAGAAATGTTCTAATATATAGCCCCAAACTAAAAAATGTGAAGGCAATAATCACAGGAGTATTTCGACGCTAACTGAAATTAATTTCCTTTTTTTTTTTTTCCCTTACTCTTTCTTTTCCCTTTCCTCTCTGAAACAGACTGCCAAGGGAATTATTATGATTACTCTGCATGTTTTGCAGATGGTTGGCTGCTGCACAGGGTTCTCAAGAGAGGTCAACATCCTATAGCATCCAGCTTGGATGCTGCCCTACAGACCAGCTGAGCTATGGAAGTCCTTAGTCAGCAGAGCTTTTGCTGACATGACTAATTAAAGTCTCTGGTACGTGTCACCTCCTCAAAGCTCAGACTGAAGCCCTTTCATGAGCTGGGACCTGATTTTACTCTCCTATTAAACCCAGAGGATGTACTCTACCTGTAAGGAATGGAGGCTGAATTGGTCTTTTACCTTTTAAAATTATTTATATGTACTTCTATGCTGCCACGATTCGTGCCTGTCATGTTTTGGTTTTAGGAAATTCTGTTCCCAGGATAAAACTGAGAACACAAGGTCACGCTGTTTGTAAACTCTCTTGTTTTTCACATTTCTCTCCTAAGGAGGGACTTTGCTTGTTGACCCTTGGTGTGACCAATGGTTCAAAGGATCCCACCTCTTAGGTGGGCACATTGTAAAAAGGTATAAAAATAGGTTCTGAGAATAAACCAGCCCCTTTTCAGAGCATCAGCCTTCTGAAATCACGAGTCCGTGTCTTTCCTTCGTGTCCAACAGCAACACTTCTATACAGAGGTATATGAGTTTATATGTATTTATATGTTGTACACAGATATACACATAAAAGCTGTAACTCTGATGTGTTGAGAAGCCATGTTCAAGGATATTTTCAGGAGCTTCAGCTAAACCTCAAAGGATTTTTTCTTAGGGATACTAGAGACAAGGACATTGGTTACATCATGTCACTGCTCTGAGGACATGAAAATTTTCCTGCCTTTTGGCTTTGCTATGTGGCATTCAGTCAAACAGGTCAGAGAGACCAGGGGACAGGCTGATGGGAGACAGCAGGCTCTGTGTTTATTTAATCTGTAGCTTTTTGGGACATAATTGATAGATTGATATATTTGGGACTATAATTGATAGATCCACCTTTCTGGTATCACTCCACAGTGAAGTGGAAGAGAAAAAGGGACAATATTGACATAATGCTGCAACACCCACCTGGAGGGTCCCCTGCTCTCTTCATGAATGCCAGTAATGTAGACACTCTGCTACCATGATTACACTGATTGAAGATCAAATTAGGAATAGCAACTGCCTCAAAGGCTCTGTTTGGTTGGGATACTCAATCTGCTCCTCCTTTTGAAGAATGAGAGCGATATAACAAACCCAGACTTGCAGACCCAAAGAAGGGTAAAGGATCAGCAGATTGTCTTGCAGTCAGCCACCCCCCCTGACTGACAGGGAGGCTGTGACTGGGGGCAGGAATGAGCATTGCTGCTTGTACTGAGAGCTTGCTCCTGCACATGGCATCAACTCCAACTGTCCAGACCTCAGGGAAGGTCTCCAGGGCTGTAGCCTTGGAGGAAGACAAAGAATTCTCTGCCATTTGAGGCCTTCAGAAGACCACTCCATTCTCCCCCAAGTGCATCCTGAGAGAAAACTCCTGGAAATCTGTCTTCATTACAGCAATATCTCCATTACAGCAATGCCAATGTCCCACCAGGACAGGAACATGTTCCACTGACACATCCATTTCACAGGGAAAAATGCATGAAGGTGATAATGCTGAGTAAACAGCACAAGATTTTCAAAGCCACCTTGAGTAAAAACTGGATTTTCACATTCTGTAGGGAGTTAGAGCCTCTGCCCTCATTGTCTGAACTGCACCCACACGGGCAGTCCCTGCAAATGTGGCATTATGCAAGTTTGAGTTTCAGATTTATTGTTTAAAATTATTTTAAAACCAGTGACTGACACAGACACATCTTATTTATGTCAACAAGTCACTGTTCTTGCAATTGGGAGTTGCATTTCTAAAATGCAAATTACATATTTATAGAAATTCATGTGTATAATATCATTTCTTTCAAGGTGGGCTTTATCATTTTGAACAATTTTCATAAAATTGCATACCACTATTTGTGTATGATGAGGTGATATAGATCAATAAAAGCAAAGAAATGACAAGGTGAGGTTGATGATAAATTGATGATACATTCCTAACTCATGCTGTTGTGCCTAGTTATTGCAGGACTGACAACCAGCTCATGATAATTACATATTGTGGAGGGGGGGAAATAATTGTTTTGGGTTCATGTTACTTTCTCTGAAATTTATTGGCATGTTTGATTAATATCTCTTTTTTATGTTTTGAGCTCATAAGGCCTGCAAACTCAAATGCAAACCTCCTGATGCTTCAGGAAGAGAAAGGCTGTGTTTGACTCTTGTGAAAAACACAACAATCTTAATTATAGAATCAGAGAATCTTAGAATTGTTTGAGTTGGAAGGGACCTTAAAGATCATCTCATTCCAACCCCCCTTGCCATGTGCTGAGACACCTTCCTCTAGATCAGGTTGCTCAGAGCCCCGTCCAGCCTGGCCTTGAACACTTCCAGGGCTGAAGAGTCCACAACCTCTTGGAGCAACCTGTGCCAGTGTCTCACCACCCTCACAATAAAGAATTTCTTCCTAATAGCTAATTTAGGTCTACCCTGTTCCAGTTTAAAGACATTATCCCTTGTCCTATCACTACCAGCCCTTGTAGAAAGCCTTGATTCAATTTTTACCACAAAAACATGCACTTCTTGCGTCTCTTTGCTAACCATTCTTGACCAAGCTCAATATTTCCAGAAGAGACAGCAGCCAGTCTTGTTTCTGTTTGTGAGAGAAGGGGAGGCTTTGAAGAGCAGGGAGAAGGAGCTGTTGCACACAGTGACCACAGGTTTCTGTTGGTCTCTGTTTTTACTCTCTCCTAGAGTTCAAAAGCAAACATGTCTTTCCATTCCCTCACTGGATATGAATGTAGTTTCAATCCCAGAGCAGTGGTGGTATCTAGAGAGGACTTTAGTAGTTTTTGCTCTCTCATTTTACACTCTTATGTCCTTAACCCAATTTAAATGGTCAGAGCACTCTGGGCCAGTGATTTTTGTTCGCTGAACATGCACACACGGTCCCCAGCACTACAGGGTCCTGCTCCAATGAAAACATTAAATGCATCTCTGGTAGGAATGCTAAATAATTGATCACAAATCCCTAAATCATACAATGCAATGTAATTTCTTCTCCCAGATTTTCTTACGCTGTTATTTATATCAGCTTACGGTATCGATAAAAGAAATTTGTAATGAAGTCCCAGAGATGCTTTGATTTAATGTGGTTACAGAGGCTAGTCATTGCAAGTGGGAACAAATGGCTCTAATGGATTTTCTAGTACCTTGTTTTCATCATTCATTATAGACTTTCATCTGTGCTGGTCGGAACTGTAGGATGTCCGTGTGTTCTGCACCCAGACTTTAACAGATCTGTATTTTATGGCCCTACAGTAAAAGTAATTGCAGGTTTTATAATGTCTGTGTACTGTTCCGACTGAAAGCAATCCATTTAGAGACTTCTGGAGAGCTGACTTGTTTCAGTTACCAGTGCATGGGCTGAGATGAGTTGCAGTCGTGCAGATGGCCAGTTACCTGCCTCTTTTTAATGAGGGCACATTCCAGAGATCTGACTTTCTTTTCCCTTCCCTACACCAAAATAGAAGAAGTTTTTTGAACATGAGAGGTTTGAGCTGAAAGAATCCTGCCCCTGAGTTTCATCAGTTCAGAGGAAGTGCAGGAAGTGCACAGAAGATGCTGGCAGCTGGAAGCAGCAGTGAGGGCAGGATGCCAGTGTGGATCCTCACCCCCTTCCCAAATCAGACCCTTCGGCTGCAGCTCACACTTGACAAAAATCAAGATTTGATTTGACCTCAAATTAGCTTTCAAAAGCTGTGCAACCGTTCTTGGCAATCTCACCTTAGGAAAGGAGGAACTAAGGCAATCAGAAAAACAAAATCACTTCCTTCTTTCTTTTTTTTCTTTTTTTTTTTTTCTTTTTTTTTCTTTTTTTTCTTTTTTTTCTTTTTTTTTTTTTTTTTATGTTAAATGAAAGGGTAATTATACACTCTACCTAACATTGGAGGGTTCTGCCAAACATTTGTACCTACACAGCCCTGCACAGCACTGCCTCCTGCCCCCATGGTAACAGCCAGCCCTGCAGCAAGAATCTGGCCCAAGAACAGGAGAAGGTAACAGGGGAATGTGGCTTTTTAAAGGCACAAATGCCCTCTAAATGCCAGTTCTGCCATTTGCACCTCTCAAGACCAAGAATAACTTGGTCCCAATGTTAACAGTGCCTTTTTCACTGTATGTGATGAATGGATTAATCCTGCTGTTATCAGAATAATTAATCTTGCTTGACACTCCAGGCAAAAAAAAATCCAATATGCTGCATTCCACAGACATGGCAGTGCTTCACAGTATTTTGTTTTTTTTTTCAATGTATAATTAATAAGGAGTGTAGGGAATCCCAAGGAATCAGCCAGCATTAAAATAAGCAGAAAACAGAAAGTCAAGGTATCTGGGGTTGAGTCTCAGCTATTTCAATGACAGTATCAATTGAAAAGAAACTCCACAACTGAGAGGCAGACAGGATCCAGTTGCAGCTGGCTACAACATAGATGCCACTTCCTAAACTACCTGAAACTATTTTATGTCATGACATGAATTATTTCTCTCAGTGATTAGTTTAATTTTTATATGCTACTGTTTTCACAATTGCTCCTTGACTGATACATCCAGAAGTATCAGCTGGAGAGAAAACGGTAGCCAGCCTATACCTTTGGCATTGTCAGCCTCCCAAAAGCAGCCATTCATCACAAAAACTTGTGCATGGCTAAATAGGAAAAAAAGAATTCTTTAGTCCTATGGGTAGACAATTAGAGAATGCTCGTACTGATCATGTAGTTTTTTATTTTATGGATGGCTCCCCAAAAAAATTTCCTTGACTCAAACAATACACATCCTTCCTCCAGCTTTAGAAAACCACGTGAATCAAACAGTTATTTCCAAACACCTTATTTTTTGGCTTAAAAATTCCCTCCCCTCCCAAAACACCCACATTATCTTCTTATGTGCTTTTTTTCCCACCCAGTTAAATACTAATTTTGAGGCTGCAGAGATGACCATACAACATTTGCTGTGTGCTTGGTTCACTTTCCTTACCTGGTAAAATATGCAATAACAACATGCTTGGAGTTCCTACATGGACCAGAGGGGGTTGACTGATGCAATCTTCACTTGGCCTGGGCACCACTGACCTGCTGCAGCTCAGAACCTGTCCTGTGGGAGAGAAAAACTTTTATTTCTATTTTCAGGGGGAAAAAAAGCGTCACTTCAGAGCGAGCTGCTAAATGACATCTTCACTCTGCAGCATCCCCAGCTGAAGGTGCCATAGGGCAGTTCTGTGTCACTCCAAGCTGCTCGTGAGGAGCTGGTGTGCTGGTACACAGGCCTGACCATGGGGCTTCAGGAAATGTGGGAATGAGAAGAAGTTCAGCTGAACTACTTTATGTAGCAGCAGCAGCAAGATCTGGC
Organism: Phylloscopus trochilus trochilus; assembly: GCA_016584745.2. Classification (NCBI taxonomy): domain Eukaryota; kingdom Metazoa; phylum Chordata; class Aves; order Passeriformes; family Phylloscopidae; genus Phylloscopus; species Phylloscopus trochilus. Next base: position 41,395,724 of record WQNJ02000082.1, read on the forward strand.
CCCTTGAACTCTTGAAGGGAAGTGGAAGGAAGAAACTACAGTCACAGGGAAAAACAGTTTACTCAGAAGTTCTGTGTGTTCTTGGATCAATGTGAAAGGGTGTTATACTATTGTCTTGGTTTGGAAAGACAGGTATCTGCCAGGGAAGGCTGGAGTTTCCCTTAGAATGGAGAATGTAAACCCCTCACCCCCTGCCAAATTATAATTTTGCAATTAAGGGCTTTCAGGCAAAGATTTGGGAATAGGAATAACAGTTCTTTACTAGGAATATTAACAATACAAATGTAGTAGAAAAACAAAACAACCCAACCAAACCAGCAAACAAACAAACAACAATTATGGAAAACCCTGACAGAGTCAGAGATACAACCTGACACCCTGTTGGTCAGGGTGTTGGAAGCAGTCCAAAAGTGAGTCCTCCTGGAGTGGCAGATGTGATTCTGTTGGAACAGAGATGATCCTGTAGAACAAGGGTCCAGTGGTGATGAGAAGGGGTCCAGTCTTCCTCCAGGAATTGGGTGAAGCTGGATACTTTCTGTGTTCCTGTGTCTCAGTTTTTATCCAGGTAGGAATGGTTGACTCCTCCCACTGGGTGGAGCATCTCACAATAGGATGATGTAATGTGGATAGTCTATTTTGTGTGCTTTTAGGGGTGTCTTAATGGTCCATTAGCAGAAAATATTCCCCTGGAGGGAGGACAAGCAGTGAAAGAGATAGGAAACACTGCCCCACCTGGTTTGAACAGCTGGCCCATTATCAGAAGGCATCTGCCCCCCTCCTCCCAGAGTTACAAGAGATAAAGAAGAACATCTCCCCAACTGCTTTCAGCAGATGAAATAGAATACACACTTCTGGTTGCACAACCCAAGACAACTATTCAGGGATGGGAAAATGAATTCTTGACCCAAAAATCAAATCTCCCCTCAGCCACCATGATGGTACTTCAGTCTTGATGGAGCTCTCGTGGAAATACACAAAGCAGAATCACTGCTGCCCATTCAAATCTTCCCTAAAATCAAATGCATTTTTCAGCCACAAGATCTGTTAGACATCTGGCAGGGGTTAGACACTTACATGTCATGATTAGAGGTGGTCTACTGGAAGGTGTCCCTGTTTCTCTTAGGGAAGCTGGGCTAGATATCTTTAAGGTCCCTTCCAACCCAAACCATTCCATGGTTCTTTTATTGGGATTTTGAGGCAAGGTTTTGGAAGCTGGGGGTCAACAGGGTTTCTTCTGTGAGAAGCTGTTGGAAGCTTCCCTTGTATCTGACTCCACACTAGAACAGGGGAAAGGTGTGAAGAGTCCTTCCCTGAGGAGGAAGGAGCAGAAGATACAAGTGATGAACTGACTGCAGCCCCTATTCCCTGTCCCCTTGTGCTGCCAAGGGATAGAGGGTGGAGAAATGGGGGTGAAGTTGAGCCCAGGAGGAAGGGAAGGGTGGGGGGGAAGGTATTTTAAGGTATGCTTCTCATTTCTCATTCTGCTTCTCTGATTTTATTGGTAATAAATTAATCTGATTTTCTCACGTCAAGTCTGCCCTGCCCATGAGGGTAATGGGTGAGTGATCTCTCCCTGTCCTTATCTCAACCCATGAACTTTGTGTTGTATTTTCTTTCCCCTGTCAAGCTGAGGATGGGAGTGACAGGGTGCCTTTGGTGGGCACCTGGTGTCCAGCCAGACTCAACCCACCACAACTCATCAGACTTTTCCTGGAGGAAAACTTCATCAGCAGTGAGAGACAAACCAGACCCCAGAAAGTGTTAGTCACCCATGGAGCCAAAGCAAAGGTCCTTGCAGCTCTTGATCTGATTGAGCTCAAGCTCTGCAGCAGTGAGATTGGAAATTTCTGGAACCTTTATTTTAATGGGATCTCTTTGGACGATCCAGTTCTTTCCTGTGGGACCAAAGCTGGATTCTGGAAATCCTCTCTGGAGCAGTGGACATGTTGTCTGAACCAGCTGGTCTGAGGCCCAGCACACTCTCAATCCTGCCATGAAGCAGTTTCCAAAAGTGTGGTGCCAGAGAAGGACAGGGCTGGGAGCACAACCAGCAGCCACAGAAACAGACTCGTCCTTCAGCAGCAGGGACCACGAGATGCAAGCCCAGGTTAGCTAGTACCTATTTTAATCACTCTGGAAAACGTTTTTTCTTTCAATTGCTTCAGCACCTCAAAACCTTTGCTTCTGTTTGGCTCACAAATGTGGTGTAAAGTTTGTGGTTTGGGTTTGGTTTTTTTTAAGGAGCCTTTTACAAGGTAGAAATTTTTTGTTTTCAGCTGAGGCAGTTGCAGACTAACCCAACCACTGACAGCTAAAACATTATCTTGTTTTTCTGCGCTCATTTTAGTGTCTCTAGCTGGTATTTCTCATTGCACTGTTCATTTTATAACAGGACTACCCTTCAGCATATTTGTGTACAGGGCTAACCACAATAGGGCCCTGTTTCATAATTGTGTTGAGGTAATACCCAAGGCTCTCAGCAAGAATAATAACAAGCAACGTGACACAACTGTGCTGAGTCACACCTTCTTAAAGCCCAGCTCTTTTTGAGGGACACAAGAGCACAGATAAAAACAGCCACAGGCAGCAAAGAGCCCCCTCTGAACAGCTCCTGGTAACTCATTCAAGTCAGTGGTCATAAACAACAATAGCACAGCTGTTAGATAAATGGGATGCTTACAACTGCACACAGAAAACCTAAAAATTTCAGCAACAAACCCATTAGCTTTTACTACATGAGTGGTACAGGGCCTGCTGTTCCAGTAGTGCTCTGCTGGGTCACATAAAACCTGTAGAGAAAGCACAGAGAAGTCTGGCACCCATCCATTCCTCCATCTGTCTGAGGGCAGCTGGGAAACTGCCCCAACCCATCCTCAGACTCAGGAATTCTCTCATGTGGCAGCCCTGCCAGGGTGTCAAAACTGTGACCAACACAAGCCTCAGTTTGCAGTAAATGCCCTTTATCATCTCTCCTTAACACTTCAAAGCACCATTTTTTGCAGATGTTTCAATCATCTGCACTCCTGGGATGTATATTTTCAAAACAGCAAAATCACAGACATTCAGCACCACTTTTGGATCATCTCACCAGCCTGTGACCATATCCAGCACAATCCTCTTCACCAGAAATTTTAAAACTAGTTTCTACCACATCCTATTAACATCTGTAACCCACAGCTCCATGCACAGCAGTGGAGAGCACATTCTGGAAAATATATGATGTATATTAAAGGGATTAGAGTAGGGACACACCAGAACACAAGGCAAAGACATCATGAGCCAAGGTCTGTTTCATTCCATGGGGGTTTTTGGGGGGAAGGTGTTTTTCTTTTTCTTCCATGCACTACGTAGTCTTCCTAATTTGTTATGACTCTAAAAGAACAATAACCTAGGATAAAGGAATTAGATTAAGTCCTTCCACTTAGTTAATTTCCATGATCTAATATTTCCCTCGTGTTCCAACATAACACTCTGCTGTGCTGACGACATCAGGGCTGAGGAAATCTCTTAGAAGTCGGATTCAACTCAAGGGCAAGGCAGACCAGAGACCACTTAGTTCCCAGACAAAGTATTCTTGGTTTAGTGTGCTTGTAGGTGAGCCAGAAGCTGTAATGAAAATACTTAGGAAACCAAGTCCCCTTGGATATAGAAGATCAATAATGTTCTCAACAAAGTTGAAAACAATTCAGAACATGGTGTCTCACCAACTTGTCCTGTAATGTTTTACTGTACTTTCTGTGGATCTCATTTTTTGGAAATATCTTGAAACAGCAATCAATACTTGCCCAAGGTATGCCTCCCCTTCCATTTATTCTGTTTTCCAGCCAGTGGCAACAACAATTATTTAAGGACAACTAAGCAATGGTATGCTGCTAATGCTGAGTATTTACTGTATGTGTAACAAAGATCAAGACCCTTCCATGCTGGATACTACAGAAGAAAAGATCCCCAGATACCCATGTTGGAGCATCTGAGGAAATTCTGCATAAAATAAACAGCAGTGGAAAATCACCAGTGGGTTTCCTACCCTTTTATCCAGCAAATAAAAATACTACCACAAAGACAGTAGACACTAAAAAGGAATGGACAATCTATCAGGGGGGCTGAGCTTGTATGTAGGAAGGAAGAGAAGTAATTATTTTAACATTATGGGGGTAAGGGTTTTGTGGCAGTAAAGTGAAAAAAAAAAAAAAAAGCTGGGTTTGTGGGGCTGATTCCTGGCATTTGCTACTTTTGTTTTTCTATTGGTCTGTATTTTATGTTTGCCAGAAATGTCCAAGTGTGAGAGGGAAGATTTTGGTTTATGTCCATGTAGTATGAAGGAAGTAAAGCAAAGTGATCCATCAATCCAGTAGCTGGCATTTGATCTCCTTTCCTCCTTAGACCTGCTTCTCCTGCTCTTCCAAGAGGATGGGAACTGTGTCATTCCCAGGCAGTATAACAAACCCTCGACTTCAGAAACAAAAAGTCTTATTGAGCCTTTGGGAAATGCTCTGAACCACGCTGCCCATCTTCTCCTGTGGCAAAACATTGCTGGTGAAAATGAGTGGCAGAGGAATATTGCAAAATACATGAGACTGTGGAGCCCAGTGTGACTGTCTGAGGGAGCTGAACACTGGGAAAAAGCACTACAAACTGCTGGATGTGATGGCATTGCTGAATACTGTGCAGCAGCAAGAGCAAGGCATACACAGCATAAGGAAAACAAAGGTACCACCTGAAATAATTAAGCCAAGTTATACATTCAGTGCTTTTAGGTAACTGCTAGACATGAGTAAGGAGCAATGTTATCCTTGTGCCCAGATCCAGCTCGAGTTTTTGGTTTCCAGACCCTTCTTCACCAAGTTGTCCAAAGAACTTTCTTGTAAGCAAATTCTGGATGTTGCCTGTGGCTGATTTCTTGGCCCCAGGTTTCCCATCTCAGTTCAACTGCACCAGCAGGAGCAGCACTGGTGAGCATGGAAAATGCCCTTGGGATGGTGATATCCTCACCAAACCACCACTTCCATCTGCTGGGAAGATCACAAGGCACCTCCATTGCCACATCTGCAGGACAACCCTCAGCAGTCACAGCCTGTGGGATTTCCTCTGGTTTATCATCTTCAGCCCACAGCCAAACTGAACCATCAGGGTTACAGGTGAGGGAAGGAAAAGTGCTCTTTCTCTCCTTTTGCATCCCTCCTCCTTCCCACCTCCCAGCCTCCTCCCTCACCTGAATCAATCCAAAGCTGCAGGAGTAGAATCACAAGTTGAAGAGTAAAAAATAGGGAAAATGGAAAAAGCTTGTCATAAAAAGGGGTTACTCATACCATCATGAGGAAGCAGGGTGATTATACACACTTTACACAGAGTGATAGAAACAATAGGATTACTCACACAATTTCAAACCCTAATGAAGTGCATCAGTTACACTCCCACAGCAACCTGGAGAAGCAAGAAGAGTAAAACCTGCTGGTGTAGCCTAATAAGGACTTTGTGAGAGAATCACAGTTAACATGTCCTACTTATGGTTTGTCACAGGCCTGCTGGGGACTGCAGTCTGGGGTTTCTAGATGTGCTCAGCAGCCCAGTGTGGGGGGAGAGAGAGAGAGAGAAAGAAGCACAGATGTGTGGGGTTTTTTTTTGGTGGTTTTTTTTTTTTTTTTTTTTGTGTTTTTCCAGCCACCTCTCCTTCCAGAGTCATCCTTGGCATAATCAGTTCAGGAAGGAGAGAGTAGTAGACGGAAGGTAGGTGCAAAATCAAAGGAGGAAGTTCACTTTGTATTTGATTTTAATTCACTGGTGACACACCAAAAAGACAGAGGAACAGGATAGAGCTTCTGGAGTGCAATTCTACAACCAGACCTCCCGGAAAGAGCAAGAGCTGGATCAGCTTTGTGCCTGTGACCATGAAGGCAGTACCTGCCAATGGAACCAATGAAAGGACACACACCCTCTGCAATTTGATGATTTCCCACCTGTGACCACCTCATGGGAAAGTCCAAGGCTTCAGAATCTGTAATCCTTCTGTTTGTGTGAGACTGAAATAATTGAAAATTAATTACTCACTTCATACTTACAAAAAGTGCTTCACTGCTGCTTCATATAATCTCAACCTTTCTATTATAATGTAACAAAAAAAAAGAGATAAATCTAAATGTAAGCATAACAACAAAACTTAAACAGAACATCCTAAATGTATTGAAATAAAGCAAAACTTTTCATAAAGATGTTGGTGAAATCATTGTGTTCTGTGTTGAATCAGCACTTTCTAAGCCTCCATCCAGCTCAAGAATTTGTATGCTTTGTACATCTATTCCTTCTCAGCAGAAAAGCTTTCCCAATGTTTTTGATCACACCATGATAACTTCCTCATAGCATTTGTGCTTAAAATTCCCTTTGCTCACATTGAAAAAATTATCATGTAGCTTAATTTTATTTTTTTTTTTTCGCTTCTTGCCACTAGAGCACCATCAGCTTCATAAGAAGCTGGGAGCTATTCAGTTTGAATAATCTCAAGCAAAATTGTGCAGAGGACTCTTCAGTTTGCATTGCCCCTTCCCTGAGTGTCTGAGCTCTCCAAAGGCATAACTGGAATCCCGACATCAACCCAAACTTTTTGCAGCAACCCATTGGTGTTTCTGTTTATTATCATGCCTGATGTTACAGTACATCCTCCCTTAAGAAAGGCAGGGTTTAATTGACCAAACAAAAACAAATGCTTCCCGAGGGCATAAATTCCATGAGCTGTTTGGATGTTTTCTATGAAGCTAACAAACACTTCTGTCAGTGTTTGGAAGGCTTAGACACTGGTTTTTGAATGGACTGAAGCAAAGAAGAGACAGCGTTAATTGGATTTTACAGTTTCAACAAGTTTAAAGACATTCCAGGGTAAATACTACTTGTTTTATAACATTGCTCATAAATAAATGAAGTTTTTAAGATAGACTTTGTACTCTGGTTAAAATTAATTTTTTAGTTATATTAATACAGATAGAATAACAGAAAAAAAAGAAAAAAAAAGTGTGGTTATATTCCAGACTTACAGGGAAGAGTGTCAGGCCTGCTCTTGAAAACTTCTTTTTAAAGTATTTGTATTTAATGTGTCCCTGCAATCAGACTACATGTGGAAACACTAAGTGCAGCTTTATGAACTGGGAGCTCAGTGCAGCTGCAGGGTTATAATCCACAGATGATCCAAACACAGGAAAAGAAGTGGATTCAGTTTTTAGTACCAACATCATTTACTCACTTCAAGCCAGTGTAGTGTAGGTGAACACAAGACTGTAGAGAGGAGGACTAATCCTTGTTCTTTCCAAACAAATGAAAAACATTAAATGAGCATTTTCACTGCCAGAAGAAACAAACAAACAAAACCACCAAACAACAAAAACCGAGAGAAAAACCTCTTCAACTTTCCACGGTTCTAGCATTGAAAAAAAAAAAAAAAAAAAAAACCAAAAAAAAAAAAAAAAAAAAAAAACAAACAAAACAAAAAAAAACAACCCACTGGCAAGCTGGAATTCAGGCTCCAAAGCCATTAAATTCTTGAGGATGTCTCAGCACTGTCCTTAGGATCAATGAATCAAAGGCATACCACTCTCTCACAGGCAAGTTCCCTGGTTTATCCCCCTTGCTCTTCCCCCTGAGGGGGAGCATTCCAGGAAGGATGTTGACTTTTACATAGAAACATGATACAGTGAGCCTGGAAGGAAGAGATACCTGACTGGGACAGGTTGGGGTTACCCAAGAGCTGATGTTTTTCTCCTCCTATCTGAAATGATCTCTAAGTGCCCTGATGTGCATGATTGCCTGAAAACTGAATGCTTAATGCACACAGCCAAAACGTGAAGCATATACATGCAATTTCAGCTTGATCAAACCCAGGGAATAAAGCTCCTAATGCAGGAGTTAATTCAGGTACTATTCAGACCATATTCAGAAAATAAATATGGAATAGTAATCCACATTGCCCAATCTGTACAGTGCCAGACAGAGTTAATCCTAATGAATGGAGTTCTTTTGAATCCTGATTTCCCTAGCATGATTTAATTATTTCAGTTTATCAATTGCTTTTAAGCTCCAAGCCAAATTCTACCAAGGTGTAGCTGTGGCATGAGGTTTAGTGGCATAAACTCCTGGATACTTCAGACATCTGCAAGCAGCTGTGACAGTAGTTTTTAATAACTTAGGACTGCTGCAACCCAGGCCTGTTTGTGAGCAGGTGAACATCTCCAGTTCAACCAAAGCACAAGACTTTGAACCCTTCCCTACTGCAAATATGTCCTATTTGCCTGAATTTTTTGGTTGAGAAAAGAACTTTACTTCTTGGCCTGTAGATGGGTATCTACTAGAAAATCTGATAAGCCAGCTAGTCTTCGTTTTGGAGAGGCTACTGAGCATATTTCCTTAGAAGATGATCAGTTTAAGCAACATTCCTTTAAACTGCCTGGGTTTAAACCCACAGACCTGAAAAATACGTTATCCTTCCTGACTGCACTGTGAACTTCTCAATTGTGCCTGAGTAACTTAGATTTTTCAATACTGCTCATTTTTGACAGAGTGCTAGAAAATACAGTCTTCTCACTCGGGTTTTTGTGTTTTGAACAAAATCAAAATTTTAGCTCAGGTTTTGCCCTCAACCTTTTTCATATGCAGTTGAGTTCGTGCTTCTACATAGATTTTTCACCTTGGAGAAGAAAATGGCCTTCAGAATTCTGAACAGAATCTGAGGGGCAAAAAAACTACACATATTAAAGGCAAGAAAACACTCCTACACAAATCTTTACTAAGGAGTTAACTCATAATAAACATCCAGAATTAAGAAAATGTAGAAAAAACCAACCTTGAATAATTAGTGTTTCTAGTTACTGGTTACTAACTAGAAATTAGCAATGCTATTAAAATGCCACTTAGTTTTCCATGACAGATTGGCACATTAAAAAAAACCAAACCTCCTTTTATTTTGTATTAAGATTATGAGAGAATTGTGTTATTTACTACCCCAACTATTCAGAAGTACAAATTGGATTTTATGTATTAACAGGACCCCCAGAGCATTACAATATTTTAGTTCAAAGGACTGTGTATCATAAAATTCAAAGCCAAAATTGCTTTGCTTATAATTTCCCTGTTTTAAAAGTATCAAGCAATCCAAATGAGGAAACCCAATCCTATGCAATCTGTGAGACCAGCTGCACAGGTATGCCAACAAATGAAGAACACAAAGCCAAAGCTAATAATTCAAACCAAATGTAATTAATTACAGAATAATTAACCCTGATAATAATAGTATCAATACCAGGAGATCCTTCTGGTCTCTTTGTAACAGATTGTAAATTCTAGGGTTTTATAGGAGGTGAGTTTGGGCCATATAGTTTGGAGTGTTCCCAAGGTCAGCATGTTTGGCTTCAGAGTTTTGAAATATGAAAACAAAAATAAATTTGCAAAATTTGCAATCTAATTCAATTTTGAGCTCAGATCACATCTTCCAGAGGCTCTACATGTTCAGATCTACCAAGTTTTTGGCTGTAATCTATATGCAATTAGAAAACAAGGAAGTGAAAAAACACTCTGTAACCTAGCTGCATGAAGTTTCCCAAAAGGGTTTCCAGGCTTTTAAGGGAAAATCTGCTTCATCAATACAGCAAATCTTTTCAAAATCTCTTTTTTTCCAAAGGATAAAAAAAAAAGAAAAAAGAAAAAAAAAAAAAGAAGAGAGTGTTGCTGTGTCATGGACAGGATGTTGAACAAAGATGTTTTAGTGGAAATAGTGGTGTGTATCTCCCACCATATCTACTCATAGTAGTTATGCTTAGGTAGAGCAATAAAAATGAGGGATGGACCATTATTGATTATGGAGTGAGGGCCAGACTGGTGTCTGAGCAGCTGGAGTAACCTGAACTCTGCAGACTGCTGGATGCTCCTCTGTGGCACAGAGTACAAGCTAAGAGTTTAATGGAAGGAGTTACTATAAATAACATCTCTTCTACTTCATCTCAGGCTAAGTGCAGCCACCACTGCAAACCAGTACTATATCCACCTGAAAAATGCTGATTGTGACAAGATAAATACTGCAAGTTACTTGAGGTATCTTTGTAAGAATTTGTAGTTCCAGCTTTTTTGGCATTGACAAAATTTGACACAGGCACACAAAAATGCTATCATCACTTTCATATCTGATTTTAATAGCAAGTAAGAGTCATTGAACCTGCATTACACTCTTTCCCAAATGCTCTCTCTATCTCTTTCCCTTGCATCAGGAAGATTTTGCTTCTGTTGTTATCAGAGTCAAAGATAATATGGACTTGAGAAGTACCTGCCTTAGTTTTGCTGTGTCATCTACTACACAAATCAGTTTAAAGTTGTGTCCTCTTTACTTAATCAAAAATGTGTATGTATCACTATCAAAGGACTTTTTAGGTCTATGAGCAAATTCTGACTGGGCCATCTGTGTGCTTCTGCAGTCCCTCTAACACCAGGAGAGATACATGCAGGAAAAATAAGTATTTCTCCAGAGAAATCTGCATCTCTTAAATGATGTCAATTTGTTCTTACCCAGTTTGAGCTGCATATTAGTCAGGGTGCAGCCTGCAGAAAATTATTATGAATTTAAGATAAAAAAAGCTTGTGATGTCCTCTCTATACCCTGAAGTGTCTGAAAATCTCTCTTCATCTCTCCCTTTTTCACCTGAGCATTGAGAATATAGAGGAGTTTTAAAAGTCTCAGCAAAGGACCTGTTTATTAATAATATAGACTTATTAGGCTTATGGAGAAAATTACAGGCATTTAGTTAACTACAGCATTATGATTAAGCATCCAGAATATGAAAGCTGAAGTGCAGTGTTCATATAATTGTGCTACTGGCTTAAGACTTGATATTAATCCAAGACGTTTCACCTGCCAAGGGCCAAAAGCATATCTAAAGGCATGTTTCAATCTCATCCCACAGCAAGACACAAATAAATAATGTGTCTCATAAAATCATGCAAAGTGAAGCTGAATACTATAACTGGCTGCATGCTCCTTCCTCCACTCACACTTTAATTGCATAATCAATAATAAAATGCTTAAATCAATAATTTTGAAACTGTGAGCTCAAAGCCAGCACTAGAGGAGGAGGTTCTGCAGGCTGCACAGTGCCAGAGATGCATTTTCATAATACCTGTGTCCTGCATTTGGTGCATGAATTTGTAGATCAGCACATTTTGAAGGAAAATTCACAGGATTTTTCCATGCACCAATATTGCTTTTCTAATCCTTCGGATTCAACTGCTTTTCTGTCTTAACTTGAATCCTTTTACAGGGCATGAACCTGCTCAAGGGAAAAAAAAAAAACAAAACAAACCAAACTTCAAACTTCACAAAGATACTTCAATCCAGAAATAATTCAGACAGAGCTGGGCTCTCGAAGCTCTCCCAGCTCAGTGCTCTTCCCATTCCCTATCCTAAAATGATTTCCACACACGCAGCACTGAGATGATTTGTAAATGAAAGCAGCTGCAAAAGAGAGAGGCAGAGTCTGTACAAACCGAGCTGGGTGAGCACAGCTTGGAGCAAAGGGCTGAGAGATCAGTCCCAGCCCCAGCAGCATCCCCATGGTCCAGGAGAGGGGAGAGGCTGCAGCCCCCACACAACTTTTCAGCAGCCCTGATCCGAGGGAGCAGCTCCTTTGTCAACCACGGCGTGAGTCAGACTGCTGCTGAAGGAAATCATTTTGTTTACAGCAACGGGGCTGGGAATTGCTAGGGCAATTAAAATAATTTCTTGTTTCATAATACAAGCCATACCAAGAACAGCCTGTTAGCTGCATTTCAGTGGCAGGTACTTAAAAAACAAACAAACAAACAGTCAATCAGGAGAAGTGGGTGCTAATTTCACAGAGGATTGTTGGTAAAATGCAATCTTTATTTTAATGCCCTCTGACCTTCCAGGCTGCCCACCCAGTGCACACTGCTGTTCCCTGGAGGTGGTGGGTGGACCAGGGCACCTCCAGGGGTTCCTGTGCTTTGCTGCCTACCTGAGGTTTTACCTGTTGCTGAAAGCTGTGTGTCAGGGGGTGTGAAGGTATTTGTGAGGGAAAAGAGAGGAATGAAACTTGGAGTTGTCATCCACTTCATCCAAGGCTTTTGTTGGCAGACAAACCTCTCGTGATGCTGCAGGTGCCCAGGGCCAGCCTGGCTCCAGTAAAGTGCACCCATTTCGAGATTTGTCCACAGATTTCACCACCCAACACAAGATTTGCAATAATGGTGTCTCATGTAAGGCCCGAGTGGCTCAAGAATGGGAGATTTGTTTTGTTTTGCTTCAATTTTTTGAAGCTATTTTTCCAACTCTGTGTCTGCCTGGCAGAGCTGAAGCCCAAATACATTCCACCTGCTGATAGCGCCTGCCAAGTCCAGAGAGAGCACCAAAACACTGATATGATCCATCACAGTTAATATTTCTCAAGACCCAAATATTTACAAGGAATTTTCCAAGCAATTGGTTGGGAAGGGATAAAACCCTCCTTTCTCAGGTACACACACCAATGGACAGCTCAGTGCAGCAGTTCTGAAGAGCCACATTAAATAATGTATGTGCTGCTCATGGACATTTTGCAGCAGGGAGAAGTGAAATCCACAGTGTTACATATTTCATTATTTGTTCAGCCCTATTACTTGTTAACTCTTCAGAGAAGTAAAGCAATCTCCCCCAAAACTCTTTGGTATGTCCTGAGCCGAATTCCTGGAGAAATAAAATATCCTTTGGGATGGAGTGGCATAGCAAGAGGATACCTTCATGCTGGCAGATTCCTAAACTGAACAGATCTGACTCATCTGCAATTCTGAGTGAACACACAGGTGGGTTTTGTTGTGGTCGTTTTAAGGAAATGATAACAATTGATAGAGTGCTGATAATTAACATTTATCAGTTGCAGAGGGTTGTGATGGATTCTCTACCACTGGAAAATACTTAAATGACAACTAGATTTTTTTTTCCCCTAAAGATTCATTGCAATTCAAACAAGATCTGTTCAAGGTCTTCAGACATTTGTTACTACAGGAATCCTAAACCACAATGGTGGCATAATTGCTATAATTGTTTGTGGTACAATTGTTTTTGGTATAATTGTTTGTGTCATCAAGACTTCATAGGGAAAGACATCCCTGCCATGAGCACCATGTCAAAGGTTGGTCTGTGTCTGAAGGGGTTTTCAGTGTAAGACTGAGAAAAGGAACAATAGAAAGACACAGGAAAACAGGACAAACTGATCTACACAACAACACCAGGACATAATTCTGAATCTGTAGATGTTTTTAAGGCACTGCCAAACCTCTGCAGGTTCAGGAAGTTTAAAATACTTTGTGAATAAAATATATCAATATTAAATTCCCAATGTTTTCTCTCTGGGAGAACAAAAAGTTAGAATTATGTAGTAACTTTCCAATTCAGACTGACTACACAACCAAACATTTCAGGGAGCTGCAGAACTTCTGTTTTCTTTTGAACCAACACAGACTGTGACCAGAATTGTGTTAGATGTCACAGTCTAGGCAGGGCCAGGTCTGGACAAGACTTGGAACAAATATGCATGATCTCTTCTTAAGGAATCCACACCTTTCCTGATTTCTTTACAAGAAGATTTCAGCCATGGTGAAGGACTGCTAACAACTATCCATACATGCATTTCTTGTGTCCTGTCAGGTTAATTATAAAAAAAATCCCACAATGTCCCTATGAATCTGCAGAATATGTTTTATATCTGTTCTAAAGGAGATGAGATGAAATTAAATTAGATGTTAGCTTATCTTCTCAGATGTAAATTATGTAACAGGATTTCAATTTAACTACCAAAATATTAACTATAACTGAATCTAAGGAAAATAAAATATTTTAAATGAAACATATCCCCCAGTATTATTTTTTATTTATAAATCCTTATGCAACTACAAATCCCTGAATCTAGTTTTAATTGATAAATATTGCATAAGATCTGTCTTAAATCTGTTTTTTTTTGAGATGATTTGCATTTTAAAATGGACTCTAACTCTATAGTGTGGGCTTATTTGTAATAAATATTTAAGCAGACATATATCTTCAAGAATTAAATAACGTTAATGGTAATTAAAAGGACACAGCTTGTGAAATGTATTTGGAAATGTTTTTCATGTGGTAAAAAACATCAAGCAGAGGGAAGAGGCTGATGATACCCAGCCTAGAACACTGCAGCCTGAATTCCCAGTATTTTATCATTAAGGTTGGTCACAGTATGGTCTGTAGTCAGGGTTTTTGGAGACCAGCATTTCACCTGTTACCCTGCAACTGGGACAAATCCAAAGAGTTTCCCCAGACCTGACATCCAGCTCCCCACCTGTTAAAAAACAGCTGGAGTGTTTGTTCCTGCACCTCTGGGTCTTGCAGGTGCAGCTCTAAGCCAGGAGAACCTGGATTTGCCTGTGTGACAACGTGGATGTGTTTAGGGAGAAGTTAACTTGTTAGAAGACAGCCTTAGCTCTTGTTCCAGGCTTGGAAAGCATTTGGGGATCATTTAATTCATCCCTTTGTTTCCCATTGCAGATCTGACCATTTTCAAGTGCTATTGGAGGTCTATGGCCTTTTGTAGCCCTCTGAGTACGAATTCTCTTCTTAATAAAAGAGGCAATTAACAGATTGCAAAGGAAATATTCCATCATGGGAAATATAATTCTACATGTATATTATAGAAAAAAAAAGAAAAAGGAACAGAAATCTGATCTTGACTGTGGTCACTTAAGTTAATAATACAATTTCCATACATAGCACTAATTTCTTGCTTCATATAGTTGCTGGATTGATGCCTACAACCAAAGGAAAGATTTAAATGGGAAGGAGTGGTAGGAAGAAAAATTAATGGAGAGGAAATAAACACTGTGTATTCCTTCTTTAAATATTCATTGCTTTCCTTCATTTCTTTCCCTTTTTCTTTCTCTCATTCTGGATTTAGGTTTTCCTCCTTACAGTCACCAATTTAATCCATTAGTTTTGTAACTCTTGTCTTTAAAGTATGGAATTTTCCTTCTTTTTATACCCACCAACTGGAACAAGAGGGAGTAAAAACAGGGTTTCTTTGCCTCAAAGGGCAGCATTGCTGTGAGGAAATGACTGTGTAAAAGTGAAATCCTCTCACGGAACAAAATTGATGCTTTTTGCACTAGGGGACATTCAAGTTATTTTTTTGGAGAGCAACATGCTGCTGGTGTGGCTGAAGGAGCAAGAACAGACCTCTGCTTCATCTTGTGGCTCATTAACAGGGCCACTTGTCCAGACTCATGGGGTGACATTGGCTGCTGGCTCAGTGAAAGGCAGTGGCAGTGCCACCACCACATGGGGAGGATGAAGGAGTAGCAGGACTAGAGAAGATCACAAAATCACAGAATCACAGAATATGCTGAGTTGCAAGGGACCCACAAGGAGCACCACTCCAACTTCTGGCCCAGCACCATCCCCAAGGGTCACACCCTGTGCCTGAGAGCATTGTTCAAACCCTTCCTGAGCTCTGCCAGGCTGGTGCTGTGACCACTGCCCTGGGGAGCCTCTTCAGTGCCCAGCCACCCTCTGGCAGAAGAATCTTTTCCTGATATCCAACCTAAACCTCCCCTGACACAGCTTCAGGCCGTTCCCTCGGGTCCTGTCACTGTCACCCCAGAGCAGAGATCAGTGCCTGCCCCTGCTCTTCCCCTCATGAAGAAGCTGTAACTGCAGTGAGGTCTCCCCTCAGTCTCCTCCAGGCTAGACAGACCAAGTGCCCTCAGCTTCATATGGCTCCTCCTCAAGGCCTTGACCATCTTTATTGCTTTTGGCCGCTCTCCAATAGCTTCACGTCATTTTTCCATTGTGGCACCCAAAACTGTCCCCAGCACTTGAGGTGAGGCTGCCCCAGAGCAGAGCAGAGCAGAGCAGAGCAGAGCAGGACAATCCCTTCCCTTGCCCAGCTGGCCATGCTGGGCCTCATGTCCCTCAGGACAGGGATGTCCCCCCTGGCTGCCAGGCACTGCTGGCTCATGTTCAGCTCTCCACTGACCAAGCCCCTTTCCATGGCCCTGCCCTCCAGCCTCTCACTCCCCACTTGTACAATGCTGGACTGGACACAGCTCCTGGTGGTGAGGGCCAGGAGGGGACCCAGGGGATGGGGGGACTGAGCAACTTCCAAGTCACATCACATGGCAGGAGATGGGTTGATGTCACCAGAGGTGATCTCTTTCCTCCAAGGGGAGAGGGATGCAGACGATGGACCTCGACAGCAATCTTCAATCCCTGCTCTGATTTAATCTGTGTTTGCTGCTTGTGATGACAGACAGGATGCAAAATCTCAACTTCTCCCAGAGACTATGATAAAACTGAAAAGTCTGGCGGGCAGTCACACTGCATTTTAACTGGTAAGACCAAAGCTCCTTATACAGGAACCATTAAAAACATGAACATGAAAATCCACTGTCACCTTTCAGAGGGAGCAACAATCTAAAGTGAAACCTTTTTGTAAGGAGGAGTTTTATGACTCCTGGACTTCAGTCTGTTTAGTTTATCCCCAGAAAGGTAAAAAAGGTTCTGAACATGGTCTGTAAATACCTCTGATACCAAAGGTCTTTTTAAACTAATGGATTAGGGTAGAGCAAGATTCAACATCTGGCAACTATGCTAACTGCATTCAGGAGCAAAGGCATGCATTCCTAACAGCCAAGATCTCCAACCAAATCACTTGCTCAAGGGTAACTCTGGATTCCTTCTCAGGTGAAGCCTTGAAATTGAACCTGTGTACCCTACCAAAGGTTACAGGCTCAAAAGAGAAACCAATTTGATAAAAAACTATGGCTTTTGTCAGGCAAGATGATCCTAAAGAGTCCTTTCTGGCACTATAACTATATTCCTAGCATTCAGTTTAGGTGGCTTAAAGGGAGGAGTATTTAATTTTGAAATTCTTCAATGAAGTGTCTCTCTTTTATTCTCTTTCTCAAAACATGCCTGTTCAGGAAGAAAGGTGATATGGCCACAGCTTTCACACAAAGATTTAGTGTTGTCTGGGTGCAAGTTCCTATTCTACTGTTCTCCAGAACACTTAGTAACTATTGAGGATCCACACTTTTACCAGAATATTCAATTCAGAGGAAAAAGAATAGAAAGAATAATTATAAAGATGTGTGAAATTTTTTGATATTGGGTAAAAATAGCTCAGGTCAACATTCAGTTGTTCACTTTCCCTGTCCTCTCACAGAAATACACAGTGACTTTTGAGGTCATGTGCAAATATCTATGTCCTGAACCTCAGACTCTAATAGACAAAATTCCACAATTCATGTGGAAAAGTAATTTCTGAGATATTTCAAACTCCTGGGAGCAGCCTGAAAAGTCCTGGAACTAAAACTGTTTTCATAGCCTGCCATTAGAAATCATCACTTTTTTTTTTTAATGACAGAGATTAAGTGCCAAATATGGATCAATTTTTCTCCAGGTTGCTATGACTTCTAGAAACTCCATAAGCAGCCATACACTGTCTTTTTCAATGTCTGAGGTTTGTGTACTGGATTCTTTGTGCAAGAGGCTCCTGTGCTCTGGGAGAGTCCAACACTATCAGTATCTCACATACCAGTTACGTGGGTGTTGTGGTAAATGGTTTACACTAGAATTAATCATCTATAAAGATATCTAGGTTGTATTACACAGATAACAGCAGCTTTACATCACTGATATCCCTGCATCATTATGACAGATTAATTCAGAGAAGAGATGAAATTTCTTAGTCAGGATTACAAGAAGCTTCTGCAAGTGTGACCAGCGCTGAGATATGTGGATTGACAGCCTGAAAAGCATGGCATATAAACAAAATCTGCCTTTTCCTGCTCTTCTTCATCATCCTTTTGCTGCTTTAGGGTCTGACTTTTTTTGGGAATAGATAAAAATTTCAGTGACATCCCTGTGGACAGGAGGACGCTGAATAAGTGTCTGCAGTTTGGTCACTTTCCAAGCTGCAGTCCTCCACATGGCAAGGAATTCCACAGCAGCCATTTTCACTTTTGCAAACTGCTCTTCCTGCAGAGGGACCTGGGGCTGGGGAGGACAGACACCCGTGTGCACAAAAAGCTTTCCATCAGCTTTCTCCCAAAGAGAACTCATTCAGTGAGCAGCCCAAACACCTGAGCAGTGTTTCAGGCAGCCCAAGCCCACAGTTTATTCCACTTTGGACTGCAAATTGTGAAAACCACAGTCAGCATTCCGAGCAGCAGCTCAGCTCTGAGCCTCACGTTCCCCATCCTGCAGAAAGGAGTGCTAATTATTCATAGGGAATAATAGCTTTCACATGAAGTAATACATTGACTGTCCTCCAAAATCCAGCTTGGAATTTAAAAGATTATGAACAGTGCCAACAAAACTACTCCAGGGCAAAACAACCCTGAATCTTCAAGTTTAGACAAGAGCTTTACTATAAACAAACAAAAGTATGATATTGTTAAAATTGGTCTTTGAAATTGTCAGTGGGCGATCCACTTTTTTAAAATTTTTTTCATGAAACTCTTCAAACAGGAGGGGAACTTTTACCTTCATATGGCAAAGTTAACTTCCAAACATTACCCAGGGAGCATTTCATAAAACATTTTGTGATATCTATGTTCTGTTGCAGAGATATTGAAACAATTACTGCAAGCTCTTTTCTGTAATTACCACTTAAGGATATCCTTGAGGCCAGCAAGATTTGGCTACAGGGAATGCAGAATTCCCTTCCATCTTTCACTGAGCTGCCTTTGAACTAACCATTCCTTTGGTCACCAAAGCCAAGCTTTCACTTTTTGAGGACAAATAATTTTAACATAGAGGGTATTCTTCCCCCCATGCACTCTATAGCAGGAAGGAACACTTAAGGAGCTTTTAAGGAACACTTTGTTTATACCAAAAGCTCATGAAAATTCTCTTTGCACAAATCTTCCATGTAGGAAACACCTGATGCTGATAGCTGAGATTCTCAAGCACCTGGTACTACAGCTGCCAAAAAAAAAAAAAAAAAGCAGAATATAAAGAAAGAAAGAAAGAAAGAAAGAAAGAAAGAAAGAAAGAAAGAAAGAAAGAAAGAAAGATATTTTTTTAAGATACAGAGGTTCCTGAATTTCCTGGTTGTGTATAGCTGAAAAGCAGACTGAGAAAGAAAGGAACACAACTTTTAAACCTTCTTCTGTTTTGCACTCATGAAATTGTGAGCACAGAGATGTTCACACAATCACAATGAGTTACAATCACCCCTCAGTTCCTTTGAAAACACAAACTTTCCTGTGGCACTCTGAGTCTCAGTGGCTCAGATTGTCTCAGCTATGGGCATCTGCAAATCACAAGCCAGTGAAATGATGCTTCAGTCCAGAAACCATCACCTCCTTGTCACAGAAGAATGCTTCAAGGTGCCACCATCTCCAGTTTTACCTGCTTTTTCTCATAAAGTTGCAGTTGTTTTTAAGTTCTAAGATGCTGAACTTGGCAGTTATGAGTCATAGTTAGGCTACGATATTTGACTGCTTCAAAATAAATGTGCTTTAGCTGTTTTACCTTGAGATTACTCAGAAATTTCTTCAGTATAAACAGTAGCTTCACTTTCTCACCTCATCTCTTACAAGAGGTAAGGCAATTTTTTCAAGCCTCTCCGGTTTCAAGTTAAGATCGAGACAAGCAAATCACAAAGTAAGTGGCTTAGTGCTGCAAATATCCATTTATTTCATTGCCCACGTGAAGGCTGTTTCACTGACATCCACAGAACTGCTCAGGCATCACTGCACATGCAAAGCTTTTGTAGGAGAGAGAGAGGCACAAGGAATTTGGTTTCCAAAGTTCAGTGCACGTAGCTCTCACTGACCCAAACATCTCTGGCCATGGAGCTACTTGTGTAGGTACCAGTCTGAAAATCTGAAAGTCTTGACCCAAAGAGTTAATTTTAAGTTAGAGCTGGGATTTTGCATGAAAGCTGCACCCTAGTACATGGCTACACTGACCTGGAAAGGCACCATTCTATATAGCCATCAGTAGAAGGATGGCTGGATTCAGACCCTCAGATGATATAAAATGTGAGTACTTTACTGGACACTCTGAAATTACAGCCTTGCAGAAAAAGATGTGGGGAGCTCTTCTGTTTTCAAAAAATCAGTGGTAATAGTAATAATAATAATAATAATAACAACAATAATTGTCAAAAGATCTCTCTCAGCAATAGGACAAAGCTTTCCAAATAAAGGGCAGTTTACCTACAGAAACCTGCAGGTCAGCTGGTGCCTGTTGCTGTAAGTTGTGTTACCAGGGAAAGGACAAGTCCTGATTCCAGCCTCAGGATACAGAAGAATGCACTCAGAGTGTGTGGATCTGGCTGATGTCAGATACCAGGAGCAACATGTCATTATTGCAGCTCAGAAAAATAGAGAAGAAATAATAGGGAGCTACAACCTGGTGGTTGGAATGGAGCAATTTCACTTGACATCTTTCTTTCGAGAGAATATTAGCAAGCAATTTGTTTCACTGTTTTTCTTTAACCATGAGTTTTTCTAAACGGAAAAGTCTGTCTCTCCATGCCTACTCAAAAAGCATCTCTTGGGGAAGCAGGACCTACATGTTGTGTGTGTCCTGAGTTTGTCTGGCATTCCTAAACACTCTCAAGTGAGAATCAGTTCATCAGCTTCATTGCATGTTTTAAAAAGTATCAGGAAACAATCCTACATAATTTTAACTTACTTGTAAAGTAGCTTATGGGAAAATCTTCTAGACTAAACACATAATTTCCAGATACCCACGTCCAAAATTTCTCTACTCCTCAGTGATTGCAAGTGCAATTTTTTGCTTGATGGATATCCAAACCTTTTCAATTTTCCACAACTATTCATGTGTGTACATCACTCAAGAGCATATATGAACCTTCTTTACTTATTCACCTTTTTTTGACCCCTAGGAATACTTTGTGGACCATGAAGCATTCATAGACAAAATGCTGAAATCCATGGAACTGCAGGAAAGAGTCATAGCCCAAGAAAACTTCCATTAAAAGAGTGATAAAGGCATTTTTTCAGGAATTAAAGCAGAAATTTTCCACGTTCAAATTTTGTGGTTTGAGAAAGTTTCCTCCTTCTTTATTATTTATGTTAATTGGCACCTCCATTCCTTGTGACAGTAGCAAAGGGATGATGAATTTTTCTCCTTTTTTTAATATAGGGTTAAGTACAACCAATGTCTTGAGCATTTCCATAGCTGTAAACTGGACTCACCACACCATTATGTCATATATTCTCATCACCAGAACACAAGTAATTAAGAAAATCCTCCCTTGGGAGAGCAAAACAGATAAATACAAAGCGGCTTTTCACAGACAAGGAGACAATCAGCCTCTCTGAACTCCTTACTTGGCTTTGGAAGGCAGAAACCCATCATTGGTCAATAACTTTTGGGATTTCCCATGGTGGTGGAAATGGGCAGACAAGCAATGACTTACGTTTTAGCCCTCTGATCTTACTTGGTGGGTCTCATCAGGAAAATATCTAAACCCTACAACTGTATTTTTAAAAACCCACTGTCTCCTCATGGAGCATTTGGAAGGGAAAGCAGTGTGTAACAGACTGTTACCATATAGGATATACATTGTTAAAGAAACACTGTGTTGTCTTCTCCTTCTCCTTCTCCTTCTCCTTCTCCTTCTCCTTCTCCTTCTCCTTCTCCTTCTCCTTCTCCTTCTCCTTCTCCTTCTCCTTCTCCTTCTCCTTCTCCTTCTCCTTCTCCTTCTCCTTCTCCTTCTCCTCCACCTCCTTTTTCCCTTCCCTTCCCTTCCCTTCCCTTCCCTTCCCTTCCCTTCCCTTCCCTTCCCTTCCCTTCCCTTCCCTTCCCTTCCCTTCCCTTCCCTTCCCTTCCCTTCCCTTCCCTTCCCTTCCCTTCCCTTCCCTTCCCAAATTATTAGGACATTCTAAATGGAACACTCTCAGTAACCAGCTCTTCCCCTTCCCTTCTTCATGAGGAATTTCTATACACACGATATCAGAAGGACATTCAAAGCACATTAACCTAAATTATCTCCAACAACTACAACAGATATATTTTCCTATTAAAAAAAAATCAAAATAGAACCTTCCACAATTATTTCCCCCTTGAGAAAATAACCAAAATGACACATTATTATAGGATATATCCTTTCTTGATCATGACTATAAAATATATTTTCAGAACTCATTCTTTAAAAAAAGGAAGTTGTGTATTATATTTTATTGTTACATCATTTTACTTTTTGGCATATTTTTTAATCTTGGCTGGTTTTGAGTGTTTTGCAGGCCAAATGAAATTTTAAAATGAGCATTGAAATTTTTAAAAATGCCATTTTACAGAATGTTGTTTTGTAGGAAATTGTGGAATGAAAAATCTTGTAATTCCTGATTTTTTTTTTCTGTGGAATTGTACTGCAATTCCAAGTTTGGGCAAGCATACATGCTTCATCTGGGAAGAAGAGACTGATGCTATCAGGGTTCCCTGGTAAACTGAGTTGGCTTTGAACTGATGACATAGTAATGAAGGTTTTAAATTCCTAAGCCATCCAACTGTCTATTAACAGCTCTTTAAACTTACTGCATACACACTGATACTGATCTGCTTATTACTGCAGAAATTCTAAACATAAACATTATTATGAAATCTTGTTTTAGCCACCAAGAACGGAGAGAGAGTGAAACACTAGACAGCCTTTCTTTGTCTTTTATTCCACGTGTGAGTTTGGAGTTAGACATAACAGCCCTGTAACCTGCTCTGGGAAAAAAAAAATAAGCCCTTATAGGACAAAATGACCAGCATTATTCAAACAATTTTGCCTAAAGGGCTTAGGAAAAGGTAGGTGCAACATAAGGAGGGAAAGATATATATCACAGCTGAGGAGTGTAAAGTACAGAAAAGTGTGGCAAGGACACAGATGCATCCTTTTGTCAAGAAACGGGGGTTTTTAAAGGTTAATTAATGGGATGATATTTTTGTAATGCATGTTGGCTCCAGAATGGGTGCCATTCTGAAAAGGGTTGCCCAAATGGACAACCCCCTTCATAGTGTGGGAAAGAGGGCAAACCCATCTGAGTATGAGCAATTTGGCACCATCAGGTGCTCCTTTTGGGCCCCTCTTCCTGCGCTGTCCGAAGCAAAGGACAATCACACCGTCTGTGTGGAACACGTGCCCTCCTCCCCTGGTTTGTTCAGACTGCTAAATGTGGCTGTCTTCCCTCTTTCAGGTTTTGTCTCTGGACTGATTGTGCTCTGATTTCCACTTGAGTCCACTCAGACCCAGGATCCTGAAACCTGATTGTTTCCACTGCTGGAGGCTGCCGGGTTTAGTGCCACACACTGCCTTAATGAGCTTCACCCCGAGCACGCGACCCAGCTGGCAGTGAAAAACAGGAAGCATTTTGGCACATATTTTCCCTTTGTGAGGTGAGAGAGGAAGCAGACGTGAGCCCTGGCTAACACTGACACAATTAAAATGGAAACAGAGAGCTGCCTTGCCCTCGGTGCAGTGTGGGCTGAACCCTGGGTCACCCCTTTAGGCTGTGTCCCTGCCAAGACCCACGGGTTGGATTGGACACGTACGAGGAACATCCACGTTAAAATTCACATGAAGTGGTCTCCAGGGGCCTGAGGCAGCAAAGTCAAAGGGAAGTCTGTCTCTCCATCCCCACAAAATCTGGATCAAGCCCTATCTCTTCCCTTCCAGTGGGCAAGGAATCTTTGAATTAATCGGTTAGAGAAGTTCGTTAGGTGGAGGTCGCTGCTGTATTTGGGGCACCAAGAGTCTTCTAACACTTCAGCATTCAAGAAATAATGGCATCTGTATTTATCCTGAGGCAACTGTATTGTGTAATTCACAAGTGCAGATATTCTAGACTTGACAAAACATGGTGACTTTTGGTGGTAATTCCTCCAAATGGTCCCATTTCACCTGTTAACAAATAGAGGATTTCATTTTCCCAGCTGTCTTGGAACTTCCCAAGTCCTACTCATAGGTGTGTCCAAGAGTGCTTAATGTTAATTCATCTTCAACTTTGCTTCATTTCTTCATTTGGATATTTTGTAATAGCAGCAAGCATAGAGGAGGGGTTGAAGGGGTGGGAAAACCTTCTCACCTTCTTTTCTTTCATTGGTAAATAATATTCAACTATTATGAATTATGTAGTCGTAAGAAAAAAATATGATCCCATTCCACAACTTGGGATATGTTTTCTTGATGTAAACCTAGCAAAGGTGCATGAGAGAATATTTTAGGATGAAAACATTAATCTGTGTTTAATTCTGTCAGAACAGGATTCTGTGCTGAGCAAGAGCATTTTCCTGTAACTCAAATATGACATTTCTGAAAGATGGCAAGGTGAAATTTTTAATTTCTTCATTAAAAGCCAAATCCTAAAGTCCTTATTGATGGCCAAACAAAATTTCTGAGCAAGTGCTACAGGGACCCTTAGAAAAGATAGCAAAATGCAAACTGATATTGGTGTTCAGCACAGTCAGGGTGACATCTCTTTCAGAAGGGATACACTTTTTATCCTAATGTCATGGACAGTGCCTACCTAAAGCAGTGTCATTCTAGTGGCCAATTATTCCCACTTTGTGAGCAGAATCTGTATAATGAGATGTGATGGCTTTTCCTGAGATGCAGAGGAAGAAGTAATTAAAAAAATCCCACTGGGTAATGCTCATCAGCTTCTACACATTTTTCGGATGAACTGTTAAGTTTTGTGGAAAGCTTCACCCCCCTCATCCCAGTGGTTAGAGTTCATCTGCCCTACATGTAAGGGCTGAACACTCATCAAGAACAATTTAGAGCTTTCTTGGTGTAAATAAAAGGAAAAAGCATTTTTTTCCATAAAGACATTTTTCATCTGTAGAACTCCAAGTAATTTACAAAGAAGTCAATATCTTCATCTTGCAGATGGAAAGCAGAAGGTAAAGGATGAGCTGGCCAACCCATGGTCATGCAGAAAAAAAGCCTGAAAAGCCCTAAAATCTTGACCCCTAAAATAGGGTCTGCATTCACAAACTTAGATACAGAAGGGACATTTTAGGGAATAAAATCCAGCTGTGCTTTCAGTATTGTAGCAGCTATCCCCTCAAAAAGAAAATTACTGATAGATACAGAATCAGGCAGCTGGATGAATGGTGGAAAGATGACATTTGATCACCTTAAATGGAAAATACAAGCTATGTAGACAGTCTGCTCATAAGTCATTCATAGGTATGAGTCTATACAAGCCAGTTTTGCAAGAGTTTGTAGATCTTTTTAACGATTGTGTTTCAGCTTCAAATCTTATTGGCATCTACCCACAAACTTGTCATCTCTGGAAACCCCAGCTTATGCTAATTGTAGGCCCTTTGAGGGATCTGAAAACACATGGAATACAAGAAAAAAAGGGCAGAAAAGATCTGGGAATGGAGAGGAAGCAGAAGAGTAAAGAAAGAAGAATAAATTTGAGAGGAAGGAAGCAGGAGAATGAAGAAGATTGAGAGAAGGGAAGAGTCAACGAGAAGAAATATAGAAGGAGAGATAGGGAAATTTGGTTTTAATTATGTTTATTGTAGTTCTTCATGCACAAAATTACGAAGTGAAAACAACATAAACAGCTCTGCTGCAGGCATGCTAGGAAGCAATCCATAAAGCAGGGAAACGTTACATAGGAGCTTGGAGTGACTTACTGCATTATTCACTACGTAGTAATTGCCCAAAAGAAATTAATGGGACTTTTTTCAATTAGTTTGGCAGATAGCTGGAAAGACTTATAGGATTCTTTGCTGTAGATTCTTTGCCTAAATAGCAGATAAAAGATAATCAAGACCTTTAGAAGCTAGTTGTATAATAAAAAGTTAGATATGCTTTGTGCAGGAGAGGCACCCCTGCCCCAGAGCAGGACCCTCATACCACAAGGAGGATATGTTAATATAGCAAGAGAAAATCCCTGCTCAGAGAACTTGAAGGAAACATTGGAATGAAGAGAGAAACTGTGGTGAAAAACACCAAAATAAACACTTTTGCAAGTCCAAACCCTGAACCTCAACAAAATCCCAAATCCACCAATACATCTGGGCCAACTTTCAGCTACTCAAATATTGCAAGGGACAAGCATAACAGGAATAGCTAAGTAATTCAGGTGTGATGAGTTTTGGTGGGGTAAAGTCATTCTCCCCAAGGAACTGCATTCTCCTCCCCACTGATCAAGGCCAACAGGGACCCAAATACCACAGCATTTCCAAGTCTTCCCATTTGTATTCCACATTCCCCCATATTCCTAAAGCCATGCTCATTTTACTTTCTCTCTTCAAAGAAAGAAACTTCAGAAAACCCCCTGACCTGAAGGGCTGAATGGAGGATACCTCCTATCCATAGCAGATTTCTTTATTTCCCCCTAGAGTTTGGATGATGATCACAAAGATTTTTCTTCTCATTTCCTTATTACCCATTTCTACCTTTGAACTTTTCTAATTTAGAAATCCATGATTCTTCATCTTCTTCATCTCAGACCTCTAGCTGTTGGATCTTCCCTGGTAGCAGCTAATAAGGCTGGGATCATTAACCAAACAATCAAGGAGAAAATCTAGATACATGTTAATAGGAGGATATTCTTTCTCGTTATAACACTGACGATGTATCCTAAAGTTTCCTGTCAAAACGTCCTTGAAATCTGCTGAGTGTTATCCTTGCCAAACACATTGTCACAAGAATTCTGCCTGTTTCTAACGTGAGCTTCTGAGCTGGTTGGTACAACTTCTGGCTAAAAAAAAAGTTAAAACCAGGAAGCTATGTACCCCCAAAACAATTCAACATCGTAACAAAGCGTCTACGCTCCCAAAGGATTCATGTGCACAGGTCCATCTGCGTGTGACCATGTCCTGCACAGTGTGACTTGGCACCTGAGCTCTGAGCATCTGGCACAGCTGCAGTGCCAGGAGTGCAGCCCATTGTCACACCAGGAGTGATGAATAAGCACAGCATGCTGGCAAAGCTGGGAGCAGCCCCAGACCACGGGGATGGGCACACTGCACACCCTTCACCCTGCCAGCTCTCCTCACACATCCCTGCCCCACTGGCCAGGCAAACACAACTGGTGCTGATCTCTGCAGCAGACCATCCTCTCTTATGTCCTTAACCTGCTCCACTCGTGCTGCGTTTCTCCCTTAAAGCCTCCTAACAGAGCAGAAGTGTGTCCATGGAAACCTTCCTTGCCTTGCACAAGCTGCGCAGTCTGTTGCTACACTTTTGCATCGAGTTTGTTACTGCTTCTTATTCACTTGGACTGAAACAGTAAACTTGTCTGGAGATGTCCTGAATTATTCATAGGCAGCACGTAGGGAGATAAGTCAGGGCATGAGATGCACCTCGGTGCTGAAGTCAAGGTGGTGTGTGAGAGGGAATGATGCTGGTGTGGCTTTGTGGGGGAGCTGCTCTCAGCCCCTGGCAGTGGTGGGGGATTGGGTAATGACCATTAAGACCTAAAAGCCAATTTGCCTTTGACAATGGAAGCTGGGGGGAGTGTTTCCATGCAGCAGCTGCCTTTGCCTCACTTTGATTGTGAACACAACATTAGGGCCTGGAGTCCCTCCCAGATTTGTGTTTCGACTTTCACAGGAGCAGTTTTGTGGGCACATAGGGGCAAGAATATCTGATAGAGCTTAGGCAGCTAATTACTTTGTTATGCCTCTCCAGGAAGTAGTTATATGCCTACATATTGACTATGGCTCTGGAGCTACAGCTGGAAAACTGTCCATGGAAGTTGGATAAATCAGCCAATCTATCATCCACCATCGGCTTTCAGCTCATTTTGCACACAGTGGAAATGCATTCGCTATCAAGTATTTGTGTTTTACAAATAATTTCTACCTTCCTCTGAAATTTAATACCAAAAGAGTCAGAAGCCAGAGTTTGTGAACAATGAGTGGACCTGGTTTGGAAACTCTGGGTCCAGTTCTTGTTGCACACCACTCCGTTGTATGCATTGTGTGATTTTCACCTCTAGTCTGAATCTGCAGGATCAGAAATGGGCCTCTCTAGAAAGCCATCACTTAATCAGGTACTTTTGCTTTTCTAAAAAAAGGTGTATTTCTATTACTCTGAGAAAATGGGAGACAAAGTGATTCCATACTGAAAACACTTCTGTAAGCTCTGAATTAAATACTCACTTAAGTGCTCATGTTCGTCCTTGTCCAAAATGGGAAATTTTTTTGGAAAACACAAATCTTCTAGAGAAGAGAAACTTGGTTCTGACCCAGCTGTAACCCTTAGCAGACTTGGGAAGTGTCCTGATTTGAAGATGTAAGTCACAAAAGAAAGGTGCCACATGCCACAGCACAAGCTAATGGATTTAAAGAGAGCTACCTTCATAAACCACTGTTGGTTGGGCAGTTTAACCATTGGGAAGAGATTTCTGTTTGTAAATGTCATGTTCCTATTTAAATTAACTCAAACTTTTCTTTGTGCTATCTTTATTTTAAAATGAGATTTATACCAGTTAGTAATTTTTCCCTAAAGCACTTTACAGATCTATGCCATCACAGTTGGTGTCTGACTTTCAGCTGTCAGTAATGTAGTACTGCAAGATGTTTTTAACTTAAATTATATATATATATCTTATATTTAAATTACTTCAGAATTGTGTACAGAGCCTTGTTTTTAAACACTTGTTCTCTTTCTGGAGATCGTGTACACGTGCAGAGTTTGTTAGGAATCCAAGAATTTTCTGATTCTAGTACTCCTACAGAACATGACTAAATATTCAGCAATGTTTCAAATTAAGTTAATGCCCCACCCGAGCAGATCAGCACTTCAAACAGCCTACATTCCTTCACCTGGGAGTGGAAGGAAATAATGAAAAAAAAGTAAATAAAGGAGTGAGATGGAAAGCATTTTTGCTGTGCAATTATCCTGATTTTCAACTTGCACTCCCTGAGAAAAAAAAGAGGGAAGGGCAACCCTTGAAATGTCCCTGGTCATGGCAGGGAATAATTGCTTGTGGATCAGTTCTACCATCTGCACTCACCTTAACCAGCATCTTACTCTGACATGCCTCTGAATTTAGAGAGGGATCTCAATGCCTTAAGTTTCAAAAGCAGAGCAGATACGAACGAGATGCCCCTCACTGCAGGGCTTGTGCTCAGCTCTCACTGTGGGCTGGACCAGAGAGGAGGAAGAGTATTTGAAACATTTTCCCTTCCATTTTGCAGTATAGCATTCTTCTTACTCAGCCAATTTTCCTCCAGTCTACTCCATAAGGTAGCACTGAGCTTGAGTTTGGCTCACAATGTAATTTTCACACATAGCCAACCCGTCTGGGTGCAGGGGTTGGGGAGGAGCATATTTCCACACACACACTGACTTGAGAGTACACTCATCCACCTCAACCGATCATTTCAGAGTTATTAGGCAGATATCACGATGACACCAGACCTTCCTTCCAAGCCATCTGGAGGGAATAACTCAGAAATTTTGCAAGACTTTTCCTTTCTTCCCACTGCCATGATTTCATCACCATAAACCAGCCTACCAGCAGACAAACCAGGGAATTATGCACCGCGCTGAGCAAAGCCTTGGTGCAGGGTTCCATATTTTGCCATTTAGCTCATGACAAGACTCACATGTTTATAAGCCATACTTGGGAGCATTGCTGCTCCTCAGCAGAGATTTTTGCCTTCTGAGGAGGTGGTTTGTGCTCCATGCATCCGCTGAATCACATTCTGCCTTTTAGATTTTAGTACGCAACGATGACACAGCAAATTACACCCTTGTAATATGAAAACACAATATTTTTTCTAGCAACAGTTCATAATGCCGTGACCAGCTGGTCCAAAATGGTTAGCAATGACACATTCTCAAATTCCCAAAGGCATGCTAGTAATGCAGCTCCTCAAATTTCTTAGGTTTAGGATGAAATGAATGGAGCATCTTACATGAAGACATTCCACTCTGGATAATACAATAGTGGGAGTTTCAGAAGAGTTGAAGCCTTCTTGAATTTAAGGAGCTAACCTTATTTCTAGTGTCTTGTTCTCATGATGAGTCAACCTCTTTGATGACATCTCTGTATGTATGCTGATGGTGCAGGGAGATAGGATCACCCCTAAATTCTCTGCATCCCTGAAAATGAGAGAAATGTGAGTAAGGGAAAGTCCATTGCACAGCATGTGCTGCTCCTTACTTACTTTGACTTGACATTGATGGATGCATTCAAGTATTTACAAGCTGCCTGATGAGATGACTCAGAGAAAGTTTGAAAGAAACAGCACGGCTGACACCCCTGCTTGAAGGGGGAGGAAGTGGGAGGGAAAGATTGCCTTGAGATCAGAGTTTGTGGTTTTTAAAAATGCTGCTGCTTCACAAGCCCACTCTTTGTGCTGGAGTAATTATGTGGGTGTACTAGGAAAAAAAAAAAAAAAAGCTAGAGCAGCTTGAGAAAGGTCTGGCTGTGGGGAAACCCAAATTAAAAGATCTTGAAGAAGCTCAGTAGTCCTGGAGGAGGACATGCAAGCCACGTTTGCAACTGCTAGAGCAGTTACTGGGCCAGTCCTGGGAAGTCTGGGATGCAGGTCAGCCATCCATGAGATGACTCAACAAGCCCACCCTTCCATCACCCTGCTGCAAAACTCCTCCCTGCTGGGGTTGTCAACAGTCTGTGGCATTGCATGAGACATAGATCAGCATATTTCTCCCAGAACTGCTGTAGTCAAAGGTTTTTCTGACCACATGAGGATGTAAATAAGATTAGGGACTGGAAGGTCAAAAGGCCATTCAGAGCTCTTCCTTCCCTGGAGATGTGTCCTGGTACTCACCAGCACCAGCACCAAGCCCTCTTGCCTGGGAGAAGTCCAGAGCCACAGCAAGGCACGGAACAGCCACTCTGGAGATCATGTCTGTCATCACTGATCTTTTAATAAGCAGAGAAATGTGCATCCTATTCCATGAAATACCATTTTTGAGCTGTGGGGCAGGAAATACCTGCAACAAGCTGGGAGCCTTTGGCATTCCCAAAGGCCGTCACATTTAACTCTTCCCATTTTTCTAGCAGTGTGTGCAGGCCACAAAACAACAGAATCTGGCTTTCTCCACAGTTCTAGATGGGAGTGGTGCACCTCCACCTGTTTTTATAACACCTCCCTGCGGCCCAGGGAGGGGAAGTGCTTTTGTGAAGCTAGAATTGGAAGGGAAGAGTGTGGTCAAATTTTGACTGCATCCCCATCCTCAGGATAGTCTTCATCAAGAAATCCTCATCCTGTAACCAGCATAGTAAGAAGGACAAATTCCCTGAGCAACCAGTTGGCACAGTTCCCCAGCATGAAGGAAGAGGAGAAAAAAAGCCATTTCACCTGCAGGGTCCTACCAGGGATTTGGTAACTTGCCTTTGCACAAAGAAACAAATGATCTCAAGGATGTGAGCTATTTCTTGTATGCATTGCTGCTTTAACTCTTCAGATAAATTCCTTTCAGGGTCCATTTCAGGCAGCTCTAAAAACAATACAGGGGTGTCTTGAGCATCCTTTGTCTGCAGCTCACACCCAGGTGAGCTCCATGTCACCTATGGGGGCCTGGCTAGAGGTGCTGCTGTGGAAGTGGGACTTTGGTGTGGATCACCCACCTCAGGACCCACCCAAAGGCATCCCCTGACTTGCAAAAGGAATGTGATGTACTAGAATTATTCTCCACCCAAGGGAATATCACATGCTACTATTTATATTCTTTTATATCCTCTAGGGGCTTAGGTAATTCCTGATGGTTCCTGCTCCATGAAATAAAATCTTTAAAAATTTTAAAATGGGGGAGAGATTAAGAAATTAATGTAAAATCCTAAAATGGCTGTCTTGTTCTGAAGAAATCAGAGTATTTCCCACAAAAGATTTTTTTGTAAAAATCTCTAATTGCATTACAAAATATTCTATTTCCTTGGAATTTTGTTTTTCTGTCAGACTTTGCTGAAAGGGATATTTTTCTTGTCAAATCTTGTGTAATTACAAAAGTAAAGGCACATTTTCCACTATGGTGGTGAAATTTCATTTGGAATGAAAGACATTAAAGAAATGTAGGTGTATTAATGTTGTTGAAAATAGCATTATGTAACAGACATTTGATGGACTTGCAGGTCTCTATTGGAGGTCAGATGCAGGTATTACTCATTCCCCAGTGCTCACAGAACTTGATGCCCCTTCTAACACCAATGAAAAGACTCCAGTGGACTGCAAAGGGAACTGTTTTGGGACACTGGTACATCAGCTTGACTCCTCCTTTCTTTTGGGAGTATAAAGGAGCAACACTCTGACTGGCAGAGTGCAGTGAGGAAATTTGCTTAATTGCTGAAGCAATAATGCTTAATACAAATCATGACACACGAATAAAAGAACAGGAGAAAGGAGCCTCTAGCTGCATAACAAAAAAGCTCTATGAGATTTTAAAATGTTCCCTTGCATGCATATATGCAGTGTTTTGTACAGTAACCATAAAAATGACATGTTTTATACCTTTCAAGCGCAAGCAACCTGTTTTGACTTCGTAGCACTTGGTGAGTCATTAGAGAAACTGATCTTACTAAAAGCTTTGCTATTTCTCTTGTTCTAACTGATCTCCCTAAAAATAAAGGCTTGGGTAAGAGACAAGCTGCAAAAACAACATAATGTGCATGTCCATTGTCTCCCCATATTTGCAACGTGCAAGCTTGGGCATCCAGCTTGCCCTTCCTTTGCCATCTAGGACAAGTCCTGGCTCCAGAGCTGGAGCCCCTCTGGACACAGATTAAGTTTCCTCTTTTCCTGCAAGAGCATTTGGAGGGGAAATGAGGGTATCTTTTTCTCTTAGACTCAGACACTGGGTGATCTGGCATAGCTGGTGTCTGTGATGACACCTGGCTGAGCTCACTCCACCTGCCCATCCACCACACCTCGGCCACGACACTCCAGGGAGCACTGAGCCTCTGGAGCTGGAGCTGCAGATCCAGGCACTGCACCTGTCACAAGTCCCTTGGCTCATCCCCTGCCTGGGACCTGCCTGCTGGGTCCTTGTGCCCCACACAGCCCCTGGTTTGTGCCATCCTGAGCCCTGGACACCACCCCAGCTAGTGCAGAACTTCCCTCTGCAGCCAAGCTCAGCATGGGGAACAGCAGAAATTAGAGCAAGAAGGAGGAGACACCAGAAAGCCTTTGCCTGTGATCACAGCATTGCTCTCCTTAACAATCAACCACCAGAAGTGAAAGCACTTTACAGGAGGAAAAGCAACAGCTAACCTATAAATAAAGCATTGCATTCCTTCTCAGTGTATTTTTCCCCCGAGCAATCAATTAATGTTTCTGCAACAAAGAGATTATCAGCTCCTGTGAGTGGGAAAGGAGGGGTCTGAGGAGAGAGTGAGGGGGCTCTGCTGCAGATGACACACTGCAGAGAGAAGCACCTCTCCTGCAAGATGCAGCACATTGCATCCAACAAGCAGAAGACATTCCTGCACTGAGGAATCATCTTATCTCCGAATCCAAACATCTGTGAATGTTATTTACTTTTTTTTTTTTTTTTTTGAAGGCTGAACAAGCAGCTATGTGTGCAGAGAGGCAGCAGGGTATTCATTTGCCTCGTTGTGCATGCCTTCAGTCTTCCTCTGGCTGGTTGTGAACAGTATTTTGCTGCTGAGTACCAGCGGATTCTTTCATGGTATCTGAAAGCTTGTCAATAAAAATAACTGCAACAAGAAAAGAACAGCTTTCCTATCGTGCAGCACTTTCAAGTTATCTCTTGATAGCGAGCGGTCAGATGTCACCACTATAAAACCACAGTTTTCTGGGATAATGTATAACCCGAACAATAAATCCACTATTGTACTCCTAGTCTTTCACATCAGATATGCAGGGCCCAGTGTCACTGCTTTTCCCTTCAGTTTAACCAGGGTTGGTCTGTCTGCTTAAGCTGAATGTTCTTCTGACTCCTACTCCTTTCTAAAACTAACCCACTTCATCTGCTGCCTGAATAAAAAGCTTCACGTTAGTCACGACATCTTCCTGCACTGTTTTATTCACAAAGTTTGACAGAAAAACACATGTTATGAAACCAGCTTTTAATGCTTGATGGAAATGGGTCCAAACCTGCCTGGGCAGCTGTCCTGTGAAAACTGAAGGCAGCATTAAGAGCTGTAGTCCATTTTCACCTGTTTGATGTGTAGCCAGCCTTGGGTCACCTGCTGATCAGACCAAAGACCATCATGCTGGGTGGACCAGAGGCCCCTCAAAACAAATACTTGACCTTTGACAGTGGTCAGTAGTAGGTGTGTCAGGGCAGAGGAGGACAAATAAATTGTGGTGGGAATCACACCACAATTGATTCCCCAACCTGCTACCTCAAGCCAGATGTCGTGCTCACAGTTCTAGTTGCTCAGGAAGTGTTTTTCTTTTTGTGTTTTGGTCATCTGTCTTGGGTTATGGAACCAAAAATATGTATTCTGTTTCATCTGTTAAATGCAGTTGGGGAGATGTTTTTCTTTATCTCTTGTAACTCTGGGGGGAGGGGGGGCAGATGCCTTCTGATAATGGGCCAGCTGTTCAAACCAGGTGGGGCAGGGTTTGTTATCTCTGTCACCACCCCTCCTCCCTCCAGGGGATATCTGCTGCTGATGGGCCATGAAGGCTCACCAAGGACAGGACACATTCCATCATCCCATTGTGAGATGCTCCACCCAGTGGGGGGAGCCAACCATTCCTACCTGGATAAAAACTGAGACTCAGGAACACCAGGGATCTGGTTCCACTGGATTCCTGGAGGAAGACTGGACCCTTCTCACCATCACTGGACCCTTTTCTCTCAGGATCATCTCTGCTCCAACAGAACCACATCTGCCACTCCAGCAGGACTCACTTTTGGACTGCTTCCAACACCCTGACCAACAGGTTGTAGCTCTGACTCTGTCAGGGTTTCTAGGATTGTTGTTTGTTTGCTTGTTTGTTTGTTTATTTGTTTTACTACTAGATTTGTATTGTTAATATTCCTAGTAAAGAACTGTTATTCCTATTCCCAAATCTTTTCCTGAAAGCCCTTAATTGCAAAATAATAATAATTTTGAGGGGTTTACATTCTCCATTACAAGGGAAACTCCAGCTTTCCCAGGCAGATATCTGTCTGTCCAAACCAAGACAGTCATCTTATGAAGCAATTCAGACTTTTCAATCCATAGCATCCTATGAGCAAAACATCCAATGATCTATCAATGTATAAATCACTTCCTTAATTTGCTTCAGATCTTCAGTCTGATAACACTAGAAGAGGTTGTCCAGAGAGGCTGTAGGTTCTGCATCCTAAATTCAAAACCAAGGAAGGCAAATCCTGAGCGAAGCTGGCCGTGTTCAGAGAGAGGTTTGGATCAGATTATGTCCAGGGATTCCTTTCAACCTGAATCATCCTGTCTTAGTAACTTGTCAGGGTGTTCACCTCCCTTTTTGCAAGTAATACTGAAACAATTCTTTCTTCACTTCTTATTCATCAGCCACATCATGGATGATCCCATGAAGGACCACAAACCAACAGGCCCTCTCTGCCCTTGCCAGGTCTCTTTTCCAGAGTCCAGGGTGATTATTTTGTTTTGCCTCTCCCCTTATAAAAGGGTGGGGTGCCCTGTACCTTCACTCATCCTTGCTGCCCTTCCCTCAACCTTTATTAATCCAACTTCACCCCTTCTAAGGGAGGGAGGAAGGACCAGAACTCCTAGCAGAGTTTAAGAGGTGAGCAAATCTGGCACTTTCTACTGTGGGAAAATGGTATATTCAGACTATTAGATAAACTTCTAATAACCCCAGTCTGATCAGCTTTGCAGAGCCATGAAACAGCATTTTCTCCATGGTACTCTCAGACTTCTCTCTCTTAAAGTAATTCTTGATTGTAGTCCCATCTTACAGCATCCTCACTCCTCTCCTTTCTACTCTTCATTCTTGCATTTCCCCAGCAGTCAGGGCAACACTGGCGTTTGTGGGGCCCTAGGGAAGCCAGGCAGTCTCAGCAGGAGCTTCCATCACACCAGGAAGCTCTGGCTTGAAGGGAAAGGCTGTGGCTCCTTGGCAGCCTCACTCACTGTGTCTTCTGGCCACCACAGACATTTCTGGCTGTCCTGTCCCATCACCCTGCCCCTCTCCTGCAGCACCTTGGGGCACCTTGAGTGTCCTGCCACACTCCAGAGCCTTCCTTATCTCCACAAACAGAAGGTCACAGGTAGCTTTCTTCCACGTCAACACCTTAAAATGGCTCTACAAAGGAGCAGAGAACATCCAGGCCAGTGCAGGGGATGGAGGGAATAGAGTGGGGCTAAGGGAGAGGGACAGATGATGGCACTGCACCACAGAGGCAGCTGTTCCATCAGCTGAGGCTGCTGTGGGACTGCAGCTGTGCTCACACTTCTCAGAGAGGAGCCCCTGGAAGCTCAGAGCCTGAGGAAGGAAGCTGCTAATGAGCATCTTTCCTTCTTCCCTTTTCTCACATGCAAAAGTACAATTCTTTTAATGGCAGAAGATAATAACTCTAAGAGGTTGTGATTACACCACTTTTTTTTTTTTTTTTTTTTTTTTTTTTTTTTTTCCTCCCCAGCAAGTCTTTGCTGGCTTTATATAAAGTCTGTCCTGACAAGGCTGTGTGAGGTATCTAACACTGAAAGCAGAAGGCTGTCTTACAGAGGAATAAGGTGAAGTTCAGGGATGCCAAACTGTGTGATTGAGTTCATGCAGTCCATTAGGAACAGTCAAGAAACAGGACTTAAAAGTCTATCTCAGACTTCATTAATGCCTTTAGCCACTAGAAAAGTGCTTGTACAGAAGGAAGCATTTCTCCATGTAATACTGCTGGGGAAGAGATTGAGGAAAAGCCTGATGCATGTCTGAGGGAGACACCTAATTTCTTTTCATGCTTTTCAGGTATCTTATCAATAGCCCTATCTTTTAGTATCCAGAGCCTTACTTTAATTTCCCATTCCTAAGTAGGATGACTCAAGTTAGATGCCCTCACACAGGGCACAAAAACAATTTTCTGTCTGGGTCAGACTATTCCTCTTTAACATATTCTTCTTCTGAAATCCCTACAGACCTCTCTTTAGATTTCTCTTCAGAAACCTGAAAAAGATAAACCCTGCTCTTCTAATAGTGATGGGACATCCTCCTCCCAGCCAAGGGCCTCTGCTCTCCAGCTAGCAATCTTCATGGACTTGAGTGAGGAAAGCTTTCTAAAATTTTAATACATCTATCCCTGTCCAGGAAAGCGCTGGAGTCGGGAACATTTGAATTTAGTTGCAAACCCCCTGTACTGTCAGTGAACTTTTGAAGAAAATGAGTGTCATACCCACAAGGGTAACAAAGGAGAGTAAGTGTAACCTAACTGGTGGGACTTTCATGTTTGTCTAAAGTTTTAAATAGGCCATATTTTTATATCATATTACTTGAAAAATTATATTTGTTCATATAATTAGAGACTGTACTGTCCCAAAGCAGCCAAACTGAGACTCCGTGTGCAACATGAATGTTGTTGTTTCCTGGTATCTGCTTAAAATACATTCCTAATGCATTCTTTTACAAGTTTATTTCCCTTGTCTTATGCAATATTCCAATATATTTTAAAAGGTAAAAAAAAAAAAATAGGATGAAGAGAGAAAAAGCTAAATTTCTAACAACTATGGCAACAACAATCTTATGTATCTCTAAAGAGAAAGTTTTTTCTGCCTACTCTAGGAGTTAGAGCCACAAGACAACATCAGTAACAACCATTTGTAGCTTTGCAGAAGCTGATCACAATCTGAACTGCCATCAGATACTTAGACTGTCCCACCAAATGCTTCCCACCAGTCAATCTCCAAGTGAATTAAGAAGGAAGACAAGTATTACTGAAACGTTTCACAGTCACACAAAGGTACTGGTTCCCAAAAAAATTGAAGGGAGATACTTTGAAGAGAGAGGTCAGGAGCAGTAAAGTCATGGAACAGCACAAGGCTGACTCAAATCCCAAATGATGGTGATGGCTCCCATTACTCCCCCAAAACAACCAGACAATGACAAATCAGATTTCAGATTCATTCTGGTTTCAGACTGTCCTCATGTGACTGCATATTGCACCTCCTGTAAGAAAAAGCAAGAGCTTCCCTTGGACTGGCCCAGGAAGGCCTTGTCCTGAAGCTGTTGCAGAGAAGATAGCTGTAGAGACTGTTTTTCTGTGACAAGCACAGGACGTGCAGAGCAGCAAATTTGGCTCCAGAACCCAGCGAAAAGGCAGGATGCGGGAATTGCCTCCCACTCTGGCCATGAACCCAGAACCACATCCTCTCTCTCGGGGGTGACCCACAGTTTTTTTCCTCTGCTGCCTACTACAGACCATGAGGATGGTGGACATCCCACTGGAGCCTGAAGGGGATTGTTTACCCTGCCATGAATACCATGCCTGGGTGAAATGGAGCTTTATAGCAGCCCACAAGTAGTGAAATCCCAGCCTCTGCACTCCTGCTCTTCCCATCCTGCTGCAGTGTTCTGCTTCTGGTAGCTCAGCCATGAGCTTTCCAAAACAAAGAAATACTACTGCAACCACTTCCCTGACACTCTTGTTTTTAACAATGGTCTTTTCATATTCCCCCATATTAAATCTGATGAGATGGCTTTGCTTAAACCTGTATGCTCATGTACATATTTTCATGCTGAGACAATGTTTAATAAGCTCAGTCCTGCCCAGCTGAACAATTTCTATCCAGCAGGCATTGCTCAGGTAGGTTCACAAACCTTGAAAGGAGTTACCTGGATATCTTTCATTATTGTGGCAGCATCCCTAGCACACAGGGAATCACAGTTGGAGTTCCAGCAGCGCAATGATCATTCCCACCTTCCCATGTCAGCAATCCCACTAAAGCCCAGGGTAAATCTGCCCTAAGGTGAGGAACTGGTGAGCATTCAATACCACCAGCAGTCAGTGAGGAGCTTGTGCAAGCCCTGGGAGGGCTCAATTTCTACAGTGAGCACTGTTCCCCCTAAAACAGGACAAAACCCCATGAAGAACAAGCCTTTTTACAGCTGTGATGGAGTTGTGCTCTCATCTATTCTAGCAAAAGGATGAAGCCCAGAACAGTCATGGTTGACAGTATGAATTAATCCCTCTTAATATTTGCCTTACAGTTTAATCTCAAATGCCACTAACCTGCATTTGTTTGAAAACAATCAACTGGTGTCTATTTCAATAGTGGCTGTGTATGCTCTAGAATCAATTTTCCCTGTTTGTACTCTCTTCTGTGCCTTCATGACTTTAATCACCATATTAAAAATGTGCAAGAACTATAAATATGAGAAAAAGCAAACCTTTCAGCCATGAGGCTGAGTGGAGACATGTGTATCAGTGGACACATTTCCTGAGTAATAGCACAGTTTGTAAAATGCAATTATGCTGTAGCAACTCTTATCAGGAAACATATTTACACTGATTCTTGTAGCAATAGATCAAAGAACTTATTTTACTGACCTATATCAGTATTAAGCTGTACAGCAGTTTCTTACATAAATAAGCAAATTGTCTTCCTTTTTCTGAATAATTTCCTACTAATGGACAGCAGTTTTCCTGACATAGATGCTTTGCAAAGATTAATTTTTGAAAGCTAAAACTGGTGTCTGAATTTAAAATAACTCATGGCTGGAAAATTGCAGATGTGTGAAGCACTGGCTGCCTGTAGAGGAAAAGAGAAGCAGTACACACAATGAGGCCACCACCCTGAGAACACACGAGCAGATGGCCTTGTCACAGAAGTAGAGAATTTTTTTTTCTCCTGTTTATTTTCTCCTTTGTCTCTACCCACCCACAAAACTGTCAAGAAATATTCATCCAGAAGAGGAGGACCAAGGAGCATGCAAGGCTCACAGATCCTGGCACCTATTCCTTTAGTAACCAGTGGTGTGCAGAATTTACTTCCCAGCTATCCAACCAGACTTCCATTGAGACAGAGCCTCCAGTTCAGCTGAGCAGCTGATGGTGACTTCTTTGTGGGGGATCTAAAATATTTTGTTTTCATTCTGCTTTTAAAAACCATTACTAGCTCTGCAAGGACTCCACACATGGGGCACATCACCTCTGGGCTGCTTGCCTCCATGCAGCCCTGCTCATTTGGGAAATTTCTGCTATGGAAATTTCTATAATTTTTTTTTTTTTTTTAACAAAAGGTGGACTTGTTAAAAATTAGAGAATCTTATGGAAACACAGATGTTAAAATGAAATCTTTGGTACAAAAACCAGCTTGTGTCACTCCAGGAGGTAATATATGTCAAAGCTGCTGGAGTTGATGTAGGGGTTTCAGTTTCAGGATTAGGTGTTCTCCTCACCAGTGTCGTTTGATAGAAAGGAAAAGGTCTATTCTCCAAGCCCACCCACTGGAGAAGTTTCTAGTTTTTATTAATAAAAAATACTTGACTCAGGAGCAAGAATCTGAGTGTCCCTCATCCTAGAGCAGTGCTCAAACCCACACAGACATCATCTCTTGGAGAAGCACAAGCAGCTTATATGGCCAGAGCCATTTAAGGAGACCCATCACAGAGCAGCTGATGGAGTGGTGTCAGGGGAATCCCTCCTGGCTTGAGAAACCCAGATCAAGCTAATGAAGGGTTTAAATCTGTTTCTCCAGTGACTCCATTGTGAAAAACAAGCACCAGGCTACCACCTAGCCCAGAATAAACTTGTTCTTTTCCCTATTTGGAGAATACTTTTAGAGTTCTGCTTCATGCCAGAGAAGCATGGAAACATTACCCAGCCAGCTCTGCTGCCTAAATTTTTTGAAAATGGCATCTAGTTACACTTAGATCTCCTTAGACAAAATTGAAACCAGGTTGGCAAAATGATAAATCTTACATTATCTTGCAATAATTACAGCTAATTCATTAAAGCTAACCCCAAAAAATGCAGGTCATTTATTTATGATAACTCCATGTGATGGTTTCATCACTTACTATATTTTATGTGACTGGGAGAACATAAAGAGCAAAACAGGC
Organism: Phylloscopus trochilus trochilus; assembly: GCA_016584745.2. Lineage (NCBI taxonomy): Eukaryota > Metazoa > Chordata > Aves > Passeriformes > Phylloscopidae > Phylloscopus > Phylloscopus trochilus. Next base: position 41,436,684 of record WQNJ02000082.1, read on the forward strand.
TTATCTTCAAGTTACAAAGATAGTTTATTTACACACACTGAAAGGATGAAAAATAGGAAAAGAAGAAAAGAAAAAAAGAAATGAAACTTTCAAAACATCCTTTCAAAACATCAAAATAACCCCTCCCAACACTCTCAGCTTTATATAGATATTACAAAAAGTCTCATTCTACTTCTCAATAGTCAAACCACCTGCCAATTAAAAAACTGACTCCTAATAAATCTGTCCTTTCTAACAGAATCTAAACTATGTTAACCCATGGCACTCCTCTTTTGGGCAAGGAGTTTTCTACGTCTGGCACAGTTTTCATTTAGGTGGAAAAATAAGTTGCTTAACTTGTTTAAATTAATAACATGGAGAAAGAAAATAATCAGTGCAAGTCCACACTGGGAAGGAATCTTGTGGAACTGAAAGATTCTTACATGCCAGCAAAATCAAAAGATCACCTGCAAGCTTCACAAACCCCTAAACTCTACTAGTCTGTGGTTATTATGGGGAAAAACATGTTACATTTATTACTGAATTGCTTGTGAAGGCTGGTCTGTGTCAGCAGACACTGCCATATGTGGCTGGCTGCCCTGTCATTTCCTACAGAGATGCTCACAAGCCTCTGAATGACACTCAGGGAATTGTTCAGGAGAGCATCACACGTGTCCCATTAATTCCAAGAGGAGACGTGTCACTGCACTGCACTTTCTTAGAAATTTTCCATCATTACTTACATTGTCTAAGTATTTTGCATTTTCAATGAGTGACGAACAGAGAAGTAGAATAAAAACTGATTATGGTTAATATCTGAGCTTGCAGAATGTTTTAAGAAGTCAGTTTTACTTGACAGAAGGAAAGAAACTGCCAAAGGCAGGCATGGTTTGGATGAGGAGTAGGTTACATCTGCACCTACCTATATCAAATGAAATTCCCTTCTAGCATTGCTCTGGGAGGAAGGTTGGTTTAAGAGGTTGGTTTCTTGACTGATTGTTTCCTCTAGCCCAGGATATTTCAATACTTGCATGATGGACCCAGAAACCTATACCCTGGAGGGACAGGAGTAATTTCCCAGTTCAGGGGTTCTGCAGCCAGATAGAGGCACTGAAGAACAGTTGACACAGAAATCAAATCATTGGACTCCGTTTCTCCGAGAATAAGGAAAGGCAAAGATGCTGGAAAATATGGGCCAGTGGACTTAAGTAAGTGGAAAACAACGAAAATATTTTAGATTTGGTTTAAAAACACTTGCCAAGTGGTTTTGGTTTAAAAAGAGAAAGCAGTCACTTTAGCTCATTATCATACACAAGCCAGGCTGTCTGGCCATGCTCCCTTCATGCAACACCTCACACTAGTCTTTACTATTGTTATTATTAACTTGAATAAGGCTATTTTTCAGGGGAAAAAAAAATCCCAACTACCAGAACATTAAAAAAAGTATTAGCTATTGCTTTTGATAAAAAAAAAAGAGTGATGTTTAAATGATCTGTTACTCCATATGTGCTTTGAAGGGTGTTGATGTGAGTTAGCCAATGCATTTTGAAAGCACCACCATTTATTTTCTCAGTTCGTATATGTCCTGTGGGAATTAATGAAAAAAGAAAGGTAGAATCCCAAGATATTGAAATACAAGCCAATGGGTGCTGATGGATCCAGTGGTCCCTAAGAGACCACGACCACACTGGCTGTGTATGGCTGAAGCCTCTTTTTACATTGAGATTGTGGTGAAAAACAGGGTCTGTGATGTGCTGAGCTAAATAATGCCAGGGAATCTGCAGCCTTTTTTTGGAGAACAGCACACCCAGCATTTGTAGTAACCAGGTTGTTCATTTAACATGTACTGGCTTACTAAGTAAAGTAAATTAAAGGCTGAGGTGGCAACAACGATAAGCAGCAAATTTGTTTGTTCAGTAGGGAGCTGAAACGTGTCGGCTCACGCTTTGATCAAGTTAAATTGAGAGGTTTCAAAGTGCACACAGGAAATGCTCCAACAGATTAACTTTGTCCCTGGAGGTTCGTCCCAGTCGCTTTTTCAGCCTTCTGCACTCTGTTATCTGTTTCAGCAATTCCGTAACTTTAACCTCAGAGAATCCACAGAGAAAAGTGACAGTGTTAAAGGTCAAGGGTTGACTTCTAGGGTGATGGGCATAAAGTCTTGGTCTTAAGAGACGGGCTATTGGGCAGTTTTTGGTTGTTAACAAAAAGGAAGGGGAAAAAAAGGAGAGGAAATGGAAAATTAAGTGGTTTTTAAAATCATTCGCTTTAAATGCGGTTAAGGTGGTAAATCATTACTGCAAATCAGTATCCCCACATGCTGTGGAGATCAGTACATTGAAGCCTGGCTGCTGAAAGACTGGAGCCTCAAACTCAATTGACTTCAGTTCAAAGAAGGAAACAGCTTTCCCTGAAACGCTCCCCGTGGACAGGTGTTTATAAATAAACACTTTTCCTAAAAGTGGGTTTTCCTCTGTCTGAAATGGTGCCTGTTCGCACTGCAGCCAACCCCTCTGTGAGCAGGTTATTTTCTTCAAGCTTGTGGGAGCTTGATTTTCTTTGAGAGATCAATGGGTTGAAATTTGTCAATAGGTTCAAAAGATTTCGGGGGTGTGGAAGTGACGAAGATACAAGCGCACACAGCAGGATTGCATAAGCCTCATTTCTGCAGGGATCAGGAAAAAAAGTTGCAGCAATATAAAAATAAATAACTGAGCAGGCATAATTCCAAAAAAAAAAAATGCCAGTAGCTAGCCAAGGCTTCATTTTTTGCTGAGGGCAAAAGGAAAGGGGAGAGCTGTCATTTTTCTCAGTGTTTAAGTATTTTAGCCTGTGACATCTGTTTTTGAGAAGTGAGGACATTTCACAGATAAAAACCACTTCTCTCTGAAAGAAGGAACGTGGAATCTTCTTGCCCTATCAGGGAACAACAAAATCTCCTGAAATTGGTAGATGAGATAGCATTTTTTTCTGTTGCTAATAATGCTGTTCAGCAACACAGATCTGTTCATGGAACTCAGTGCTACTCCTCCTGCCTCTCATCCATCACAGGCAGTGTTTAAAGCTGGCAAGTTATTTCACTGTTAGGGCTATCAATGCAAACACAACTATACAGACCAGAGAGGTACCTACATCTGCATGATAAAATAGCCTCCATGCCCATAACACCTCTGAGTGTCCAAGCATGACACTAAAAGGGACCTAACTGGCAAAATCCCACTCTAATTACTAAATCTGAATTAACTACCAGCGCAGTTAGTACACAGCATCTCAGGTGGAATTCAGAAGATAATGCCTATAAAATCCCTTGCAAAATAAATTGGCTGAGATGGGTTTCTCATATATTTGAAAAACTTCTAGTATATTTGAAAAATAACATAATACTCTAATAGTGAAGGCAGAAATTTTGCAGTATGGAAGAACATAATCATTTCTTATTTTATTGATGACCTATGGCATCATAGAATCCGAGAGTTATTTTCTCATCAATACAGGACCAGCTAGAAAATCCTGCTGCTTGGCAGAGCACAACCCCTAACCCAGGGAAGTGACCTATTGACTGAAAAACAGCAGCAAATCTAAGTGGTCTGCTAGCCCAGTTAATTTGTTCTATTTCCCTGTTGTTGGAGTTAAATGTTAGAAGCTTCAAGCATAATCTCAGAATCCAAAAAATAACCGCTTCTCTCCATTTTCAGTTCAGCTTGGTGCTTAAACAGCATTGTCTTGCTAGGTATCTTCTAGACTTTAAATCCTGTCACTTGTAAGGTATTTCCCTTTAAAGAACACGTGAACAAACAAGAGATTTCCCTTCTCTGTGACAGCTTGGGACACTGACCATGGGTGCTGCTGATTGCTGTGCCCAGGGTGATGTGCAGTGGCATGAAGAGCTTGGTTAAAATTCAAAAGGGTTGCTGCACATTTCCTCTCCTATTTAGTACCTTTATTTGCACTCCTCTCTGCACAGCCTTCTGGACAATCCCTTCGTGCCTATGGTTTTCCTGACCCCTTCATTATCCTATGTTAACTTCTTGTTAAAGACTTTCCTGCTGGGAAACCTAGAAACTTTCTTCCTTCCCCAAGTGAGATCTTAACTTAGAAAGAACAGTTATAGCAATAATTCAATTTAGAGAAGAAAAAAAAACAAGACAGCTGCTCACCCATGCTATTCAGCACTGATTTTTTTTTTCTTTTCAACCTTCTTAAGTTTTTCATATTTTTTTAGGAATGAAAGCCCTGTGGAGCAGAAATTTTGTTCTCTTTTTTGCCGAAAACACATAATACTATTTATTCATGCAAAAGCAGTTCTAAATTTAAACAAAAACAAACCATAACCTGAAATCCATTTTTTTAAAAAAAGCCAGCAATCACTCCAGACAATTCAGCACAATTTTGACTGTAAGTGCATGAGCTTAGCTTTTTGCTTGAGATAGATCAAAAATACTCCCCAAATAAACTTTGCCACAGTAAGCACAGCCCTTAAAAGAGCCAGAGACAAAAAAAAAAAAAAAAAAAAAAAAAAAAAAAAAAAAAAAAAAAAGAGACTAAATCTTGGAAGTCTGCTGCACTGAGGCAGGGGGTCAAAGTGCTCGCACAAATTGGTAAAGAAGTCATGTTTTATCAGTGACACTGCAATTACAGACGTTTGATTTCTGTTTGTAGGACAAGGTCCTCTCATTGATGGAGAACCCACCAGGCATGGAAAGAAAAGGATCTTTGTGTGAGGAGCAGCAGCACATGACAGGCATCCTTGTGACCGGCTGGCTGACGCAGCCCAGGCTGCCCAGGCTCGGGCTCTCCCTGCTCTCGCTGTGTTCCACCCCCATGACTGGAGTTTGCCCAGCTCTCCACAAAAAAAACCCCAACAAACCAAAAAAAAAACCAAAACAACCCAACCAAACCAAAAACCAAGCCCACGGCAACAGGCTTTGAAAGAGGTGGCTGTGCTCATGGTTAAAACAAATAAATTAGGAAAGAGCAAACTGCAACCCCCTGGGCAGTGCTTGGCCTGGCTGTTCCCTGGACAAGCTTGTTTCTAGATTGCAGCAGGTATCTTTCCCAGAGCTGAAGAGTTCTCCAAGGGAATGATTTCCCTTTTATTTTTCCCCCCTCAGGCATTTCAATGGGAAAGTTAAAAATAAATGAAACGAATCAATGCCTTTTGGCTGCTGCTGTTTCAGCTGATGCCTCCTCTAGCAAAACACAAGCTTGATATGGTGCCTGAGAGCTCTTCACGAGAGAAAATGGGCTTCTCCACACAAGATTTTACAACTGCAGCCCTTCCATCCTTATGACTTTGAGTAATGTTTTGCTGCTGAATGTTTATGCTTCCCAGCTATGAGTGAATAGAGTGAATATATGAAATAGCTCTTCTGTGCAGTGGGAAGCAACCTAACGAGCCTGAGCTACACAAGGGCACTGGAGGAGTTTACAAATGTGTGGAGAGTATGTGATGAGCAATCCAGGGGATCCTACTCCAGGGAGTCCTCTGAGAGAGCTGGGGACTGCACTGTGCCTGAAGTGGAGCAGACAACCGACCTGAGGAAAAAAAAAGGCATCTTAATCTCCAGTTGAATGTAGGTACCCAAATCTCTGGTCTAGGCTGTGGTCTTGCTAGGTCTGAGGGAAAATCTATAGGTGAAAGAAGGCAAGCTGGGCTGATCTGGGTGTTATAGGGCCAGTCTTTAGCTTAATTAGGCAGCACAGGAAGTGGATGAGTGGAGGTATAAATAACATGTTCAACCAATACAGAGCTGGGGACGAAAAAAATATCTCCTTGCAGTTAAAATTTTATGGAATTCTTGCTTTTATCTGCTGAGAGAGGCTCTTATTGGCTGGGGACAAAACATTAATGGAAACTGAAGGGGCTGATGATGAGTTTTTGGGAACAGGGTCCAACCCCAACAGTCTCCCCAAACAAATTCCATTTAGCTATTGTAGGGAGTGAAAGTTTAGTTCTACCTCTGAGGCAGAAGCTAAAAGAGGGGCTGGAAAGGTGAATTGCTCCATTCAGTACAGAGGCTGAAGGGAAAGCTACAGTGTGCATGAGCTGAACAACCACTAGGGAATGTCAGGGTGAATGTCATATTTAACAGTGATCCTAAAAAAACCCAAATAATTATCTGAAGAAAGCAAATGGTAGCATAACATTTTGAAAGTCCTGTCATACTATTTTCCTGTGGTTTTGCAAGAACGGAGTGGCACAAGTACCATTAATAAAAAGCCCCCTACCATCAGAGATCACATAAGGATGAATTCAATATTGCCCTTAGGCATTTCACAGGAAACCAGAACGTGTTTTGGATGGTAAAATGGGGTAAGAGGATTTACACACTAGACATTTTAGTAAAAAGAGAATCAGAAGAGTACAGCCAGAGTCTGCTGCTCCACTGCTCTAAGTAAGGGTACAAAGTTCAGCGTTCCACAAAATCTATCTCCCTGGCCAAAATCTAATCTGAGAGCACTCAAGAGCAGTCTGTGAGTGGACTCTGCAGGGATAGCACTCCAGAAAGGATGCAGCCCTTAGCAGCCTGCCTGCAAAACAGAAGCAGATGACAAGAGCAGGGCAGGGATGCATGCAGGAGATCGTGCACGTGGTAGCACAGCAGAGGGACTGGATAGGCAACATCTCTGCCCTGTGGCCTCCAAGCCTAGTGCACCAGTGACATGGTGACACAGTGCCAGCACAGCACTCCTACACATGGACACCAAAGCAGTCTGGCCCTCTTAGCACGAGAGGATGACAGAACAGACTCAGAAGAGGGGCCACTTGGCTACTGCTCTGTCCAGGAAGGGCAGGGCCAGTGGGGTCCACTGGAAGAAGCACTTGAGGCTGGTGAGGGATGGCACCAGGACCAACACCAAAGGGGCTGCAGTCACCATAAACACCCTCCAGACTGGATGTCCCTCAAAGGGTTTTAACTTCCCTTTGAGTTCATGCCTGTTGGGCAGAGAGGAAAAGAAGTTGTGCCCAGTGGTCTCCCTGGCCATGCTGGTCAGACATGGGTGCTGGTCTGGGCTTCTCTTCCTGCAGTGCTCAAACCTGCCAGACACAGGGGGACTGACACCCATCTCCTCACCAGGATACCCTGCTTGACCTCAGGTGGTCACTGTCTCCTGCTTCAGGACTGCCTGCCCAGCTTTCCAATCCTGGAGCTTGGCCAGGCATGGGGCCAGCCTGTCTTCTTCTGATCCATACCCAGCTGTAGGATGTCCTTCCACTTCCCTCCAAAACCCCACAGTGGTCTAGCAGACAGGGAAAGCAGCATGTGGCTGGCTAGCCCCAGGCTCCCTGGCCCTACAAGAGGAAGGCAGCAGGCTCTCTTACACCATCCTTCAATAATTTACTAGACAGGCACTAACAGCTTCCCCCTCTGTTGCAACAAGCAAGTCAAAAACAGTAGAGCAGAAGCATCCATCTCTGACATTCCTGCAGGTTTTCTGTAATGGATCACTTTTGATTAATTAGCAAAACAAGTTGGAAACAGCCTGCAGGCTACTTGGTGTGTGCTTGTGTCTCAAACTGGAACAGGAAACTAAATCTCTCTCTATAAAACATGAACATAAAAACTCTGCCCTTATTGTTCCCACTTTCACAGGGGTCCTCCTTTCTCTGCTATCCATGTAGAAAAGAAAAAAAATCTAAAGCATCTTTGCTACTCTACTAGAACTAAAAATGAAAAAAAGAATTGTTTTGCTCACCTTTCCCTCTCTCACCTGTGAGCACACAGCCATTGCTTGACAAAATGTGGCACAAACACACAGCATGGCATTTCTCCTGCAGGCTTGCTGTCTAGAGTTTCCTCAGTTAAAAACTGATCCAGGGACTGGCATCCTACAGGTGGTTACCAGTTCAACACTTGAAGCACAGCTCATCTTTGACAAAGCCCCACAATGCTGAATGAATGTGGTACCAATCTCAGCCTGCATGGGCAACACCAGCTCTGGAGTCTCTTGAGCAGCAGCACACACTGTGAAGAAAATGTCTCAAGACGCTCACTCAGACAAGTTTTGTTCATTTTATTGTATGTTGCCCAAACTACCATAAAATAAAAAAAATGGTTAAAGACAGCAACTTTCTCTCCTTTTTTTTTTTTTTCCTGAGGAATTAGTCTGAGGCCTTGCACGCTTTCCCACGCTGGCAGATTGCGGGTTATAAATGCGTGGGAGTAATGCAGTTTCGATCAGTCAGGTAGGCTGGGTTTCTGTTAGCTGCCTGCATACCTTTGAGCCCTATCAGCACACAGTGATCAGTGGAATTCCTGGCATTTTTGTCATAGCATCAGAGGCAGTACTTTACAGAGTAAATACCAATGACCTGCTGTTCTGTCAGGGCTCTGTACTTACCTTTTATTTTCAAGTCAAAGGTTAGGCCTATTTATGTAAATCCTCAGCCATGGGCCAAGTAATCTGACCTCCTGGTTTTCATTCTCCTAATTGTTTCAGGTATTTTTCTTGAAAAGTTTGGTCAGTTAAAGCTAGGGATCTTTTTTTTAAGGCGCCTTTGAAGGGCTCTAGGGGCTTTCTTAGCCCACCCAGTTTGCAAAGTGGAAACATCAGTGACCTGATGCCCTGGGCACTTATTTAAAATTCATTACCAGGAAATAAGGTTTTGATATATAGCCCCTCTATGGTGAAGAATATCTTAGGGAACATATGCATGCCATTTTTTACTTTGGATTATGTGATCTCTGAAGCCACATAGAGAGGCAATAATAAATTATATTCCCGTTTGCCCTTCATTTCTAATAAGAACGTTATTCAGCTGTAGATAGTTTTGACTTCCCACATGCTGGCCACTGCTTACAATTCCTTTGTTACTTCACGCTTGGCCGTGCCATTTTATTCATAAAAGGGTGTCCGAAGCAGTGTAACAAGAAAAAGAAATTCACTGGGTTTTTTCCAAGCCTTTTCTCTGAGATTCAGCCCTGCTTATATTCTAAGATTTAAAAGCAAGATGAATATCCTCTGAATAAGAGAGAAATACATCCAGTTTACTCATACACTGAGGAGTACAGCTACTCCAGATTTTGTCCCATCACCCCTGGGCATAGAAGATACATATTTCCATATGACCAAAACCAGCCATAGGTAGCTCCATAGTAGGACTAATTCTCTCTCCTCTTCAGGAATATTAAAACTAGAAACACTTATCAGGTCACTGCTTTCACTTCTGTCCATGGGTAAATCACATAAAATGCATGCTATCACATTTCAGTATTTATTTCTTCCCTAGTCCTCCTCCTGATAAGTGTCACTTTGAGATATGCACTGGAAGAGGATAATTAATATAAGAATAATATGTTCTTTAGCTGGTGCTGATACCAGAGCTCATGCTACCATCTGAAAGCATCAACTCTAAACTGGAATTTGGCTTCTGTGATTTAGATCTGTGGGGACCGAAGGCACAATCAGAAAGCTGAAGTTTCAGCATCTGGGGCACTCACTATGCAGCTTATTCTCCAGGTGTATTCCTTTTAATTATTGGAATAGTCACTTGTCTGCTCCTGGTGAAAAAAAAAAAAAAAAAAAGGGGGGATTGTAGGAAAGCAGGCTAAGTGAAAAGCACCATTTACATTCTTCACTGCTATGTGCTACTGCTTTGAATTACAATGTTCATTTCTTCAACCTTCAGGTAACTACAGCCTCATTCTGGGGGGAAAATTTCCTGCATCCCATACCGAGCAACAGAGGAACACTGAGGAAACTTGAAGGAAGGAAGGTCAAGTCCCTCTACCTGAAGCCATTAGTAGTTAAAACACATAAGCTGGGAGAGAGTTAGCAGAAATTGCTACGGCAAACAGATGAGGGATGGAGGCATAAAATAATGACAATGGCTGTCAAATGGAAATAGAAGTCAAACTGTTAAAAAGGGTGAAATTACAGTCAGGCTCTCAGGCCTTCACAAAATGTGGAACCCACACTTATGAGAGAAATTGCACATTGGGACTTTTCCCCACCTCTCCTGATTTCACAGGCCACTTCCCACGCTCAGCCACAGTTGCTCAATATCTCTGCAGCAACTGCAGTGACTGCAGCTGTTACTTACATGCCAGATTTTGAAAATACTTTGACTTTCTTCAAACTGAAGGAGATGTCATTGTTTGGTAAGGCAAGTTTCCAGGGGACACTGTTTGACACCATGCTCCCAAGCCCTGTTTTCTACCCGTTATACCAAAATGCAAATTTCTGTTGATATTCTGGGCCCCGTAAAGAAGACGGGATCAAATCATTACCATCTTGAGGTCCGTTTCTTTTCATACATAGATATCTTCCTGACATTAAATGGATGTGACTGCATAGCCTGCCTTGCCCAGAGGATGAATGATGGTGCTCTTAAGATTCACCAGCATTGGATGAGGCCAAGACATTGACACCAACCCATTTTTGTTCCCAAGATGTACCCAAAACAAGTCAGCATTACCTCAGTTACATGGCAGGGAGCTTTTGTACCTCTCTGTATGTCTCTGTTGCCTTGACATGAGAAGGTGACATCAGGGTGGAGAGATTTAAGCCTTCCACATTGGGAACCCACAGACCCAAATGGACACAGGCTGATGAGTGCAGGAGTACAGTTAAAGAGTCCACAGGCAGGTAAATGTGGATATAAAATATCCAAGGGGGCTGAAGGTCTGTAAGTGGATGCAGTGGAGCAGGAAGAAGGGTGAATTGCTGTAAGTTGACGTTCCCAAGAGCTCAACCAATCCAAGTCTTGCAATTTCCTTCTCACCTCAGCCACAAATTCCAACAAGATGTTGTGTGCCAGTACCAGGCCTTGCTATGACCCTGCTATGAGCTGGTTCAGTGAGTCACATCAGGTAAAAAGTAACTCTGCAGGAAAAAGCTGAGGCCTTTAAGAAGTTTAGTTCTCTGAACTGGCTCATGACATGACCATGCAAATATCAGTGCTGGCAAGAAGAGGGGGAGCAAGGTGCAGGACCAAAGCTCTGACTTGGACCTGAATCAATTTGGACATGAGCCCTTAAACAAAGAGCTAAACTAGTCTGTGTAACGTCACAAGCATGAAATAATTCCCCAAACTGCTACTCACATTCCTATTTACACAGCAATCCCCTGATTCAGAAGAGTGCACGAGGACACATCTTTCTGAGGCAACAAACGTTTTTCTTTCATGCAGAGTAAACCCATTCCACACACTGCTCAAACACAACCTGCTTGACCCTTAATTTTTCTACTGGGCCCCTAACCAGATATAAAAACTGAACTCTGAGGGCTCTTCAGCAGGGCTTGAACAGCTGACCAGATCTCTGCCAGCCTTTACAGGCTTGTTGAAAGACAAAAAGAGCATTCCAGTTCAACTCCATTGGGCTTGCTAAACCACAGCGTTCCCAACCAAATCCAGCAGGTTTTGACTCAGCACTATTGTTCTTAGGCACATCGTAGACACAACTTACTTTCTTCCCATTTTGTTGTTTTGTTTTGTTCTAAAGCATTGCCTCTCGTTCCTCTCTAGTTCCTGGCAGGGTTTCATTGGATTTTGTGCTTTAAACACACAGCTCTCAGAAACAACAATTCTTCTATTTCCCCTCTGTTGCTGTCCCTTTTCTCTTTAGAGACAGCATGATCCTATATAATTTTTGACTAAAAGATATGTGATCCTTGACAGCTTCTTGGCCTTACTCCATAAAAGCACACCGATTTATTTACTTACCATGTAAGGCTTATTTATTTACCATGTAAGCCTGCCTGGGAGTTATAGATAGAGATATAAGGTGTCTTCTACTGGTATTTCATTTAACATTAAAAAATTTTAATGTACTTCCATTAAATGCCCACCTTCATTCTATGAGTTAACTCTAGCTTTCCTACTTTTTTCAAAGGCTTCTGATTTTGTGGTTTGCAAAGCCAGCTGTGCAGTTGGTGCATGCACCACTTACCTCCCCACTGCCTGGGTTATCCTCTTTAAAATACCATCGTGACCCTTGGTACTTTACATGGTGTCGCCCTGCTCTTCTAAAGTTCTTCCCAAGCCTTCTGATGTTTACTTTTGTAATGGAGTTCCTCACGCACTTTTCATGTAAATAATGATTGTTTTGCATTCCTTTCTGGAGGAGGAGAGAATTGATGGACTGTTGCTTTGACCAGTGTGGTTAGAGAGGACAATTTTCTTCCTCCAATCCACAGTCACTGATGGAATTCTATAAATGTCAAGGTCTGTAAATAAACTGCCCCTTTTTTGCCTTAAACATCTCAGTGTGTGAGTGTCGTTCATTTGTGTTCTACAACGTGGTGTTGTGACAGCAGCAGTTCTGTCTTCTTGGTAAAGCAGACGTACCACATGTCCTGCTGTGGCCACTTTGCATGCTTCCCAAGCAACATTTTGCAGACTTCCCAAACACGGAGCAGATCCCAGAGTTACAGAATATAGCCTTGGGATCCTCATTGCTGCAACCCAAGGAGCTCTGCCTCAGAGCCCAGTAGGGCATAGACAAGACCCCGATGCAGGCCTGTCACAATATGACACAAAAGAAATGACACTCTCACGCACTGAGATGTCCAAGGCAAAAAAGGGGCAGTTTATTTACAGACCTCGACATTTATAGAATTCCAGCAGTGGCCATGGATTGGAGGAAGAAAATCTTCCTCTCCAACCACACTGGGCAACCCAACAGTCCATCAACCGTCTCCCCATGAGAAGAATGTAAACATGGAAGAGCAGTTACAATAACAGTAGATTGTTTATGTGAAAATCTGTGAGAAACTCCATTACAAAAAGTAAATCATCAGAAGGCTGTACGAACTTTAGAAAAACAGAGAAGACCAGAGCAACAGCAGGCCTGGTGCCCAGCACGGCCTCTGGCAGTGCACTGCGGGGCCTGCTCCCACAGCCATCCCAACTGGAGTTTGCTGCTCCACAGCTCCTTCCTTGTCTGTTCCTTTCTCCAGGCAGGCAGGGTACACCTGGCAAGGTGCAAACTGGCCTGTCCACACAAGCAGACGTGGCCAGGGGCCGTGTCTGTGTGGTGCATGGCGATGCATCCTGCAATGTACAAACAGCCCTTGTGTCCAGGGCAAAAATCTCCCCTCAGAGAAGGTGTGAGGACAGCGCCAGTGGAAATACCTGTGCAAGCTTGCATAGCTGCCTTAATCCTGTGACACAGCCTCTCTCAGTTCTTGGTCTGAACCCCCTCCGAACATCCACATGCCTTTCCTCTCTTTCACTCTCTGCCAGTGGCCTCAACAACCAGTCTGGGCTGCAACCAGAAGTTCACACAGAGGAGAACTGGAATGGTTTCCGGCCCTGTCTTCACACCGCCTGGCTGGGGTGTGAAATGAGGCTTCATTCTCAGGGGAGATATTTGGGTCACAGTCAGGGATGGAGTGACCTACTTCAGTATCCTTGGGAATTGCTTTTACTCTCCATTTCTGACTCAAGAGCCATGCCCAGACAGATGTATTACCACAATATTGCAACTGTCCTAGTGAAACCTGCCAGCCCTGACCGATCTTGGCATCCCTCCTAATACCCCTGGAACCATTCACCCCTCCTGGCTGGTCTGCTGGCATGGGAATAGACAGAGCATCTCGGCAAACCTCACCAGCCATCCTTGCCCTTTGGATCAGCCCATTACAGAGGGATGTTTCAGCATATGCAATGCAATTATGTCAATATCAAGACACAGCGGATTTCTCTCCAACGCAATTTCATCAAATCAAGAAAAATGTCCTAATTTCTACAGCACTGAGTTGTCTCCCTTCCCCCTCAGATACAGCATTAACCTTCTCAGCAACCCACTCACAGGATTGCTGATAGCTACTAATTAAAAAGGTTTTCAACTGACTGCAAAACTGGACTGAGTGAAATGATGGATATCACTCCTATAGATATGAATTCTAATTTGGATTTCTGAAATAGGCAATTACACTTTATATATATATATATATGTATACATACATATATACACGGACATTCTTAGATGTTTTTGTATATTACACAGAGAATAGCTCTCCCATGGGTGGGTATGAAGAAAAAGACAAAGCTTGTGAATTCAAATTACATGTGCCAAGTGTAAAATGAAGAATTTTTAATCTCTTAAAAATGCTTATTCCACAAAGTAGGAAGAAGTCCATTTTCCAGGATTTGCCCAACTCTGCCAAAGGGCGATTTCTTCCATCCTGTCCTCTATGGACAAGATCACAGCTCTGGACCCTCTCAGCTGAGACTTCACAGTTGAAAGTAGCTGTAGTTTTGAAACTCAGAGCCAGAGGTAATAAGTCTCTGAAAAGAGGAGCTAGTGTTAACTCTCACTGTATGACTCAGGACATTTCAGCTTTCTCCTGAAGAGCTTTGAATTTAATCTGTTCGTGTTTTCACACCCAGAAATGAAGCAAATTCAGCAGCTGAAGTCTGGTCTGGATTGCTGCAAAAAAATGATTGAAATGCAACTTGAGTGAACCCTAGAGGCTCATTATATGGAAGATACCCTCTTCAGTAGCAACTGGAAATATCATGCTTCTGTTACAAAAAATACACAGTCCTTCTTCTTTGAAGCCGATTTACAAAACAATTTTTCAAATAAAAAATGAGAAATTTTGTGAAAAGAAAAGAAAAGAAACTGCAATTCACAGGGACCTGGCAGAACTGAGTGCAGCATTGCACAGACACAATCCATCCTGTTTATAAAGAGACAAAATGTCTCACCAAAAAACCTTCCTCCATTCATTTCTACACAAGCATGGTTTACGTCCCCACTCTAAGGACTGAACTTCATTTACACAAGATATTTTTCTGCCTCCTCACAATGGAAGTCCTTCCCATTTATTGCCCCCTTCAACAAACATATCAAAGAGGTATATGGGGTTTTTTACATTTGTTTTCTATCTGGCTATGAATTAATTGATTTAAACTTATAGGCCAGAAGCAGATTTTTGGTTTTCTATAATCTTATCTCTCAAATCTTCGTTTATGCAAAATGAGCAAGAGAAGTCAACTGTGCCTCATCATCAGGGTTTTCAGGGAGGGGAGAGAAATGGAGATTACTTCCAAAAATCTGGTTTTGAATTGTCCCAGAGGCAAATTAACTTTCTTTCCTTCTAGCAAAGCAAGGTGTAGAACCATTCCATCACTGGTCTCTTTTTAAAAGGATTTCAACAAGAGATATGGACTGCACCTTCATTTTCAATCTATAGAAGAGTTGCAGAAGTGTTTCTTTAGAGGAAAGAGGCGTTAAGAAAAGTTATTGGAATGTGGGAAAATAAATAACTTTTATCCCTCATGATCAATATCACCAAAGGTGAGGAGACTGTCAGAGGCCTAAATCTGAGGCAGAGCTGAAACTCCCCCTGTTGGCATCTGGTGGGCCATGCCTGAAAACCATCTTTCCTCTGTCTTCACAAACCTTTGGGGATTCATTTCAAATGAGCAGGTACAAATCCTCAGTCACTTGTTCCTTAATGCCAGCCAGGAGAGAAATTAGCCAGATCTTCTGAAATCTGTGCCACTGCTCCTCCCTGTGCCTCGCTCTTGGCGAGCTGTGAGATCTGAAAGTGGAATAAACCCACGTAACAGAGCAGGCTGGTGAGGAGAAGCTGCAAAGGAGGAAGGAAAATTAACCACAGGGTGCAGCTCAGTGAAAAGTAAAACATTAAAGGAAAAGGTGCCTCCAGCCATCCTGGGAGTTTGGGGAGAAGGGAGCAGTGCCTGCTCAGTGGAGATGACAGGTATCAAGCAGTGCTTTTGCTAACAGCCTGTGAATTTATCCTTGGGTTCACAAGGCGGTGATGGCACTATCAGTTGGTTCATCCATCATCAGAAAAAAATCCCACCACAAATAAATAAATTGATCTATGGAGCTGGCCCCTATCCAATGGCAGGAAAAAAAAAAATAGAAAGAGGAAGAATTACACATGCTAGTCTGGCTATGGGTAGCAAATTAATCTATCATCGAATCCAGCTAATAAGCTCACTCACTTTGTGTCAGAGAAGCTACATATCCTGGAGGGATTCTTCAGGGACTGAGTTTCAGTCATCCTGCCAACTGCATTTGCTGTCATTTGGAGCAAATTCCTACAGCCCTTTTTGCTTTTTTTTTTTGCCTGTCATAATTAACTTCCCAGACCATCTTTATGCACATGGATCGGGGTTAGCACAGGCAGTGCTGTTTGCCTGCAGACTGAACATATGCTGTGGGTCTTCTTGTTCCCTCCTTTGTACCTAATGGTTCTTCTGACTCTCAGAACTCAGAGTAATGCATCTGGCCATGCCAAGGACAAGAACTAACAAGACTCCTAGCACTGCAGAGCCAATACAAATGTGAGGAAGCAAATCAGCACCTGTTCTTCTCTGTGGACCACAACCACCTGTATCTGCTAACCTGCTGAAAGTAGAAATATTAGTTTATTGACTTTTGATTGATGTCAAAACTACAGAGCTACTGTTTGATGGTTGAGTGTTTCTAGCATTGTTTGCCATACAGAAGTGTTTGCTGTTGCAAACGTAGAAATTGCTGTATAAAAGTCCACTTTATCTAAAATAATACGACTGTGACATGGCTGAGTGAGGAATTTATGTGACTCTGGAAAGGGCTGGATAGCACAGACTTAAAACATGCAAGATCTGTGAGGAGACATCTCACCCCTCTCACAAAAGGGAGCAGATACCCAGGATTGCCTTAAGACATGCCCAGTTTATTCATTGCAAGGGAAGGAGTATTTTGCAGTTAGGGTTGAACTCTGTTCCTCAATAAAACTGAGTGTGTCCTTTCCTTTACACAATCCTACTGACCCCAGAGCAGACTCTCAAGGAGTAGAGTGCTACCCACAATGACTACAGATGGCAGGATCTCATTCTGCTGTATTGACCCTGCAATTCTGCAGCTCCTGCTGTATCTGTGCTACAGATCTATCTAGCAGGAGGTCTGCTCTGATCTTTCTCTCCTTGTGAAATCATTATCCCAGGAAAAGCTAGCTAGTTATTAAATATTAAGTGAAATTAAACTCATACATGCAGTTGTTCTGACAACTCATTTTAGTGACAGCAGAATTTTGTTCCTTCTTTTCACATAAAGATGCAAAGAGACTCTAAGTGTTTTAACACTGCACAAAAAAAAGCAAATATCATTTCTGTCTGTTCACCCATGACAGGAAGAGTTAACCACAGGTTTGCTGTTCCACAATGTACTACAACACGAGCAGGAAGCCAGGTTCAAGCATTCTTTACACTTTCACTGAATTCACCAGCACAGAGTTTCTCACCTCTGTGAAATGGCCCTGTGGCCTCCCCTCTTCTCAATTCATGTTTTTGACTCAAGTGGAGCACACACATCCTACAGGCACCTGGCAGAGCCCTGAGGAGCTCGCTCATCACTCGCTTCCTACAGCATTTCTGAACTGGACAAAACCCCACATGGACCTTGCCCATAATGGAAATCATATTTAAAACAGTCTCTTAATGATAAATCATCCATGGGGCTGCTCGGAGGTCTTCCTAAGCCCTCAACAAGCCCAGGGGTGACAAAGGCACAGGGAAAGAGCAGCAGCTGTCAGCAGGGAGTCAGTGTTACAAGTGGGACCACCAGTGGGTGCCTGGGACAGGAGGTCCCTGCAGAACAGCCTTTGGCAGCTGAATGTCCTGAGTGTCCCTCTGGAAGCCACCTCACAGAGATGCACTATTCAATACCAGCAGAAGCATTTGTTAAGTGACCCAGCTTCAGCTCAGAGCATCAGCAGTGCTTGTCCCAAGATCCTGATGTGCCAGGAGGCCATCCTGTGCACATCCCAGTGTCACACAGAAAAAGACATAGCGAGTCCACCAAGGAGAACAAGGCTGTGGACAGCACTCACAGCAGGCCCTCAGAAGCTGCTGGTCAGGCTTCCTGGGCATCAGCTGCAGCTCAGCATGTTGACCCAGAACTCACACAGATGTGAGGTGCTCCAGCAGCCCCGTGGTGCTTCTTCCCCAAGAGCAGAAGCTCCTGCAGTTTGGTTTGCCCTGATGGTGAAGCTCTTCTCTGAGCACAAGCACTTCATCCCAGGAGGGGAACAGTCACAAAGAGTTCAAATGTGGTTTCACACTCCTTCATGAGTTACACACAGTGACAAATTCCCTTTGAGCATCCCTTGCTACCTATCATACCAGGCTACCACTGGTCTGATCTTAAGACCAACTGAGCATCCAGTCTCTTTTTCTCAAATGCATTTTCACTGAAATACCTACTTTTGCTTCAGGATTGCTTTGAATGCTAATGTGTTCATCTTTATTTCTTCAGAACAAACTGTTCGTAATTTCACAGGTTTTGTTCTTTTCTGAACGTGCTATCTGCAAATGGATTAGCTTTACTTTCAGCCTCAAGTGCTTCTGTGCAGGCATTTCAAAGTGAAAGAACTTTGGAAAAACAATTTTCTGGAGTGCTTCAAGAAAATAAAAAGTCACATGAGGTGACTTTGAATTATTGCACTGTATTAAATGACTTAAATGCTTAAAGCTGGAATTTTTTAAGGTTCTTCTAAATGTTCAGAGGGAGAAATATATAAAATAATACCTCTTAATGCTTTCACTTGTTCTTTAGTCTCAAATCAAGTTCTTTACATACTTACAATGCTATGTATGCTTTATTCATAAAAGGTGAAATTCATTCATTCTGCATAAATCCTTACTCATCAATCAGGGCAACGAGTAGGAAATGGAGGGAAGATAAACTGCACTGTTCAAAATAAGCAGACTAGCAGAGTGATTCAGAGCATTTAAAACTAGGCTCCTGTTCTGAATCATCCTCTAGAGAAGTCTCTCCTTCTCCAGTAAGTACAGGGGAGTTCAGGAGGCAAATCTCCCTTGGCTGAAATAAGTCACTGTGAATTAACCCTTTCACTCAAACCATCGTTTTCCTCACAGATCCATAATATTCTTCTTCTGGATCCTCTCTTTACATAGCTTCACTCTGGGGTTAAGTCATCCCCATTTAGAGGGAATTCTCGTTTTCCTGAATGTTGCAGTCATCCTTGAAGGATGTAAAACACAATCAGCAGAAAAAAAAATAATGCAAACAAAGGAAAAAGTGAGAAGAGCTGAATAAACAATAAAAATAACAGTGCCAAAGAACATTAGTCTTTGTTGTCTGGGGCAGCACAACACGTGAGGTCTTTCCCTTGTCCCTATTGCAATAAGAAATGAAGAAAACCTGCCTTCAAATATTTATTTATATTTAAAATACATTATTTGGCCATATCTGCAGTCAGTATGTATCCACTTTACTTGATCATTCCAGCACCCACATTCCACAGAGCTGTACATTTAACAGTAAAATTCACAATTTGCACTGCTTGGTGTGCTACAGAAGCCATTCAATCAGAGAACAGAAATGATTTGACCGCAAATTTGCAACTGTAAATATTTATATCTAAGCGTTTGTAAATGATGTGCAGCACAAGAATAATTGCCAAATCAATTCAAAAGGCAAAACTGAATAAATTAATGTATCTATGAATTATTCATGAATTTTACCTTCTCATATAGCAAGTTCATTATTTGTCTATCTAACAGTAAGCAGCTAATATGTCTGCGTGCATTTAAAATATCGATTAGTCTTCTGGATACACTATTCAGAGCTTTTAATCAACAGAAGGTTTCAATAAATAATAAACTCTCATTTAGGGAAAATATGAGAAATCTTGGTTCTAGGGATAATGCCTGCTTATTCCGGAGTATAAGGAAAAAGTGTTTGCAATTTATCCAAAATATCAAGGGAATTTTCCATAGCTATTTTAGTTCAGATGAGTGTAATAATAAAGTGCTCAAGAATTAATTGGCCAGGAATCTTGTAGACTTGATTGATCTTGGGAAGATCAATCCAAAAGACAGAACTTAACTGTTCCAAATGGCTACACACTGTGGAGAGAAGCCATAATTTTCTCTAAAGAAAATCTCACGCTTCTTTTGCAAGGAAGAAAGGCCCAAGACACACCTCTTATACCTTGGCAAGTCTGGGAAACCCTTTGAATGGGCTGGAGACGGGAAATGAGAGCAGCTCCTGGAGGGTTTGCTGCTCCATTGTGAGATGGGGCTCAAGGACAGATGAGGGATGTTGGCCTCAGCTTGGCTCCCTTGCCCCAGAACTGGGGGTGGGTTTCACCCCACAGCCCCCCACAGCACAGCCCTGGTGACAGCACAGCCCCTGTGCCCCTGGACACAACACATCTCAAGAGCTGCCACAGCTGGCTCAGACCTTCCTGAGGGACTGTAAAATTACATTCTGTTTCTGACTGCAGGCAAGAGCCTGGAACAGCAGTGCTGTAGGTCTGTGTAACTTGTGCACTGCTGGTAGGAAAAACAACAGCAATGGTCTCTCTGGGAGGCATCTTCCTGGTTACTCAGGTACAAACACCAGGAGCAAGATTTAGAGTGATGGGGGTTTGTCAGTCAGAAATGCTTTTAAAGCTTTGCAGAGGCTGAGGCTGCTGATACAGGTTGGATATTAGATAGGTTTATCCCAATTATTTCCAGTTGTTTTCTTGTCTTTTGTTTAGCTGTGTATGTGTTTGCATGCCAAAGAGAGAAGGGACAAATAAAGGAAAACATTGTCAGGAACAATTGGTTACTGCTGCAGGGAAGGTCCAGTCTCTGATCTTATCTTCAGAGGGAGATGGCACTCCAGAGTTAACCCATGCAGAAACTTCAAAAAGCAGACTGTTGATGACAGAGTCTGGTTTATGAGACCAGATAGTCCAACCTCACAGGTTACTCTACAGTATAAGGAGGTGTGTACATCTGCTCTGCTTAGAAGTTTCAAGTACAAAGATCCTTCCAGATAAGACCAACTTATCTCTGCAAACAAAGCATTGAGCAGAGGCTGCAGGACAGAGGGGCTCTGCAGGCAGGCAAGAGGTAGTATCTTCTAGATTTTGAGAGCCCCATTCAGCTATCCTACTTCTCCATGCTTTGCTTCATCTTGATGGTGCCCTCAAGAAGGCAAAGGAAACATTTTTCAGTGTGCATTTACCTACAAGCAGTTTGAAGTCATACAGCATTATGCAAGAAATGAAGAAGCCATAGAAATTAAAGGCCACTTCAAGGCTGCCATCTAGCCCAGCCCTCCTTTCGTGAGTCAGGAATAAATATTAATAGGTTCTATGTAAAAGAAGTTTGTAAATGAAGAGGGTAGTGTTGAAGGGGACCCCAGACTGCTCAGTTAAAACTCATTCCACTCTCCCATCATACAGTCTGTTCTGCCTCCACTGAAAACCACCTGAAATCTCCTTTTGCTGTAAAGCTCTAAACCAAGCTCTGAGCAGTTAAGATGGATAGCTAAATGCTTGTCAAATTTGTGCAAGCCATGATACACAGGTAAGAAGCTTTTTCTGTTCAAGTGTGTATTGGCTAAATAGTTATGTAGAGATAAGGAAAGCACAGGGAAACTAGGGAAGGTATCTGTATTTCTGTATTGCTTGTGCTTTAAAAAAAGAGAAAAGCAGAGTCTGTGTGCAAGATCATTTTTAGCTTGGCCCCCAGTTCTTTTGATAAAATGCAGAATTCAGATTAATTCAATATAAGAATCATGTGCTCATCATCAATCCATGTCAGCCAAGTCTTATGAATGGATGAAACCACAAAATGTTACCTTAGCCTGGATTTCCTTCTCCAGAAAATGGGAGTCCCAGGAAGACTCCTTGGGATGTCCTCTGCAGCACCTTGTCTCCTTCCATGGAACAATTCACTCTCACAAAGCAAGTCCAAGGAGAGGAGGAACCCCACACTGCACATGGACTTCAAGAGCTGCTACGCTAGGCCCGTATCAATTAATTCAAAACAAATTTGGAGATGTCTTGAGGCTGACTGCCATAAGCCAACCTTCCCAGCTGAATGCTTCACTTTAATAAGAGCTGCCTATAATGAATGAGTTAGCTTGGCAAAAGTAAATGGAGCAGCTACACAGAGGATAAATGGCCATCAGACCTAAATGAGGCATTTATCACAGAAGCACTGGTAAAGAAGTTTTAAGACTACTAAACTATTTAAAACTCAACTTCAGCCTAGGGTAACGTCCCCAAGTTTTAAATACCATGCTGCTGACTAAAACAGTGTTGTTCCACTCTCATCTAAACCTTCCTCTCCCATACTGCTGCTTAGCAGACGGTACCCACCTGGCATTTGTACTCTCCTTCCTAAATGTCACAGTTGGTACCCTGAACATCCTTTTGCTTATTCACCTATTCATCTCTCTGACAAGTTCTCTATTCATCTGTCTGTCTGACCAAGTTCATTTTGAACCCTGATCGTGTCCTCCAGAACATGTTGCAACTCCACCAATTGAAGTGTCAAATTTTAAAAGCATCTCTTCCATCAGTCAAATTGTTTGTAAAAAATAGAGGTATTTTTGCATCTTATTGTACATCTGAAGTAGCACAAGATATATTAGAAACCTTCCATCTTGATGGCACTGACTTTGAGGATAATTTCTAGTCATTTGTGAAACTGGCTGACAGTGATTATCATTTGACATCCCCTTGAGCAAAATAATAAAAAAAACCCCATGGTCATATGGAGTGCAGACCAGTTGTATTTTTCATGGAGTCTGGAGGCCATTCAGGGCAGGAATGTGAGGAATCCCCTGACTGAACTTGATTTGTGAATGTGTTTGAGTTTGCAAATCCCCATTTAAAAAATAGACCACATTCTGTCATCACTGGCTCAGGGAAGAGTTCTCTCATGGCAAGTGTGAGGAGTGGCCAGAGCCAAATGTTTTGCACATTCACTTGAGGAGGGAACAGAGAAAACCTTCAGCTGTTTATTTGAAACTGTAAAAGCCCTGCACAGTCACAGAAACAAGATTTCAGGTTAGCTGTCAATCACTGGTAATGTGAGTTAGTGACAAACCACATATGTAGCATCAGTGCAGTGCCTTCACTGGCTTTTTCCAGTTAAAAACATTTTATCCAGGTGACCTTGTCAGGGGGATTAATCACAGTGCAGTCTTCTCCCCCCTCATCTTCAGTGGTGTATACAGCCAAGTGGGAGGCCAGAACCCCAGAGAAGTATTTGAAAAGTGTGAATGTTTGTTAAACCTTTTTTAAGCTTCATTTTTGTTCAAGGGCAAATTACAGCACAGCAAATCTCTGGAGTACTTCCTCATTTTGTTCAGCCTGAGCTTGGCAAGTTTCTGCAAACCTGCAGATCCTGATGAATACCAGGAAGATTTTCAAGTTTCCTATCAGACACATATTAATTTGATCCCACCCAAGCTCACGGGTAAGTCTCTAGACAGAAGAGAAGGAGCTGTACCTGTCATGCACTGATTTTCCCACTGGCATGCCCCACACTCTGGGTTAACCCAGGCTCCTGCTGGTCCCATTGGCATAATGCTCCATGTCATCCCTCACATGGGGTGGACAACCAAAGTTTTCCCACTCCACAGCTGTCAAAATCGAGAATATTTCTCACCTGCTTTCCAAGGTATTTCTTCTGTACACCCTGCTGTACCTCTCTCCTTCCTCACTCCTTCCCTCTGAAACCTGCACATGGAGATATCCTTCCTTTATAATCTCTCTTCTTCCTATAGGCACATCTTTTAATGTTATGTTTGGGGTTTTTTTACCCAAAAATTTCCAGAAAAGCTAGGATGATAGACAAACCCTGACTATCTTTCCAAGACCAAATTGCTGTGAGAGAGATATCTACTGAAGTAAGTGTTCCTGTGATTTATCACCCCACTCCCTCACTCCTATTGCTCACTCCTCCTACTGAGGCTGTATGGACCCAGTAATCCCTACAAAGAAAGAGCTTGACCTTTATATTTCCCAATAAAGGACATAGAAAGCTTTGGTGCAATTTCATCAGATTTTTCTCAAATAGATTATCCTATCCCTACAGACACAACACAAGAACCCAAACCACAATGAAAGGTTTTGCTGCTGGAGGTAGATTGCAACTTAATAATGGGTGCATGCACATAGATAACTGAGCCAAAGCCGAGATTGTTTGATTAACCATTAATTTTTAGAGTCGCTGGAAAGCAGTTTTAAAATCACTAAGAATCACAACACTGATTTGAAAAGGAGTCAGAACAAAAGTCTTGCTATCACCATGGATACAACAGATGGGTACTCAGCATTTAAGAAAAAACCCTGGAACTTCATACTTATACTGTTGGGCAAAGTAGATCCCTTAATATTTAGAATATGTCCCTGCTTACAAATAAAATGGTAATCAACATCCAAAGCAAATCTTGATTTTCCTTTTTGTTGGAGTACAAGCATTCATCATTAGTTACTTTATTTTTTTGCTTGTGTACTGCCTGTGACATCAACACAATGCAGCACAACAGTGAGGTAAGCTGGTAGTGGTGTTTCAAATGCAAGATAACCATGTGATACTTTAAACTGTCTGAGAATAACTATAATTTTCCTGTATTCCCATCAAGCCTGAATCAGCCAAATCAACACTGATTTAATACAAACTTTATTCATTAACTTTGTTATGATCCAGATTATAAAAATATTCAGACACCTTACTCGCAGAGATTTTGGTGAGCTTTAGGTATTTAAATGCCTTTATTAATGTGGATCCATGGCTTTTACTGTCAGTGATGGATCAAAACCAGTGGAATGCTGATGGGTATTTGGTCTTGTTCCAGCCTCAGCACTCCTCACAACTCTGTTATCATTTTCCTCCACTGACACCTCCAGAGCCTTGTGGAAGATCTCAGCTGCAAGAGCCAGTGCAGCTATGGGCACACACTGCTAACTGCAGAGAGCAGGAACAGCTGAAGGGGGCAGGAATGATTTTTTTCTGATGCCTTTGTGCAAAAATTTCTTTAAAATTGCATGAAATACCCCTCTGCATCAGACTGAACTAAACATTCATCAGCCCAGAGTTCTGTCCTGGACAGTGACCACACAGCCACAGAAAGGTGTAAGGACAAGGTAAAGATGGCATGGATTTAATTCAACACACTTGCCCAGTTTTCCTAAACTAGAAACAGCTTTTGCTGATGCTTCTTGACAAGATCTTCTTCTATGATGTCTCTAAGTGCCTTCTGAGCATTGAATTAACATTGTGCCCCGTGACAGGGAATGTCATACTTCATCATGACATGGGATTCAAATCCTTATGAAAATATTGGGCTTAAATGATGTTTATACTTTCCTCAGGTTGATGGCCCTCTCAATTCCAACATCATTTTTCATAACTGGATGTAAATAGGAATATTTAGCAATTGCACGTCACAAACACATAGACTTCATAGAGTCACAGGATGGTTGGGCTTGGCTGGGTTTTCAAGACCATCCAGTCCAACCCCCTTTCAATCCTCTTTCAAATGCCTTTCAATTTAGACATCTGAAATCAAGGGCTGTCCATCTGCCCAGATGTGTTCAGACAATTGCAAGCAATTCTAGTCCAGAAGATGTGGTAGCTGCATTTGTTCAGCACAGCATTACAGATAAAATGTCCTTTTCTGCCTCCTTTTCTCCCCATAAAATTTCACCTGGGACTCCAAAATAACTTTCTGGATAACAGAAATTGGTACATTGCCACAAAATGTTTCTACTTCAGCAAGCTAGCATTTCTGGCAAAAAAACAACCCCAAACCTATTTAGTGAGGAATTTCAAAGAAGCTGTAATGAATTACTTAACTAGACTCCCCAGGCCTTGCTTGTGGTTCAGTAAATGTGCTGATCTCTGCCTGATGGCATTTGGCTTAGTTTTTGTATCCCTGAAAAATAAACAGAAGGTTTGCCAGTGGCTTTGGTGAGAACAGATTGAGGCTATAAAGAAATCAAGACAATTTCCTTCTGGAAACCGGTAGCTTTCTGTTAATAGAGGAATCCAGAGGAAGAGAAAGCAGCATGACCTGTGGAAAGATTTCATTATCTCAAAGCATCCAGCCTTTTGAAAAGGAGGACGTGTAATTAAAATGTAGAGATTGGGAAAAAAAAAAAAAAATCTCTCTGAGTGTGCATAGGAGCAACCCTGGAAGCAGCTTCCATGGGCCAGGAGGGGAAGGCAGGGAAATGGCAATGGGCACTGAGCCACAAAAGTCCTCTCAAAGGTGGAAAGTGAGGGTTGAGCTGTGCATTCTGCCTGGTGTCCAGCAGGATCAGTGCCCAGCACCAGCCTGGCTCACACACACTGGCTGGTGTGCGTTTTCTAGGGAGAGTCTGATGAGGATATGAGAAAAGAAGGATATTTTTTCTAAAGTCCTCTGCATCCATTTTCAATGAGAAAAGGGAGCAAGAAAACCTGCAGCTCCTGAATGTCAGATGTATCAAATCCAGGGCTGATGGTACAGCTTTTTGCAACTTCTTTCTAGCCTCATTTTGCACTAAAAATACATTATGCCATTTCCTAAAAGGTTTCACGAATGCCTCTAGTGCACCAGGAAGCGAATAATTCTCTTTATCCTGACCAAAAAAAAAAGTCTCAGTTCCTCATTAACCTTTTTACAGGATGTGATCTCCTGTAGTTCTGCAGAAGAGATGTTGCCTAGCTGGGGTGTTCTTGTTTCCTGTTATTTCATAGCTCTACGGGGAAATAAACGGGTTTTCGAAGAAAAAGAAAGGAAGTGAAAATGGCAAGGGAACAACAGAAGCATCTCTATTATTTTTCTACACCAGGTTATCTCTAGATTGCTGTGCCATTGCCTCAGGTTTAAAAGAAACCCAAGGGGAAATCAAGCAATTCACACACAGTCCCAACTGCTGCATGAGATTGTATCTGAATCAGATGGTATTTAAAGCCCATTACAGGCAGAGGATGATCACACATGCTCAGGCATCCATATCATTTTTGCAGCACCACGAGAGGGACCAAGAGCCCACCAATGTACTCAGAGCAGGAGAACAGCGAGGTGACCTCGCTCCAGCACCACAGAGCTCCAGGAAGGGCCAGCTGCCCCTCGCCACAAGGCAGAGCTGCACAGAGGGAACTCCCTTCTCCTCACAGATCCTTCCCCATCTCAGCACTTCAGGACCCCTGAGAAGAGCTCAGACCTGTCAAGTCCTCCCGTTCAGCTCATGGACCGCACACAAACCAGGCAGATGATGTGCTTCAGTTACTTCTTGTATTCTCCTCAGTCTGTGCTCTTGCACAAATGTGCCTCCACCACCTACTGAGATCCCCTTATTCAGCTGCAATGGGGACTCAGCTCATCTTCAGGACCTCTCTTGCCCTCCCAGGGACTTTTTCCTGTCAGTCTACCACACCTCAGAGCCCCAGGAGACATAACCATGCCTGGCAGAGATGGCCTTCCCATTCCACTACCGACCTCATCCTCAGCTATTCACTCACTTGGCTTCCTCCCTCCAGCATCCAAAGCTGCTTCCTAAGCCACTCTGGGAATTATTTATAGGAAGAAGTCACTCATGGTTGACACAGGAGCAGAGGTTGAGCTGTGTGCTGTTTCCCAAGCCGATTGCTGGCTGTAAACAGCTGTATGAAGGGAGGGAGGTGACAGAAGCCAGGCAGCCTGACCCTCATCTGAGCTGCACAGCCAGACAATTAGCCAGAGTGTGTCACACATCTCTAATCTGCAGACCAAGGTATTTTACCTAATAACTTCCTGCGTGAAGCAAATGGACCAAATAATTAAAGCACCATGAGCAATCTTACTATCGATGTGATTTTTTTCACATTTTTTACACACACTCATCAAATATTAGTAAAAAGTATACCAGCAATAAAAAATAATAATAATAAAAAAACATACACAAAACCAGCAACAAACTTCCAAAAGGTAAGTGGGCATGCTGTTTCCAACAAGTGTTTTTGCACCATCTTTCAGCCTTTAGAAACCAAAGTGCATGGAGGATGCTCAAGGACACCCAGCAGAGCTGTCCCTTGCTGCTGCTCCCACCCAGGGCAGGCTGAGGGGGCATGCAGCAACCTGCAAAGAGCTGGTGAATAAATCACAACAGAATCCAACCCAAACACTTCAAGCTGTATTTTTATATTTATTTATTTATTTATTTATATTTTTAATGGCTGTAGTTCATTCTTCCTCTCTAGTTCCACTATTCCAGTCTCTTACAGCAGGACATTGTCTTATGAATATGTGTTTGCCATCCACAGTCAAAGCAGCAGTGAATAATGTTTGATTTTCTCTCTAGCCAGTGGGTATCTGCTGCCTAGGAAGTGATCAATGAAGTGATAAAGCTTAATCAGAGTCGTATTGTATATTATGAGAAGAGTCACATATCAAAGCTGGGTTCTGAGGTTTCCAATCTGAGCTATTTACTTGATTGTATATCTTCCTTGATCTTGAAGGGACTCCCCAAAAGCCTAAATCTTAACAAGCTGTTCACTTTCTTGGCATCTTATGGCATTGTATGGTTTTTATATAAATAAAAACATTAAACCTTGGTGAAAGACCAGAGATGTTGTCCTGTAAAAACACACAGAGCGTGTGGAGCCAAATTCCAGAAAGAATGAAAATATTTTTCAAAATGGAGCTCCTGAGGGTTTTGTTGACTAAACACACACATATAAAACTGAATATCTTTTAGTACATTTTGAATACTTAAAATACATTAAAAGAAAAAAAAAGAGAAAAGGACAGAAGCAACAAAACACCTCATACTTTGCATATGCTTTTAATGAAACCAGTAGCTCATCCTGGTTGTTTTGTTATGTTGTTTTTGAAAAATGGAAATAATTCCTGCTAACAGGCACAACTGAAAATTAACTGTTCAAGCTCAAATGTTTTCTAAGTGTGCCAAGAACAGACCATAAAATGGGAAAATAAAGAAAGAGCACTAATTACTTTATTTGTCTCCTAAAACTAAACTAACAAGTAAAAGCCTTTAAAGAACACCGGTCAGAAATACTGATATCAAAGGAAAAGACTGTTGATAATCCTGGATTCATTTGCAATGATTTATTCCATATTTTATTGCACAATTTATAAAAGAGAATTGCAGCAATCAGAGCCCTCGCATTGCTACGAGAGATTAAAAGATTTTCTTATCAGACAACTCAGAATTGTGATGATTCACACCTTCATTATTTCTTGAAACACTCCAGCTTCCTCCAGAAGGTACAAGCAAAGGTTTTGCATGACTACATCCCTTAAACCAAACAGTGCTCGTGTCGTTTTCCCACGGTGCTCAGGACAAGCTAGGGGTGAAAGAGTAACCCTTTTAAGCCAGTTAAACAACCGTCATTATTTTAAAATAAATGAAGAGGAGCCGAGTTATTTACGACTCCGTGCTCATGTTTTATGCATGCCTTACCTCGGAGACATTCGATAGCCACCCCCCCAACACTTTGTTGGCTCTAATCTCCAACAAGTGTTTGCCAAGAAGGTCACGTTGTCCTGTTCACACCAAGAAAGGTGAGATTTGGAGACACGGCGAAGTAACAGGACAAATGGGAAGACACTGGAAATTTATTTTTGCTGCCAGGGTTTCCACACAAGCATAAAACCTGGGTCAGGGAGGGTCCTTTCAGTTAAAAGTGAGTGCCAGTACTTCTCTCTGCCAGGTGCAATCAAGGATACGCCCAGCCTCGCTGAGAGCCTGAAGGAGAATGAGCTCCTTGCAAGGAATTTCTTGAAATCTGCAAAGAGGAGCCATCGTACCCACGGAGGGTTTTGTGGGATTCTCCAGCCAGCTATTAGCACAGACCAGACTGGCCTTTCCATCAAAAAAGGTGGAAACTCAGACCCAGAGAGTAAGCACCTGGAACTGTGAGGGGCTGGTCCAGGGGAGACCTTTCTGTTTTGCAAATTATTTTCTGGAGAACAAGAGAGCTGAGCAGCTGTGCTTGGGAACCAGCTGTACCCAAATGTCTTGCTCTTCACAATTGCCCCACAGCATCCTCATGTGAAGTCTTATTTTGGTTCTGTAACAGGTAGATACCTTCTCCAGATGTAGCTTTTACCAGGAACATCAGTTCTGCCTTGGTAAAACCAGGTATTACCTGGTTCCTTGGTAATTACTTGGTATTACCTTGCAAAGAATGATGAGGGGCTGTTAGAAGTCCTGACTTAAGGGCTGTGTGTTTTAGCCCCACATTGCTCCCATTATTAACCTCAAATATGCCCCCAAAGAAGTCAAGGAGCACCTCTCTTCTTTTGTGCTCTCTCCCCCTTAGCAATACTGAGAAGAATTTAAGTTGGATAGTGGCTGGAGGTGTCAAGCCTGATGCCCAGACTCAGGGCTGACAATCTTTGTCCTGCACAGTCCTGCAGCAGGAAGGGTGGAAGGTCTCCCTATGCCCTACAACACACACTTGCTCTGTTCAGGAGGCTGCAGCTCTGTTTTGAGCACAAATTGCGCCCAACGACACATAAATTGGTGTCCACTGGTATTTCAATTGTAATCTCATTGATTTGTGTGGCTCGTGGAGACTTGGAGTGAAGCAGAACAAAAACACACCTCTGTATCACCTCCTCCCCTGAGAAACCCCCCAAAAGGCCCTTCAGTGACTTTCCAAACTCCATTTAAAGTTTCTTTTTAACCGAGAGTTTCATGGGTGAGATATTTAACAGAATGTGACCCCCCTAGCTCATTTAGCTTTGTAGACAGCGTATTGTGCTTGAGTCTCTCATCCATTCATGCCCTTGTATTACCTCATAAAGGTATTTTTAAGAAATAAAACATGAATAGGGAGATTTTTTTTTTTTTTACAACCTTAGCGATTAGCTGGAGATTAGAATTCAATTGAACAGTTTAGTTAAGTATGGGTTTGTGTGTGTTGATATGGCTCCCCATTGTCACTGCAGGTATGAGAGGTTTGGCAGTTTCCCAGCTTGGCTTTCCAGTGGGGGTTTGTGTCCCACCTTTCAGTAAAATAAAATGCAATGTCCCAATAAAAAGCAGTGTCCCACCTTTCAGCAAAATAGAATGAAATACTTCTCAGAAAATGCTTATTGAAATCTTGCCAGTTTTAAGAGAGAGACATTTGCATGAAAGTTAT
The DNA here is from genome assembly GCA_016584745.2 of Phylloscopus trochilus trochilus. Lineage (NCBI taxonomy): Eukaryota > Metazoa > Chordata > Aves > Passeriformes > Phylloscopidae > Phylloscopus > Phylloscopus trochilus. The sequence continues at coordinate 41,467,525 of WQNJ02000082.1, forward strand.
TGTTTGTTCCAAAGCTTTACCTTTTTTTTCCTTTTTTTTTTTTGGACAGAAATGTCTGGTTTTACTTGATTATATATACACATATATAGTTAGGGTTTGCTCCCCCTTCAAGCTAGCTCTGAGGAAACAATATTAGAAGAAGAAATAATTAGGGAAGCCAACAGTCAGCTGCTTTCTCTGAAGAATATTGGGCAGATGACAAACCCACTACAACATTTGGCACACTATTTATGGGCAGGAAATTTTAACAGAGAAATGAGAAGTGACACTCTGCAAATCATGCTGAAGTTCTACAAAAGTTTTTTTTTTCTGCTAAAACTGAAGGCCCATAATGACAGACAGACAAAAATGAACTTCTGTGCTTTCTCCTTGTCATGATGGTAACTCATATTTTTCTTGGTGTGAGATAGCTCTTTTTCTGAGCAGTGACAACAATTACAAATGGTACTCTAAATGAGAAAGATCTTTGGAATAATCTGTTCCAGGTTAGCCTATCATTACCAATAAAATACCTCTGATTTGTACAAAACATGTAATTTGAGAGAGGTTTTTTTCCCCTGCTGGTGTAACTCCTTTGCTCTTTTAACTCTCGAAACCACAAAAAATGCTCTCAGAAATATTCCCAGCTGCTCAGGTCATGCTCAGCTGTGCTGATACCAGTTTACAGCGAACACATTTAGCACATTAAGTCTTGATTACACGGCAACATTGGAGAGCCAAACAGACATCTCCTCATGCATCAGGGAACTGCACAGCTACAGTAAGTCCTGAGGCGTGGCAGTGGAAGTTCCACTTGCTGAATACACAAAATAGAGGCAAAAAACCCCCCAAACCTCTCTGTGTGTCCCTCATGGAGCAACCAGCACATGGTGGAGATGGGCAGCAGGGTGGTGCAGTCACTGCAGCTGAGGGATGGCATTGTGACACTTCTCTGCCACAGCTCTGCTCTGCTCTGCCCCTGGAAAGTCTGACCTTGAGCTCATGAAAGCAGCAGCAGCAGCAGCAGCAGCGACATCTCCATTTCATTAATCGCAGGCCAGACTGAAGGCATGCGATGAGGGAAGTGCAGATGCACCTACAGGGCTCTGCCGTGTTTCCCAAAGATAGGGATCACAGCTGGTGTCGTGTTACAACCCCTGCACCCAGGGATCCTTCCTGCCAACATCTAAGCCGTGGCAGGGAAGAGCAATGATGCAGGTTCAGCTCTGCCTGCCGCCAGAAACCTGACTTCACACTCTTGTCTCCTCTATGACCTGACTAACCTAGCAAGTGACAGCCTTGTTATAAATATCCAAGAATCATGAGGTGGTCACTTTCCCACTGTCACAGCTAATTAACTTCTAGGAATAACTATGGGAACTATTTCATTTCACCATCCCAAACATGGGCCTGGAGTGGGTGTGTGTCTCTGACTGAACTGGCTGAGAAAAGACCCCTCTCCTGTAAACATCAGGGCAGGTATGAAATACTGTGGGTATGTGCCACGCATTCAAGGCTCTGCAATTTGCTAGAAGCAGCACCAAGATTTACAACACAACTTCAGGTCACTTCCATCACCATTCCCAGTCTCTTGCACATGGCAGTACTTGTGGACAGAGGAGATATTAAAGAGCTCATCTGTGTAAAAGCCTCAAAAAGTGACTGCATTCCTAAAAAAAAAAGTATATAAACTGTTGTTTCAGTTTAGAAAAATCTAGGCATAACCTCGTAATTAGGAGCAGCTAAATTGCCTACTCTTTAGTCAAAGGCAAAAGGAGAAATTTATTCTGTTTAATAAACTGCTCTTAATGATTACTGTTTGTTTGCTTCCTAAATCTCAGAGTAATCATGCACTGCAAAGTGGAAAATGCTGGTGAGGAGGTTTGTCTCCCGAGCTTAAACAACAAAAAAAAATCTTTTCAGTTTTCTACTTAGGGGGAAGCTTTTCTCCACAGCCCCTCACCACTGATCTGTGAGCCTCCTGGCAGCTCCTGGTCAAAAAGGGGAACCTTGACTTATGGGCATGGAGGGCTGCCAAGAACATGAACCCAGCACCTATATCTCGGGCACACCAGAGAGCTGTAAACTGTCTGGATACAGAGCAGCAATTGTTTTATAATAATTGTCCACCATACCTGCATCCTGTTCCTGTTCCAGGAGTTTACAATGGATCAATGTACCCAAAGTGTTTATACCCAGATGAACCTGGGGGCAACCCAGTTCAAAAGGCTTTTCTTTCCCTCATCTGGAATGGCCCAAAAAAAAAAAAAATAGAATTTGTTCTCCCTTCAAAGAGGGATTACATAAAAAAACAACCATCTCTTTCCTGTTCTGCCCACGTGCTAGAGCACGGAAAGGACAGCACAGGTATGAGTGGCAGGAGGGAGGCCACATTGTTCATGATTTCCCTTTTGCAGAAGATTTTGGAGCTGCAGGGTGGCTTTCCAGACAGCTTTCCAGGAAGTGCCAGCTGGAATGCCAATGCAGAGAAGCCATGCTTTGTAGAGATGTATGTGCTCACACACATAAAGCCTCTCAGCTCACTGCAGGAAAGGTTTTACCCCAACAGCAGATTAAGTAAGGTGTGGAAATTACCTTAATGCAAAATCCATGTGAAGATCAGCCCCTTACCACGCTAGCAAGGTGATCCCACACACAGCTGGGACAAATGCTATTGCCTCCACTTCACTATCTGGTGGCAAAAGCTATTTTAAATTCATAGACAGAAAAAAAAAATGACAGAGCTGAGAGGTTGAAGTTAGAGTGAGCCAAGAGTAGGAAGTGCTGCACATTGTATCCTAGAAACAGCTTTCAGTTCCTCGGTCCTTTTCAGTTATTCATTGTGGAAGGGAGGTTGGAAGAAGTGGTGCAGATAAAGTAGATATCAGCTGAATTTTTGCCAAGCGGTCATTAATCCCTAAAATTTCAATCTTATTTTCATTAAAATTTAACAGCAGAGACATGCCCTGGACTACAGAGACACAGCTGAGTTTGAGCTCCAGGAATGTGTTTATGTGTACATGGGTGGGAAAAAAAGCTACAGCTGGATGGAACAGCCTGAGACATTCCCTCACCTACAGTGCAAAAGGATGAAATTAAATCATGTGCTTTTTATCTGTAATTTACACCAAGAAAACACATGTGTGAAGGATTGAAGACATTATGATTCAGGAAGCATCTCTTTACCCAGATGAAGATGAGGATGGTTTTTTCCAAAGAAAAAAAAAATTGAATTATTTTGTCCTCATTATGAAAGAGAATCTCCTCATGATTTTAATGGTCCTATGAGAAGGAATGCTTTGCCTTTGAGAGTTAAACAAAGCTGAGTGAAAATCCAGAAGATTTAAAAGTAACCTTGGAATGATGTGCAGATGCTGGTTAAGATGTAGACATGCCTAAAAAAAATATCCAGCCCCTCCTTATAAATCTTCTGCCTTCCAAAACATATACCAAGCTTAAAATGGAGTAAAAAGTTCTGCATATCCTTAGTGAAATCTAAAGTGACAAGGAATTCACCTGTTTTCTCTCCCCTTTGGAACCAAGTCAAGATTGCTTTGGTGAGAGGAGCTAGCATGCTTTGCAAGTTTATATCATATCCAATGATTAAAAAGGCATCGTTCTTTTGGGGTTTAGCTCTATCCAAGGCTGAACCTTCAAATAGAGATTCCAGTATGTAGGAGGGGAGGAAAATCTAATTGAGGAAAGGGAGAAGAATGTAGCTTGCAAATTCAGAACTATTCCATCAAACATAACTAGATCATCTTTTTCATAGCAGGAATTAGAAGTGACAGATGGTCTTGCTGCTGAACCAAAGGTGTAGAAGTCCTGAGATTCAATCTGTATTTCTGGCTCTGAAACAGATTTCCTGTGCAAGATAGGGTAAAAAAAAAAAGCAGCATTTCAGTAATGGCCAGCTTCTGCAGACTTCATCTGAAACAGATAAACCCTGATTTTTAGAAGAGTGGTCTGCAAGCCCCAGTTTACTTTCAGTGGGAAGAAGAATGTAAAGGCACTGTGGAAAAAGACAGCTTCTTTCTCACAGATTGGATTTAAAAAGCTGAAAATTTAAAAATGCAAAAGCGGTGCCAAATCTTGAAAGCTCTGACCAACAGTGTTTCTGAGTGGTGGGTTTACATCTGTGAAATAGAGACATTTATCCCCTTTCAAAATTCCTGTGCATCCAAAGGAAATGCTGACCTCAGACAAAGAGAAACAGAGCAGAGGTAACACCAATGTCAATACCTACAGGTAAGACACCTTTTACATTTTCAATTACATAAGCCTGCCTTCAATTAAACCTCATCAACTTTGTTCACATGAACTGAAATTGCCTATTATGGTGCTGAATTGCATTAAGCGTTGAATTTGAATTTTATTTCTGTATGCAGATATATTTTTAGTTGGCTTATGCTTTTCACTCGTTTCTGAAAATGGTAAATTGACTTCACTTTCCTCTCTAACATTAAAATAAATACCACCATGAAGCTAGAACTCTCCAGCAAGGCCCTGCTTTTGACCAGAAATCAAAATTTAGCAAAAAAACATGGATGAAAACAGTGCTGGTATTTGCAGCCTCTGTGCAAATCTGCTCAGGTTGTGCTGTACAAGACTCAGAGGTCCCAAAACACTGACACACAGTCACAGCTGATGGGGCTGAGCAGGACATCCCTGCCCTGACATCTCTTCCAACAAGCTGAGGATGCTGCAGCGCCGAGCAGAGGAGGTGAAAGTGATTCCTGCTGCACTCTGGTTGCCCTCCCATCCTGGTGCTGCAGCGAGGGGGAGGAGGAGAACTCCAGCTGACACAGCAGAGGAGCTCAGGAGAGGGTGAGGAAGCAAGGGGCTGTGAGGGGAAGCAGTCCAAACTGCAGGGCAGAGGAATGGAAACCTTCCGTGGGGAAAAAAGGTCTGTACAGGTACAAGAAAAAGTGCAAAATGAGTCAGCTGAGGAAAGGTGGCACTGGGAAGAAAGTAAAAAACTAAACTGAAACCTGCCCTTCTCCATCATCACCATGAATCACAAAAAAACCCAAAACCCATGGGCTTCTCCATCGAGTTCCCAAATAACCTCCTGGCTGATCAGCCTGTTACCCTAATTGGTAAAGATCTCTACTTGGCATCCAAATTCTAAAAGTGTTAAGGGAGCACAAAGGCATAAATTTAGCTCCAGATGATGGATTGCGTTTTATCATCTTGCTGCATTTTAAAACTGAGCATTTTTTGGGAAAAGATAAGGTTGTGAAATCAAGTTCTGTGAGAATTTAGTCTATGCTAGGATTAGAGATTCTTGTGCAGATTTAATCTGACATATCAAATGTGTATTTTGACACTGTCTTCATTCTTTAGGTATCTGAAAGTTACATGATTTCACATTATCATTTTTACTGAAATTTTTTCTTTCCAGGTTCATATGGTTTTTTCTGTATTTTCCAGTGAGAAAATTTTGCACAAATGGCATGTAAAATTCCTAGGACATATTTGGTGAAAATTAGCTTCTACTGCTGGATCCCTTCTCTTCCACCTTCAAAAAACTTCCATTCACCTTCGTATTTGCTGAATTCCAAAGGAAGAAATAAAAACCCAGGACAAAATCTCCCTTTTTTTAATTTTTGCAACAATAGAATAATTCTTTCTATCTGTGCAATTATTTGGAAACAATGCTCTTTGTAAAACAAGTCAAAAAAATGCACGATAAATGACTGGAAAACAGAAGTACAGTCTCCTGCCTCCTCATGATACTTTGCTATATTGCCAGGGAGAAGCTGAGCACTTGCTGCCCTCAAGTGGTGTCCTATTTTTTTTTCCTACAGGCATTCACAATGATGCTTCATCCTTTTTATAGCTTAAGTTCAGAGCTGGGGTTTTTTTTGAAAGAAAATGGAAAGCTTGGAGCAAACAGAATTCAGCTTTGACTCACAAAACATGTGGTTTAAAATGTGGGTTTTTTTTCTTTAAATATTAGAGAAATCTTTGGTCTTAATTTGGATATGCTTCACCTCTGCTCTACTGCATTGTAGAAAAGGATGCTGACATACACAACCACACAAAGTGTGGGCTCCAAAAGACCTAAAGGTTGTTGATTATTCTTTTGTGGCTTTGAGTTTTGGGCCATGCAAAACAAACTGAAAAATACAGTCTGAGAAAAAATGTTACTGCTTAAGAAGGCAATTGTAAAGGGGAAAAATTGAGTTTGTCATATCTTTATTGAAGATCGTGTTGAATTACTGACAAGGGGCTAAAAATGAGTCAGGGAAAATGGGATTCCTATCACACTTCAGAAGTGGATTATAACTGACTCAGGAGCTAATTCAGCTGCAGCTCAAAGACAGCTGGGTCAGATTCTAACTCAGCCGAAATGAGCAATAAGAATTGTGTCTCCACGCCGCATTGCAAGAGAAAACACACCCTTTCCAAATTCCCCCCAAACAGAAACCTTCTGTAACAACACACCTGCCTAGCTGCAGTCTTCAACCTTCATTTCCAAACCAGCACCAATCCCTGTTCAAGAGCTCCCTGGGCTGGAGCTTGTTTAATTCACACTCTGAATGCAGGAGCATCAAGGAAGAGCAGAACTGCCCTGCCCTTCAGGCTGTTGATATGTGCCTTCAGAGCATTCAGGGGCCGTGTGTGCCAGGTCCCAGGGTGGTGTTTCAGACAGGCACAAAGCAAACAGATGGTGCCTGAAGGATAATACACACTCTTGGTCACAAGGAAATGCAACAATCAAACATAATGCAGAACTGGGGAATAGGACTGGGACAAAAGGAGTGAGGAGAGCAAGTTCCACATGGTTCCCCATGTCTTTATGCAATAAAAAACATCTGCATATTAACATGAAATAACCACTCTGGATGCATTTATATTTTCCTCCCTCTCCAATTTTGTCCTAATGTCCCCATCCTTCTGACATATGTTGCAATCCTATTGTGAAACCAGTAATTTTCTGAAATGTCTGGAAAATAGCAGGTGGGCATGACACGAAAAGGCTAAATACCATCATTTGGGACAGATTCCAAAGGAGATGTATGTTGCACATACTAAAGGGGGTAAAAAAAGGAAGGGAAAGGGAAAAAGGATGGTAAACAAAGCAGGCTTCTCTATTTCCTTCTAAGATCATAGAAACCCTGAAGCAGGAAAGCTGCATGCTCTTGGACTGCCACCTGGACAACCCTTGCTCCTGCCCCTCAGTGCTGCTGTGAGCCTGGCTGGTGCCAAGGCAATGCCAGGGAGGAGTGTCTGCACTTTTGGGGAACCAGCAGGAGCTGCAGAGCCTGACACAGCCAGCACAGCACACCAAGCAAAACGTTTTATTAATGTGCCACTGCAGCTGGTGCTGCAAGCTGAGAACCTCAGCTGCCCCCTCACCTGACTGACCCCTCAAAGCCCAGAATTCACCCTGGTGGTTGGGCTTGTCTGCTTTTTATAGAGCTCCCTTTCCTCTGAGTTTGTGAAACCATGCCATCCTTTGTACCTATTCCCTAATCCATGAGGAGCACAGGTCCTGGCTCAGAACATGCTTGTCTGCACAGCTGACAAAGTCCAACGTCCCAGCAATTACACTTTGGCATTTTTAGCAGCTGCTTCTCTTACATTTCTCCAAAGGGGCAGTAATGAAGTCTAGGATTTGGTTTACACCAGGAAGAGAAGCTACAGAGATCTCCCACATTCCCTGCATCCTGCCTGGATACCATTTCCCAAAGACTTCATTTGTCTGGGGGAAAGTGTAGCACAAGAGAGCTGCAATAGAAGAGCCCACCATGTCATGTGATGGGAAAACTTTGGGTAATTTCATGAAGCAACTGAGCAGGAAAGCTGAAGGGTTTAACAGAATGTCTGTAATTCCAGTCATTTTGTGAAAACATCCAAGCACTTATTCTAAATAAAAGCCAACACCTACTCTAGACGTACAAGTACTCCATCTTTAACCTCCAATACTTTATGTTCCTATGACAGATTTTAAATTTATATAACTTGCCAAGTAACATAGACCTTGCCTTTGTCACACCACACCTGGTTTTCTGTACTAGCAGATGTCATGCAAATATCAAAACATATGTATCAGGAGAAGAATCTAAAAGGCCACCCATGGAAAAATCAGCATAGTTGAATTCATGAGCTGGAAACAAGAAAATCTATCTCCAGAGCTGCTTTCTTGCAAAAACCCCTCAGGATTCACAATGTGTAAGGACAGTGCTCACAGAGATGTCTGGATCACCCTACCCTATCTGAACAAAAAAACAATTATCTGCATTTAAAGAAAGGAGTAATCACAGGTTTGTTTTGCTTTAGCTACTTGAACGGTATTTGTAAGTGAGATACAGCATGTCTGATTGTAGATGAAGGGGAAAACAGGAATTTCCTTCTGGTGTTATCAATGTTAAGCACAGGACAAGAAACAGAATACATGGAGAAATCTTGACCTTCTGCACAGGAACATTTCTCTTCCTAAATCCTCCAGTTCCTAATTCAGTCATTGTCAATGATGTTACCCTGAAATTCTGCACATTGCACTGCTTTGTAGTCCTGCTCCTGGTTTTGCCATCTCCCCAGTATTAATCCATTCCTGTTTTGTTTCAGCTCTTCTTCTGTTTCAGCAAGGAAGGAGCTACAGAAAACAGCAAGGAAGGACTCCACTCACCAGGACTCTTTTATTTCCTGCTATACTGTAAAACTGCAAAGCCCTAAATGGAGCAGTTTGATGGAGGAGGCCAAGAAACCAGCTTGTGTGCGTGCTTAGATGGAGAAGAGCAGAACTTGCAGCATCTCTGCAAATAATGTCCCTGGCAAGGAGAGAATATAGCTTCAGAGATTCTGGCTCTTTTGCTACTCCCTAATAAATGTATGAGAAGCACAGCACCAGTGGTCAGCCAGGCAGAACACACACCAGAACAGAATTCGTGATTGAACAGGCAAACAAAGCAGCATTTTTATATTTCTGAGTCTACAAATTTGGTCAAGCACTGGAGCAAGAGTAACAACAATGAAGCCCATAAACAAACCTATCCACAGGGCAGAGAAAAGACAGGTGGAGCTTTTTGCTGTCCTGTTGGGAAGAAAGGACATAGAAGACACACACTCTTGCTAGGAGTTAACACAAGGCCAACTGTTGGGGAGGATGAAGTAGCTAGGCCCTGCAGAGATAATTTAATAGTAAAAGATTCTAAAACTATGAAACCCACAAGAGGAATAGAATTAAAAGCAAAGTTTGAACTGTAAGCATGGACAGGAAGAAGGTGATTAAGCAGCTGAAAGGGCTTGGCTGGGTGGGTCAGTGACACCCCTGCCAAGACAAAAGGATGAATAAAAGGCAGGACCTTCTCAGGTATCAGGGATAAGGTGGGTTTCACAGGTTTTGGTATGTAGAGTAGTATTGTAATGTTGTAGCTCCCATAGGCTGTATGTAGATTCTGTAGGTTTTGTATCTTAAGGTGATTGGTTAATGTTCATTAGCATATTCACGATAGAAAGGGTTAAAATAGAATGTAACAAGGAGTTCCCTCTCTTTGTGTGCCTTCCCTTGGACCCTCTTGGACTTTGCACTGAATCCCTTGGACCCTTCCCCAGTCAGGCTGCCTTCCCACGACCAATAAAGCACGTGTTCCAAAGAGTATCCTGATCTTCAGATCATCTCTCTCGCGGACTACAAGCGTGTTTTCTAATAGCTAACCATGAACTGCTGTGACTCCTGTGACAGAATAGAGGTCTTGGACTAGAAGTTCAGCTTCAAAATATGAGCTGCATGCTCATGTTATTGACCCAAGAACTCAGACATCAACACATAACTTGGAGCTGTTAAAAGTTCCTTAATTAAAGGCACATTTGTGGCTCACTTACTCCAGCCAGCAGGAGTTGTTCTGGTTTGTAAAGCAGATAGGCAAGATCCAGCCCAGGAAAAGGCATGCAGAGAGCAAGAGGAGATAAACTTGCAAGGAAAAAAAAAAAAAAAATCATGCTCTGGGCACAGACCCTTGCACAGAACAAGGTGAAGGACAGCAGCTGGCTCAGGGTGGAGGTGCTGCACTACAAAGCACCATGGGCACAAGGCAACACAAAAAGCAAGGTGAAAAATACCCTGCCCACCAGCAACAAGGACTGGGAGCCTAAATGACCTCCTCTGGTCAGAAGGGGTTGAGTCAGGCATAAAATAAGCAATCAAAAGTCTCCATGCTGGAAAGGATAGGAAGATTTAAAAGCACATAACTGAGGCAGAGTCAAAGTCCATGTTCCTCAACGCTGTGCCCAAATATCAGGCAAAAAACAGGGGAAAAGTCCAGAGTACCACAAAAAGCAGGAAGGTGATTTAAGGTGGGCAGTTCTACTTTATTACTTCTCTTCTACTAAATATAATTTTAAGTCTTACTGTTTAATTTTGGAACACAACAGTGGTTCTGGATAAGACACTGAATCAGGTCTATGGTTTAATTTCTTAACTTTTCTATTGTCTTGCAACACAACGTTGGCAGATTATTTTCTTCTCTGCATCACTACTTCAGCTCCTAAATTTGGCTATTCTTGAATACTTAGATAAGAGAAATTTCCTGTCAAGGAAAACTCTGTGAGTTTTTACAGTGCCACGTAAAATGGGACCTTAACCTTAACTTATACCTCAAGGTGCTACTAGATTTGAAAATGGTCATTTTGCAATGCCTGAATGAATCCACTGCTTCAGAGGGAGCTTCACGTTAATGTAGAAAATGCAGAGGGAGCTTCACATTTTACCAAAGAAAAGTTCTTTGTGAACCAGGCAGAACCAGTCAGCTGGCGTGAGAGAACACCCCAACTATGGGGACTATCATGACTACACCCTGCAGGATTGGTTTCATGGTGTGTGGACACAAATTCACTCCCTGAACCTGCACCTCTGCCTTGAGCTTTGCCAGTGGCTGCTGTCATTTCATGTTGTGGTGGTTTCTCATGACCTTCTGCATGAGTGAGACCCCAAAATGCCTTTTGAAACAGGGACCTAATCACTATAAAGAGAAGTGCTTTTAAAATCTAAGTTTATTTGCATAAATCTTGGCCCAAATCTTTATATATCTATATATAAAATTGTATATATATATATATATATATGTGTGTGTGTGTGTGTGTGTGTGTGTGCATTTCTATCAGTACTAATTATTCTTTTTTCCACAGAATTGTAAGAGAGAAGGTGCCAAGTATAAAGAGAGAGGAAGACAGCTAGGTTGAAAGCAGAGGGATCTTTGTGACCCATCAGAAAGCAGAATGGCACTTCTCCTACAGCTTCATCCAGTAGCCTTGGTGCAGACCTCCTACATAAAGGTTTACAGTAGCACTTCAAAATGCCACCATGGGAGACAGGAAGATGTTGAGGAAACAAATATGTGGAAAAGGTAACTGGAAACCAGATGAAAAAGCAATATAAAAACACAGTCTGTCTGTGGTCTCCACCGTTTCTATTCCTCTCACCAATATGTGACATTAGGTAAACTGATTTATAGCTCCATCTGTTCATTATTAAAAACAATTGACCAGATTCCTGGTCTTCAAAAGATGCTACCACCTCTATAAATTAGGTTACTGCAAAGTGTCTTCCTCTTTGCTCACTCTGGAGTTCATTTGCCTCCAATAAACAGCTACTGGTGCAAGATAAGAAATGTTCTATTCTTCCACACCTTTCCTGGATGACAGGGTGGGTGAAGGAAGAGGGGCAGGTGATAGGGATTATGGACTGCAGCAGGTCAGGAAGATCACTTCATATGACAGAAAGGGTATTTCCAGCTAAGGACCAGAGATAAACAAGAGATAAAAAGGGGATTTCTGACATTTTGGATACCATTTCAAATCACTGTTGCATTTATTAAAAAAAAAAAAAAAATCAACCACACAAAATTCAAGAGCCCTTGAGGTCTGCCAAGGATTTATTCACTGTGTGACTGCAACCAAGTTCATTCCCTTCCAGACACTTCTGTTTGCTTTCTCTTACCCTTTTCATTTCTTTGGGTCAGGGAATATTTCCTTGTCTGTGTTTTCACAGAAATCAGAGCAAGGGTATTCCAGTCTTGAGTGACATCCCTTGCTGATATTTTAATAACAATACCTAAAGTTTCATTTAGAGCAAATGGGCTCAAAGTCTTCCAACAAGCAAGGAAGTTAAATGCTGGCTTTGGTTAAGGACTCTTTGAATAAATTCAGGGCTCTGAACCCACAGGCAGCTTGACAGAACCAATTTAACCACTGGTGGCCCCTCAGGTGAGAAATGTAATCTGCTCCCATAAAGCAGTTGCTGCATTTCCTTCCACACAAAACTCTGCTGCCCACAGCAATTCCTCACCAGTCTGCACAAAACTAAGCTGACCTACAGATGCTGCTGAGCCTGGGGCCAGGGAGGCAGGAAAATGGCACTGAATTAGTTGCATGTAAGAAAAGCTAAAATAATAATAATAATAAAAAAACAATAAACAAACCATTCAAGCAAATAATTTTTTAAAAAAAGCATCAAAACACAAATATGATGGGAAATGCAACAGTCAAAGGGAACGTTCAGAAAATAAGCAGAACAAGTTCTTTTTTTCCAGTTAAATGAAAGAAAAGTTACTACTTCAAAGGAAATACTTAAAGAGAAACTCAATGCATCCCACATTCAGTTAATTTATGTAGTTGCCAAGTTCACCTATTGTCATTACCAATGGAAAAGTGGAGGGCTTTTCAACCTCTAGTAGTTATGACTGCTACATGTTTTACCACTAGAGCACATTCACAGGGTTTTCTTATTTGTGCCTCACAACTGATTCTTCAAAGTGTGTAATGTATACTCATTAAAATGCTGGTTAATCACTGACCACCTATTCCACAAAGGGGTGGGGGGAATGGTGGTATTACAGACCAATTGTCTATTTAGAATTCGATTTTCCATTCTAGGTTTATCTCCACATTTGCAACTGATTTCCTTATACAGATCCCACTAGCTGCCCATCCCTAGACCCACAGCATACCCTGTACCCATTTCACTTAATTCCTTCACGTGTTTATTCATTTCAATACTAATTTTTTCACTTCTGACACTTTTCAAGATGTTTTCATTTTTTCAGGCGATGGGAACTGTGCCATTCATTCCTGCTGACCTTTACAAAAGTAAGAGGAACCTTAATTTTTACAAGCCTCCCATTAACATTCAAAATGCCTGTGCCACGTTTCCTCTAGCCAGGTAAATGCAGCTGAGAAGATTAAATGGTCTACTTAACTTGCTGATTCCAGCAGAATCATTCAGACTCACTTAAGGTACCCACACTTAAACTAAATGATTCATACAGTGACAGTGGAAACCAGAGGAATTCCTAATTATTAGCTAAAGTGTTAGTGGTAATGTAAAAAGATTTTGGATGGTGTCTCAAGGAACTTTAGCTTGTTGGGTCAGCCTTTTTTGGGGGGTTAAACCATCGTAGCAAACCACAGCTAATAACTGTGCTTTATTAGCTACTTCTGGTTTTCAGCATCCTTCCTTACCCCACAGATTGAGGCTGACTAGGTTGGATACTCCTGTCAGGAATTTACTTGTGTCTGCAGTTTTGAAGGAGCTGCTCTATTCTTTCATTTTTGTTTGCTCCATTCTGAACCTTTCCTGGTCCATCAGTGTTTTTGAAATGCCCAGTTTTCTTAAAGAGAGTACTTAAGTCTCCCTCACATTTAATGGGATGTTGTGCTGGTTTGAAAGCAAAACCAGTGAGACTCCAAATCAGAGATACAATTTAATAGGAGAGGAGGAAAAAAAAAAAAAAAAGAAAGTAAAATAAAATAAATGGAATAAGACAACCTAGCACCCTGCTGGTTAAGGTGGTGGTAGCTGTCCAAAAGTAAGTCCTCCTGGAATGGCAGATGTGGTTCTGTTGGAGCAGAGATGATCCTGAGAGAACAAAAGGTCCAGTGATGGTGAGAAGGGTTCAGTCTTCCTCCAGGAATCCAGTGGAACCAGATCCCTGGTGTTCCTACATCTCAGTTTTTATCCAGGTAGGAATGGTTGGCTCCCCTGCACTGGAGCATCTCCCAGTGGGATGATGGAATGTGTCCTGTCCTTGGTGAGCCTTCATGGCCCATCAGCAGAAGATATCCCCTGGATGGAGGAGGGGTGGTGAAAGAGATAAGAAACACTGCCCCACCTGGTTTGAACAGCTGGCCCATTATCAGAAGGCATCAGCCCCCCTCCCCCCAGAGTTACAAGAGATAAAGAAAAACATCTCCCCAACTGCATTTAACAGATGAAAACAGAATACATATTTTTGGTTCCATAACCCAAGACAGATGTGAAACCTGGAAACAGACAAATTGTGTCTGTACATCTTGCAGTATCTCTGAGAATATAAAATACTCTTCAGTTTCTACAGCGCTTTTTTACAGGAGTCACAAAAATGAGCACACTTTACTGCAATATTCAATAAAATTACTATTAAACAGAGAACTGACTTCACCCTCTGCTGAATTTATAAGGAGTAACTACAGCTAACTGCTCTTTCTTCATGTCACACCAATCAGTCTCTGGAGGATCAGAAAACTCTTTGGAGAATTATTTTTCTTTCCTGGAATGCTTTAAGCAAAGCTTCAAGGAGAAGGAGACAGACCATAGTCTTAAGTGACTTTCAAGCCTCACATCCACATCTCCCTCAGGCAAACATCTGAGCTGGAAATTTGGCTGAAGTGACTCACAAAAGCCCTGTCAATAATCAAACAGAAATCCCTGGACCAGTGCAAAGGGCCAGCTGGGGCTGTGTTTTGAGCCTTATACAGAGTCTCAGATGCTCTAACAGTTCAGATGCCTCATGAGGAAGCTGTTTATGTCCTCAAAGTCTTTTGAAGACACACAAGAACTTTCTAGTCCTTGCCTGAGTCACCTTCCAGACAGAGGACCACATTTATAGGCTGGTGTTGTGCTCAAGCAAACAGGGGAGAATGCAGGGACCCAGCAGCAGCCCTACATCCATGAAATCAAACCTATGGGCAGAAAAAAATCTCATTAATATGAGATCCTACCAGGAGGATTATGAAGACATCTGCAGTAAGACAGCTGTCACAATATTTACTTTACATATGACAGAAAAAAAAAAAACCCAAAATGTTTTAGACATTCTTAAATTGTAACATCTTAATTTGATAATAGCAATTTATATTAAACATGCTGATAGAAGTTTGAGAATAGGGGTAATTTAGAAAGAATCACGCTGCATCCAACATTACAATTTCAATAGAAACTAATTGTTATTTAACAAATTTAGAATAAATCAAGTCAATTTATCACTGATGCCACATACTGTGAGATTTCAGCAGAAAAATTTTTCATAGATTCTTGGGGGGGGAAAGGGGATTTTTAGGAGATGCCTAAAGAGAACTTTCACTTCTCCAGCACAGCCAGTTCTGGTTTAGTTTGTGCTAAACACATGCATATATTTACAAAATAATACCACTGTCAAATACAGATACATTGAAGAGAAGTTTGGGGTGGGGGAGGACCTGGAAATAAAGTGCTCTAATTGAAATTTCTTTTGGCAGGAAATAGGCAGGAGTCTTAATAATGTAATACATACCACACAAGTCACATTTAACAAATTCCTAAGCCTGGTAGGCAAGGCTCAGTCAGTTCAAAACAGCTGAGACAGACTCGGTTTGCTTCCTCCCACTTAGCCTTGATGTAAAAACATGAAGGCAAATCTTTTCCTTAGAGAAAAGTTCCCATATGGATGTACCTGTACAAAGACCAATTACTCTCTCCTGGAAGAGAGTGTTACCACAGAATCTTCTGTTTGGGCTAACAGAAAACCAGGCAGAAATCATAATCAGCACAGGCCAAATAAGCCCTGTAAAATTACAGCTGCAGAGGAGTTTATCATCTATGGCTCCACTTCGCCTGAGTCTCAGGAAGTTTCAGGTTTTCTGTTCTGAAGTAACTTCTCAGCCAGGAAATACAGGGGTCTATAAAAAACAGCACTTTAGAATATATACCTGTTACATGCATTTTAAAAACCATGACAGAAAAACAAAGACAAAAAGAAGCATTATTTCCAAGTCAGCAGCAAGTGTCTACCATTTATTCATGATTTTTAACTTCTGTTTGGGGAAATGTCCTTCTGAGAGAAACCAGCCCCTTCCATCCTTCCCCTGCTTTTCTACTCTCTAGAAGAAACTTCCACTCTATTTTGCCATTACCAGTGTTATTTCCAGGTATCTGAAAGTTCAAATGGTCTCATGCCATGAGAAGTATTTTCTTCTTTCATCCCATCCTGAATAAGCATATCCTCTGTCTGGTCTATAATGTTCATTTTGGCTGAAGTTCTTCCTTCCTACCTCCCCCTTAAGCACAGACACACTTTTTCAGGTCTTAAAATCTGTCACTTAACAAAGAGCTGAGAACAGGAGAAAGGAAAGAATAAAAGCTGGTTTGTTCCATTGTGGAAATCCTTCATATTCTGTTCTAAGAGGGTCTCCCACCTCAGATATTTACCAATTCCAGATGTTTCCGTAAGAGGATTAATCCTGCCCCCCCACCCCCAATGAACTTAATTGTTCTATAGCATCCTGCAGGATATGGAGAGGGGAAAAAGAGGGTATTCTCTTCTTGACCCTTAGCTGCAAAACAATTTGTACCCTGAATTTGGGAACAGGCAGTTTCTCCAATGCTCCCAGAGTGTAAACATGAGCTGTTCTCTGCCTTCAGACTGTCTCATTTCAGTAAAGATATCAAATTGGTTTTATTCAATGATATATCAGGAGTTAACTCCTAAGCTACCCACTCATGTTGGTTCCTACCTTAAATTTTCTCAACAGGCATTTGGGAGGTCTTTGATCTTCAGACATCTTCAATTCCCTGTGTAAAGTGATGAAGTCACAAGTAAGAAGAACAAAGTCATACATGAACAGCTGAAATCTGGCTGCTAGAGCTAGCTGGCAGTGCATAATGCATCTTTTCAGCAGGTAGACTCCAGAAAGCTGCTTCATTTACTTCAAGAATGCACTGTGAACCTACTGAATGTAGCACACCCCTGGAGCCAGAATACTCCTCAGGGATGGCTTAATTACCCATGTTGTTCACACATACAGCACAATCCAATAGGACCTCATGAAAAAACCTGGTGGTGAAATTTAAAACACTGAAGGAAGGTGGAGTGTGCTTTGGTGATGTTATTTTTTCTTGTAACACCTGAAGAGCAGCATGTGTTGTGATGATAGAACTGTCCAGCACCAGGTTACAACTGAGGTACTTAGGATTTTTAAAAACCTAACATTACTCCTCTGTCTACAATCTGTAAAAAAAAAATTTAGCTACATACCTACATTTTTGTGCTCCCTTAGGGTGCAGCTGTATCCCCTCATCAGGAATCACACAACCCATGGGGATCACCTGGACTCCACAGGAATTCCCCTGCCACCACAAATCAACTCTACCCATTTGCAAAACACCTCAAAAGATCAGCCAGACTCTGGAGAATAAAAGGTGGGGTGTCTCACACAGCAGGGGTGTAAGATCACTTTAACCTCTTCAGGATAAACTTTTCCTTTCAAAATTTTCCATTTCCCAAATAAATAACCAGTAGGAATCATATATAGAACATGGCTTCTGGGAAAGCAGCAGCCCTACCAGCCCACTTTTCAGTGTTTCAGTTCTCTCTCTGTCTCTCTTTCTCTCTCTCATCTGGCCTCCATTATTTCCAGGATTTTTTTTTCAATGAATGCTGAAGAGTAAGAGTTATTTGCCATAATTTCTTATTAATTAAGTGCAGAACTATAGTCAGTTAGAACCACTAAAGCACAGCATACTTGCATTATTTTATGTTCTCTCTTCTAAAAAAAAGGCCAATAAAAATAAAGAAATTAAGGGGCAGAATTGAAGAGTAATTAGTGATTTTGAGCTCCCCAAAGGAAAAAGCTTAAAGTCTCTTGTCAATGTCTTTTCTCTGTAAATGAGATTCTGTAAATCCATCCAATCAGAAAAATCCATCCAGGTATAAACCCTCCTCTCTTGCAGATTTATAAATAAATATACATAGCTAGATTTACATCTCTTTACCTTTCCCTAGTAGAAACAGCTATTAGAAACAATTAAATGATTAACCAATTAACATAGCAGCTCACCATTAACAGAATTTTTTTGTCTTACATTGAGAAGTAGCAGAGTGGAAAATTATCGTTCTGTTGCCAGCAGAGCACCAGGAAGCTCTTCAGAAGCAGTGTGAAATGCAAAAATTCACTCTCTTACCCAAGGGGTGCTTTTCTTTCCCTCACATTATCACCCGAGTCCGTACTGCAGAAGAGATAAATGTCTAAGAAACAGAATTACTTTATGGATTAACTACAAGCAATCAGGCTGCAACTTCCCCAGCGTGTTGCCATTTTACAGCTGGATACTGGTTCTGATCTCACTGGTCGGGAGAAGTGTCATTAAAAGCAGAGAAATTGTCTCAGCAAAGCAGAGAGGAGAGCATCCCTACCTTGGCACCCACATCTGCCTCCCTGTGCTGGCTGATGGAGGCCAGCTGGCTTCCCCTAAACTGGAGCAGGACATTTTGGTGGGGAGTGGGGGCTATTTTTATTTGGAGCTTTTAATCTGGAGCCCTCGTGTTTCACATTTTAAGGAAAACCCGAGCGTTTGTCTTTTTCTCGTTGAAATGCAAGTTAAAGGGCACAACCTCATGACACCGAGTTGCTGACATCATATACATCACATGATGTCATGAATGCTGTCAACACTGTGCCATATTTATAAGGTAAAAAAATAGCCTTTTACAGAAACAGCTGACATTTTCACTGCCACACAGCTCTTCTCCTTTTCTTTTATGCATATAACACGCATAATTTCCTTTCCTATGCAAATAAATCCTAGCCTTTGTTCAACCCCTCTGGTTGCACCTATTTATAAAGGATTAATTCAAAGGCATACAACTTCCTTTTTCACAATTTCCTGTTCAAGACCTCCCTGTAACACCTTTCAAGTGACAGCAAGTAAGTTCCCAAATACCTGCTTTTAACATTACACAAAGTAGAAACAACACCACCCCACCATAAATCAAACAGAAACAACACCACCTCCACACTCCACATATTTTTATTTTTTCCTCATGTAAGGCAAACCCATTCAGGCTGTGAGCTGTCAAACACTCTGAGTTCCTTGGTTAAGGAAGGAAAAATATAAAGATTCATTGTGTTTGGCCAGGGTGGCAAAGCAATGTGCTTCTCACCAGTTGTAAAACTGCACTCCTAAAACCACTTTTACCACTCTTCTTGATAATTTTTTCAACATTTTATTATCAGCCAGTGATCAAAGCTGGAAATCACCTACTCTTTTGCATAATCATATTCAATTGCATTTTCTCCCTGGGGCTGGACCATCTTTGCAGGGAGACCATCAGAAGTTCTACTAGAAGACTCCCTGTATTAGCACTTAAAAAGAGTTTTGTTTTTATTATGGTATTTAAACCACCCTTCTATTTCCTACTCACACATGTGGCAATAATAATTAGCAGCAAAATAGAGAAATTTGAGCAAATTTAAACTAATATATTCTCTAGCAAAAAACCTGACAACTTTATTCTTCATTACACATTTTCCCAATTGCCTGTAATTCCCTAGGATTGGAAGGCCTGCCCAAGGAAAAGCCAGGGATTGCCATCACTGCTGGCTGGGTCATCTTTCTTCTGCAGTTTTAAAAGGAGGTGGTGGATGGAGAAAAATCTAGAAATTATAAACATTAAGGCTTAAAGTCAAAAGATGTGGTGAGATGGTTTACTTAATTCAGTTGTGACTCTTTGCATTTTGTACCCATAATGACATTCATCCAATTAAAATGAGTTTTATACAATTACCTGTAGATAAAGTATTGTTAAGTCCATTTTGTACCACTGCAAAAAGGCCACTGCTAGGAAACCCTGAACTGCATTTCTCTGAGCCATCCTCTACATTCCATCAAGCACAGGCCTCTTGGTGAAAAAGAAGAATATGGGAGTGACACACTGTAAAAAATCCTGGTATTATTATAAAAACCCTAATATTACAAAGGGTAGCACCTTCACAGCAGGACGCTCCTCATATAAATGAAATAACCTGAGATCATTACTAACACTTACATTCCTTCTTCCAGAAATTTCTCCAGCTCTATATATTGTGTGACATTGTTTCTTACATTTGAAGAAGCTAAAACTCACCTGCCAACACCTCTGAACTCACAAGGATCATGAAGAGCCACTATCTATGATGTAGGAGATCTTTATAATTTATTTGGTTTGGAGCTCCACTTCTGCTTTTGCTTGGTTTGACACACTGCTCCTCCAGTGCTCCCCTGCTTTCCAAATTGATTAAATCAGCCTGACTGGTGGCAAGGGGGTTGGGACAGCAACACAAGACATTAGTTACACAGAGTAAAATTCACCAAAAGAGTATTTTGTGACACACCAAATACTGCTGACACTGAAAGCATATTGTGTTGTGGTGTCAGTTAAAACCTCTTAAGTTGTAGATCTCAATTTTATACTTACAACAGCCCTATTTCCAGTTGAAGAAAGAAGCTGGGTGTTAACAAAAATCCATTCTAGGAATGATAAGGAGTGCAAGAAAAATATATTATTTAGAAAAGCAAGGAACCTTCTCAGACCTGAGCTTACTTACTAGAAGCACAAGAAGAGCATATTGGGAGGCAGTACAGCTCTGCAGGGCCAGGATTTGTAGTATTCCTTTATTGCAGTTGATTCCATGACAGTGAAGCCAACTGCCATGAAATCAGCTTCAGTAAAAGAATACTACTTTGCTATGCTGCAAATACAGGTTTTCTGAATCTCCTGAAGATCAGAACCATATCCTGAAGATCTCCTGAAGATCAGGACCATACCCCCACTGCAACCAGCACATCCCAGTGGAGCTGGGAGCCTCTGCTTCCCAGTCTTTTCAGCCAGGAATGCAAGTGTTCATCCAATGGCAAAACAGTTTCAGTCAGCATTTACCTAAATTGCAGGAGATACAGGGGAATTCATGCCAGCTCCTGGGTAACTTTATTCTCTCCAGGAGCCTGTAAGTAGCAGCCTTCCTTCCACACTGACACTGTTCTAAGTGGCGTTGCTCTCCCTGTTTTTCTAACCTGCTCCACGGATTTTACAGCCCACTTGCAGCCACCACCACTTCAGCTCTGCTTGGATTAACCCACAGGTTATTTTTCTGTGGTTTGTGCTCTAGTCAGTCTCACAGCCCAGCTCCAGGAGGCAGCTTGCTGAAGAACAGAAACCACTGACAGCAGATGCTGCCAGAGAGCAGAGAAACCTCTGCATCCCCAGGGAAAACTCCTGAGAGGGCAGGGCCAGGACTGGAGCAATGCCCCAGAATACTGATGAAAGTATGGCTTGAAAGAGCATGTTTCCAACAAAAACCTGGCAATACAGCACTGGAAAGAGCCCACATCCAGTCAAATTCAGCTGCAGGCACTGCAGAAGAAAACACCAGTGAGAGGCCCCAGATCCCTCACTTGCTGTGACACCTGAGATGGGAAATAAAAGCAGAATATTCACAATTCATTTAATGTCCTCTCCCTCCACTGAGGAGGGATCCCCCACACTCAGAACACACCTGGCAGATCATCACCCTGTTCTTCTAAAGCTCTTCTAAACCTTCTGATGTTTACTTTTTTGTAATGGAGTTCCTCACGCACTTTTCATGTAAATAATGATTGTTTTGCATTCCTTTCTGGAGGAGGAGAGGATTGATGGACTGTTGGTTTGACCAGTGTGGTTGGAGAGGACAATTTTCTTCCTCCAATCAATGGTCACTGTTGGAATTCTATAAATGTCAAGGTCTGTAAATAAATTGCTCCTTTTTTGCCTTGGACATCTCAGTGCGTGAGTGTTGTTCATTTGTGTTGTATTGTGACAGCAGATGTTTTCCAAACCTTTAAAGACTCCCATGAAGGAGATGCCATGGCAGGAGAAGATGAGAGGGCCCTAAATCAGCTGGGAAAGCAGGATTCCCACACAAACACCCTCTCCCTCAAGCCAGTAGGATTTTGATTTGGGTGTCATGACCTCCATCTGCCCCAAACACACCCCACCAAAAATTCTGGGCTCCAAACATGACCAGTGGGATGAGCATTTCAGAGGGCACATTGAGTGGTACCTCCAAGGACGTTCCAGTTCCCAGTGATGGGCTTTTTCTTTTTCAGCCAGACAAGAATTCCCTTATTGCCCAGAGATTTAGGACTCAACTTCCATTCTCCAGCAGAAACTGAACATTTTTGTGGCTATCCTTCAAACTCTGAGCTAAAGTTTCTCAAAATTTAGCATTTATTTTGAGGGAAATTCCGCCTTTTTCAATGAGGTTTTACTCTCAAAGGAAAAGATGATTTCCAAATTTTCCCATGGAATAAAAACTCTGAAATTTGTTTCTTTAAAAAAGAATAACTGGGAATTTTCAACTATTTAAAAAAATGCTTTACTGCTTCTTTTATATATACTGTTCTTATATTATTTAACAAATTGAAATATAGGAAATTGGTTATTCAGGAATTAAATATAACTACTACTCCCATTAGTTCATAAAACATAAATTTTTTATTCAGTTTTGAAAATCATTAATGACAGTAGCAATTCAATACACACTGAAGTCTTTCATATTCTTTCTGCTTAAAACTTCTTTTGCTGTGCTGAAAGTTTCATCACATTTTTATTAACAGAACATATATAAAAGATGAAATCAAATTTCAAGCAAAATGTGCAGTTTCTTTTTGCACCATCTTATTCTTTTGAAACATTTTTCCAAAATGGAAATACATATTTTAAATTCTTTGTGAAATTTCTTGAAAGAGATACCACATGGGCATGTTTCCACATTAAAAACTCATCCCATTTTTTCTGACAAACTCTTTTCTGGCTAATTGCACTGGGATTTTCATGAGGAGGGCCCCTAAAAACCTCACTCAGTCGAATACAGAATTTTGTTTCCTCTCTGTACTTCCTTTTGGGATCTTGAGTGCGCATACTTTCCCAGTACGGACTTTTCCTTTCAAAATAAACCTGTTCTCCATTTCTCAGGAAAACAGACCGTTAAGAGACATCTATTAGATTGCAGAAAGTGGTTGCTTTTATTCAAAATACACATCCAGGAAAGCTGGTGCCCCACCACGTCCCTTTACAACAGTTTCCATTCCGGCTCTCATTTGTTACATCCAGGCTTTTGCTCCTGTGAATGCTGATCAAACCTCTGCTGAGCCTGGGGAAGGGGCAGGAAGGTTTTCTACTAAACTGTTTATTTGATTAGTTTTATACTCTTTTTTTTTTTTTTTCTTTTTCAACATGAAGACCAGAAGTTTGTGTTAATTGGCAGTAAATTAGATGAAATAAAAATTCCTCAAGTAGGGACAGCTTTGCCTGCAACAACTGCTTCAGTCACTCATGCTTCTCTGCCTGCACTGGAATTTATGACAAAATAAAGCCAGGCTGATAAGCACAATGACAAAGCAAACAATAGTTTCACCAAGGAAACACTCACCACTCTAATAGCAGTAACATGCAGGTGTTAAAATGAAGATCCCAGAGCTTTAACAGAAATATATTTCACATCCACCTACTGTAAACAACATCAGACTCTTCACACTATGACAAATCAAAGGGCACAGGATGCTTATTCTTAGAACAAGCAGGTACAGAACATTCCTACCACAGATGATTGCATAAAATAATAGATGTAAACCTGACATATAATCGCATGAAACTATTTTTAAGATTTAAACAGCCTTTTCTTACAGACAGAGTCCATTTTCCTACCTTTCTGCTTCCTTACTTGGCATTAATTCTTATTATTGAACCAACACACCTTGTCTGACTGCAGGCACATAACATCACCAAAGTCCAAAATTCCTAAATCCTGTCTTTCATTTTGGAGCTTCCTGATGGTCTGAAGTCTGTATTTGCAATGTCAGAAAATCAGAGTGCCTCACACTGTGAGATTTTCTGTTGTCTCAGATTATTTGTCACAGAAGGCTGTCAGGGTCAGGTGCATTAGGAGTCTCCAGGACTGACCACCTGCCATGGATTACCACCTTACAGGAATGAGGAGGACATAGGGGAGTGAAGGGTGTCAAGATCTCAACCTACAGGGCAGCAAAACCCCATCCATCTTATCACAGTTACAAAGCAATAATCCAGGAAGGATCCTAATGGATGAAGTAGACCCCATTCCCACCTCCCTCCTGGTGGAACAGGTTGCCCAGAGAAGCTGTGGATGCCCCATCCCTGGAAGTGTTCAAGGCCAGGCTGGATGGGGCTCTGGTCTAGTGGGTGGCACCCTTGCTGATGACACAGTCTGAAACAAGATGGTTTTAAATGTCCCTTCCACCCCCAAACCATTCTATATACTTTACAAAAGCAGAATCTGCCTGAAGGAACACTTAATTTGAAATTTAAAATCACACTGGTTCCAGGTCTGGATCAAAACAGGATTTCTCCACTGCCTGAGGATGGGCTGTGCTTCAATCTACCAGCAGTACAAAACCAAATCTCCACCCTGAACATCCTTCCAACATGAGTTCATCTAAAAGGAAAAAGCTTCAAATTTTAGTTGTCTGTATCTAGGGAGAAAAGAGGAAGTAGCAAAGAAAAGAAAGCAGGTATTAGTAACTCAGAAAACTCTTCTGCTTTCATAATAAGTCCTTGATATAATTTCTTGAAAGAACATTTTGTTCTTAACCCCTGTTAACTCAGGGGTTTCCTACCTCTTTTGGTTTTTTGTGTTCTCATGTTTGTTTCTTCTTGTTGCTTTGACTGTACAAAATAAAACTCTGCTTTCCCACCCAGGAAGGAATTAACAGACACTGTAAACTGAATCATGACATTTGCATTTGCTCACTCTCCTTATCAACTTGATATTCCCCCTTCCTCCTCCCATTCTCCAGGTTTCTGAAGGAGGCCACTGTGTGGCAGCCCAGTACCAAAAACAGATGGCTGACAGGGTCAGCAGTGTCCCAGTGAAAATTTATCATGGCAATAAACACATAGGGAGCAAATATTCAACTCTTTTTGCTGCAGTCACAGATGGCAGGAGTGAGAGGACAGGATTGCTTGTTCTGTTGCTGAAGGAGCTCACTCCATGCAGGTGTAATCAAATACTGGGTCAAGGATCTTCTCTCAGTCACCTTTGCAGGGAAATATTTTGCAGAATAACAAATCTGACAAAACTTCTTTGTGAAATTTCAAACTAAAATTACTTTTTTTCGGTATCATTCCACTTAATTCGTTACGCAATTTTTATTTTAGAAAGGTAAATAATATACCAGCTCTTACATAGTCATAGAATAACTTGTATCTTCTTCCACTACTCCCTATGAGAAGCATTGCAGCTGATATAATGGTGAGTTAAAAAAAAAAATAAACAAGTCCACAAAACTCAAACCCCACCATTGTGAAGGAGACTCAGGCAGGAAAAACATAATCTGAATCAGACAGAATATTAACATAATATTTCAGTTAAAAGACCCCAAAGAGTACTTGTGTCTTCTCATTTCTGAAGTGTGAATGATGATTTCCCTTTAGAAAATTCTAAAAGAAGCATCCAGAGAGCTCCAAGTCCAAGTGTCCTGCATCACACCTCCTTCTACATCCTGGACAAACAACCAAGTCTGTGAAAATGTCTTTTTTTTTTTTTTTTCTCTCATTACAAATATGTTCTGATGCCACTTCAGCCTTTGGAGCTGTGACCTCATCCCACCTAGCAAGCTGAGTGGATCTACAGGTCTGATCACTGTTTGGAGGGACAGAACCAAGGAGAACCTCGCCTTGTCCCACAGCTCTGAGGCTGATTCAGTGAGTGGAGCCTTTTGAGTCAGCACTGAGTCACTGGTGGGGCTCAGTGCTGTGGGACAAGGTGTTTCCAAAGGAGAAGTGTTTCCACTAAAAATACAAACCAAGTTCCAGCTGAGGACTCAACACAGCTCTCTTCAGCCAGGACAATGAATGCAACAGCTTTACAAGGGTGAAAATTCAGAAAGTCAAAGAGTCCTTTTTTTCCTGCATCTAGAAACTAGATTATTTCATCTAATTATTAAATAGTAAAACCTTCTCATCAAGCAGTGACACTGCTCTGTCTTGCCAGGGGATCAGTCTCCTCATCACTTCCACACACAGAGAATTAGAGCTCTAGTCCTACTCCTCCCACCCACATTTGCCTTACCAAACAGAGCCATTTACAGGTTTATACTCCACCACCACAGCTCCTCTTCCCTCCCTGTGACATGGAGCTGGGAGCACTGGATGTGTGGCCCCTTGTAAATCCAGTTTTCCTCTAGAAAAGCCTACAGCCACAGTAACAGGTCAAGATTATGAAGGTAAGGGTAGGAAATGCTGCAGGATCTCCAGAGCTCACTCAGGTCTTGAACCCTTTCCTTCCTTACCACAGGTTTTTGTTCCTACAGAGAGTCTTCTGAGCAAGCACAGGATAGAAAGGTGCCTGTATACAAACCCTTGCAAGAGCTCATCTCTGTTTAACATTTTTTTTTTTTTTTTGGTTGATGTTTAGATTCCTAGACAGTGAATAGTACATGAGACCCACAGGCCTTTGTCCATTACACCTGCCAGGACAAATTGCTTCAGCAATTCAGCCTGGGGCCACACACTCTGTTTCTGTCCTGATTTCTCTTAAGCCCTTCCGTGTGTCATCCTCTAGAATACCCAATGGGAATCCCTGAGGGGCTGAACATGGGCCACACTACCCCACTCAGCCCCAAACCCTCCTTTCCACCACCACTCTGTCCCTCCTGTGGTGCCCATGCTGGCATCACAGCAGCTGGCCTCCAAAATCTCTCTGGGGAAAGCACAGCCCTCAGGCTGCTGAAAAAGCAGTCAGTGCTCAGGGCCCTGTCAGCTGGCACCAATAACTGATGGGTAAACCCAGAGCAGACACCCAATTCCTCAAGTCTTCCAGCTGTTGGTACCATGGGATCAAGGCACCATTCACAGGGTTGGTTTAAAGGAATAAACTCCACAGGGGAATGCACAGGACTCACAGCTACCACACTGAACATGCAAAGTTGAGGAAGGTACACATATTCTCACTGTAACTGCTTTTTGGCTTCTTCTTTTGCTTTCTCTGGCATCTCATCTCTACACAGCCTTTCCCTGCAAGGCAGAAAAATATCCCCAATAGTCTGCTCATTCCAGTGCTAGCTTTAGGTGGACAGATAACAGTACAAAAATCCTTAAGGATAGTTTTAGGTCATCCATAGGCTGCATTTTAGTGGTCTGGTACAGCTGCCTAACTGTATGTTAGATTGTCATATATTTACATACATTTACAAAGTACATGTGGCTTTCTCACCAATGCAGCTAGAAAAGCATGCTCACTAATCTCCAATTTTAACTCAGCAAAACCTTTCCCTTTTTTTTTTTTTTCCAATAGGAAAATGCCAGTTCCTGAAAAATATGCATATATATTCTGCAGGAACAGATTGATTGAATCAAATCTTCTAACAGCAAGCAAACACACTTCCTAGGGAAACCTGGCTGCTTTCCTGCTAGCTCCTGGCCTCCCTGGGAGCCTCCCTGGTGAGCATCATGCCTGAGCTCACAGGCTCCCTGCTGCAATCATCACAGGGAGCCCTGTCCTTTTCTGTTTAAAATTGTGAAAGAAAAATCTTTCTATTATTAATTAAATGAAATTTCATGTTCCTGCTCTGTGGGAAGTGAAAAATTCCAAGATACTTAATTTTACTGCAGAAAGGATGTGAGGGCGGTGATAAACTTGCCCATTTCTCCCTCTACAGGAATTTGAGGTTCTGATGAGCCCTCCTTACACATCATTGCTTATTCCACTGCCCACCTCTGGCCGGGTAAAGACAACTGGTGGAAATCCAAACCTGACAAATAAACATTCGAAAAAAAATTAAACTAACCAACTGTTATGAGTTTAAAAACAAACTACATTCCCCAGAGACCAACCATAGAGAGCAGCTGACAATAAAAATCTGATTGCATGTGGAAGTGGTTAGGAAAACAAAACAAAATAATAATACGACTTCAGCACGCAAACTCAAACTTCTAATCTCACCCAGGCCTTGGGGAAAAAAGACAAAACAAAAAAACCAACCAAACCAAACCAACAA
This sequence comes from Phylloscopus trochilus trochilus, assembly GCA_016584745.2. NCBI lineage: Eukaryota > Metazoa > Chordata > Aves > Passeriformes > Phylloscopidae > Phylloscopus > Phylloscopus trochilus. The sequence continues at coordinate 41,495,573 of WQNJ02000082.1, forward strand.
AAAAAAAAATAATTCCCCCCCCCCCAAAAAAAACTAACAAAAACCAAAACCAAAACCAAAAACAAAACCAAAAACAAAAAAAAAAAAAAAAAAAAAAAAAAGAAAAAAAAAGAAAAAAAAACCCACACAACCAAAAAAACCCCACCAAACGAACAAAAACCAAACCAAGTAGCAGAAGGAACAACACAATTTTTTAAGCAGCATTTTCTGACAGTGAATCTCAGAAAGTTTAACGAAGTTAAAAGTTTTACAAATAGGAGAACACACATAAAAATTAAAAATTAAGGAAGATGAGCAGGCCAGTGATAGGTGAGCACAGCAGGTTTCACAGCTCAGCATCCAACCTTCAAGAATTTATCAAGGTGAGTGAAAGACTCAAGTTCTTTCATAAATTTTGTGCTCTTCAGTTGTTGCCTGTGAGCCCCAGACTGTTCTGCTCCCTCTGCCAACAGGCAGAACAGCCCCTGAAGGTTGCAGGATTTCCAAACAGCAACTTTGTCAGCTGGACTGATGCCAACCTGATCACCTTCTCCCTCCTATAAGCCACTTATATGAAGTCTTCCTCTTTAGGGACACCTTTTGTGGGTTGGTATCTGCAGCCCTCTGGGTGAAGGTGCAACCCAGAAACACATTTTTGGTTTTACAGTAGCCTCCATTCCAACAGCACTTTTCCTACATGAGGAAATGGCTGAGGCTTGACTTTGCCCATCCCAGAGAACGGTCAAAAAGCCCAGAGATCCTGAGGGAGCATTTTAGCTGCAAGCACTGTAACATCTAGGCCAGCATGAGATAATGTTTTGGCTATCTGCTTGAGGTGACTTGCATGATCCTTCTGTGGCTGGTGTTAACATTTCGGGTGAGGGCTGTAAAGGGTGTTGAGAGAAATGAAGTAGACATCTGGTCATACTGTTGGAATTTATGTGGGAAGCAAGAGGAGTATCTGCAAACCACCAAAAAACAAGATTTAAACATGGAAAAGGGGGGAAAAAAAAATCATAGCTCAGCAGGCCAGGGTGGCAGGTATGAGGAGGCTGCTCCTCCTGCTGAGTTTTCCACCATGCACTACACCACTGCTAAGCAATTTATGAAAGAACCTGAGTCTTTCACTCACCTTGATAAATTCTTGAAGGTTGGATGCTGAGCTGTGAAACCTGCTCTGCTCACCTATCACTGACCTGCTCATCTTCCTTAATTTTTAATTTTTATGTGTGTTCTCCTATTTGTAAAACTTTTAACTTCGTTAAACTTTCTGAGATTCACTGTCAGAAAATGCTGCTTAAAAATTGTGTTGTTCCTTCTGCTACTTGGTTTGCAAGCAGCATTTCCATGTTGAAAGGTACAGAGGGATTTCTCTAAACCACTCATGCAGGGAACGGTGTGATTGGATTTTCTGTGGCAAGAAACAGACTTCCAGAACAGATTAAAACAGCCCTTAGAAAACCCCCACAAACTCTGCCTTGTCATACCCTTGCAACAAGCATGACACATCCACCCATCCTTGCAGCAAAGGCATTTAGGGTAGGTGTTGAAGAAAAGCCTGCTATCAAAGATGAGCAAATTAATTTCTATACTGATTTTTTTTTTTTTTCAGCAGTGAGAATCATCACTTTTTGGTTTTGTTGCTGGCATTTCTTTGATGCAATAGCTGGGAAACCTGTGGGAAGAGAACTGAGGTTTTTTGGTTCCCAGACAACACCTGAGCCACCAGATCATGGCATCTTTCTGCACAGAAAGGGCAGTTACAGGCACAAGAGAAATCTCCCATATGAAAAATAAATTAGAGAAGAAACTTAACATTTATGACTTTTTTTTGACAGGATTTTTTTTGTTTATTTGTTGATAACAGATAGATTTTTTTGAGTGGAGGAAAATTCAGCTTATTACAATCCTTTTTTTAAAAATAATTCTCAGTTTACCTAAAAGCTCAGAATTCCACTGCACAGAAAAGTGGCAGCTCCAGCAACAAAGGTATTCTCCAAACCTAGATAATTACTATAAATATTATCTGCTGTTTAAAAGAAAAATGTCTTCCAGTAGAGGAGAGGTTGCTTCTTGAAGGGAAGGAGGAGTTTCCTCACTGTCCTAAAAAAAAAATCTTACTTTTAAAATTGATAGTCCTACACATATTTGAGGCAGAGCAAATATACTCAGTCATTAAGGCTTGGGTTTTGAATGATGCATTATTTTCACCTGCAAGGAAACATCTCCAAACTTTGGGAGTCACAGACCCAAATCCTTATGAATAAAGTTAATACTCAATATGGCCACCTTTGTCACAAAATGGACTTGCACCACCAATAACTCTGAGATAGAGAAAGGAACTGAAATTTCTAGATTTCTAGAAATCTAGAATTTCTAAAATTTCTAGAACTTAGAGAGAGCACTTAGAGTGCTTTGAGAAGTGAATTATCAGCTTGAGCAAAAACAGCCAGTAGCCATGAACTCATAATGCCCCGTCAAACTGAAGACCAAAAAAATTAAAAGTTGGCTTGTTTTGCACTTCCAAGTGAAATTCCAACGTCCTCAAGGCTGAAAGTGAGTGCTTGCAAAACTTAATATAGGAATCCTTTGCACCTTCATGTTTTATGTGAGTTCCTGAGTTAGGAGCAGATGGGTTTTGCAGATTTAAATCTTTGGGGTATGACTGCTTGAGGTGCACTTAAATACTTCTCATTGCTGCTATTATAATGAACATATTTCACCAGTTAATAAGGTAGCAAACTTTGAAGTGCAGGCATATGGGCAGCGTGGGTATTCAAGTGAACTTGTGTTTCTGTGGGATGGAAACAGCCTTGTGCCATCAAAGGTGAAAATTGTTAATGGCTGGAAGTCCAACATCTGCTACATCACCTTCACACGGTTTCATGTGAGAACAAAATCCATATGAATCCCTGCTAGGAAGCAGGACCTCGTGAGCCCTCTTCAGGCTCACAGGATGCCCTGATCATCCCTGCCTGGCACATGCCCAGCCTCCAATTTCACCTGTCACATGAAGCAGCTCTTCAGTAAAATACCAACCTTATATTTTTCCTGCTTTTAAACTGTATCTTTTTTTTAATATTTTAGGGAGATAATATTTTTTAATTAATATTGATTTCTATTTTACACTTTTTCCTGTAACAGCAGAAAGCTTCAAAAATGAGATTGGTGGTGAGACTGATTTTGCCTTACCACCACTTTCTTTACCACCATTCTGTTTAATAAAAAGTATCTGTTAAGAAAAAAATAAGCTGTTTTTAATTTTATCAGTGTTCACCCTGAAAACAATACTCAAAGAACTTCAGCAATAAGCAGAAAATTAAGAGCCCTCTCACCCTGAAAAAAACTGTATCTGGTTTGTACTAATTTTTCTTTCAAGACTTCTAAACTTTTTAATATAGGAAGCAAAAATTGCAAACAAATTCTCCTCATTAGAAAGGACCCTGCCTCACATCCCTTCATATTTTAAGAATATAAATTGTTGAAACTTGCACATTCTGGTGTCCTAGTGGGTCTTAAGGCAGAGGTCATTCCTCCAGCTAAGGTGACTGTATCGATTAGGGTGTGTAGGTACTTGCACAGATGCGTTGTTTGAAAACCTTCTATGATTTTTTAACAGCTATAATTGGAAACACTGGCACAGTTGAATGAATCAGTGCAGCTACACCAGTGCTGGACAGTGGTACAAATGTGTCTCCCTCCCTCAAGGAAGGAGAAACCACACATACATAATTCTGGTTAAAGAAAACACCCCAAAATTACCATACCCCTAATTAGTTACAAAAAATATGCAAAGGCCAAGCCCTGGGAGAGAGTTGTGGTAACAGAGTTAACTGGTGTTTCCATGGATAAATTTCATTTGAGAACATATTTATTAAAGTAAATATGATGTTGGTCACCTGACTCTGTACAGACTCTTCTGAGAACTATTTTACAAATTACTGAGAGAAACAGGTACCTCCAGGACACAACTGCATCATCCTAGGGAGGAAAGATAAGGCATGTCAGATAAATCACACCCAGGAATGCCTGTTCTCTCCACTGACTGTGACTGTGACAGACACTTCCTTCAAATATCTGTAGACATGAAGAGCAGGCAAGATCATTCCAGCTCTAGCTAAGGTTCCAAGAGACCACAACCAACAACAAGTGTTGGTTTAGAATGGTGATCTCCCACTTTAGGGCAAGAACTGCACCAATAATCAACTGAAGCAGAGTTACTTACTACATCCATAGGGCACATCTCCTGCTGCTCCACGAGCAATCCCAAAGGCTTTTGGCCAGACTGCCTGTGTGGCAAAAGGCTGGATGACTCCTAGTGGATAAACCACATCCTGTCACTGGTCAGGAAGAAACCTGAGGACTTCCAAGCCCCTTGAGGACAAATTAGTCAGAGAAAAATCTATAAGGGTCTTATTATTAGTAGTAGTAGTATTAGTAGTAGTATTTAAAATACAAGTGCCTTAAAATAGCACGACCAGGAAGGGTGGATTCAGGGAGTTGACATCTGACAGATGTTGGTAGTTAAGAAAAACTCTGGAATCCAGCCCAAAGACTCACTGTAATAGGCTTGACACCCAGATCTAACCAGGGAAACAAATGCCCAGATCCCTCCATCGTCTGGTGCCTGGGTGCCAGATGTGTCAGCGTCTAGTCAACAGCAGAGAGGCCACAAAGTACTTCCTCACTGTTACAAACAAAACCCAGTCCTGGCATGTGTCATTTAATAAATGTGCCTTTCAGTCCTTAATGTTGTGGTTCCCAAACCAGCCCAAGCAGCAGGAAAGGAGGATTAGTGTCTTTCCAGAAAGGATGCAGCAGTGAGTCACAATCTCAGTGCTGCTGTGAGTCACTTCAACAGCGCTGCTGAATGGCTCAGCTATGAACATAAAGCGACAAAACATTCCCTTTGCATTAGAGATCACAGGCAAATCCCCAAATCCAGACTGGGAGATGTCTGTGGGCCAACCCTGTATGCAGATAAGAACTTCCCCTCTGCTTCTGCTCATTCTCGTGATGACAGGAAGCAGAGAGGAGCTGAAACATGAGACAGCTGGACTGTAGCTGTGTTTGCAACTCTGCCCCATCATCTGCTGGAGCAATGAGCTGCACCAAAGTCCTGACTTTTCACTTGCTGTGGTAGGTGCTGCTTCTCAAAATCCAGTCTGTGACAGTCCTTGACAGTCACCCCTGCACCTCTCTGGGAGGAGAAGGGTGGCCTGGGGCAGGACAACCCTCCCCAGACACCATCATGGGTAACAGGCAGGAGATTTTCCTTGCCTTCCAGTGGGCAGAAAAAGCCACCCTCATTGGGACAAATCGCTAATAAATATCTTTTTTCCTAATCTAGGACCAAACATTATGCCTGGGTTGGAGTCAACATCTTTCCTTGTAAAGGAGTGACTTCCCTGATCAGAGGTTGGACCTTCACTGGAAAGCCTTCATGTCTTCTGCTAGCAATGTCACATAACTTAAATGTTCAGCTTAAGCTCAACTCAGATGGTAAAATGACCCCAGAAAATGGTGATTCTAAAGACATTGCCTGCTGAGCCAACCAAATCATTCACCCCCCCACCCCCAACCCTTCTTCTCATGTGCATCAGTGAAAGGAAACTAGGTAGATAGACATGGAGGTTTCCAGGAAATGAGTCCTGTAGGCAAATCTAAGCCCTTGCAACAACCTCTGTTGTAACCCTCGGGGAATGGTCCTTCCCTCAGAACCCCCCAGAGCCTGTAACCATGTAGTTTAACCCTACCTTCCCCTTATCTCTGACCTATGGCCCTGTGCCAGGTATCCCATCCTAGACAGAGACTAGATAAAAACCCCTGTTCCTCCATGTTCTCCCTTTTTGCCTCTGGGACCCCTTCAAGAATAAAGCCTTGGAACATTTCCTTGAGGTAAGGGCCTCTTTTGGATCTCTTTTCCCTATCCTTGAAGCCTATCCACCCAAAGCTCCCCAGAATCTGCTAGGGGGGGTGGGAAGGGGGGTAGTACCTCACACCTCTGTTGCTTCTGAGAGGATTTTGCATATAGATAAAGCAGAAGCTCACAGCTTAAAGAAATCACAGCAGTTAATGGCAGGATATAATAGAACACCTGGCATTTAGATGGAGACCAAGAATACCTTTCATTATATCAAAACTCCAAATCACAAATGCTACCACACAGTTTTAGATTACATATTTTAGCGAGTAAGTAAAACTGAGCAGGGAATAAGCCCTACTCATTAGTGAGACACTTACCTGGATGCATTATCCAGTTACTTCTGGATGACTGCAATTTGAGAATTGCTTCATTGCATCTCAAGTTCAAATTCCCTTGGAAAAGGAAGGAAAAGCTTGCATGGAAGAGAAAAACCCATATCTAGAAAACAAAGGTTTGAGTTCATATTGTACGTGAGTCGCATTTTCCAGCTGTTTCTCTCAGTACTTTGCTGCCAGAGAGCCCCAACCTTTTGTCTCCACTTCTGAAAGTATTTTATAATACAGAGTTTATGGAAAAGACAAAGGAAAGAGCTGCTAAAACCTTTTCTTTACTATTTAATTTTCAGCAAGGTACATAATAGTTCAAAGAAAGTGGTTTCCAAGCAACAGGTTTGAAAGGGGCAAAGTATTAGAAGATTGTTCAGTCAATTATCATAGCCTGAACATGCTGTTAACTGGCATAATTGCCTTTGATGCAAACCACACTTTTTATAGTTATAAATAATCACAGAATATCCAAAAGCTATATTAATAATGAAGAAAAACCATCTCTTGGAGTATTCTTCTTATGCTCAGCTCACACTCATATACATTTCTTCCTCTAGCCAGAACAACATATCTCACAGGAACTAAAAGCTGACACCTTGAAGCAATATATTATTTTGATTTTCAGATAACTATAGCCAGAAAAGTTGTATTTCTTCAAAAAAAAAAAATATATATATATATGCATTCAGAACATATTTAATGTCAGATCTGCCTCTCTGAACAGACTAAAAATAATTTCCCACTGTTTTATTCCCTTAGCTCCATGGAACTAACATAGCTGAAAAATTATGGGTAGGATTCTGCATAAGCATTATTAAAGAAATAATAAATAACATGGCACCATAGAGAATCTTGTCAATCAGAAGAATATATGTTACCCATGGCCCAAGTGCTCCCCTGTGATCGCTGAGTCAAGGTTACAATCCACAAACCAGAAAGATCACAGCTTGACTTTCCCATGAAAGAGTTCCCATGGTTGGCAGATAGATAATCTCTATTCCTGCAATGAACACAGTTGATAGAAAGGCAGCAAATGGATAATCTTAGAATGCTCTATCTGCAGAACTGGGCAACAGGCCTGGAAACATTCACATTTAACAAGCACAGTGCTGTTCAGACATGTAAAATGGTGTGTGTGTGTGCTTGGAGCTTTAGGCTTTGGCTCAAAAGCCAGAACTGCACCTTATGATGTGACAATGCTCCCTCAAAACTGCCACAGACGAGGCTGTTTCCCACAGAGATTTAAAAAAGAGAAGACTTCTCCCAAAGGAAGGTATCTGGCAGTGCAGGAATGAGCAGACAGGTTACCAAGCAGCAAGAGAACATCAGTGAGGACATGCAGCCATCAGCCTTCCCTCTCTGATCCAGAGCTGCTCTGGCAGAACCTGAGCCTTCCCTGTGGCAAACCAACTCCTTGGGCACAGTTTATGGAAGCACAGAAAGGAAGGAAGGAAGGCATATGGCATCTGCCTGGCTCCAAGCAGAACTTTTTGTCTCAAAACTCTTCCTGCCTGCATTTCCCTGTGCCAGAAAGATCCTGGGTACAAGGATGAGGAGACTCTTCATTGCTCCCAGCTTGCAGCTCAGGGCAGGGGCACTGCAGGGTCCTGGCAGCCCCTCCCTCTCAAATCCTCCTCTACTTGGCACCAAGGGATCCTATACACCTCCATGGTGATTTCACCAATCCCTTATGAAGGAGGCAGTTGAAAAATTACCTTTTGTCTCAAATAGGAGACAAAACTTTGTCTTTTCTGCCATACATCAATATGCAAAGCATTAGGAATGAATTACACTTGGAGATGAATACAGAGAAATTAATTTATCATGGGCTGGCCTTAGAGCTACCTGGTTTGGCTCCATGATAATTTCTGTTTTTCACTCAGCTGGTTCAAGTCAACCTAAGCCTCAGGAAAATTCATGGTAATCAAATTGTGTGGCAAGCCACTTTTTTTTTCAGAAGAAGCTTTCCAAAAAAGGCTCTTTAATGTGGTGTAAGGCCTTTCCAATACCTGTCAAATCTGATACCACTTGATTTAGAGAAGAAAACACCTTCAAATCTTCCCCATGAAGAACTCTGTGACAGTTTTGATCATCGTTGAGTAAAGACATTTTCAACATGCAAATTCACAAATGGAAGATTCAGCAAATCTGGCATGCACCTTGACTGCAAGCAAACAAAGCAAACTTCTTTTCTGGCAGGGAAGGTAGGTAAGGACAAGTTGCATTACTTGTGGAATGTACATTAACACCAACCACTCAAGGCATGCCAAATACCCTTTAGACAGACATATCAGCAAGAAGAGGGAAGATGGATCTTGATAGGCATGAGCACAATGTTCAAAACAAAGCTGGGGACAACAGTGACTGTGCAGAAGGTGACTGCAAACTGCACATCAGCACCAGAGTCTGAGGAGAGGGACCCACTGGTCAGAACACATGTAAACAAAACTATAAAGGAATCATAAGCTAATTTTGCATGTGACACCAAAGATGGCAAGAACGAGGAAAGTGTTACCAACTAGCAGATTCATTTTTGCACCTATCAGCTGAGACATACTCTCTAAAAAATGTCACAGAAAACTGATTACTACTATTATTATTGTAGTACACTTGTGTGCTCATTCCCCCTTGAAGCATAATGAACTGTGCACTCTGATGAGAGTTCAGGTCTCATCAATTACCTTGGGGGTACAACCCAAGTTGTTAAAGCCTTGTTCTAAAAGTCAGTCTGAAAAATGTTAATATAACTCTTCAACATCTCCTGTACACTCAGTGCTGATCCACTGCATTTAAATATATCCTGCCACCAAGCTGTGCATTGGTAACTGATTTCAGACCAATTTTTCTTTGTTCATAACAAAGTGGTTTCAAATTAGAGCCCCTGCTTGGAGACTGTGTACTTGGTTGAACCTAAAATTTCATGATTTTTAGTACAATCCTGAAAGCAGATGCAAAGTAATACACAAATGGATGCCTCAGAACTAAATGTAAGCAGCTCTGTCCCAAGCCAATAACCAATAAGTAGTTGACAGGTGCTGCTTGAGCTTGCCACCTACACACACAAAACTTGACAGAGGATGAAAGACAAGTACTGTACTTGTGTTCCACCTCAAGCCCTCTGAATTCACTGTTGAGACTGACATTTGGAAACAGATTTCTGCAAAAACACAGTGCAATGAAGTATTTGAGAGGCTCAGCTGTACTTCACTCAGCCAAAGTGGCACACAAGACTCACTGTACTAAGAGAAGGAAGGTTGTAGCAAAGGATTTATTGTGCAACTGGGAGGTGGATGATAGCAATTCCATTCTCTTCTGCATTTTAGACATCCTACCTGATGGCACAAGCATCTCTATCCTTGAAACAGGGAGATCCCATCTTTAAAATGATAACGCCACATCACAGCAGTGTTGTAAAATAAATATATACAATCTAACATGCCAAAACTCTGGCACCTGACTCAATAGCAGTACTTTATATGGATTCACAAGCTGACTTTCCATATCCAGTCACCCTCCCAACAGATTCTCTTTTTCAGTCTTCAAATTTCTTCTTCTTTCTTGCTTTGGATGTCTGCAGTTGGTAAACTTCTTGGAGGTGCAAGATCCCACATCTTGCTGTTCAGGTTTAATTCTCTTAGGACTCCTGGAGTGTCAGAACAATCCAGCCTCACAGGTATCCCTGGAAGTCCAGACCAACCAGTGCAAAGATGATGAGTTTAAATCCATTCTTGCACCTCAGAGCAGGAACAGCTGCAAGGCTGAGTTAGGGAAGGAATGCCATGGGAAATGGGACCTTTAGGGTTACCAGTTCATTTTGTGGCTCTTGGGGCAGGGAGTCAAAGGACAAAGTGAATCAGTGATGCTGTTGAAGATCACAATGACACAGACTCTGACTCAGAAGGCTGACAATTACTCCATTTATTTCTGGTTATTTCTTTCCTTTTATACTATTTTACAGAGAACAACCCAATGGGTGGAAGAAAGACAAATTTCTTCAATCACATTGGTCAAGTCAGAGGGAGTCCTCTTAGGGGAAGGAATGTAAACAAAGATTACAGTTAGAAAAACATGTCTCTTGTTGGCAGAAAACTCTCTGGGAAAAGAGTTTCAGAAAACCAAAACATCACAGGCACGAACCAGGGCTACAAATCAGGGCATGGGGCTCCAATGCACCACTGACTTAAAGACTCCGCTGGTTCAGGCACCATTGACACCATCTTCTTCCAGAAAGAATTCACATTTTGCTTGCAAAATGGTTATTTCAGAAGCCTCTTTTACTTCCTATCTCCACATAACCCTTCACTCTAATTGTATTTCGTTTCTTTAATGCAGTGTTAAGTCCTCAGGCACATTTAAGAGCTAGAAGGAACATGAACTGCTTTGTAGGTATTTTTAGGAGACATTATGATGACTTTGTAACATAGAGTTCAGTCAGAGTTTTCGTTCTAAAAACAACTAAGTCATCAACATGATTAAAATACAAGTATTAAATCCTTTAAAGCATTTAGATAAGTTTGTGGCTAGAAATAGAAGAGTTCTTCAGTTTTTTGGAGACACAGGACATCCAAAACTGTGTTATGGTTTAAAAGATAACTTTGAGATAAGGCCACTGGACCTTTGTAACCCATCTACATGTCCAAGGCTAGAATCCACATAAATATTCTTTGACAACCCCAACACAATTCAGACCTAAAATTATCTCATACATATAAGTTCTTAAAATTTGATCAATCATCACTGATTTCCCTCAAATGTGGCAAATTCATTTGTGTTTATGAAAGATATAAATTGTATTTGAGCAGGGATGAGAGGCAACAAAGCATTGAACAAAAGACGTAATTGAAAATCTGACAAGTTCAACACAAAGTCTGTTAAATGCCTTTGCTCACATTTGGTAAAGCAAAGCCTCTTTCTCTGCAGAGCCACAGAGCTGTGGATGAGCTTACACAAAACTTAAGGGGCTAAGCCCACAAACCATCACTCAAGCATTATCCCCATAATGCAAATACTCTTGTTCCTTTTAAAGGTTTTTGCAATGTGAACAAGAATTGCCTTCAGAAAACAAACTCTGGCAGGATGAATGGATACTGAACTGAAGTTTAACTAAAAAAATGCTGCTATGGTTCACAAAACAACCAAGCTGCAGTGAACACCACCAGACCCTTCCCCTCCTCTGGGGAATGCAGAGGAACACAGCTCTCCAGCTGTCCATGAGGCTCAGGAAGTACCAGCAGATGGTGCTCTGAAAGCAGGCAGGTTTCTAAGAAAAATCAGCTTTTATGAATTGAAATTTGACAAGCGCTGATGAGAAAATATCTTCAGTAAAGATATCACAGTAATAGATTATTCCTTCCTTCAGAGAAAAATACAGCACCGTAAAAGGGTAATTTCCCCCCAGCTCATCTGCTTTCAGGTGATGCTGCTTTAATTATAATAGCAGAGCTTTGTTTCCAGAGCACAAGTGTCAGTCATCATGCAGCAATCTCCTCCTTACCCATCAGAGTATCTTCAAGGCATCATTCCTTCTTGATACTTCACAGATTTGCCTTGGAGGCAAAAACAGTTCAAGTCATTCATTTATGAAACCAAAGACATTCTCAGTGTTGTCAGAAATTGTGAAAAAATTTGGTACATGATTCCAGTGCCTTCTTTTTTTCCTTTTGCTTGGCAGCATAAGATGGCACTGATTGAATGGATCTCACACTTGAATTATTTTTTTTTTTCATATATTCTCTATTTAACAGATTCCAGAGTAGGACTGGCTTTCAGCACATACAGGTGCAGTCACACAGCTGCAGAAGGATGGAGCACCACTTAAAATGGACTTCAATACTGGAAGATCCAGAGTGGGATCACTAGAGGAAGAAACTGGTGATAAACCAAATCAAGATATTTAATTTCACTTATAGAAAGTGATCATGGATTCAAGCCTGACAGAGGTCAAGAAGTGTTTGGACAACACTCTCAGGCACGTGAATTCTTGGGGTGTTCTCAGTGATCCTGATGAGTTCCCTCCCAACTCAGCACGTTCCGTGATTCTGTGAAAAATTACCACAAAATATGTAACCTGAAGTCCCCAGACAAGCAAATCTCCTCAGTGGGAGCAGGGAAGGGATCCCCACAACATGAGCTGTACCTTGCAGACCAACAGGAATGTGCCACGGCCAACCAACAATGTTCCAGTCAGCCTGGGCAAGACATACAATGCAGGATAAAACAAACAAACAAACAAAAAAAACCCCAAATCCCATGTATAGTTAAAATGTAGATATTTGATATACGTTTCTACATTTATTTGTTTGCAAAAGTTTATTTTATCTTCGCTATACCAGGAGCCAAACCTTTCTAACAATATCAAATAAGGTATGAGGTTCTTTCTTTGGCTTAAGAATCGTGTCATCTTTAATTAAATATTTAATCATTAGGTGCTTCTCTGGGGACTCAGAAGACCTGAGCTGCCTGGCCCAACTCAGGTTTTTGGTCCATGATAAGACACCCCAGCTGCCAGCAGGGAGATAAATCAGCAGCAGAGGGGAAGGAAGGACAGCACCATGTCCTGGAGGGAGCAGAGGCAGTTTTGCTGGGCTGGAGCAGCAGGGACAAAAACAGGGGTGAGGTGAAAGAGCAGTGGGGCAGGTCTGAGGTGCTGACACCCAAAACAGAGCTGCTGGGAAGAGGTGTGGAGGAAGGGGAGAAGGGTGGAAGAGAGAAGGAGAATGCAACCTGGGAACCTGGGAACCAGATGGATGCAACCTGGGAACAACTGGAAACAGGTAACTCATTACACCACACCACTAATCCTGATTAACAACCTTGGATATGAAAGATTTAATTTGTGTAGAGTCTGAGCTTGACACTTCTGGCTGGTTTGGATAAGCTCAGGCCACCACTGGCTGCACACAGGAATGGGATTTCAGCCCCAAGGACTGCCAACCCACGGAGTTCATCAGAACTGGGTCTGTTTAAGGTGGTCTGTGTATATGTGGAGGGAGTGGGCAATATTTTCATCTCTAATTCAAGACTCCATCCTTTTCCTGTCCTTTCTGAAACACAAGTTAGACCAGCTTTGAGGACATACCTTACAAAGCTGTTCACCTGCAAGGACAGATTTCCCCCTGCACATTTCCGTGTCAGTTGCTGGGCAGATATTTTACATCAAGGTTTGTCTTTGGCAACCAGTTTCACAATGAGAATATTGACACCTAACCTCTCTCACCACAGCATTTAGCTCCAGGCAGAGAAAGAGCTGCAGTGGCAGCAGTGGGAAAGTGGGCACTGTTCAGTGGGGATGCTCCACTTGCCTCCCACACCAGGCAACAGTAATGACTTGTAAATTCTCTTTTTTTTTATTTATTTGTGGTGTCAATACAAGAGAAGCAGAGAACACACCTCAGTCACTGCACCAGAACACACATTAATTTGCTGTTTCAGTAGAAGAATTCATGTGTTGATTGAGTACTCGTTAGTTCCTATGATCTCTCCCTTGTCATTAAACCTCTCTCTGATTTTAATAGGACCTTAAATTAGTGAAGGACTGTGCACTCTAAGCCACATCTGTTTCCCCTAAGATTTTTTTATGCTATTCCCTGTAAAATGTTTCTATATGTTTCAAAGTGAAAGGTCAAAAATTATCATGAGGCTGTTTCCTCCTACTGAAGCACTGTTTTCCCACCAAGGCATTGATTTGCATGCAATTGGAAAGATCCCCTTGCTTCATATCTTTGTCAATCCTAAATCTTTCATTACCTCAATGAAGAAAACAGGTGATCTATCATTTGACACTGTTCCTGGATTAATATTTCCATCATCTCCACTAGAGTTAATTGTCTAAATTTTTTTCTCTTGGAGTAGTGGTAGAGACAACAGGTTATGTGGTAATGTTGCATATATTAGATTTTATCTCAACTTTAACTGATGCAAGGAATTCATATTTGCTGTCTGCCTCAGTTTTTTGGATGAGGGCATGCATTTGGATCACAGATCAGCCTTAGGGTCTCAATATTACCTTTTCCCCTCACAAACAATCTTTCAGCAGTAGAAAAGTATTCTTTGATTCCACTGGAACATTCTACCCTTAGCCTAATTTTATTTTCAGTCCTTCCTGACATCATTGCTATCAACTTCTACTGGTACAACAGATCCCTCCAGCACAAAACCCAGCACTTTCCCCAGGACATGATACAGAATATGATGGGTTTAATTTCACTTTATACCACATCAGAAAAAAAAAAAAACAACCCTGAAGTGTGAGAAGCAGGTAGTGGATATAGAATTTGTTCAATAGGCAAGAGGAGTATTTTGCAGCTGCAGAGCACATTTCAGCTAAAGGCCTCAAAATGTAAAATATGTTTCAAGAGCCTTGCTGAGATACAGTTTTGCGAGGTTCATTTAATTAAGTTTTAGTTAATGAATGAAGGTAACATTTGGGGTTTTGTGGAGGAAATCGCAACAGTGACAAAAAACTATATTTCTCGTTTATTATGTGGAATATGTGGTGTTTCTGGAGAATTTTATAATAAGCTGTGGAGACAGTCCTGGATAATCTTTTTCACACCAGAAAATTTTAAAAAACCAGCAACTGTACTATGTCAAACCATAATTGATTTCATATCGACCAGCAGTGTCACAAATTTGTATCAGGGCACTGAGGAGCAAAACACACCACAAAAGCAGAAGAGAACAATTGTGTGGAAAATAAGTGACAGGATTATTGAACCAACTTTATCTGATATTGCATGGGAAGATGACTTGCCATTCAGGCAGAAATTATACACAGAAAAAGAATCCTTAAACTAGGAAAACAGTTAATTAATACACTCAGGTTCACAGATGTTTTAATCAAGTGCAGGCTAGATGATTGAAACTGTAACTGTTTGCTATCCTGAGTAGAAGACATCAAAATAAATCTTCAGCATTAAATCCTGTCATGAATATGGACCTTCTAATAAGGGGAAATTTTACAATAAAATTAGCATAGGCATTTCTTGACAATTCCATTAGCTTGAAGGAATGTATGGTTTTACACAGATCACCAAAGTCTATCACTTTTAGGAGCTAAAAATCCTTTTCCATGTACTATTTAAAAAATCAAATAATATATCACAGAATTTCTAGTTTGGAAGAGACCTTCAAGATCATCAAGACCAACCCATGCTCTGACACCACAACTAGAGGAAATACCTCAGGAAATACAGAAATTTCAAGAACATTAGCCACATTCTTATGGTTGTATTATCTTATGAAGCAATAATTTCAAATCTTTTGGGGGAGTGGAAGGAGGAGAGCCTTTGGGAGAGTGAAAATGGAGGGATGGGTCAGGTCCTACTGCATGCTGTAGATGGAGGTGGTCTGCCGTGGGTCTGTCTTGGTGGCCTGAATAGCCCTGGGAGATTCATGTCATAACCCCCTAAAATTCAAGCACAGGTCGAGTGAGATGTCCTGCAAATGGATCAAAACTGTTGGACTCAGGTGGTGGAAATACAGAGTTTCCTGTTTGCTGCGGAGAAGAACACCCACAAATCTCAGCAGATTGCAGCAGGGGTTAAGAAATAGGGTAATGAAAGAGGGGAAAGTTAAATCATAGAATGCTCTGGGGCTTTGGAAGGGAAACTGAGGATCCTCCAGTTCCAACCACCCTGCCATGGGCAGGGACACCTTCCACTATTCCAGGATGCTCAGAGCTCCATCCAGCCTGGCTTTGGACACTTGCATGGATCCAGGGGCAGCCACAACCGCTCTGGGTAATCTGTGCCAGGGCCTCCCCACCCCCACAGCAAAGAATTTCTTCTGAATATCTAATTTAAACCTACTCTCTTTCAGTGTGAGGCCATTCCCCCTTGTCCTGTCACTGGGCTGTGTCAGTGCTGTCCAGCCAGCCGAGGGCTCCCACTAGTGTTGCTCTTTATTTCAGTTCCATTGCTTGAATAAGGAACTGAAAATAGGGGACTATTAAAGAGAGGGAAAAGTACAGTAAGAGAAAGAAGCTGTCATAAGGGTTAGGCTCACAGATACTTTCACACTCAATTCATCATTTGTAAACCTGATCCGTGCTGTCAATTCCTCAAATCCGGAAATTATATCATCTGGAAATCTGGTGGAAAATATTCAGATGCCATTGTCAGCACCTAATGAAGAACTTCAACACTTTGTGAAAAACAAAGTTTTAGCTGGAGCTCTGGAGAAGGATGGAGGTCAGGGTGATCTGTCACTGCTGCCTGTGGTTCCTTTTAGGGGCATCCATGGGCATTTTACAGATGGTCCTCCAAATTCATGGTGTTGGGACACAGGAGCTATCTAAGGCCAAGGGGAAATCAATCTGGTTAAAATATTGGGGGGAGTGCTTGGTTTTGTGTTTTTTTCTTTAAATCAAAGCTGCAAATCGAAGATACTATATATTAAAAATAAATATATTAAATATATATATTAAAAATAAATCACAGAGAAATCACAGTTGGATTGGGAATAGTAGGTAACACTGAAAAAAAAAAAGCCTTGAGAACAGAGTTAAAGCTGGCACATCTGGAAGCAAATTTTCCCTAACTGACAGCTTAGGCTGGTTTGCATGATATAGAAATTCGCACTTAATAATAACAACTGCTTTTCACCAGATCATTTTTGTGTAGAACTGAGAATTTCTAACGTTGGAAGCTTTGCAATATTCCAGCCAAGTTCACATCTTTTGAAATATATCTTCTAACACACTGAAGTACATCCCTGACTTGGATTTTCTTTTCTAGCAAACCTGATGAACATGCATTAATAAGAGCTACTTATTGGGAAACCATGAGCTTTTTGGTCTATGTGTAGAAGAATGGGATATCTAAATAGGGAGTGGCCACAGGAAGAAGTTTTTGCTTTTGGATTAGATAAAGACATGGGACACAAATAATATCTTTGTATTTTCATTGAAATTCGCATTTAGTCTGGCAATTTCCAGGCTCATATCCTGGATTCATAATTAAATGAATACTTTGTATTTGTTTCCTGTGTATCATGATTTGTCTGGCATGATGACTTGGGGAACCAACCAGACTTTCTGCTGGTACACAGGAGTCTCCAGAGAAAATTGTAAAATTTTCTTTGCCAAGTACTTTACATTTTAAAAGTCTGGAAAAATAATTATGAGGCAATTCCACTAGAGCATAGGATAGAAATATTTGTAACTCTTCATATCTCTTGGCACAAGAGCACAACAAAATATAGAGCTCAGAATGAGAAAGCCACACAAATCCAGATGAGAGACAAACCTTTTTATGTGGAAACACACAGCAATGACCTACTTAATACATGGTCAATTTTCTGATTTTATTTTTTTTTAATTAAGCCTTTGGTTCAGGTTTGTGCAAATATAGATTTTTAAGTATTTGCTATACACCAAATATATTCAGACAATTTACCTCTGGGACAGCAGTTATGTAAGAAATAGAGAAGCAGTTGTGACTTTAAAACCCCAATTCCCTTTCTCAGTAAAAAAACTGGAATTCCCCAAATAAGTGTCACAAATTACACAAATAAATTTTAATCTTGCTTTTCTAGAAGGTGTCTTAGAAAATAAAGTAAAACATATAAGAAGATTTATGGATATATGTAGAATTGCTGCCACTAATGACATTCAAACTTCCGGGTGCCTCCAGGACTACCATACACCAAGTTTTGCATAAACAAATAGTAGTTTCTTTTTTAATCTTCCCAAACTTGAGTCCATTTAAATGTATCCACTTTATCAGAGGTGGGATATCTGCCAGCTTCTTTTGAAGAAAATGAAAAACTGAGACAAAAAGGTCATATCTTTGAGTTTGATTTTAAGAAGGAATAAAAAATTAGGTTGAGGAGTCACGAAAATTAACCTGTACATCTTCAAAACCTGAAACTTTGCTGTTTCATATGAGCAGGTGCTTCTGCTTTAGTGATGGGATACCCTTGACACTTCCACCAGTGTTAAAGCCACGAGTAACCAGCTGTGTTTCATGTATCTGTGCTTGAGCACTCACAGGCTACTAAAAAGAAATCAGAAATAACCTGCACAGCTGATGGGATGTTATGCTTAGGTATAAATCTTCATTGTCTTTTGATTGATTATCTGAAATGGATGACATTATTACTTACATTATTGAACCTGATCAATCCTACACTGTTTTCCTTTGTCCACATTGTTATAAAAATGCATGCCTTTGTTTTCCAAACAGATACTGAGCTCTTTCATCTTAAAAGGAAACCACCATCAATTACCCTTGAACTTTTAAATCACTGTTTTGCAAATTTAAAAGGATTTTTTTCAAGTTAATGAAGGCAAAGGTATTTTCTTGTGACTCAGAATTTAACTTCTGTATTATGTGCACACAGGGTTTCTATTTACAGCACCAAAACAATGCAGATTATCACCACTGAACATTGCAAAACAGCAAATGTAGGTTTCGATGACTAGACACCAAGTATTTTTCTAGCAGATATAAAAACATTGCCGTAGCAGATTTCATCCTGTGTCAACAAGCTTGATTTCCAAACCACCTTGCCCTTCACAAGTCCCTTAAGCATACAAAGCCAGAGGTATCCAGAGTCAGCAATTTAAAAACAGTTACACACTGGAGCACTGAGAGAAGGAAAAGCCTTTGCCTTCTCGTGCCCATCCATCTTGTCCCCAGGAGGGGGAAGCCGAGCTCCACCAGTTGCAGAATAAAGTTTCAGCGAATTAAAGGGAAGTGTGGGAAGGATCCTTTTTTTTTTCCTGAACATCAACTATTCTTATGTTTGTTCCTAGGAATGAAGTTAATACTATCCAACTGTCTCCTCCCACTCCTCCCTCCCCTGTGGGCAATAATCTTTCCATCCTCACTGAAAATGCTCTAAATTTTGGATCAAAGACGATTTTTATTTCTTTTTTTTTCCTAGAAAATTTTGCTCTTAAGCAATAGGAAGATGAAGCTGACACAAACCACACGACCTTTCTGGTTCTCCTCTCGCCCACATAAATGTGCTGCTCAGAGCTTTAACACGGAGTCCCGAGCCCAAGCATCAGGACATAAATTTCAATTAACATGAAATGCAACTGTTCTGCTATCCAGGGCCAGCAGTCTGTCTGGAGGGTTCCTCTCCATAACGAGGAGGATCGTGCTACTTTCACAGAAGGCCATTCTCACTGCTGGAAATGAGGAGAGTGAGTCAATTGCCAGAAACCTTTTGTGCCATTGGAGACACCTTGGTCCCCAGGTGGTTCCACATTGAACCCTTTTTAGATGATCAGGGTCTGACGCTGTTAAAGATCACAACGACACAGACTCCAACTCAGAAGGCTGACAATGACTCCGTTTATTTCCGGTTATTTCCTCCCTTTATACTATTTTACAAAGAACAACCCACTCACTGAAAAAAGGACAAACTTCTTCAATCACATTGGTCAAGTCAGAGGGACATCAAGAAGAAGTCCCTCCTAGGGAAAGGAATGCAAACACAGGTTACAGTTAGGAAAACGTGTTTCTTGTTGACAGAAAACTCTCTGGGAAAGAGTTTCAGAGAAACTAAAACATCACAGGCACGAACCAGGGCTACACAGGGTCATCTGTCCTGGCACCACAGCCCACCTTTGGGCACCAAATCCTCCACTTGCATGTGCTGGCTGCCCACCCTGCAGGGCAGGGTTTGGTTCTGTGGGCAGGTGTGAGGTGTGAGCAGCACGCTGTGCAGGATGAAGTGTGGGACTCAGAAAACGAAACTTTCCCGTGAAGAACCTTGACCACAGTGAAGGTGGCTGGGTGTGTGTCTGCAGCACGTAAAACCATTGATTATGGAATCATCACCTACAGCTTCAGCTGCTCCAAGGATACAGAGCCCAGGGAACTGTTTCATGAGGCCATGAGGAGCCGGGGTGAGAAAGGAAAGCCTGTGTTGGGTGGATCATTTCTTTCAGGGAGGGCAGGCTGCATGCAGGCAGGGGCTGATTTCTGCACACAGAGCAGCAGCCCCGCTGCCAAGCAGTGATGCAACATCCACGGCAAGCACCGTTCCAGACCTGTCCTTCTGGGAAATCAAAACCAAAAGCTCATGGCAAATAAGTATATTTTATTATCCTCAGTGGATAACTTCAAGGACTTGGACAATTATGCAACGCAATCTTTTAATTCAAAGCAGAATCATCCTGCAAGATGTCTGTCTGCCTGAGGGCCCAAACCAATGTCCTTTCCCTTTTGAAAGGTGAGCACACCTGACAAGCCTCAGGCTCAGCAAACAAAAACGCTATAAAATCAGGAATTAACCAAGCAAATTCTGCCCCACTGGTTTTAATGATGAAACAGCAGAAACATTAAAAGTAGATCTTGCTCCTGCTACCCTGTGGTAAGGACACAGAGCTGTCCTCCTTCTGATGCCTTAGAGTTAGCCTAAAAAACTTGATAAGAAATCAAAAGGATTTTTTTCTTTTAATTACAGGACTATTTAGCAAAAGATATTCAGGTTCTCCTACAATATGGCATTTCTGATAGGGAGTGTTAGCCCTGAACTCTTAAATCATCTTACTTCCCAGCTTCCTCAAAATGACCAAAACTAAGCAATTTTTTTTTAATTTAGAAACATGGAGAATATTTTTTTCATCCTGGTTCTCTGCTGTGCCTTTCTGTGCATGCCAATTTTTGTACAGAAATAAATAAAATTTGGCGCTGTGATTTATATCTCCAGTATAGAAGAATAAAAAAAAGTTTGAATGCTTGAACAAAAGAGTTTCTAAGAGTATACATGATTTAATGATATACAAGACTCACTGCCACTCTCTCCATTCCAGGAGCTTACATTTCCCATCAGGAACTGCTGAATATTTTCTCCCACATTAATGCAAATCAATACACCATAAATTCTTCTGTTGGACTATTTTCTAATTATGCCTGGTGGAAAAATCCTTATCTATATGTTAGCTGTATTAACATTGTGCAATTCAGTGTGTGGCTGTATCCATGCTCTTTTCCCTGCAAGTGCCAGTCCTGATAACAGCTCTATGGTATAAACCCTGTGCATTTCTGTGGAGCAGCAATTCAAAATCTGGGGCTCTAGGTAATGGAATTTTTTTTCTGATGATCCTTCTACCCATCCTCTGGGGTGTGGTGGGGTGGGTTTTTTTTGTTGTTTTTGGGTTTTTTTGGTTTGGTTTGGTTTGGTTTGGTTTTTTGTTTTGTTTTTGTTTTTAGTTTTGTTTTTTTGGTTGGTCGGTTGGTTGGTTGGTTTGGGTTTGTTTGTTTGTGGTGATTTTGTTTTGTTTTGTTTTGGGGTTTTGGCGGTTTTTTGGGGTTTTTTGTGAGTTTTTTGTTTTGTTTTTGGTTTTGGTTTATTTTGTTTGTTTTTTGGGTTTTTTTAAAATAAAAGTGAATCAATTCAGATTGAGATACAAGGAATAAGTGCTTTAGAAGTGTTTTACAAGTGGTTTTGTGTTCAAGAAATGACTGAATTTGGCAGTCAGCTACAGACAACTTGGTTTGGGGTTGGCAACTGTGGGAACAACTCCAGAGCCCTCTCTCCCTTATTTTTTTTTCAGGGTGACTCTGGAGTGACTTCTGTACAGACTTGATTAACCCCACACAATTTTTACCTGGTGCATTATTTTTGTATTTGGATTTGTATAAGTCCTTTTGTTGTTGTTGTTGTTGTTGTGCGTGTAGACACCACCAGAGTTCAAGAGAGGGTGTGCTCTCTGCCACAGTGCCACACACCTCAGGGACCCTGTGTCACTTACAGGTATGGAGCACATCCCAAAATTCCTCTCAGCCTGTTCCTGGATCTCATCCAAGCCAGGGTCTGGAACAAACCTGGTGTGAAATAAAAGTGGCTGCCCCTTGTGGTCTGTGGCCTTGTGCTGACCCCAGCATTCTCTCTCCAACACACATCATGAAGCCAAACCTACAGAAATCTTTATACATGTGAGAAGCAGCATATTCCTTCTCAAGCAGCTTCTACTGCCATGTCTTTCTTACTTAAAAAAGAGAATTTGGGAGCCTCTTTTCATGAGCTTGGGCCGGTGAGGCCTTGTGCACCCATTGCCCTTCCCACCTCTCCCTCCTCCTCCCCATGGCCTGGAGTGTCCACTGGCTCCTGGCAGTGTTGGGGGGTCAGTCCTGTGGTTCTATGTGGATAATCTTGATTTAATGAGCAACAACAAGCAGTTCCTTACCTCTTTAAAGTCCTTGAAAGTTCTCAGAAAAGCCACTGCTTTCCCTTATTACTCACGGTCATACTTTGGGGTCTAGGTCCTTCCTGGCTGAAGCACATTTTGTTCTTCAAAGTGACAATGCTTTCTTTTTCTTAAAGGCTGTCCCATCTTATTTTCCTGCTCTTTAAGCCTCTCAGCTCCTGGGCTAGGTGGTGGCAGCAGTCTCTGTGGTGTCTCTTCAGCCAAAATTTCAACCACTCATTGATTAAAAATGAAGGGAGGGTCTCAGCTTGAACCTACCCAGAGCTTGAAGGAATGGACCTACAAGGATTAGAGAGAAAATAAATAGCTGATGTTGGAGGCCTGGAACCCATCTCGCACAAATTGATCTCATATTACACTGCAATCCATATTTGAACATCTTTGGCTGTGGGAAGTCTTGGACACAGTTCTTGGCCTAAAGTCTGTGCATGCCACAGGCATCTGATTGTGTTTCTAGTTTTGGTCACTAATATGAACTAATAAAGTGAATACACTCAGATTTTAGTATGCTGTGTATTTATCACTTTCCAGCACCTATCTCTTCAAGAATTTCAATATTTTTTATGAGATATAGATATTCCTTATTATAGTTCTTCAACACCAGAAACAGCTCTGTATCTGATATTAAAAGAACTATAAACCATCCACACAATTTAAAGCACTACAGATTTGTCTCTGGTATTATTTGTTAGAGAAGCCCATCCCCACAGAGTTGGGAGGCTGGTTCTTAGAAAGCATGAGAGCCACGTGCTCGTGTTGGCCTCAGCAGAAATCTCTTCACCAGAGAAGGGAACTGCCCACAATACTAAGATTAAATCTAATTCCCCTCACAATAAAGCCTGGCTGGCCCTGTAGCCTGAGAGTTGCACATGACTGTGTATTTTTCTCTTTTAAAAGACAAAAGCCTTGACCATACAGAGATATCACACAGAGAACATCCAGAACTGGACAGTCATGGGAGACAATGCATCATCTGCTGAAAGGTAACCAGCCTGGGAGTTTATGTAGGTTCAAGAGTTCTCACTTCTGGCCCTACTTTTTGTGGTGGAACAGCCAGCTATTCCCACCATCCTCTTAGGTTACTATTGAAGAATAAACCCTACCCTGTTATCTGCTGGTACTTCAGCACCATATTGGGATCTGAACCTCTGGTTGACCAGTGGACTTGGCTTGGGACTTCTAAAATTCTCCTCACCATGTCTGCAACTTCATAGTATTGTCCTCAGGCTGAAAGAACCAAAGATATTTCTTGAGATGGCAGAGATATTAATTATATTCTAGACAAGACTGCCTTACATTTCCTGCATTCCCAGAATTTATGGGGTTTTTTTGAAAGCAAGTCTCTTCCCCTAACTACATCTCATAATGAATGAAATTATCACATAAACTGCAAAGCAGTTCCTCTTTACTGCCCTAAACTTAGTATGCAATGAAAATCCTATTAAATAATTTTGAACTCTTCCCTTGATAAATAAAATATGTTTATTTTAATTCTTCAAAGCTGACCTAGAGACAATAAGGTCACATTTTTATTTAGCTAAATCACAAGCAGATAGTGTTTGTTTAGGCATAACTGACTAAGTTTCAGTGTCTACTTCTATCACAGTCACTATGAAAACATTCTTTTTAAATGTTTTTAAAAGGATAATAAACATTCTTAATGCAATAGAGGTTTGATAATACTGAGTGCTGGCAGGCTTAAAATATGGACCTAACAAATTCTTCCCTGGCTTGGACTAACAATCCCTCTGGTGCTACGAGAACTGCTCAATTAACTTTTGCAAACATACAGTAGATAGGTAAACCGACTAAAACAGGCTGTCTCTCAGGTCAGGGGCTATCCAAAATTTATGAGATTTTTGTATCATTTTCCTATTAAGTCCTGGTTTAGATTTCACTTATGTAAATAAGATCTTGTTGACTCTTAATGATCTTGATTCAGATCTAGACTGCAGCTTCCCTTATTCATATTTCTTCCATGGTGTGTAAAAAAAAAAAAACCACACCTTTTTTTTTCCTTCTACAACCACATCATTGTCTTCATTTGACAGGATGAGGTTGGCTTTATGTTATTTCATTAGCTGCTCAGACACTGTCTATGCTGACCTTTGTGGTGACTCTGTAGAACACTGAGGTCTTGATTCTGTAAATCCCTTGTTGAGGCAGTCCCACTGACCCCTGTGTGTCCTCAGTTACAAAGCCTATTTGCCTGGAGGGTGGAAACCTCCAGTCAGTATCCATCAGGTCTTTTACACGAACACTAACATAATATAAAAACATTCTTTCTCTTTAACCTTTTCAAACGCTTACCAAAACAATGATTATTTATAGGTTAGAATAGTAAATTGTGTCTCGTTTTGAAAAAAAATTGAACAGGATTGTGAATCGGAGAAAAGAACCGGATTTCTTAATTCACAGGTTTAAAAATCATCCTGTAAACATACTTGAAATTGTTTTATCTTGCTTCTAATGGTGTAATTGCAAGGTTTTTCACAACTGAATAGAAACAGGATAATAATCAGAAAATATAATCTCCTGAGAGCTGACAGGAAAACAGAAAATAAAATCAATGTAACTGGTACAATTCCATCTGTATGTTGCTGTTTTGTTCTGGGCGACCTCAATTCACATTCAGTCTGGCAACAGATGAGAAGCAGACACACTACCAAGCAATCGCATTAAATTACAGCTACACTATTATTTTACTGGATAATTATTAGAGAGAATTGCTTTCAGCACTTGAGGAAAGCCCATACAAAACACTCTCAAAGCAAGCACCACTGCCAGCTGGGAGGAGATCGAGCTCTGCTGCTGCTTCTTGATGTTGGCCACAGACTAATTCACCTCATGGCCTTGTTCCTGGCTCCAAGTCCATCACCTTTGGGCAAAGGCTATTGCTGAGGTGTGAGTGTGGCCAGCCTCACAGACCTCTCTCCCCCTCAGTAGAGTAAAAACCCTGCCTGTCTCTGAGCACAGCATCAAAGGCAGCCCAGCCAAGCAGCCAACCCTGTGTTCAACACCTGCACTGCAGCACAACCCCAGTGAAACACCACCAATCGCTACAGCAACATTAGGACACGCTTTTTAGACACTTTCTCAGGCTGCCAGGGGTCAGCAGAAGGTTAATATTTTCTACTAAATATGACTCAGAAAATTCTCAGGGCTACGGTACTAGAGCAGCAGATGTTCTCCCTTGCAGGACTTGCTTTCCTTTTAATGGCTTTCCAAATATTTTTGATCCTTCCAGTGGGAATTAGAAGAATGCCAAATTCTGCTTGGGCAAGACCATACTGGACTGGTTCCACACAAAGCCATAGTCATGGACCAAAGGACAAGATTCTCAGAAACAATTAAAACACCCTGTTGGGGGGTAATACAGGAACAAATATATTTAGGAGCCATGATGACATAAACAGTCCAAATAACTTACTGGAGTCTGATATTGGCTGGGGAAAAAAAATAAAAAATAAAAAAAAAGAGTTGGCAAGGAATCTTATTTAGAAATGAATAGACTTGATTAATCCCAAGGAGGTAGTAAAGTTAAAAACATTTGTAATATATCTGGTATTGTGGGCCGAAATAGCACATTTAAATTAAATCACCGGCAAATTTCAGGGGCAGAATTACCCCAAATATTCTTAAATGATTTCCACTGCTAACAACATTCCCATTAGGAAGGGATGCCCTCCATCACTCTCACCATGGATGGCTGAGGCACTCACACACTTTCACACATCCCTGCAACTCCTGGCTGTGCCTGTTTAGAAGTGTGCCATGCTCCGTCCAACATTTCCCTCTGTGTCCCTGAGTGGCTGCTTCACCACTCCTGGCTGTTTTCACACTTGTTCTGCTTTTGTGGCTGTGTGGGTGGGCAGGCCTGGGCAGCCCATGCGAGGAGCCCGCAGGCACAGGAAGCAGCTCTGCCTGCCATGCTCCACTGAGACCCTTCCAACTGTGATTCCAGGAAAAGCCTGCATGGCCCCACCTGGGAAAACAGGTGTTTGGGTGGGGCAATCAGCACCAAGAGGGAAACTGAGAGCTCTCACCTCACGTGCTGCCTTGGTTTGGAAAGACAGGTATCAGCCAGGCAAAGCTGGAGTTTCTCTTAGAATGGGGAATGTAAACCCCTCAACCCCGCCAAATTATAATTTTGCAAATAAGGGCTTTCAGGCAAAGATTTGGGAATAGGAATAACAGTTCTTTACTAGGAATATTAACAACACAGATGTAGTAGAAAACGAAACCACCCAACCAACCAACCAAACAAACAAACAACAATTTTGGAGAACCCTGACAGAGTCAGAGCTACAACCTGACACCCTGTTGGTCAGGGTGTTGGAAGCAGTCCAAAAGTGAGTGCTCCTGGAGTGGCAGATGTGGTTCTGTTGGAGCAGAGATGATCCTGTAGAACAAGGGTCCAGTGATGGTGAGAAGGGTCCAGTCTTCCTCCAGGAATCGGGTGAAGCTGGATGCCTTCTTGTTCCTGTGTTTCAGTTTTATCCAGGTAGGAATGGTTGGCTCCTCCCACTGGGTGGAGCACCTTACAATGGAATGTGGATGTACTACTTTGGGGATGTGTGCTTTTAGGGGTGTCTTAATGGTCCATTAGCAGAAAATATTCCCCTGGAGAGAGGACAGGTGGTGAAAGAGATAAGAAACACTGCCCTACCTGGTTTGAACAGCTGCCCCATTATCAGAAGGCATCTGCCCCCCTCCCCCCAGAGTTACAGGAGATAAAGAAAAAACATCTCCCCAGCTGCTTTTAACAAATGAAATAGAATACACACCGCTGGCTCCACAACCCAAGACACATGCACTCACATTTTTTATTCCAGCAGATTGGAATCTGGGTGAAAATCTCTTGTGTGGAATGCAGAGAACAAAGTAAAAGATCAATGTCTGCCGAATTTTGAGTTTCCTCAGCGATGTGTGTTGTGTTGCCATTGTATTCATTTTCATTCCCACCACTTTCTTTTCTAACCTCCTGTGCCCATGGGTGGAAGTTCTCAAAAATGAAATGGTCAAGGGGAAGATACAGCTTTTTAACCATGTCATCTTATATTTCTTGTGGATCCATGCACATGTGAATACATACATGCATTTCCCTTGGCATGGTCCTGATATTCTGAAAGCAGAGCACAGTATGGATTGCAGCTGCTGTGTAGATATATGAGTAGCATGCAAGAGAACTGGGATTCCTTCCCTCCCCGAAAATTAAGTGAATGCCCAGTCTGGTCCATTTAAAAAGAAGAAGAAAAAAAAAAAAAAAACCAACAAAAAAAAAAAAAAAAAACAAACAAAAAACCCCAAACAAACAAAACAAACAAACAAAAACCCACAACAAAACAAAAACACAAACCCCACAAAACTTTAAACCCCCAACACTTTCTCTAGAGCAGTCCTATGAGCTGTAAGGGCAATGCTCCTTTCTATCAAGGTTGATGTATTATATACTGAACAGGAGTGAAAACTGCTAGGGCAAGAAAAATAATCCCAAAATTTCTTTATTTCATAGACAAGTTGCCTTGCAAATTCCTCCCTGAAAAATCATAATAATCTGTTGTTTCCTCTCCCACAGCCAAAATACACCAAATCCTAACAGCAGACTTTAAACAAACAACTTTTGAGGGAGATGTGCGACAGCACGAACTCTGAGGTGACCTACTTTGGGAAATAAAATAAAACTGATTGGAACAAGGGAAACAACCACTGCTGAGAAAAGTCAGTCCCCAAAATAGTCACTCAGAGAAGGTCCAAACATTGCTCAGCAGCTTTTTTGCTCCTAAAAAAGCTCCTGAGAATTTGAGAGGGAGAATGGAGGAGGGACACAGCTGCACATCCATCAGCAGTCTTTCACTCTTGGTCTTGCTGTGTACCACACACAAATGTGCTCATGAGGGGAAGAGAAATGCACATTTTTGCATTTCATGAGGTACAGCAGGAGCAGACAGCCTGTTAATCCTATTTGCTGCAAAATAGCAGATTTAGACAGATCCTGCTAATGTAAACACACTCAAAGAGAATGAAAGGGATTACAACTCGTTCACACTACAGAGAAATTTATCAAGTGCTCTAGAAAACTAAGCCTGTAATCTCTTAAACATTCTGAATAGATCTTAAAACTTCTCTCAGCAATCTCAGACCTCAGAGGATGAACGACTGCTCTGCGCTTTCAATAATGAAGAAAATATTTGTCTTTACAAGGGCAACATTTCCTTGTTTCCACTTGGAACATGAATTAGCACACTTAAAACCCCCCCAAAAACAAATAAACAAAAAAACCCTCCTGTGCAACCAAGAACATTTCAAATGTATGTACTTAAGACTCTTTTAAAAAACTGTCTACTGTTCACAAGAGCAAATTATTTGCATCTTTAAAATAACAAAACTGGGGACCTGTCTTCCTTGAGGCTCAGCAAAATTATAAAGACAATGGAGGAAAAGCTGAACTCTGGCCTGTTCTCACAAAATCAGTTTCTACAACATTTATCTTAGAGCTTAATTTCGGCTTATTTATGCAAGTCATCTGGTCTTAAAAGTGGGTTTACCAGGATTTTGTATGTCTGCCTGCCTTTCTGTTCTTTTTCCATCTTCCACTTAGCATTTTGGGAAGAGCCAGTCTGTTAACAGTGCACTGAAGACAGCACTTTCAGTGCCCTGCTAAGAGCAGACACAAGTGTTTATTGACTTTAAATTTGTCTGATATGT
This sequence comes from Phylloscopus trochilus trochilus, assembly GCA_016584745.2. NCBI lineage: Eukaryota > Metazoa > Chordata > Aves > Passeriformes > Phylloscopidae > Phylloscopus > Phylloscopus trochilus. The sequence continues at coordinate 41,524,680 of WQNJ02000082.1, forward strand.
TGCTCCTCTGATGGAGTAGAGGCAAGGGACCTGATTCTGCACGTTTAAAGCACGTCAGTCCTGTTGTACTGACTCATTCATTGAACTGCCTTTGAACTCGTGTTCTATTCCACCCTTGGCTGCACTGCTGTACAGGTGAAGAACAGCAGGCCACGTCAATAATTCCTCAAGCTGCAGAAAAGCAAGAAATGCAATGAAAGCCCAGTGTTCACAAAAAATAGAAATGTATCTCAGTGCAATGCTGTGGCACAAAGCCCATCAAATGGCTGGCTGAGGGAGAGAGGAGCTAGTCACTCTAGCAAGGCTCTTCACTCCAGCACAGAAATGAGAAGGGAAACCAAGGACTGGAAGCAAAGCCAGGCCACTGCCATGGGAGAGTGAAGAATAAGTTGTTAAGAGTAAGAACAATGAGCTCTGGAAATGAGCCACTGACTGACATAACAGATCCAGGTGGATGTGTTTGTGTTGGGGTTGTGGGTTAAACCTGATGCTCCTTCTGGAAGTGATGCTCTAGCCAAGCATTTGCTGAAGAGCTCAGGGCCCTTTGACTCTGGTGGCTTAGAAGAGTAAAAATAGGAAGTTTAATAGTCCTTCAGCCTCTGCCAAGTCACTGGAACAAATACAGATCCCAAACAAGACAGGAGGTGAGTGGAGGTGCCTGTGGGAGTAAATATGCCAGAGTCTCCAGCTGCTCTTTCATCTGCTGCTGCCTTTGGGACCAGAAGGATGAAGTCTGAAGGGAGCCTGGGTGGAGATGGCAGGGATGTCTGACAGCCTTGGGGGCCAGTCAGCTTTCTTATCATTCTGGTGCAGCCTGTTCAGAAAGTAAACTGGGGGGGTTTCTTTGTTCTTTGTGGCAAAGGGAGTGTTGTGGCTGAAACCAACTGCCCCAAGAGCAGGTCCCAGAAGTGCTGATGCCTGGGGAAGCTGAGGGGCTGGAGCCAGATGGCAAAGCAGGAGTGCCCAGCTTTCTCTGGAGCAAGGTCCCCTCAGCTGTCACAAAGTCAGGGGTCAATGTTTGCTTCACAAACAGCACGGCCACCCAAGTGTGTGTAGATAAATGGCAACATTCATCTCCTTTTCCCTGCTTTCTGGAGTATTTCAGGGAAGTAACATCAGAATGGACAGTGTTGGCCAAGCAGCTGACACCCTGCCAGATCACGTCCTTCTTTACTCCAGGAAAAAATATTTCTGCGTCATTAAAGGTAAAATTCATCTTAAATATCATCAAGTTAGGACAGATCATGTCTTCTTTTCATACAAAAGAGCACAGTCTGAAATTTCCTCTTGAGAAATGAAAATCAGAGTGTATTATCTCTGGAATGTGTCTAGACAGAGATCACATTATTGCCTTCACCTGTCACAAGAGCACCTATAGCTCTGTGAGGTAGATTCTCCTTTCCTTTCCTTTCCTTTCCTTTCCTTTCCTTTCCTTTCCTTTCCTTTCCTTTCCTTTCCTTTCCTTTCCTTTCCTTTCCTTTCCTTTCCTTTCCTTTCCTTTCCTTTCCTTTCCTTTCCTTTCCTTTCCTTTCCTTTCCTTTCCTTTCCTTTCCTTTCCTTTCCTTTCCTTTCCTTTCCTTTCTCCCCCCTCTTTCTCTCTCTCTCTTTCTCCAAAATAAAGTGGTAATCAACTCTCTGACAAACAAAACTGAGAAATAAAACCCACTTCTCTCCCTCTGAGTTGTAACTGGTACAGCAGCATATGCTGCTCCACCAGATCTTGCCTGCATGACATCACACCAACATCAGTGATGCAAAAAGGACAAGAAGGCCATGTTGCAATGTTAGCTGGAGACAAGTGCTAGGAAAAAAAAAAAAAAGAAGTAAAGGGGTTGGGAAAGTCAGAATTAAAACATTACAGAATATTACATATATGCAAGCAATGATGCAAGAAGTTGAGCACCAGGGGGTGGAGGAAGATGCTGGCCAGCTGATCACCAGCTGATGAGCTGTGCAATATTGTTCCTTTTTAACTTTCTGGCATGAGCCCAGTCCTGCTGTGAATAGAAGAAAGAGGAAGCACATTCATGGCTGCATTTCATGGCATGGCAGCACACACCAAAAAACAGGCAGATCCCCACCTGTACTCATTGTACTGACAGCTACTGACCTGCCTCTAACCTGTTATGGAATCAGGCTTAATGTCCTGACCACTGCACCTGCTGAAACACAGGGCTTTTAGGGGAATTCAGCCCAACCACTCTTCTGTCCTGCAAGCACATTTTCAAAAACCCAAATGCCACACTACACTGTATCTACACTTTGTATTGCAAGTGGTATCAGAGGGAATTTTTTGAGTTATTTAAGGGTCAAACCAGCTTTTTACAATAAAATGAAACTAGAGTTCTCATCAAATCCTAGTAGTAGCACCATATCTTATCAAATAATTCAATAAACAACATTAAGTCACACAGATTTTAGTTCCTGTTTCTCACTAGTTGGCACCTGTATCATATCCTGTTGTATTACATGGTTTCCTACTTGACTATGCTATGAGGAGAAATAAACACTTTTCTATTTTTTTTTTCATTTCTAAAGACAATATAAAAACATTATTTTTGGTATGTAATGGGCACTGTTTGCTCTGACACTAATGTATCCAGGAATACAGCTGTTTTTCTTCAAGAGGGAATATTTTCATATCAGAGATTGATTTCCAGAATTTGCTAGATTCTTTACTTCATGGCAATGGCTTACAGCAGGACAGATACATATTTCCTACCTAAAGTAGTGTTAAGATTTCTTTTACTATGCCTGTTCTTAAAATAGTTTTCTATAAGGTCTATTTAGACTTGGAACAAAACATCAGTTTTCAAATCCATGCTTAACATGTTTTATAACTTCAAATCCAAGCTCATTTATTGTAACAGTTATGTTAAAATGATAATCATAAGCAAGTTACAATTACATCTAAAACATTATGAATAGTATTTTTTCTTTTAATCTGCTTCTTAAAAATTCTTGATGTTCAGTGAGATATGAAACCAAAATCTTTCATTTGTACAGCAAATACCTGTGGCTGCATTTTTTCTCCTTAGAGCAAGTATTACTCTTGAGACTTTACATAATTGTGTTTGCATTTGAAAAATGTTCCATTTGTTCAGATATTGCCCCAATGGATCTTAAGCATCTTCTCTGAACATTCCATTAGTTCTCCTCACAGAAGATCACCATGACCACAAACAAAAAGAGACCTTAATTGTAGGGGATTTTATGGACTTCATCTTGCCACAGTTTGGGAAGGCTGAGGTTTGAAATTGGTTTTGGTAGGTTCTAAATACCTTTATGTTTTATTTTTAACCAGAGAGCAGCCAATGTATGCACCATGGGCTCCCTCTTCATGCTCTCTGTAGAGTTTGCCAGTCACTGGGATCCAAGCTTGGCTGTGATGGGGTTTTTTCATTGCTCAGAGGATTTCCAATTGTTTCTGGGGACAGAATTGCCATGCTGAAGAAGTTGTCCTAAAAACTAACAACTTCCTGTTGGAGAAGGAAAACTCCTGCTGGATGGTTTTAGATAATCTGGTCCTTCTCTTCCTCAGCTAAAGGCATCTGCATCTGGCTTGAGGTTGAGTTTATTCAGCTGTGCTCCCTCTCTTGTCATTTTTATAGTCAGTGTAGTGAACCTGGGCAAAAGAAAGGAACCCTTCTCCAGAAGGCATTTCCCACTCTAAAACCTCTATTCCCAAACAGATTCTTTAATGCAATGAAAGTGTCCTGAGCAAATGATCAGAGCAAAGGATATCTGGCAGAAATGAAACTGAGCAAAGGAGCAGAGGGCAATTCAGACAGCAAGAGCACTCCTCTCTTTGGAATCATTCCACACGGGATAATGTGGCCTGAATACAAGAGGCTCAAGGGACATTTTTGGCAATGACATACCATGGTGGATTTTTTTTTTTTTTTTTTTTTTTTTTTTTTTTTTTTTTTTTTTTTTTTAATACGCCCACACACAGTGAGCTGGGAAAAGTATTGCCAAGGGAGTAATTCCCTTGCTATTTTGCTATTCCTAAAACAACAGGAAATCAACTATCTCAGCCTGCACAACTAATAAAGAGCTGTGAACACCACTACTCCTTTCTAACACCATAATTAAATATAACACAGTACTTTCCTTCCCTGGGTATAAATAAGCAGATTGCAATTGCTGCCACACACACAGAGAACATTTTGCCCAAAACATGTGTTTTACAGGGCTACAGGTTTCCTCTTTTGCATGGAACAATCTTGGAATTTGGGTGTTAAAAGTGATATTTTTGGCCAATACCGCTGAGTGCCTGGTGTGACAACAAAATACAAGCTAGAGAGCAAACAGACAGACTATTGTTTCCTCTTTGTTCATTCACTTCTCACAAATTATTTTCTCAGTATCACAAGATACTTTGATTGCAGTTGCATCTTTTCCCTCATCACCAGACTGTTCTTAGCAGTCAGCTTTGCTGTCTTACTCCACTGTCTCCACTAGTTAAGGAAAAAATCTGTGGTTTTGCACTGTCCTCTCCTCATCCTCTATTGAAGTGTCCCTCTTCCATTTGCTAATTCTACTAGCTTCCTGTAGGCAGAGAAAAAAATGTTGGAAAAGTGTTGCAGAATCATTTGTACCTTGTTCCTCTTTTGTTCTTTACCCCTACATAAAACTGCACAAGTGGCCAAAGCTACTGTGATTTCTCTTTTTTTTCTCAGTTGCAAGTCATACCTTACTTTAGTAAAGCTTTAGTGTCATGCACTGAAACCTCCACAGCGCAAAAGCCAGAGATTTGTGGACACCATTCCATAAGGATGTGATATATTTCAGGTGTCACAGCACTTCTCCCATTGCTGTCTGACTCCAAACACAGTCATGTCACCCCTTTTTCCTGTCCCCAGAGGTATTCAATCTGAGATCTTCCTTTCTTCTACATATTTAGAAAGGTCTGTTTCACAAAACCAAGTCACTCTGGATTCTCAGTAACTGTATTAATGAGATGGGTGTTTACAGATCCACCAGTTCTCTTTGCATGACACACATTGGCAAGCAAACAGCTCTCTCGTTTCTCTAAGATCCCTGTAAAACTGGGATATTGTTTTCCTTTCTTTTTTTCCCCCAAATCTTCCCAGTGTTTCTAGTTTCAAAGTCCATAGGCAACACATTTGCCACACCCAAGCTACAGGAGTTACTTTCTTCTCCTGACAGCCTTAGGTGCTTTGTGTCAGGTCTGGTGTGCACACTAAAGAGAGGACAAATTAGCTGTCAACAATTAGGGTGTTTTTTAAATCACTCTAGGCACTCAGCTGCCTCTGTCTGAATTTTTCTGTAAGTGTATGGCAACAGGAATGAGGAGCCACATCTTTGACAAAAACTTTTCACAGAGGCTTTTCAAACACCCCTGTTATTGGTCATCTTATTTTTGATGGGATGGTTTTAGGGCAAAGATCACGTCACTGAGGTCTCTCTTTTGACCCTGACTTATTGCTGGCAAATGCCATATTAACAAATTTGTGTTCAAAACAATAAAAATATATTTTCATTGTATGCTATTCACTGTAAATACGAGGAACCATATCAGCTGCAGCTGCTTCTCCTTTTTAGCTTGGGTGGTAAGAAAGATCTTATACGTCACGGCAATGATTTGGCAGTGAAAACCACTTTTATTACCCACAGGGTTGTTCAGAGTGTGCCACAGGAATGGAGTCACCAGCAGGAGAATGTTTTTATATCTCATGTCCTCTGAGGAATTCTGTAGGTAGAGGCAAGTTAGGACCTATCCAAGGCTGATCCTTCATGAACACAATTTAGAAGGGAAACAGAAAACAAGGTTGCCTTGCAGATTAAAAATTCATCAGGCAATCCATATTCAAAAGTCTGGTGCATGCAGCAAAAAGGTTTGCAACCTGACCTTACCAAATTCTAGGGAGATTCCTGGCTATGGAGACATATTTGCCTTTCTTGCTTATTGGGAAATTTCCTTCCACCAAAACTGATCCATATGTATGAAAAAAGCAGGATAGAAACCATTGCAAAGAACAGCAGAAGGTGACCAACAGGGTGTCAGGTTGTAGCTCTGACTCTGTCAGGGTTTTCCAAAATTGTTGTTTGTTTGTTTGCTTGTTTGGTTGGGTGGTTTTGTTTTCTACTACATTTGTATTGTTAATATTCCTAGTAAAGAACTGTTATTCCTATTCCTAAATCTTTGCTTGAGAGCCCTTAATTGCAAAATTATAATTTGGAGGGGGTGAGGGGTTTACATTCCCCATTCTAAGAGAAACTCCAGCTTTGCCTGGCAGATACCTGTCTTTCCAAACCAAGACAGTCACATAAACTCACTAAATTCTAAAATCAGGAAGATTTTAACCACAAAGAACTGTTTCCACGTGCATCTCCATTCACCAAATGCCTGTAAGAATAGCTCCCAAACTAAGATATCCCATCAGGAAATATTTCAGTGAAAGGCACGACCTGGCTGATGCAAATACGTTCTGATTCAGGCATAATTCCATAGGAACCCTTTAAATTTTGCACAAATTTTAAATTTTGCCCACCCTCCCAAACTGTTCACTGATCTGCAGGCATCAGTGACACACAGAGAGGCTGAAGTAGTGTCAGCTTTAAGACCCAAAACTGAAATCCCCCTTCTTGCTGCTGGCTGGCAGCGGAAATGGCCTCGAGATCTGCGGGTCTTGCACAACCCCGGAGTTTCGTGTTCCCTCTGCACAACGTAATCGCATTCCCAGGGTGACTAAACCCAAGGGAAAACAAAGCACGAACGTGGCAGGCTTAACCCATCGATGCTGTGACGGCTTTGGTGCTGTGTGCCACAAACGCTCGCGTTGGCAAAGAGGTCCCAGCCGGGCAGAAGCTGCTGACAGCCAACAAGGCAAACACAGCCACCGATGTGGAGCCAAAAATGAAACTGCTGAGGCTGAGAACCGCAGCCTTCAAACACCCGGCTGGTGCTAAAACACCCCCTCACCAGCACACCTACCACAGGTGCGATTCTGTTCCCTATCAAGCCCCGTTTAGCTATTTACAAAATATAAATGTCGCTGTGGGACACAATGAATGAGACACGGACTCGTGAATTCAGAAGGCTGATGCTCCAAAAAGGGGCTGGTTTATTCTCAGAACCTATTTTTATACCTTTTTACAATGTGCCCACCTAAGAGGTGGGATCCTTGGACCCATTGGCCATGTAATAAATTACCATCAGTAATTGTTCACTAAACCATGCTACAGAGAAAACCTTGTTATCTCATCAAGACTATTCCTTCAAACATCCGGCAAAGTAAACAAAAGATAAGCAGAAGCTGACCAACCAGTTTTTGCAGGGATGGGACCTCATTCTCACAACCACTGAGAAGACCCCCCTACAACACTTCACAAACACAAAAGAAACAGAAACGTGTCACAGGAAGCTGCAAAGTATAAAGAGCAGAGACTTTTGGTGGTGTGGTGCGAGCTTGGTGGGACAGGAGATCCCCCGGCTGCCCAGCGCTGTTTTGCTTACTGTTGCTTGCTTAATAAATTCCAATATTATTTTAATTAGGCTTGTGTCCAGTCAATTATTGGAGCACACTTATAACAGGCCGTATCAAGGGTCAACAAGCAAAGTCCTTCCTTAGGAGAGAAATGTGAAAAACAAGAGAGTTTACAGAGTGTGACCTTGTTTACCATTTTAAATCCCTGGGAAAGAACTTAAGAAAAACCCAAACATGGCAAACCGTGACTACATATAAACACGGAATAAATATGCTATTCATGCAAACATACACCTCCGTGCCCTTTGAAGCACAACTTCCCCGCTTCCCAGGCAGGATTCTTCCAGATCCCGGAGCGCACCGGGTGCAGTCCCTGCCCTGCCCCGGGGCTGGGCACCGATCTCCAGCGGCTCGCAGAGCCAAGAGGACGCCGCTGTCCCCGTGCTATGACAAAAAGCTGCCCAGCCCTGGCTCCCAGCAGCGGCGAGGAGCGTCCCGCCTGACGGGTACCAGCATCCTCCCCGCAGGGGACACGGATTTGGGGAGAAGAAGGACTTGAGGGTGCCGGGAACCCGCATCCCGATGCACCGACGAGGCTCTGGGAGGGGGTCAGTGGGGATGGGCGGGTGCCTGAGGCCACCACACCGCCGGGACAGGACGGGCTGTGCCGGGCCCCCGCGCAGCGCACCGAGCTGGGCGCGCACCGGGCGCTCTGCAGCCGGAAATCCCCGGCGGGGGAGGCGTGGGAGGGAAAAGGGAAGGGCTCAAAGCGGGTCCCTGGGGCTCTGCTCGGCTCAGCACGGCTGGTTCGGCACGGCTCGGGCACGATGAAGCCGCCAGGGTGAGTGGTGGTGGCGGCGGGGGAAGGGTCGCTGCCGCCGCTCCGTGCGCGCCGGGGGAGGCGGCGGCCGCTCGCCGGGCAGGGATGCGCATCCCCCCCGCGCAGGGAAACGCGAGTTTTGCTGCTGCACTGGGCAGGGAAAGCGCTGGCAGGGGTTGGGCTGCTTAACTGGAGTCAGGGGCGATCTCCAGACCCAGGACAGGCTGCGGAGCAGGTCCTGCCCGCCGGCAGCGCTGCCGGAGCCGCGGGAGCCGGGTGCTGCCAGAGCTCCTCTCCAGCCTGGCCAGGGGTCCCCTGGCCGTACGCGGCCATCGAGGGCTCCAGGCAATTAACGAGCTTTTTGTGGATATTTTCAGCTGAAGGCTTGCGATGGGAAATGATTCACCACCTGGGTTTTATCGGCCGGGGTAGCGCTGCTTTACAGCAGGTGTTAGAAAAGCTCCGCAGGTGACCTGCTCAGGGCACCTGCTGACCGGGAAGAGCCGTGTCGCCACAGGGTTGGGGGATAAAGTGGGTCTCAGCAGCGGAGCAAAGCCCCCAAAGTTGTTATGGCAAACATCAAGATGTCTCTTGCCTGGCTAGAGTGTGCCACAGCAGCAAGATCCCATGGCTTTAGGATGAGTAGTGATGAAAAAGTTGAGGTGCTGGTAGGAGGAATCATCTCAGCCAGCAAGAACGTACGAAAGGGGAACTGCAACTTTCTCCTGTTTCACATGGCATTTTTAAAAACTTGCAGAAGAGGAAGGTGTGGGAAAGAATTGAAAAAATAAAAAAAATTTTTTTTAAAAAAAAAACTTAGGAGAGTGAGACCAGAAGAAGGTAGTGCAGCTATGCCAGCACTTAATTAAGCTCACTGCTGGTGTGATGGACACAGGAGCTGAGTGAATGTAGAGGGCAAAAGGGAGGTTTCTCTGCAGGCAGAGCATTTCTCCCTTTTTCCAATTGAAATTTGGGATTAAAGCTGTTCCAGGGGAACATCGTGGGTTGACACTGCCCCCACAAACCACAGAGGCAACTTCCTCCAGGTAGGAGGATGAGGCATCTCTGGATCTGTCCAACTTTGACTATGGCATCACTTATTAAAATAAGAAATTGAGATCCCCTTATGGACACACACATGAGAATCAGTTCTGGCTGAATATCTAGATGTCTGTTGGTGTTAGCAAATGCCTACCATGGGAAATTCCCTAGAGAGTCCCAAAAAGATCAGTCAGTTATTGTTATCGTTCTTTTCAAATGAGTTGCTATATCCATAGCTTCTGACTTGGGTGGGGAATAATAAAACAAACACAGGCATGGGATTAAGAAAGATTGAGCACTACATGAGCTGAGCTTGCCACGACAGACCTCTACAAGCCTGGCACAGAAGTGCTGACTCTTGCACAGTGTAAAAAATACAGGAATGAAATACAAATCCACGTGCAAAAGCCACTGTCAGAGACAGAACAGAATGTTTAGGTGTGCTTCCTCGGGAGACTTTCTTCAAGACATTGCAGATTTACTGAAGTAATAGAGCAGAAATTTTCCACACTGGGCGTCCACTTAAACTTTTCAAGCCTCATCTGTCAAATCATTTCAAAGGACACAGGAAAAAAAAATAAATGCTTTCTTGATACAAAAGATAATACAGTTCAGACTGGTTCTCCCCTAAAGTTTCTCCACCTCAGTCTCTGGAAATGGGGCTTCAAGCAGAGGTGGATTTTGTGTCAGGAATGTCCTGTGCTTTCCTCATGGGAAGCTGAATATGTTTGAGAAGATAGTTTTCTTGAGGGGCAGGTGTGAATTAGAGACACTCCTCTGCAGCAGAGGAGCCCAAATTTGTGCCCTGGCAGGTGGTGGGAGTAAAGCTGGGCAGAAGCAAAGCTGTGCCTGAGAAGTGATGTATGAATTCCTGTGCTTGGCTGGACAAAGGAGCAGAAGCTGTGAGGAAAGGGCAGGAAGCCTGGAAGAGAGGGGATTTTGGAAAGCACAGCCAAGTGAGAAATGGCTGCTGGGGAGTGAGCTTAGGTCAGGCTTGGAGGGAGGATGGTCAGGCAGGGTAGGGTTGGTTTGGAGGGAAGGCAGTGACGGGTCTGAGTGGGAGACTCTGGAGCTCACTCCTGGGTGGAAATGGCCTTCTGGGAGCTGGGAGCAGCTGTCCCTTTGCCTCAGCCCAGGGCTCAGTGCCTGAGGGCTGAGAACACCAGGAGAAGGGAGGCAGCTGGGCAGTGTAGCCCCTCAGTCCTGCTTGCAGGTGAGCTGGCTACACTGGTGACAGCCCAGTGCTCCTGTCACTGCCCATCAGCTCAGCTTTGCAGCCTTTTTGCACCTGGGGCAGTATCAGGGTGGGCAACTGCAGCCACACAGCTCTCATTCCAAAACCCTGCCATCATCTTTCTTTCCCTTCCTACAGCAGTCAGGAGGAAGGAGAGCACAATGTTTAACTAGGTGCAGCGGTGAAAGGCTGTTTTAAAGTAACTCAAAGAGAAATGCTGTCTATTTATCTTCCTTAAACTTCCTCCTTCCTGTGGGATGAGAGTTAAATCACTTGGACTTTATAGATGGGTTAAACTGCATTTCTTATGGCATCCTTTCCTTTGGGGTAACTCCTGCACAGATTTGCCCCTCCTGAGTAATCAAACACACCAAATTCTTCACAGCAAAAACCTTTGCCCAGCTCTCCATTATCAGCAGGTTTCCTGTTTACACATTTTTACTGAGTGCACAACCCGGTGGGCAGCGTGGTCAGCTATTGTTCGTCCTTTAACCAGACAAAACCGTAACTCCTTGAGTTTCAGCAAAAGATTGGAACACCTGGGTTTTGACCTGTGCAGCCACTGCCCTTCCCAGTGACCCACATGGCCTCCAGAACCTGTTTGTCCAGCAAGCCAGTCGATTCTTTCAGAAGAGGAGACAGACACAACACCAGCTTCATGCCCTCTGCCCCGATTCCAATATTAGTGCATTTTGCTGCTATTCATGGCCTTGGCCACCGAACCACTGCTGAGTTGTATGAACAGAAGTTCTGCAGCTGTCGAAAATGCAAATACGTAATGGGGCATTACATGGGAGCAGCACCTGATTTAACTACTTCTGCCACTATATTGAAACAATCAAAATTGGGTTTGTTGCTTATTTAAACAGCAGAGATGCAAAGTCAGCTGTAACACTCGTTTGCTTTTCGTTTTAGGTACGGATTTCTGTTACTGCTCCTTCATATCCTGAAAGCTGGTAAGTTCAGAAAAAAAAATCAGTAAAAATTTAGCTGCCCTCCCTTTAATATGTTTGGCCAAATGCACAAAGTAGAGGTAAAATGTACAATATGAGCATCTCTGTGTTTTCTACAAGATACTGAAGAGCTCCTCAGTGTGAAATGTTTCTCTGACATGCATCAGGGAAAGAAGACACAATCAATTTCTATCGGCTTCGTTGCAGGGAACAGCAAGGAACCTTCTGGATGCTCTTGCTCAGATTGCTTTGCTTGCCTCAGGGATCTCCCTGTGTATTCATCTCTGTCAACAAAAGGCCTTGGGAGTGGAGTAATAAGAGCTGCTGATTAGCTGATCTAACATGTCTGTATACCCAAGAGTAGAATTGTACATCACGGTATCAAGTAGCCAATATTAGTAATTTGTAACTGCTACTTATTAGTAGTAAATTACTATTAGCAATTTGCTAATAGTACTATTACTATTAATTGCTAAAAATACTATTAATAATAAGTAACTACTACTTATTAGTAGTAAATTTACTCCTACTATTAGTAATTTTACTTTTACTGTGGTTCTTAAATATCCCTTGCAAAACAAAAGGAGAATTAAATTGCACCACCTGGTGATATTTAAATGTTTTTAGAGTTCTCTCCTCTGTTCTTGCTCAGTCACTGAGAAGGACCTCAACAAAGGCACCAAGGAAATTCTCTGGCCCCAATATCAGGACAAATTTTACCAGATTCAGTCTCCATAGCTTCTGGTTGGCCAGTGATGGAGTTGCACTCACCTTGCATCAGTTTTCCTACTGTTCCAATGGGTTTCCCAAAATCTGAGCCAAGGAATTGTGTTGCAGTTCAAGCCTGTTAATTCCAGTCCCTGTGGAAGTGCCTGGTAAACATCCTGCCTTTCTCCCTGCAGGCACTGCATCTGCCTCAGTGGTGTTTTTAGACCAGTGTGCCCAACTCAGATGTGTAGATGAGCTATTTCTGAGTCCAGTCCTCACAAAGACAGATCCCCTTTAAGGCTGACATCTCCCTCCCACCTCGCCACGTGCTGTTTCTGCATTTCCAAACCTCCACTCCTGTCATCTTCCTTTTCCTCAACCATCCACCCACGTAATCCCTTCCCCCTGCTGTCACCTCTCCCATCCAGCCTGACCTCCTCTTGCCTGACACAACACAAACACTGCTTCAGTGCCAGCAACCAGTTGCACCAGCAAGGTTTTGCCTGCTGCTCTGGAGGTGATGGATCCAGCAGGGAAGCTGTGGGCAGAGCTGCCCAGCCCTCTGGGACTCACTGAGCTGTGCTTTCTGCATCAGCTGTCATGCCTTTGCCTTGCTCACATGGAGCCAAGGTCACCTTTCTCATGTCTGGAAGGCAGGGAAAAAGTTCTGAAAGCCAGGTATGTTTCCTGACTTTACCTCAAGTGACCCTCAAGATGCAAATGTTCAATGAATGTGTCACTGGAGGTATCTGGGCGTGCTGGTTTGCCAGCTGAGTGTATTTGTTGAGAGGGTGCCGCTGATAGCAGCAGTAAAATGTGGTTACTTTGTCATGCCAGCTTTGAGAAATACTGCTTTTGTTCCCCTTCTTAATCTTCTGGGTCTTGAAGTAATGGCAGCGCTCTTTCTTATCAATGTTTCCATTTCTTGTGATTTTGGAGTGGAGTTGTTTGGGATTTTACTTCAAAGAAAGAAAGAAAAGTGATTATTAAAGCATTAGCACTTGAATATGTCTGCAGTCAGTGCACAAAGTGAAATGTGGGTATCCATGGGGCTAGGAATGATTAAGACTGGTTGGCTCTCAGAGAAAAGTCCCTCTGGACAATGCACAGACAAATGGACATGGAGAGAGTTAGCCACTGGAAATTTGCTGGGTAGGAATGACTATGAAGTGGGCACACTCACCTGCTATAAAACTAATATTGGAGTCTATATGTGGTAGAATGTACTTGAAAATAATTACTTTTTTCCCTGTGTAACCTCCCTTTTCTCTCTCTCTCTTTTAATCTTGTAGTTACTGCACTGGAGGAGAAGAGCATCATCAGTAAACTTGGAGACAACGTCACACTAAGTTGCATTTATAACAAGAAAAACCTGCAATTAAAAAATCTACGGGTATATTGGCAAATAGCTGATGATCCCTATCAAGAAACGTGTTCAGTTGTACATGCACTGATCTCTGGCCAAGATGATAATAGAAATCAGTGTATTCACTTTAAGGACAGGACTCAATTATTCTGGGATAGGTTGGAAAATGGTGATTTTTCTCTGCTATTGCGAAATGTCAGCCAGAGTGATGGACATACATACAAATGTGTAGTGCAGGAGAAAACTGAATTTTCCAAAGTGATTCACCAGGCAGAAGTGGTTCTCAGTTTAGCAGGTAAGAACTTGTGTCACTTTCCCCAAATTCTCATTTCTGCTTTTCAAATTTGTGCTATTTCAATATAATATTTAAGCACACCTTTAATTTTTGAAACAGACTTCTGCCCTTTGCTGAAATGAAGACTGCTTAATTTAAATATTACAGACAGGGAATGTAAACCTTGGAGGGTGCATGTCAAAACTCTCTGCCCAGTGTGTGTTTTTTTTCTTCTTGTTTTGCATGGATATCAGGGCTCTTGCATGTGACTGGGTGACAGCAGCTTAAGTTGGTCCTTCCTTCCTTTGGGTTTGGCTTTAGCTTCCTGCCCTGCCAGTGATTCTCTCAGCTCTCTGGCTTACAGACCAAGCCTGCAGGCATTTCTCTTTCCAGTCATGAAGGCGGTGTGAAATCCAGCAGTTTGGCTTCAGAAGCCATCTCAAAATTTTGCCTTTCAGGTGTGTTTCAAAATGTCAACAACTTATTTCTTTTTCCTCTTGCTCCCCAGCGAGTTACAGCCAGCCAATACTCAGTGGACCAATAAGGAACAGTGACAGCACTGGAGAGGAGGTGACCTTCAACTGCAGGTCTGGCCATGGATACCCAAAGCCCAAAGTTTACTGGGTCAATAAAGTGAACAACAGTCACCTGCATCCATCAAAAACAGAGATCATACCCCACGACGATGGCACTTTCAGCGTTTTTAGCACGCTGAAGGTGAAAGCCACTTCCAACATGCAAATAGAGTGCTCCATAGAAAATGAGATGCTGCAGGAAAATCTGTCAGCCAACTGTAAGTTCCTTCATGCTGCCTCACGTTTTCTAGGTAGCAGGAACATCAACCAGCATGTCTCTGTCTGTAGATGTGCACTAACGAGGGCTGTGCATTAATTCAGTAGTTCCAAAATGTTCTGAGATCATCTCAGGCTTTGTTTCAAGATCCACTTATGCTTAGCCATGGACTTGATGTTTTATTCTTCCACACTGAAGTGAATAACTGACCAAGTGTGTTATGACAACAGCACTGAGAAGCTCTTGCATCCGAGGCAGTTGCTGAGGTTAACCTTTCAGTTCCTCAGGAACATGATGGTTTGGGGATTGTTTTTTAGGGGCCACCATACAGCAGATCCATGATTTCTGACCCCTTACCCAATGGCCTTGCAACACTCACTTTGCTTTTTACTCTGCCTAGTTCCAAAGTTCAATTTTCAGGCTCCAAAACTCAATTTAATACAGTGCACGACTTAAACTAGGTCTGCAGCAAACGGGCAATATGAGCTCAACAGAACAATGTACCCAACAGCAGCACAAGTATAATGTGCTGTTTATTGCTGATGTGATGATTAATAGTAAAAGCAAGTATTTAGTCACTCAACTCTTCACAAAACAAGAAAGCTCTTTATAAAAAAAAGTATTAAGAAATTATAGTTACAGTACCACTGCTGCAGTTCATTATTCCCAAGAAGCTGTGTAGAGAATCTGTCTGGAGTGGGAAGGCTGATCTGGAGATGGCTGTTTGATCTCATTGCTGTTCCTGGTCCTGCCTCCAGCCACACTCTTCTCTCACAGGTCTCTGCACCCTGGTGCAAGGAGGTTGGAATGTTTCCATAACTGTAGCTGGGTACCCACAGCTAATTCACCTGAACACCCCAAACACTGATCCCACGAATGCAGGCAAATGATATAAACTGTTTCCAGCAACAAAAATTGAACACATGAGCAGAGGTTGCACAGTAAAGTGTTTTTGTGATAATACACAGTGCTGTCATCCCAAATTAAATGAAAACTAAGTAACTTCCTCATTATTCTCCTAATGGCATTGTCATGTCTTCTTCTGAGAGAAAAGACCTTCATACTACTATTTTTGAGGTTTTTTGGTTTTTTTTTTAAAGTCTCACAATTGCACTTGAAAGAGTAAGAGATGTGATTTGAAACCTTCGGTTTGCAGCAATGAGTGAAGATTCTTCACTAACTTCAAGGAAACAGTTGGTTTTTACCCATTTTTTACCCAAAATGGTTTTTACCCATTTTTCTGAATGCCATCAGATTTACATTATAGATTTAGTTTAGATTTGTTTTCAACTGAGTCTAGATACAAGCCCAAACATACAGTCTCTCAAAGCTGGAAGGAAAGAAGAAAAAGGAGGGAAGAAGGATGGATGCACAATGATGACAGGGAAGAGTAAACTGGTATTTAGACATTATTAGTTAGAGGTGTATCTCACTCAGAAGGAATCACCTTGATATTAAACCTTGAAGGAACCCTTTCTTTGAAGGAAACAGTGATCTGAATAGCACCTATCTTTAGTCCTGGAATTTTTTTTATGCATGTAAGACATGGTGAAATATTTGCATGGTGTGAAATGTGAAATTATGGCATCCTTTTCTATTTTATTCTAGACACGCAGCAGATGAAAAGCAGTGGTTCTGGCACAGAAAGTGACAAAAACCCAGAAAAAAAAGGACGAGGTGCTCAAGCAGCTGCCATCATTGGCATTGTCTTTGTGATAGGTCTTCTAACTGGTTTAATCTGCTGGCTGTGGAGAAGGAGGTCCTCTAATCTAATGTCCTACAGAGGTAATGAGACACTTCATTTGCATGACCAAGTTACAAGAAATCTTTTTTGCTTGCCAAAATACTTAATGTTGTCCAATGGGAAGATAGAAAGTATGACTAAGCTGCCTGCATGTGGCAGCAGGAAATCATGCCACTATCAAAAACTTGAGGTGCCCTGGGGAGGATATATAGTGCCCCAGGATATGTTATTCTTCATATATTCTTCAAGGTTTTCTCTTCCTGTGTCTGACCCTCACAGGAAATAATTTCTGGATGTGAGTAACTCAGGTCTGTGAGGTCATGGTTTGTCAGCTGTGATCCCTGCAGGCTCTTTCTCGACAGGGCTGGGGTCAGTAGCTTGCTCAGCTTAGCACAGTTTGAAGCAGAAATCAGAGCATAATTCAGTCCTGAGAGCCTTAGAGTCACTGGCTGGATGATTAAGGGTCAGGATCCTGCTGGGATCAAGCAGAAATGTAGCTGGTCTCACTGTCACACGTGTACCCTTGTGTAGGTGGATTTGCCCACATGTGTGACTCTAAAAAAGCTCTAAAAGAGCTCTTGTGGACCAGACTGAGTCTGCCAATGTAACTGAGCACCTGCTGTAAGCCCCTCTGCAGCTATCCAGGAGCTAGCATCTAAGGGACAGAGCAGGGACAACCACACTTTGCATGGACAAGGACAATCCATGTTTTCAGCCCTCTTCCTCAATCTTAGCAAGCCTGGGTGCCTCAGAAAAGATCAGGGGAAAGCAGGGTAGTGATCTTGTCCAGGATTTGCAGCAGCTCTTGCAGAGTC
Organism: Phylloscopus trochilus trochilus; assembly: GCA_016584745.2. Taxonomy (NCBI): domain Eukaryota; kingdom Metazoa; phylum Chordata; class Aves; order Passeriformes; family Phylloscopidae; genus Phylloscopus; species Phylloscopus trochilus. The sequence goes on from WQNJ02000082.1 coordinate 41,541,881, forward strand.
AAGTTCTTCCTTCAGAAACAACCCCAGAGTGAGGCAGGACTCTGTCCCAAGATGGGGAACAGGGCTATCACTTCAGTACCAAAATCTCTCCTTTCTGGGCTGTAAGCAAATAGAATATTGGACTGCATTTTACAGAACATTTAGCACATTGAACCCTCAGCTTTGGTGAATATTGCTTAATATTAATCTAATTTTTCGGAAGACTGTGCTTATCTATCCTACTTGTTGAAACCCATGCATTTATTTCAACAGATGTCCAACCAAGAGAAGACCAAGGAGGACTCAACTGTAAGTAATAAAAGTATATTAATTTTTTTGCCTTGAGTGACTTAACTTCATAGCTTCAGTACTCAAGTTCAGCACAAGCCTTTAGATTAGACTTGCTGGATGATACAGACTGAAGAATTTTTTTAGGCACTACATCCTAGGTGGTCTTTAACTGGGATTCAGGGACATCATTTGCATCATGTCTGTGAACCTGAGCCTATATACACCCAATTTAAAAAAAAATAAACCTCCCCTTTCCTAGGAGAGCATGCTCTTCAGACCTTCACCATGTTCATACTTTTATAAGCAAGAATGCAATATTGCATGCCAGCTGATTTACAAATACATTTGTTATTTCTAGTAGGGGAAAAATGAAAATTGGGTGAAAAAATGTAGGCAGATTTGGAAAAAAAAAGTTGCACAGAGGACTTGCAGGAGTCCAGGGTGAAATATCTGCCTATTTGATACCTCATTTGGTAGTTTCTACTGAAGCTAATGACTGTTGTCTGTGTGTCTCTTCAGAACAGGCAGAAAATACTGTGGTTTCACTAAAACTGTAATACTTAAAGGTTAGTTTGCTGTAGCAGATGCTGTGAATGTACCCAGTTCATGGTAACAAGCAGAAGCAAAATAACCCTTAAATTAATAAACTTTTTGTATAACTTCTTTGGCAGTCATGAAGTTAACCATAAACGGGGTTAATGGTCAGTTACTTTCCAGACTGCAGCCTGATCCCCAACATTTGTGTTTGCTAAACATCAACAGGCATTGCACTCTCCCCTGCAGAGCACAATCTGTGGAGGAGGATGGATTTTCTCCTTGTAATGAAGAGACATTTTCTCCTTTTCTTCCTGGGAACTGCATTATCATAAAACAAACAGTTCATTTAAGGTCAACTTTTTCTTCTCCTGACTTTTAGGAGGCCCTTCTTGGTTAGGTCCCCGGACTTAGCCCATTAGTAAAAAACCCCCTCTGTGACATAAATAAGGGTAAATATTTATCTTGTATTGAAGGCTGCTGTAGCATGTTTTGCTCATTAGGAACAAAGCAAAGGCACCTTCCAGATGCTGTCTTTTCCTTGTCATTTCTCCACTCCATTTGTGGAAGAGGAGGGGGAACAGCAGCTTTTGTAGCTCACTGATGACAGAAGCTGTCCCCCCCCTCTGAGGGCCATGTTTTGGACATCCCAATTTTAGGACAACTTGGATCGATAGCAGAGGAATGGAAATGGTCCAGGGAATGTGATCTCTGGTGAGAGACTGGTTATGTCTGTTTAGGCTGGAGAAGGCCAGGCTGATTAAGCACACAATAACAACCCTCTTCAGAGTGTCTCTTGAGAGGATGGGACAAGTTATTTATTGTGCTACCCCAGCTGACACTGCACTTAAGGCACAACAGACTTAAACAAAGGAGATTGAAGCTAGATGTCAGAAGAAATTGTCTAAGGGTAATGGTAGTTGAGCACTGAGGCAGAGTTTGTCCAGACTGTCAAGTCTCCATCAGTCCAGGTTTGTTGCTTTGTGTTTTCTGAACAAAAGAGAAAACCAGTATCTGGCAGAAATTATTTAGAAATAAAGCTGGTACTACCTCAGTACAAAAGATGGGCTCTAGGAGAAATTCTAGCCTAATTCAATCATTATTTGGTATTTTCAATCCTGTTGTGTGTGGTAGACAGGGGGTAGGGCCCTGGGGATGCTCTGCCACAGCATTTTGCTTTTCAACACTGCTGTAAATGCACTTCTGCTTCTGGCACCTTATGAAAAAGGTCAGGTTGTTTCATGGCAGTGAGAATCCTGAATACTGCAAACCAAAATGGGATTACTGAAACTAACTTTGCTGTTATAAAGGCAAAAAAAAGACTTTGGAAACTGGGAGGAAGGCAGATTGTAAAGGAGAGTAACTCCAGCCTGGTGGGATTAGTCTCTCCAGACCCGTGCCAGTCAGTGAGGCAGGATGCTCTGGTGAGGAGAAATTCAGACCTGGAGCAATTCTGAACTATTACCTGAAGGAATCCCTTCATTTCCTGAGAGAAGCCTGGGGAAGCTGTTTTCCCTTGGCCACAGAGAGGCTTTGTGCCTCTGAAATTCTCTGAAGGAGTTTTAAATGAAGCCAAGGTGACACTGATATCCCTTCAGAAGGAAGGCCACTTTTTCCATTTGCACAGAGAGGCACTTCCAGACTCTGGCATGAGGACAGAAAGCCCCCTCTGTCTTGGGCATCCAGGCAGGATTTCTCTCCAGTCAGTTCTCTCTCAGCAGCATGAATATGTCTTTCCCATAGCTTTGCAGTTTGTTCCACTGGTTACACAGGAAAAGCTATTCTAGGAATGATTATTTCTGGGAGAGGTTTTTGTCTATTTTTTTATAAAAAACAAGTTGTTTTGTTTTTACAGCACCTGCCTAAGTGGAAGATCTGCCAACAATTTGAGCAGCTGGAGATGTGTCAAGAGAAGCATCACTCCCTCAGTGGCAGCATTGTTTGTAACACAAGGGACAGATTTCTGCCAAGAGAGATGGCCAAAAAATAATATATATATAAAAGCTTCTAGAGCACAAGAGAGAGGAAAATCTGCTGGATTTTCATTCCAGCACCTGACTGTGTCCACAGAACAGTCGTGTCACCACTCCAGCTCAGCACTTTGGGCAGTCCTCTGTGACTGTCAGTGATTTGGGCACTGGGGAAAGCAGAAAGCCTGGGACTCAGCTGCTCTGTGCCAGAGCACTGAAAGCTGCTGACTGCCCAGTCTCTCATCAGGATCCTGGAGGACTGTCAGGAGCAGAAGCAGCCACGTTTCAGGAGCATGGGACGTTCTTGCTGTCACCTCACCCTGAGGATGACTGCTGCATGTGAGGAAAGGCAGCTGAAACAAAGAGAGAGAGAGAAAACTGAAGCACTCTGCAGAGTGAGATTCGTGACCTCTTCCATGTTTCTCTCTCTCTCTCTAGAGTACAATCCTTTCATTGTCTGTTTTCACCAGCTGCTTCTGTGTACAGAATCAGGCAGAACACTTTGACTCAATCCTCCAAAAATAGGAGTTGATCCAATGGGGTCAAATACTGACTGTGTTATAATAAGGGAAGGTGCCTTGATAGCAACATTTTGGATTTTACCAAATATTCCACCAAAAAGGGGAATTCCACTTTCAACAGGAGCCAGCTGTGAGGAAAAAAAACGGCTGTGGAAATCTGACCATTTAAAAATAATGCTCTCTGCTATGTTAATGTCGTGTTATCTGGACTTACCCTTCTCAGGGTGGAACAAAAACTATGGTTGAGCTCTGCTTGATTCAACTGAATCTTTATTTAAGCACTTTCCCATGGTTTCCAGGGAGGATTTTAAACTGAAGGTTTTAAACTGATTTTTTTGCTTGTGTCTCATCCTTACATGCACAAAACAAAAAAGAAAGAGCAAATTCTATCCATGTTGTCCATGAATGTCCAGAAATCCAAGAACTCCATTTCCCTTGTACCAGTGCATGTGCTTTTGCTGTTTCAGCCCTAAGTCTGCCAAACTGAATGGCTGAAAATAGAAAAAGAGTGAACTTTGCTGATGATCTGAAAGTTTGAAGGAGAAGGAATTTTTACTAGCTCTCTTGCCCAGATGGGACTGTTTCCCCATCTTTTCATGGGGGGGATGAAGATTATTGTTTTAAACTGAGCTCTGGAAACACTTGACCTCTCCTGCATCACTTACTAAACTAAAATTGCATCATTTTTGTGAATAAGTCATAGCCTTGTTTATTGTTGCTGTGTGTAAGAAGCACTCCAGTATCAACTCTGAGCTCAGACACTGATTTTTCATATCAAGATCAGCTTTCAATTCCCAGCCAAGTGCAAATTCTGTTGTACTCACATCACATGGAACCAGGACCATTTGGCAATAGTGCAGCAGTTATCTTTTGCCAAAGCAATGCCCTCAGGGAGGCTCCCAGCTGAGTAGCATCTCCCATATCCATGAATTCAGATATTAGATAATTTCTGAGTCCAAATCCAGTCTTCAGCATACCCTAAGGGGAACATGCTTGAGGAAAGCTTGCAGATACCCCTAAAATGTGAACAACATCTGTGCAGATGTGCATCGTGGCTCAGTAAAAAGTCCTGCAGATGTTTCCTCCTTATCTGTCACATGAAGTTGTTTTGTGCAGCCTCTGGTGCTGCTGTACCTGACAAAAGCCTTTCCTACAAGTAATTTTCCACTTTTATATTCTACCACTGTAATGGTTCAGGGATGTAAGAAGTGACCTAGTGGTCACTCTGCAATATGGTGTTAAAACAAATTCAGACTGGTTGGGTTTTCTTACTTCTGGGCTACTTCAAGGATTCACCTCAATACAAAATCCTTTTTCTTTCAAAATCTGTGCTTTCATTTAGCTTAGGGTTCCAGCTATTCTTGGAGGTCAGTAAATCATGGATGACAGTTGTTATCATTCAAGGGATTTGGCAATTTTGTAATAACAGTTTTTATCTTCACATGCCATGTTTATATTTGAAATAAAATCTATTCATTCTTCTGGATGTTTGACTAAATCTATCAACACACAGAGACAAGTCAATCCAAGCCATTGCCCCCAGCCAAAGTGGCAGTTTTACTTTCAGCCACATCCCTCAGTGCTCCTTTTCAAAGCCCTCAGATAAGGGGAGACAAACACAGAGCTGATCATCTTTGCTTTATTTTGGCTCACACAACAAAATCCCTTGAAGAACACAACAAACTCCACAAAACCCAGGCAGTAGCCTGAAGGCAGCACTGTGCCTGGGCTGGTTCATCTATTTCTCACCCAACTTTACAACCCCAAGCACACACCTCTGCTTCCAGAACTGAAACCAGCTGGTTGCACTCCCCCAGACCAGTCTTGCACATGAGCACCAGGACCCCTCTGTTTGCCTTCATTAAAGACAGCACCTCACTTAAACACATGCACAGGAAAGCAACAGTTGGTGCAGCTTTGGAGGAAGACTAATAAATGGACTCACTTTCACAAAACAGCAAAAGATTTTTGTTGTGGCATGGCTGGTAAACCACAGATGGAAAGCCCCAAGAGAAAACACATGTTGCTACTTAGTGATCTGAATCCATCTGTCCTGTTGTCAAATTCACTATTTCAATCTTTTTACCTGCGAGGGCTGAAATCTCTCTTTTGCTCTAAAAAGCATTCCCTTTTTCCAGCTACCCTGACTCCAAAGTCTGTTCTCAGTAGCCCTTGTGCTACGTCAAAGAAACTTTATTTGTTGCTTTCCCAGCTTGCAAAGTGAATCTTTCTCACATTCACAGCAGACACGCATGAAAGGTCAAGTTACCCCCAAGTGTAAATTCTCTAACCTCTCTCTTTTCCAGAGGAAGAGAAACTGCTCTAGAAGTTGAACAGAACAATTGTTAGTACAGCCTAACTCCACAGAGAGAAAACACCCCCACTCCCATAGCTGTTAGGCTCTTGAGACTTTTCCTCTCATTATGTGGTGGTCATTAGGGCCTTCATTACCTTCAGGATATGATATGGGATGGAATCATTTGATATGGGATGGAATCATTTGATATGGGATGCAATCATTGTAATCTGGTCCCCACTTGAGGATTACTGTAGAGCTGCTGGAGCAAGTCTGGAACAAGGCTACCAAGGTGACTGGGGGACAGGAGCAGCTCAGTGATGAGGAAACTCTGAGGGAGGTTGGCCTGTTCAGCCTCAAGAAGAGACAGCTGAGAGGGGACTTCAGCCACGTCTGTCACTGTCTGCAGGGAGGGGTCAGGGCATGCAGCAGGCTCTGCTCCATGGTGCTGAGCAACGGGACAAGGGGAATGGGCAGAAACTGGTGGGCAGAAAGTTCCACCTGAAAATGAGGAAGGAGTTTTTGTTGAGGGTGGCTGAGCACTGGAGGAGAAGGCCCAGAGAGACTGTGGAGATCTTCCCTGGAGATGCTCAAAAGCTGTCTGGACGCAATCCTGAGCAACGCGTTCCAGGGGACGCTGCCTGAGCAGGGAGCTTGGACTGGATGACCAACTGTGGTCCCTTCCCAGCTTACCCATTCTGTGTTTATAAAAGTGTCCTAGGTTACAATGTAAAATTGTGCCCAAAGATGTATTCTATCCCCATGAGCCGTTGGAGCCAAGGTGGGGCAGTGTTTTCCTTATCTTCTGTTAATGAGCCCAACAATGCCTTCCCGGAAGACATTATCTCTGTTTAATGGGCCATCAAGGATCCATTTGCATGACTGATAAGATGAAATCGTACCATTGTGAGATGCTCTGCCCAGGGGGAGGAGCCAAGCATTCCCACCTGGATATAATTCAGGGTTTGAGACATCACAAGCAGCTTTTATCCACTGGACTCCCAGAGGAGACAAGAGCTACCAGACGTTTCTACAGGAATCACTGCTTTGACAAGAACATCTCATCTGGATTCCTGGAGGAAGACTGGACCCTTCTCACCATCACTGGACCCTTCTCTCTCAGGATCATCTCTGCTCCAGCAGAATCACATCTGCTGCTCCAGGAGGATTTCCAGACTGCTTCAAACACCCTGACCAACAGGGTGTTAGGTTGTATCATTCCATTTATTTCACCTTTTTTTCTCTCTTCTTCTATTAAATTGTATCTCTGACTGGGAGTCTCACTGTTTTTGCTTTCAAACCAGCACAAAAAGGCACCCCACATGTTCTTTGAGGTGGTCTCCTCTGCATCTGGCATCCCAGGGAATTACAGAGCAGTAGCTTCTATGCCACTCACCTCTCAGGACGCAGTTCTGTGACAACAGGTCAGTTTGTACCACTACCTTCCAACACAGGAAAAATGCTTCCACAACATTTCCTGTGTTATCACCACCACTCAGCACAGTCACTGTATCTGAACTGTGCTCCCTGCTGTCAAATGCAAGTCCTTGGCAGCTACACATGACGTTACTATTAATCACACTCTTTTTTTTGTATATGGTTAGGAAAGAGCCTGTCTCCCATTTCAGTCTGGCACCGAAAACTGCTGTGTAGAGATAGATGCTCATATGTCAAGGATGCTTAGGCTGACCTTTGAACTTGCCCAAAATAGGTCCCAACAATTTCCTAATAAATTACTTATTTGTTGTTTTTTTTTTTTTCTGTAATTCCAAGAAGTGCTGCTGAGGATAATTGTATAATTGACAAACTTGGATACAGAGTCATGCTCAGAGTCACACAAGACTGCCTGTAGCTGACTTGGTGCTTACACTTGTAACTCCAGCTTGCAGAGATCTTTTGCCACTTGCTGAACTGGAAAGTCTACTTTTTAGTAGCATTCTCTCCAGTAGACATCATAAGTCAACAGAAGCTGTTTGCTAATTTTGAATGGGATTTCACTGCATTAAAAAAAAAAAAAAGGATCACCTCTAAAAAAATTTCTGAAGGAGGAAAAAGATATCTGTCATTCACACTGGAAATCTTTTAAGAATCTGTCAGTAAGAAGCAACAGTACCACAGCCATAAAGTGGGCAGGGAGCGACTGCAAATGTTTTCTTCTTCATTTCTTCTGCCAGATCTGTGCTGTCACATGTCAAGCCTCTTACAGGGCTGAGACTGCAGTTTCAAAACAAGATCAGGTTTTCTTGCAGAGACAACTTTTCCACAGCATCATGCTGGACTAGAAGCAACTCTACACCTCTCCATTCATCTCTCTGTCAGTCAGACTTACCATTACTGTGTTACCTAACCTGGAAAATGCATCACCACTGCTGTTATCGCAGTTACCGTAACTAAAAATAGGCCAAGGAATAAAGATGCAAAATGCCTGAACTGTAGCTAATTTTATAACAGTAAGCAAACATGAAATATCTTTATCACCTTATTGGAAGTCTTAATATGCAGCTCAGATCAGTTTGATTAAACTCTGCATCAGCAAAGTACTACAAGTCTTATCATAAACCTGGTCTCTCAAAGCCTTTGGTTTTCCCTGCTCTCATGAGCTAAATCTGTCTGGCTATGCTCCTATCTCTACCTGGCTGTATCTGCAGCACAGAGGGCTGCTATCTCATTCAAGATACATTATTGAATTCTCTTATCAAAACCATGAGAAAAATCCAGCCCTGTGTTGGTTCCTGACTGACTGAACAGGCCAGGAGGGCTGGCAGGATAATGGCCACACTTTCCAGGAGAATTCATTGACTGATTCTACACAGGGTGGGGCAGGGTGACACCACCCCAGGAAGGTCTCCTGCACTGGCACCAGCTGACACAGAAAGTGATGCCTTAAGCTTCAGCTTTCATATTTTCAGATTCTGTGCTGCTTAGGGGTGCAGTTCTGAGCTTCATAGGAAGTGCCAGTAAGCTCTCTTCACAGAGTAGGGAGAAAAAACAAATCCTTTTCCTGCTGAAGACCAAGGACAACTTTCAGGCACAAACAATGATGGACTGAAGGGAGGAACAAGAAGGATGGGACCTCACAACCTGAAGCTGTAATTGGACAATTAAACCCCAATATGCAAATGGACCAAAATTTATAAAAATGTAGGACCTCGTGACCAGTCAGCCATTTGGTGACCATTCTTAGTCCACCTTGGGTGTAGCCCTGCCAAGCTCTTGTCCTGCCCCAGGTGGAACCTGGAGGCTTTTCAATAAATACCTACTTTATACTTTAGCTCTGTCCAGTCTTTGTTTCAGGTCAGCTTTCCCAAGGCATCAAAAGCATGGCCAGAAACAGAAGGACTGGAGAAGATGAGGAAGTGGCTTTGGAGACAGGGAGGTCTCCAGGGATCCCTGACAGGGTGACCCTTGGTGCCAGGTCTCTTCTCAGCAGGTGGGGATCCCATTAGGAGTCCTGGGCACACCCCAGTGCTGAGGGATAGGTGCCTTTGAGCAGGAAAAATTATAAGAATACATAATTAAACCCATAAATAAATAAATAACCCCCAAACTTTGCGCAACTGTTTTGTTTAACTTCAGATTATCTGTTTATTATTTGCAGTTGCATTTTTCATGACTACCATGAGGCAGACAGCTGCCTTCCCACGCTGTTTTGTACGGGACAGTTTGATCCAGCTGAGAGGAGGAACAAGAAAGAAAGAGGGAAGAAAAAATAAAATCTTTTAATCTAGTCCAGCCCAGTGACAATTCACCAGTCCTCAGGATATTTGTGGGGGAAATTGATTGGGTTTTAATTTTTATTTAAATCGGCCCTTAAAGAAGAGCTCCCATTGACAAACATATATCTGGCCATCTGGAATGATTAAACACAAAACCATCAGGCATGCACAGAGTGAGCCAGTGCCTTTCATCAGCAATTTTTGGCAATGTGGCAACTGCTGACCAGCTTCATATAATGTGTCTTAGCTTAATTTTTGAGCAATTCTTACTGCATCACAACATAATCTGGGTAGAAAATTATTTCTAAAAGAAGTGAAGCAATGGTTGCTCAGAAATAGAAAACTTGGCCAAAGGAATCCACCAGATTCTGTGGCTGCATTTATTGCATCAATAGATCTTCGAGTCTAAGGAAACAGTAGGAGACAATCTGTGTATCAAATAGCTCCACTGGCATTTTATACTACACCAATTTTTGCATTAAAACTGGTTTTGGTGTTCCCAGGTCAAAGGTGCTCAGGTTTGAGCACCCCACAGCCACGAGCACCCAGGCACAAGAGGTGCGTCCATGCCTGCATATTTTTCAGAAGATTTGGGGTGCGGTTGAAGAGCAGGAAAGGAAAGGAATTGTTGGGTTTAGTCTCCAGGCAATGCTGCTGCAAACAGCAAGGAGGGAACCACTAAACTTTTGCCCCTAGGCAGAAGCCAGATAAGAAGCTGACTGTGAAGCTGCCAAACCTCTCTTACACACACCTGGCTCTACAGCCCAGCAATCTGACTAATCTCTCACTACACTTCTTACGAAACAAGCTATAATCTTAATCTCTGCACTCCCAGGTGATGGGCTAGAGCACCCAGCCTGACAATAAATATTTGTATAACATATCTCTGATACATCCCATCTCAGCTGGAAGCTCCATGGAGGCAGTCAGCACAGTTGCAGAGACCAGCACAAAGCAGCTCCATGCAGCAGTGCATTTGAACAGAGATAAAGTGCAATTTAGCAGCCTGCCAAATGCTGGTCAAATTTGAAAGGAGGTATGCAAGAAAGCACATGGCTCCCACGAGGCCCTTGTCTGAGTGGCAGGACTGTCACAGACTGGTTGCAAACACAACTGGGAATGTCACTGCTTTCATTCAGACTGTTTATTTTTTGGGGAGGGAAGATTGATATTCCTGCCTCCCCTGCACCCCAGCTTGTCAAAGCTCATGTCCCTGTTAACTGCCAAGACAGCTCAGATTATTTTTTGCCCTCTTGAGGTGCTGCTCCCCACAGGCTGGCAGAATAAAAGCAACTTCACTACACACACAGTTATTGGAGCCTGCCTGAACTTTCACACGAGGGAAAAATTGTGCTTTCTCTCACAAAATTTAGAAATCAATATTGATTTTTAGCTAAGGTGAGGTCCAAGATCTGAGGAGTTGCTGCCATATAATTCACCCATCACAAAGTCCCTGCTCACCTTGCTGTCTCTGTGGGTCACAGCCACAGGGAAGGGATTGCCTTAAAGGCCTTTGGATACACTACAGCAGGAGCTGCTGAACTAAACAATTCTCCCACTATTAGACCAACTTCTGATAGGCCAGGGACTGCAGATAACAACGGCAGAATGGGCACTTTAATCGCTGCAAACATTTACATTAACACATAACCCTTCAGAGACAAACAAACCCTCCACAAAATGCAGCAAGAGTGGCTGGATCTGCAGTCTTACTCAGAAATGCACACATTAGGCTTGACACACAGGATATCACAGAGCACACTTGGTGATGCTTTAACCAAGCTGCAGGGTGTTTTTTGCTCTTGGATCTTATGGTATCCCTGCCATGCCTAAATGGAAGAACCTCTCCCACAATTAGGCTTAGCCTGAGCAGTTGCATCACTGAAGGACTGCAGAAGGCATTGCTGGGACAGTGCTGGTACCTCTGCTCAGTGCCTGGCTTACACAATACACAGGCCCAGAGAGGAACCCAGTTACACCCCCAAACACTATTACAGGTGCAAATAAGCTGGTTGGAATGTTAAATACCTTCCAAAGGGTGGGTGTGCTCCCCTGCACATTCCTAGGCAAAGCAGGTCCCTCCAAACCGAAATAGTCTATTTTATGTCTTGCTTATGCTGGGAGGAAAGCAACCATACATGGAGGAAATTACACTTCCAACACCTTCCAGTGCTTGCTGCTATCCCTAGGAAAATCCAGAAGCCTTGTGGCAAATACAACCATCAACACCTTTACAGAAAAAGTACAAATGCTCCCTCTTGAGTGTCAGAGATCCTGAGCCCTCGGGCAGCCACCCACTGCAGGGCACTCTGAAAAAAGGGAGGATTTGACTTCTGAGAAAAAAGGGAGGAATTGACTTCAGAGAGAAACAAACAGCTAATTGATTGGCCCAGAAGCTTTATCATTTAAGGGACTGACAAAAGTAGTAGCAAAAATCAGCGTCACATTTGTTCCTTTCTCACAGTCAAGCTGAATTTTTGTTCCCATTCCTACTGGCACATTCAGGTCATTAGGCCTCAGTAATAGATACATATTTCCTGCCAAGCATCTCCTATTGCCAGGACTTAGGACATTCTTGGACAGCAGAGCTGGCTGTCACCTCTTCTTTTGCAAAACTGAACATGCTGCTTCAATTTTTGCTACTATGGCTGCACCATGAAAGGTCTTCCACTGTTGCTCAAGTGGTTCAAAAGCCAGCATGGAAACTCATTATTTCTTCACATCTCTGCATCTGCACCCTGGGATAAGAGTCCTAACCACATAAGGTGTTAGCTAAATGCATGGAAACAAGGGAAACCAGCCACAACCAGGACAGCTGCCCACAGGCTGGAAAGCCTCACTCTGCAGCCAAATCCAAAATGACAAATAAAGTACACAGCTTCAGGTGCTCACCAGCCTCATGTAAACAGTATTTTTGTCTCCACCTGAACTGGAGAAGGATTAAGGTTTAGCAACAGGAAGTAGAGAAGATGAGACTGGCGAGATATAGCTACTTCTGGCCTGTATTGCCTTACCCAAAAAAACTTGCTGTCTTCTGCTCAGAATGACAAATGGAGTTTGTATTTTACTTCTGAGGAGAGCTTGGTTAAGCTGTCTGTATTGTTTGGTTCATCTGATAACAAATGAGGGGCAGGCCAAAGAGAAAAACTCACATTTATTAGTAATACCAGGTATGATTACCAATATGTGATGAGTAACAGCCAAAAAAATACTCACTTTTTTGGAGCACTCTGCCAGCAGGCTTAGAAGCCAGTTGGATAACAAACACAAGCAGAGGGGAAATATACAACTAGAAAAAGGAATATTGCAAGGTTACAACATGCTACCGTAACATTTTCAAATGAAAATACACAGGTCCCTCGACTAGTCTGCACAAGTACTTAGCTGAATGCAATTTTATATTCCAGATACAGAAAATTAAAATATATAAACCATTTATTCTTCTATCAATTCACTTAGAGGTGATGAAAACAGCCTGGCTCTGACTTTAAAAAGTGTCTGATTGACAATGTTTGAATTAGCAGATGTGTTTGATAACAAAGCAAGGGAGTTGACTTCTGTGGAAAAGCAGGCTGTATTCTGCTTCAGTTGGAAACCTTTTGGCAAATACGCAGGACATTGCAAATAGAAGGGAGAAAGCACATTTATACACCCTAAAAGCAGCATGACAAAGGTACTGATCATGTGAACATCTCCAAACACTGAAGTGAGGAGCTCCAGGGGCAGAAAACCAACAAGACATCAGGCAGTGGGCTGTAGTTCATGAGTCAGCTTAAGGATTTGTGTTGGCTTGGTGTCTTGTCTCAACAAAGTTTTGTTCTGTGCTTGCTTCATTGTGATATGTAGGAAGCTAAAAGAAAAACAAAAACCAAAAAAAAAAAAACCCCACAAAACATACCAAGAGGCCCTCAAGAATGAACAAGGAGATCTGGGCAAAACTCAGGCACAAAAGAAAGCATGCAGAGGGTGGAGCAGGGGTGGGTAACATGGAAAGAACAGAGACACTGTCTGAGCATGCAGGAACAGGGTTAAGAAAGCCAAAATCCATCTGGAATTTGATCAAATTCAAGGTTTTGATGGGGTACACCAACGAGTGTTGAGGGAGCTGGCAGATATCATTGCAAGGCCACTCTGATAATCCTTGCTGGATGATGGTAATTGCGAGCAGTGACAGAGAAGTAGAGAGCAAACATCACTCCTGTCTTCAAGAAAAGCAAAAGGATCCATGCTGAACACAAGTCAGCATTGTATGCTTGTGGCAAAGAGGGTTAAAGGTGTCCTGAGCTGCACCAGGCAAAATATTGCCTGCAGGATGAGGATGGTGATGCCTTCCCTCTCCTGAGCAATAATGAGGCCACTTCTGGAGTTCTGGGCTCCCCCATGCAATGAATATATTCATCTAAGGGAGAGAGAGGGAAGGGCCACAAGGATGATGAGGAGGCTGGAGTATGTCTTCTGTGAGGAAAGGCTGAGAGAGCTGGGGCTGTCCTGCCTGGGGCAGGGAAGGCTCAGGTGGGATTTCATCAGTGTATGGAAGCACCTCCAGGGAGGGTGCAGAGAGGACAGAGCCAGGCTCTCTTAGTAGTGCCCAGTGGCTGGACCAGAGGAAATGGGCACACACAGGAGGCTCTGTCTGAAGATGTCAAGTAGGTGGCCTGGCTTGAGCAGGGGAGCAGAACCAGGTCACTTCCAGAGGTCCCTTCCAAGCTCAGCCACTCTGGGACTGTGGAAAAGTTATGACTGGATTTTGAAAGCATACAGCCATAACAGCATTCTCTTTCAGGTCACTCAACCCATGCTAAATTTAACAAGATGATGTGGAAAGAACGGGAAGGGTAAGAAGAAAAAAAAAGAAAATGTTTCTTTTAGTCTTTTCTTTCTGTCAAGATAAACAATTATAAGCTAGTATTGCACTCCTGCCAGGCCTTGATTTTCTTTCAAGTTTGACTCAGCACACTCAGCATAGCACAGTGGAACACTGAGCAATCACAGCACCTCACTTCTGTCACACGAGCCATTGATGAGTCTGGAAAAACATCATCCCCAATGTCATAGAAGCTAATTCATGTTCTCATAATATATTTCATGTAACCATAATGCTTGCTGTTATGGGTGGTGGTAGACATGTAGTTTTAGGAATGCCAAGGGAAACTCCCCAAGAGCAGAAGAACATCTCCAACTCCGGGAAAGAGACAATGTAATTACAATACCAATGAGAGGCGGAGAGCCACCATTGAGGCTGAGAGGCAATTGACATCTGATAAGGGCTGATAGCCCAGAGAATACATCCCACCTGGAACATTAACAGTGCTTGGGAAACTTCCTACACACCCAGGAAGCCTTTTCAAGCCTGGCCCGTGGTCCTCCTGATTCCATCAGCTGTGCCATCAACATACAATGGAACCTAAAGAAATTCTGTACTGAACAAGGAGTCCAGCCCTGGAAGTTTCATCATGCCCCTCCATTCCAGGACCAGGGAAACAAGCCCAGACATGTACACAGAGTCCAAACCCAGGAAGGGTATAAAACTGGCAGACTTGGACTCGGGCACTTGTGAGACCTCAGGGGAGACATGTCGCAGTAGAGGGCAGGTCAGGGGGCTCACCCAGTGCACAGGGACTTCCTTGCTTCACTGACTCTCAATTTCTTTATTTGGCTTTGTAAAATTCTTGTCCCTGATTCTCGCTGACAATAAATTGTATTTTATTTGAGATTGGCTCTTGACATTTATAACACCCAACAAAAACCAACCCCAAAGCAAAGCTCAACCACACACTGGAAAGGTTTGTCCTGGTGAGCAGTCACCACAGAGCAGTATGACTACTTTGTATTTATCACTGAAAACCAAATTGAGTAAAAACTGTATGGCCACGCCTGCCAGACCCACAGCCTTCAGACCAGACCACTGAATGACCACAGGTGGCTGTGGCTCCTGTATTTTTGAACACTAAGAGGTTTTGAAAGAATGCATCAGTGATCCATATCTGCTGCCTCCTCCTGCAAGATGGGAGGACAGCAATAACGTGAGAAAAGAATCACAGAATCACAGGATTTCTAGGTTGGAAGAGACCTTCAAGATCATCAAGTCCAACCCATGCTCTAACACCTCAACTAGACCATGGCACCAAGTGCCACATCCAGGCTTTTCTTAAACACATCCAGGGATGGTGACTCCACCACCTCCCCGGGCAGGCCATTCCAATACTTTATCACTCTTCTGTGAAAAACTTTTTCCTAATATCCAACCTGTACTTACTTCCCTTGACACAGCTTGAATGGAAGACACAGAGATGGAGCACAGTAGCCTTTCCATCCTCAAGATTTTTATTTTTTTTTCTAGGTGGTACTTAATCACTAAGCCGCCGCACTTGGAAGACAAAACACAAGAAAAACTTGTATTTAAAGACACAGCACTTTAAAGGGATGCAGTGGAAAAAGCAACTGAAATAACTGGACACACAGGGGAATTACTTCAGGTGATAGTTTAAATTTAGGCTTGTTCAAAGCACTTAAAGAAGGAATTAGCCAATGAAGCATTAAGGAAATACTGTCACATCCTTAAACTTTGTTATGGAGTGATTGTCTTTTCTGGAGCAGGACATGGCACCTCTGAGTCAGATTCCAGCCACTGAGTTATCCTGGACAATACTTCTGTTGTTGTGAGAGAGGCTCTCAGAGTAGGATTAGGATCTTCCAGAAGAGTAGCTCCAGAAGAGTATGAGGGGGAAAAAACCACCAATATAACTTACTCTGGACATTAGTGCAGCCACAGATGGTTTTGGTACTTCATCAGAAATTCTAGCCTTGGGAGCCTTCCACATTTGTGTTTTAGTGCTAGAGAGAAAACAACTTCTACAAACTCAGGAGTTTTTTCCTCCGCTCTGTCTTCCACTCATGTAAATATGAGTGGCATCAGGCATTCAAAGCTTTTTACAGCCCTATTTGAGTGAGAAACTACCTATTGCTGAAATACTACCATTTCAAGCTGACTGATTTATCAAGTCTTACTTTTAAAACAATTAAGTGGAGTGTGGGTGGCTTTGTTTGCTTTCTAGTACAATGAAAGATGATTTTCTAGACTTAAAATTATTTAAATTAAATATTTAAATAAAATTAAAATAAATAATTAAAATTATTTAGACTTAAATTATTTAGCTTCTAGCTAAGTAAAAAAGAAAAACAACAACAACAAAAACAAACAAACCCACAACCAAACAAGAACAAAAAAACCCTAACAGACTTATTCTAAAGTTTAAGTAATTTTTTTTTGTATGAGACTTACATATTAATATTTAAATTCATCCAGCATGGTTAAATAGCAAGCCCTCTACTTAATCCAAACAGAGGAAGAGCTGAGATGAATGAGAACAGTGGTTATATTACTGTTATTTATCTTAAAGAGTAATTATTATTTAATACTTTTTAATAACAATTCAAATCAATGGGTATGCCTTTTATGGCATGTTTATATAATGTAAAGTTCAACACCAGCGGTGCATTAAGAAGTGTGTGTATAAATCTGTTAAGTAAACAGAGGCAGGTGTCAGAAGGATTCAATTCAATGCAAGAGAGACTATCCAGAAAATGTTTGAATAAGTGTTGAACAGAATCCACCAAATATATTTTTCCACAAGAGCTGAATTGTGCAATTATGCAACCATGTGCAAAAACCCCCCACCCCAGTGAAGAAATGTCCTTGGCAGCAAGTGCCCATTGAAAGAAAAACATAGATTTCTTTATGAAATGTGACAACAGACTATGCCAGACCCACAGCTGAGCTCACAGCTCAGTGAGATGCAGAAGCTCTCAAGGAGAAAAAGAAAGGCTTCTGCCATGGCTGGCTGAAAACATAAGGGGTAAATATTGCTCAGTACCTGCACATCAAAAGCAGAGAGCCAGGGAAAAAGCAGGGTTTGGTTACAGAGCAAATAAAAGAAGCAGCTTTTTTTGGCACTGTAGAGTTTGGAAAGACATGCTCAGAAACTGCCTCTGTGCTCAGCTGTACAGGAAACCAAATACTTGAGCATCAGTCAAAATGAATTGTAAGATAAGTGTTTTTTAATTATTTTCTTTTCTCAATAGAAAGAACTAAGCAGAGTCTCAAGTGCCTGCTTAAGCTGAGAGACAAGAGTTGTCTCAGAAACACTGGCAAAACCTTTGTCCTGAACATTTTGAAACAGCACATTCATGCAAAGGAATGTTTAACCATAGGACAAAAGGTGGGCAGTCCTCCTAGAAAGAACTGCAACACCTGAAGGCTGTTATCATAAACGGCTCAATTCTGGGAAGAGATCAAAGGTGGATGCTCCTGAGCTTTGTCTGTTGGTAAAGCAGTAGCTTGTAAGCCCTTACATCAGCTGAAGGCGCTCCAGTGAGAGCCAACAATAATTCCATTTATTCCTCAGATTGGCTGAAGGAACAGCCTGACTCACTGCTCACATCCTGCCCTGCTCCAGCACTTCCTCATTCACAGGAGAAGCTCCTGGCAGCAGCACGTCTGCATCTCAGCACATGCAAAGGGAACACAGGGAGATTCCAGAGAGGTAAGCAAGAGATCGAGTTCTTTCTGTCTTGAATGAGAAAGTCCTAAAATTGCAGTATTTGGGCTATGGGTTTTGGCTGAGGCCTTTTACACTTGCCTCAGATGATGTAGCCACGGGAAAAACTGAAAAAGAAACAATGTGGATTTGCCTTAGGGTTTGTTTTGTTTTTTTTTTTTCCTTTGTCATAAGCGACAGTTTGAGAGGAAAAAGTACAGATTGAGGGGGTTCCCAGTTGTGTAACTGCTCTCCCCTGTGCTGGCTCCCAGCTGGGCTGTGCTTTGACTGCAAAATGGAAAGTGACACCACCACTAAAACAAAAGGCATTTCCAACTAATTTTCTCACTGGGTACTGCTTTGCCTTTGTTTCTGCTGTTATCTTTTTGCTTTTCCTTACCCACTAAAGTGTCACACTGGCAGAAGTGACTGAACAGGGAGTCTCAGTTTAGTGAAATTCAGAGGAGAAACGCTAGGCTGAGAACAATCAAATCACACTTGCTGCCTCAAAATGTCACCTGAGCCAAGAGCAAAGGCTCAGGACATTCAGCATCCTAGCCACACCAAAAAGGGAGCTCGGGGTAACTTCCCAGGTTCTGAATGGTCTCTGTTCAGAAACTGGCAGAGAGTAACTGCAGCTGAAAAGGAAGGCAAGAGGTCCCAGGGTACTGAGCAGCACAAACACAGCCACAGAACCCGAGATCAGGGCTGCATGTGGTGAAGAAGTCAAGTGTAAGATTGACAAGACAAGAAAGAGGGCAAACAACTGCACGGGAGGGTTTTCCCAATCTGAGTCACTGCGGTTTCTGTTACAAGTGGTGGTAGACTTTGGAAAAAATAAAATAAAATAAAAAAAGAGAACCAACTTCTGTTGCACAAGTAGGCTTCAGACAAGCTTGGTGCCTTGGTTTTGACCAAGATTTATATTAGATTAATTAAAGAACAAACCACAAAAATTACACAGCAATAGATGTACATGCCTGTCTCCATAATGGAGCATTTAAAAACAACTTTCCTATCTTAAAACCTGATTTTCTTCTTGATCGTTTGCCCCTTCCTTGAGAGGGGACTGTACCCACCAAATTAATGCTGGGACAGAGGAGGGTAGGAGAGAAACACCTGGGAAAAGTACAGAGCAACTGAAATCACAAAGTCCAATTTCTCACACTTCTTCCCTGTGAACCTGGCTCAGACCCCTCAAAAGCCTGCTCAAGCCAGATAATTTTGAGTTTTTGAAAGCTAAATATAAATGTTTATATATAAACATTAAATATATATAACAAAGTTTATATATAAAGCTAAATACAAATGTTTCACCACATGACTAAAAGTGAATCCTGAGGAAGAAGTGAAATGACAGAGCTATAGATTTCAGTTCTCATTAAATCAAAAAGCTTGCCATTACTTGGTGTTTAATCAAGTGTGAGTAGTGCAAAGGTGGAGATCAGCACAGGTCTTTCATTCTAGAGAAATTATTTATCTCTTTCTGGAAAAGGAGAGGAGGTGATAAGAAATTTTCAACTCCAAGGGCTCTTCTTGTAATACAAATCAGGTTACTGGAATATTTACCAAGATCAGCATTACAAAAAAAAAAAATCTCTGATACACTCTCCCCAGCTGGGAAAGCCCTAAAAACAGATAGCATGGGTGTATATTACATTCAGGAGACTGAAATTTTGGTAGAACAGTAACCAGTTCTGGACATTTTTTCTCCAGAGAAGACACTCAGTAGTTGAGGGTGTGTGAGGGATGGGTGGGAGAAGAACATTTCACTCTAAAAAAGAAAAAAACACAAAACTATATATATATATTCTTAAAATAACAATAATAAAAAAAAAAAGGCAGCCAATAAACACCA
The DNA here is from genome assembly GCA_016584745.2 of Phylloscopus trochilus trochilus. Lineage (NCBI taxonomy): Eukaryota > Metazoa > Chordata > Aves > Passeriformes > Phylloscopidae > Phylloscopus > Phylloscopus trochilus. Next base: position 41,561,583 of record WQNJ02000082.1, read on the forward strand.
CCCCCACAGGTGCAGTCAACTCTTTAGGAGGCTTCTTGGATTTTCCCACCCTATCATGGAAAATGGCATCTGCAGTTTTCTGCTAACATAAAACAGAGACCTGTTGGAGGAGATCCAGAAGAAGTCCACAAAAATGGTCAGTGCTGGAACACCTCTCCTCTGAACACAGGCTGAGGGAGTTGAGGTTGTTCAGCCTGGAGAATGCTCCATGGAGATCTCAGAAGGGCCTTTCAGGGGCTGGTAAGAAAGAGACTTTTTACCAGGGCCTGTAGTGACAGGACAAAGGACAACAATTTTAAACTGAAAAAGGGTAGATGTAGTTTGCACATCAGGAAAAAAATTCTTTACTGTGGGAGTGGCGAGGCACTAAAATGGGTTGCCCAGGGAAGTTGTGGATTTCCCATCCTTGGAAGCTTCCAGGGCAGGTTGGATGTGTCTCTGAGCAACCTGGTCTAGTAGAAGATGTCCTTGCCCCTGGCAGAGGGGCTTGGAACAAGATGATCTTTCAGGGTCACTTCCAACTCATTCTATTCTTGTATGATGAGTGCTTAAGGATCCTTTGAAAGAGTTTGTCTGGTTTGTCTTTCACATCCTTCTCACTTTCCTCCTCTGCACTGTGTTACAGCCTTCCCTCCCTCCCAGGACAAAGGACCCATAGAGCAACTGCCTCCTATGGAAGCTGAGCACTGCTGAACAGCCACCAAAGGTGCCAGGACATGTCCATGACTGAGCTTTGGTTCAACAGGTGAGAGGAATAAGGGGAGGAGAGGAAAATGCATATAAACTGTCCTCTGAGCAATGAGGTGCTTTTCTGCTACAGTTATTTAAATATATATACACAAACACTGAACATAAATGTACTTCACTGAGTGTGTCTCATTGAACACTGACCATTTTCAGGGGCATTGGGGGGGATGTGTACATTGTGAAGGTACCTGCAGTCATGTTTTTCAAAGCAGCCTGAGCCTCAGAGACTTCCATTCATTGATTTCCATTCATTGATTTCAGTTTGCATCTGCTCATATGTTCTTAACACAGCACCTCAACACCTTGAGGCAAATCCTAACCCCAGAGCAAGGTGTGGTGCAGAGGTGCCTGTGCTAACAGGAGCTGTAGAAGTCTTAGTGTAGCACTGCATGGGCATGAATTCCATGGGCTGAAGGGGGGTTATTAATTGCACCACTCCAATACCCAAAGTTTCACTCCAAATTCACTTCTGTTCTATAAAAAGAGAAGAGTGGTGCCTTCTATAAAGGTGAGCAGTGTAATCCAGCTTTTGTTTGGTGTAGTTGAAGAATGCAACTTTATTACAGAATGGGAAGGATGGAGCAAAACAGGCAAATTATTCATCTAGATAATTATGAAGGGTTATAATCTATAGGGTTTCAAGTGTTTAAATTATTTCTACATCTTAGTTTTGCATGTATTTTCCTCTCACACCATCTCGTGCATATGTTACCATGCCATTTTCCATATAAATTTGTTCCACTTACAATTTCCTTGCAAGGCTGCTGAAAAGAGGAGGCTAAATGAGATGAAGGAGACTGCTGTTTGCTTGATATTGTTTTGCCTCCCATCAGTTTATGAATATAGTTAATTAGTTGTACAGTCCAAACACATTCCTCAGCTAAGTGCATTTAAGTGTAATCTCCAGCTGTGGTTTCTCTTCTAACATCTGAGAAGCCCATGTTCAACACTGGCATGTGCTTCAGTTCTGAACCAGAAGTTTTTTGTAAAAAAATTGCTTTCAGCTCCTTTATCAATAGTCTTGCCAGGCCAATGATTGCTGTCACCACAGAGAGAGATCAGATCTAGAGCCAAGCAGATCCTTCCCATTGCATATCCAAAGAGGAATGATTTATTTTGACATCAAGAAAGGGAGGAGCATACAGAACTCCACATACTACCTTCTTGAGGCAGACCAGCTTAAACTTGCTTGCTCTTCTTACCCAAATGCAATTTATTATCCAGAGGATGAGATTTTCTTTAAATAGCAATGATGAAGGGGGGAAAGGAGATGCCCAACAGCATTTGAGAAACCCACAAGGTGAGAAGCAATGGAGACAGGAGTATCATCACTTTTCCAGCTCTACCACAGATCCAGCAAGAGCCATGCCATGGTTAGCTCACTCCCACACACTCCTCACTCAATCACCCACAGCAATGCTTCTGAAGCTGAATTCTCCTGGAAGCTGGCAGGACCATAGGTAGCACGGTACTTATACTTCTCAGAGACCTTTGAAAGCAAAGCATAGAATCACAGAATGACTGGGTTGGAAGAGGCCTTCAAGATCATGGAGTCCAACCCAGGCCTAACACCTCAACTAAACCATGGCAGCATGGCTCTGTGTGAATCTAAAGGCCCACAGTGATAGGATCTATAGGGTAGAATCTTATCAGAGCTTCTACTGTCTCCTATAACAAAATCAATATTCTTTTACAGAATGATGTGTTTAAGATGAGGAAGGATTTTTTTCTTGACAAGAAAGTCTGCAACAACACATGAGGATGGGACTCCCTGGGGTCCCCATGTTGTGTTGCATTTCTTGTACTTTTTAAATCCTCTGCTGGGAAAGGGAGCAGGGGCATTAAATTAAAAGGTTTAGGGCTAAAAGGTTTAGCTGGAAAGGTCTACTCTACGAGACAGCTGTAGAGTAGACCAAGCTAGAGAGTCAGGGGTCAGAATTTCATTTCATTTCATCCCTAAGACTCATGTAAGTCCCTGTGTTGTGACACATTTTACTACATCCTCCCCCGTTTCTTCACTCACCACAGAGGAATGAAGCAGCAAAGAATGTGTTGATTTGTACTGGAGAGCTGTTATCCATCCAGTAAGTGTACTCTGGGGAAGCCTAATTCCATAAACATTGCTTGGGCCCACACTTGGGATCTATTAATGCCAAGAAAAGCAGCAGTGCCTTGCTGAACACAAACTCCTTTTATTACATCAGGGTAGAGCTGCACGAGTGCCTGGCTGAAATCTTCAGAGTCCCAAACCAAAAAGCAAAACACCTAATTAAAGAGCTACCAGGGCTGCATGGTAGGTCTGTCTAGGGAATCTTCAAATTTCCTCATGGGAAACTTCTGCCCTCAAAAATTATCCTCCACACACTTAATTTCACCTTTGGAGAACCTCACTGTGGCTACAATTTTCATGGTGGTCATGGAATGAAGCCACTTTATTACAGGTGTTTTCCAAATACTGCTTTCACTGAAGCTGAAGAACTCAATTCAGATGAGCAGTGACCTGCATGAGCTGACCCCAGTCAGTGCAGCTTTGCTGACTTGATGTGGTTGGCAGCACATCCCTGCCTCAGCCCAGCTACAGACGTGTCCCACACCTCAGGAGGGAGAGAAGGATCTAACTTAGGATATCCTTGGTTAAAATCCCCTTTTATTTGCTTGGTTCCTATCTTCTCTTACTCTTCTGTGCTGAGAGATGCATGAAGAAGTTCCCAATCAGAAATTGTCCTCATGTCAAGGGTTATCTCCAGGGAGTGTAAATGGAAATTTCAGCTCCAATGTACCTTGCATTTGCAGGCCATAATGCAGGGATTTTGGGATGAAGCAGCTCTAAGAGACAGAGGTCAGGGAGATAACACAAATCATAGCAAGGCCACCACTGACGTCCTACCAGCAAGGTGTGGATCAGAGACACCCATGTCTTGCTCTGGTTAGGGCAGGGCAGGTATTTCATCTTGGGTAGCTCCAGAACGGGGGCTGCAAGGCCCAGACATCTTGCCATCCCTGAACAACTGCACAGAAAGAGGATTGCTTCAATTTCTGAAAGCTGTGTTCTGTTTCAGAGCTGCTCTGAGGTGTTCACTGCCCTTCAGCTGCCAATTCAGTCTCTCAAATGATGGTTTACAGCTTGAGTGATTATAAAAAGGCCAACATGCAACACTCTTAAGTTCAGTCCTCTAAATAAACAGTCCTAGAAGCACCGAGGTCAGCTTTGAGTTCCTCACAATCTGGGGCATTGAAAGACACAAACTTAACAAGGCTCTTCAAATCCCAGCTGGTAGGAGGACAGGAATGTGAGGGCCTTGAACTACAAATATGAGATCAGCATGTTAACATCTAGAGAAGATTTCCATGAGTGTTCTGAGGAAGTGCTTCAAAACTAGGTCATGTAAACTTCCCATACCTTGAGTGCTTCCTACAAATAATTTTTCCCCTGGGTTGAACCCAGAAGCTACTACTTTGTTTAGCAGCTGCCAGTTAAAGCACAGGACAAATCACAATAAATAACTACTAGGTAACTTTCAACAAACATGTCAGCAAGGGGAGGGGAAAAAAACCAGAATATTCTCACAAATGGACGTTTGTGTCTGCAGAAAGAGCAGCTGTAATTAGTGCCATTCCACAGTGCTCTAAAGATCCAAACACAATACTTTGTTTGCCTGCATTGTAATGAGGCCTCAAGATGTTTGGCAGCTGCCTGTGAAATATATACAGTGCCATAGCAAATCAATTAGCACTTGGCACTTTCCCCTCTGAGGACATCACATCCCTCTTCCTTTGAGAGTTAGGGATGCAGCAGGTTGCACAGAAGTTCCACCCAACACTCCTCCCCACTGCCCCAGCTGAGGTTAGGAGATGCAGTTTGGGTAAGAAGTAGGTGATTGTCACATTCCCATCAAGGATCAATCAACTTCCCATTGAATGCAACAGCTCTTTTTACCCATAAGCAAAGACAATTTGGAGAAGGAAACCTGCCTTGCCAAATCAAAGTTTCTGTGCAGTTTTCGCTCCAAGTTTAGTCATTTCTGAAGGTCCAAGTCTGGTCATCTCTTACCACAAATACTCAGAACTCAAGCTTTGGGCACATCGAAAAGTGGGTTTTCATGAAGAGCTGGTGGCAAGAGAGGCTGTGAATTCAGACAGTCCAGCTGTGGGAACTGGGCTGGCTCAGGGAAAACAACTCTTCCCAGACATAGGAAGACCCACTCGGTTGCTACATCTCTCTAGAGTAGCAGTAGCACATTGCAATGACAAAAATCCTCCTGGACACAGCTTTGTTAGATATCTCCCTGGAAGTGTCTACTTCCCTAGAATCTGATGGCATAGCAGAAAAATCAATTGTTTACGTTAGCAGCAACAGCTGTGCACTGAATGATACTGTGTTTGAGGAGAGCTTGACTGGAGTGGAAACACAGTGGTAAGTACTTGGAGGCATAAAAACAAGGACATCCCTTCCATCCAAACAAAATATCCACAGCGTACTACGAGATGCCAAAAGAGCCCAGCCAGATATGGTCCTGCCTCTACCCTGCACACGGATAAATAATAAAGTGTTTGGCCTATGATTTTAAACATTTTGTGCAAGAGCAGAATAAAGGAAGGTAGTCTTTTCTAAGGAAAGTGCAGCAGGCATTCTTAACTAGAGAAACCCAGAGATAAACAATGATCTGTGTCATAAATAGGAACACAGTTTCTTCAGCTGATAGTTTACATGTGTTACACTCAGAAAACAGGGCTATTCACTAGTGTTTACTGTTCTCAGTGTGTATGGTATGAGAGAAAGCTCAGATCTTGTCTCTGATTTAGGTTTATTTGCACCTTAAGGGATTACTAAAGCAGAAGACTATCAGAGGAGCTTGAGAATAACCAGTTTAAAAGTTATCACAGCTCAACGTTTATGTCATGACTCCAGGAAATGTGAACAGAGAAACCTTTGAGAAGGCTGGCCCTGACACTACATAGCCATAACCATCTGCTCAGTTATGGATGGCCTCACAAATGACACTGGTTCTCTGACAGCCCAGGAGAAGAGCTGTTAGGTGATATCAGAGATTTCAGATATCACCTGAAAGTAGTAGCTTCTGGGTTCAACCCAAAGGAGAAATTATTTGTAGGAAGCAATCAAGGTAGCATGAAGTTTCCATGACCTAGTTTTGAAGCACTTCCTCAGAGATATCAGTGATATCAGAGATTTCCATGCACACACCCTCTTGATTTTTGACATGGCTGGAACAATCAGTGCTTCTTTCCGCCCTTTATACTCCAAGGCACGTCATGCACCCAAGCAGCAATTAGCTGCCATAGAATACACATATTTAACAGTGTTTCCAAAATCACTGGCACAGGCAATCTCTGTAGTGCTCAAACCCACTTTTTCCTGGATTTCCAAAGCATGGTTGTTATCTAGGTGATGCAAAACCTCATCACATGTGCACAACTCCAGCCAAGAGCTCAGAGGGTGCCAAAGCAGACGTGCCACAGGCACTTGCTACTGTGCAGAGGAGCTTTGTGTCTGTGGCATTGCAGAGAGTAAAACAGCTCCTGCAGCTACCCAGAGAGAATAGATCACAACTGGGGAGCTGCAACCTGTTCCTACCCTTGCAGAGGCAGGTACTGGATTGTCCTAGTGAAAAAAAATAAAACCATCTGGTGCAAGATGGCATCAGAAGATATTTCACAGGGTGTTAATCACTGGAAAGGGAACAGCAGGAGTTCAAGGGAAGTAAGGATGAGTGTTGGGAGCAGGGAGATGTCACACAAGTACTGCTTCAGCCAGAGCACTGTCAAGACCTCTCAAGAACACTGGTGAAGGTAAATGTTGCTGTTTTGGAAAGGAAAGGGCTCAGTCAATTGGGGGAAGGCAAGTTCTAAAGGCCCGACTGTGGGTCAGTGCAACGCTCTGCTGAGTTTTCAAGCCTTATCTGGTCTGTGCATTTCACACCCTCAACTTCCACCTCAGGCAAAACAGGCTGCAAAACTAAGTTCACCTAAAACTTTCACAGGGGGATTTCCTGCGTTGAAGGTGTAGAACCACAAAGAGGTCAGGGCTGATCTCTCACAGCCTGAAACCTTGTGCTTCTGCACAAACTGCTGCTCTTTCTTTTCAAGCCATTGCTTACCAACGTGCCCCAAACTGCACAAGCACCTAAAGGAAATGCTGTTTGGCATCTCTGACACTGAGAAAGATCTAGTTTGGTGCACTCTAGACTACAAAAAAGACAAGAGAGCAGCGACCCTTGTGTGCTCCCCTGCTGCAGATGCAGCTGCCCGCAGTTTCCTTCATAAAGGAATCTCACACAGTTGATCCAGTGACTCGTTGCTAAGGTACTTTGTTTGGGCCCAGGGCCATATGTAAAGAGACCTCTACCACAGCCCACATCCTGTGGTCCCTCAGGATGACTCTGTTGTCCCTCAAGATGACCCTGTGGTCTACAACCAAGTGACAGCCACATGCTATTGCAACACAAGACATCTGGGCAGAATTTGTTAGCCTGATACCATCTGGCTGCTTTCAGATACTCGGTCTCCAGCCTACTTTCAGCTGTGTCCTACTTTCAGATGAAAACTATTGTGCTCTCTGGTATTAAACACACTCACTGGTGAAAGGGTTATGTGGCTACAACCAAAATAAGCTTCTTCTGAAGTAATGAGACATAATGAGACAGCTCATCACCGTAGCTCCCTTCTCACTCAACCATTTCACCATAGAAGAGCAAGCTAAAGAGTATTTTAAAGAGTATTTTAAAAAGTCAGTCACTTTTAGGACTTATATCCCTCCCTAGTTCTTGGAAGCTATAATAAATTTACATATTGGGTTGTCATCTTTAATTGTTATTTCAAGGACTGGCTTAACTTTTCCCATGCTGTCACAACTGAAAGATCAGCACCAGCCAATTGCACAAAGATGCAATTAACAGTTGACCACCTGGTTTCTTAAGAAAAGCAAGGTTTGTGGGGTCAAGGAAAACACCTGCTTAATTCCTCCCTCTTCCCCCCAATATCCCTTGTAGCCCTTTGACAAATCTTGCAAAAATAAGGAAAAAAAACCAAAAAAAACCCCAAACAAACCAACTAACCACCTCCAAAGAGAATTCTCTTCTCAAGGCAAGAGAAAAGACAAAACTAAGACAGTCCTGTAAAGTTAGCTCTTGAGTCCAGGGAATTTGTGCTAGAGGGCAAAAGCATTAACATCAGGAGACATCAGAGAAGCCATGCCAGAATTCACTTGCCCTTTCTTGCACTTTTCTCACAGCAGTTATGGGACAACATTTTGCCTTCCCTTGACACAGCCAGTCTATAAGGGAATGCAACACCCAGTGCCAAACATTTCCATGTCAACTGCTTCTACCTTCTCTCAGTTCTAGATTCATCCTTTGTAAAACCATCTGTAATGCTGCCGTAGCTGGGTTTTCTATTCTCTGTCCCAGTTATCCCAGATAAGGGCCTGCAAGGCTGCCAGAGCTGGTTTGCAATAGGAAAGGGAAGTCACAGAAAGAGATTGCAATAAGAAATGCAACAGCATAAGAAGTTGTGGCTTCCATCTTACACTGCTCCTTTGCTTTCTCCTGGGAGAAGAGACCTTTTGCTGTCCCCTGGGGGAAAGGGGAGAACAGGAATGGGAGGAGCTGGGTTTGGACTTATTGAAACCAGAGCTGTTGGCCACCTTCCAATTCTAGAAGGGCAACACTTCAACTAAGCACAGCTTTCATTTAAAAGATCATTCACACACACAAAAAAAAAAGGTCTTGCTGAAGTCCTAGAGTCTCCAATGGAAAGCTGAGGCACTGAACTATCACAGAAAAAGAAAAGTAACACACAGCCCTTCCCCACCAAGACACATGCGCAGATAACAATTGTAGTAGGTCCCCACATTTACCTAAAGGAGAGAGCAGGCAACATGAAAACTCATTTACATGCTCATAGCCACAGGAGGGACAGGGCACTGTTGTCAGAAAAGGGTAGGGGGAAGATGCCACTTCCTTCTCATGCCCTGGTTCTGAGCAGAAACTTGTAAGTAGGAAGCAAACACAAGTGGTCTTCAGAGAGGTTCAAAGGAAAGGAGGAGTTCCTTGCTTTGTTTCCAAAACCCCAAGCCTTTATTTTGAAAAGCAGCCAGCACCTCCCGGTGTGGTTGTGATTACAGTCAGGGATAAAAAAATGCTATTAGTGCTATGGCATTAATAACAGAAATTGCTCTTTTGCTGGGTGGGACAAGAATGAGACAAGATCTGATCATGCTAACACCATGCTTGAGAGATGAGTGCTCCAGATAAAAAACCCTTTGGCTGAACTAAATCTGAACCAAATCTGAACCAGGCATTAAAAAGATCTGAAATCTTTAAGAACATTGAGAAACATTCCAGTGCACGGGACTTGCAGGAAGAGCTTATGATCCCCACTCTTCCTTCTCCTATTTACACAAATTGACTGTTACAGACATTTCTTCAGACAAAAAAAAAAATAAATTCATCCACCTCAACTATGAAGCCAAAAGTCTACAGTCCTTCAGCACCTGGGCAAAATATCTCTGTATGGCTGTTCTGCACTTGGAACAATTATTTACAGATTAGTCAAAGAAGCATGAAGTGCTTACAGACATTTTTAAGGGCCTGTGTTTGGGATCCTGTTCACATCTATCTCTGAAGAACAGAAGTTAATTAGACATTAATATTCCTATGGTTGTAACACAGCCATACAACTGGAAGCTTTCTGCTCCAACACCAGAGCAGCTAGGTTTAAAACACTGTGTGGGCTTCAGCTTCATAAATATTTTCAAAAAGCAGGGGTTGGGAAAGCAATTCCATGGGGAAGAGGGGTCAGGTTTAAGCCTGCAGTATTTGGCAGCTCTCAGTCTTATTTTTGTCACTGGTTCAAGTGTCCTTGAACTACTAGGACTCCATCCTTTTACTAGTACAAAGTATTCCATGAGTACTTCGTGCTTTTCAGTGGGCATCCATGGAAAAAGCCAAGTTGGGCTCCTGGAGAAGGGAACAGCTTTTCCATTTCTTAATTATTTACTCATCTATTTTTTTCCTTGAATAAAAAAAGGTGCCACCAGAATCTGCAGGAATATTAGAGCATTCACCAGCACAACAGTGGTACTGGGTACATTCTATGAATTACTTGGGCAAAGTTATTCTATAAACAGCTCCTATCTCCTCAAAGAGTTCTCACAAACTGCAGTTGCAGGTCTGTTTACAAGAATTGTGAGAAAACAAACCTCAAATAAACCCAAATACCTTCACTTTTGCTTTAAGAGAGCAATGCTCCTTGAGGGACCAGCTCAGGCAGAGACCAGCTGCTTTTGGTTCAGTAGCTCTGACATCACTGAACTAATTAATTTCATTGATTGGCCCCAGGATTTGTTCCAGATCTATAAAAACTTTATGATGAACAGTTGCTTATAAACATGTTCTAACAACTGCATTTTGTAGCTGAGGAGAAGAACACTCAATGTGACTCAGGTGGTTTCTCTTGCTCAGAGGAGCTGTTGCCAGGGTTTATCTTCCAGGTGCACAAACCTTCAGTGAGAGACTCTGACAGTTCAGTCCCAAGTGAACATTATTCTCCAGGGAAGAGTAAAGAAAAGTTACACCAGCCTCGATTGAGTTGCTCAGTTTCTTTCTCTCACCCTGGCACCCTGAACTTCCATTTTCAGCCCCACCAATTCACAGCATTTCCACATCCAGTGCAGCAGTTTCAATAGCATAAGCTGCTAATTAGCCTCATTTACCTGTCAGGCTCATCAATTTGGTGATGAACACTTAACTCCCTCCTCTAGAACAAAAACATTTTCTGAACTTGGTCCAGCTTTCTTCTTCTTCTCACCTGGTAGGAAATACAAATCCAACTGATTCTGGCATTACAACTAAGGGATGAGATATATTGTCCTAAGAGATCTGAGAGAGGAAAAAATAAACTGACTGTTGAGCCTTGGTGGGATTGTTATATACATCTCACTAAAAACCACATCTTGTAGAAAGGAGCTCTTTTTGAGACATTATGCAAATAAAAATATCTAAGGGAGGAGAGGAATCACAGTAAGGAAAAGAAACTGGTAATTCTGGAGCTCATTGCTAGCAAAAATAAATATCTGCAGGTCAGGATTTTCCCTGCTTTCACATTATTGGGCTGGAAAGTCATTTTGGAGATTAGAAACTCTCTGGCATTAGTGTGTTACACTTCCTCCTAGATAAGCACCAAACAAAAGTAATAAAGGCATTTTATTGACTATTCTGTCAGCTCAAGGCAGCTTCTTGACCTTGAAATAGGGAAATTCTGGGGGAATTTCTTAGGAAGCAGAAGGGAAACTTTCTCCCTCTCCCTTGTGATTAGGCTATATCTGCTACCTGAATTCAAAACCTCCAAGGGAGGGAGTTTTCCTCTTTCCTTCCGTGGGCTGACAACATTTACCAAGGGGGTTTTATAATCCTGGCTCAGTGTCAAAGGTAACTGCAGACTGGACAGGAAAAAACCCACACTTTTAAAATGGATTATTTTGGATCTTAGCAGCTCAATACTGTTCAGAGGATGGTCTGGGTTTTAATGGACCTTAAAGATCATCTCATTCCCATCCCTCTTCATGGGCAGGAACATCTTCCACTAGACTGGGTTGCTCAGAGCCCCATCCATCCTGGCCTTGGGTTCATCCTTAGTGTTCAGTAACTCAATTATTGTCAAGTTACATCCTCTCTAAGTTTTATGCTGCTTCAGCTGCACTCTGTCAAAACACTGGACAGTCAGGATGGGGAGCACAGACAAAAGGAATCACATTTATGAGCTTTTAGACACTCAGCAGCTGTAAGCAGTGGAAGAAGCTGAGGCTGGTCAGACATCCCAGATGTTGGGCAGAGAGCTGAGGTCAGACAACAGGCCCTCTTTCAGCATCTCCAGGCTCCAGCTGGAAATGCAGCCAAAACATTCTCCCACTTAAATCACAGAGCCTGGCTGAACCAGTGGGCTGGAGCCTGCCTGGTCTTGGGAAGCAAGAGACAGCTGCTGCTCCTGTGATGCTCATCCCTCCTTAGCAAGAGGGAGCATCCTGTGTCACCCCTCTGGCAGGCACTAGCTCTGCTCTGCCCTTTCCATCATTTCAGGCAGCAATACCCTCTTTACCCTGCTTTCCCAAGAAGCCTGAACCATCCTTGTACACGTACAAGGGACTTGCATGTACCAGGGACCCCTTTACCTCGACCCTCCTTGAGGAAGAGCTCAAATAATCCTATTTCCAATGCAAGCAGAGGAGCTCAGCCCATGGAATGATGGAACTGCCAACTGTTTGCAGAAATTTAAACCAGGTGGAGACATTTTGGTGTAGGGAGGTTTCTGCAAGTAACAGACCACCAACAGGATTAGGCTTCCATCCTCATCTTTAAGGACAGAATTAGTTCACATAGGGAATCTTTAATCCAGGTGGCACAAAGCCCTTTAAGGCAAGTAATAACTACAGTGGGAGGGAAAGTCCATGAGACAGAGAGCAAGGAGAAATACCTGCTAACCACACCCATACCATGCAACAACTTCCCACATATTTCAATCCATTTTGGTCCTTCTTGCCTGTGTCTGTCTTATGAAGAGCTGGATTCAGGAATTCCTACCACTTGACATAATTAATCCATAATCCATGTGCAGAGGGCCAGAGGAAGGGTAGTGAGGTATTTTTATCTCACCCATCTTCTCTCCTGCTCCAATAAGTTTCTCCCCAGTGTGTATCTAGCAAGAACCTCACACACACCCCAGTCAGTAAGAAGGCTAAGTAATCATTTCAGAGATTATGGCACACTTGCAACAGAAGCTGAGCTCTCTGCTCCAAAGTACTGCAAGTAAAGAACTGGATCATCACTCCTCAAAACCAGGTCTCATTTTTACATCTTGTGAAGGTTTCAGGTTGAAACCGGGTGGAAACATTAATTTGTGTAGTGGTTTTGTGTTTGTTTATTTTTGTTTCTTGAATTACGTGTAGTCGTTTGAGTGTTTACTAGAATTATTTACTTTTTTTTTTCTGTGAGCTAGGATTAGGGAAAAGTAAAGCAGATTTAAATTTAAAAGGGTATAGAGACAGGTTTATTAACAAAACTAGAAGAGAGGAAAAAAAATTAATAAGAATTAGAATAACCTTTAAAACACTTCTCTCATCTCATAAGTTGTTTTTTTCCTCTCCAGATCATCCACTTTAGAAGTATTAGTATTGGTCAGTGTTGTATTAATCCAAACATTTTCACTGATATCAGTTAAATTAATAATGCCTCCAGGACTCTTGACATAATTTAATCTAAGGATCATCTTAGCTGCTTGGTTGTTGAGTACTCCAGAGTCAGGCAATACCACTGATTTAAGGGTTGGATTGAGCAGATGCCAGAGGGAAAAAAGCCCCCAGTGAAGAAAAAAAAAAATTAAATCCTTATTTCCATGTTAGCATTCTAGCCTACAATATCTCTGTAGGCTAAACAACAGTAAAATAAACCATTACACAGAGAATGATAGCAGCAGATGTTCAGGCAGGAACTGCCCCCAAAATAAGAAAAAAAATACATAACATAGATTCAGCTGAATGAATCCTCATCTCTTTCTGTATTGTCCCTTGGGAGCTACTTTTTTAAGGCTACAGTTTCCTAAAAGGTAAAGCCTCACACACTTATGCCTTTTTCACATAACTGTAATCTCCTGAAAGATCTTTTTTTTTTTTTTTGAGAATAATTTATTCACCAAAAGAGGAAAAAAAAAATTGTTGGAGCTGGAAGATAAAGAGCAATGGAAACTCTCAGAAAAGCAAAAAGGAATTGAGAAAAAGAAGAACTTTTGTGGGAGCTGTCAGAAGGACTTTACAAAAAGGAACAATGGCTTTTTGGTCTCATTCCAGAAGCTTCATCAAAGGGCATGAGAGCACCACACAGCACCAGTCAGAAGGAATAAGTCTCAGCCACGAGCACGAGGCCAGGCAAAGGAGGGGATACAGCTCCTGCTGCTTAGGCTGTGCTTCCTGAGATGGCAGGTCTGCAGAACTCAGCCCCAGGAGGGCTGAGCACACGCCAGACAGGGATAGGTGGGGCTGGGAACACTTGCTAGGGATTTAGAGGGAAGAATTTCCTCCCCATGCCAAGAGCCTTTCCAACAGGAAGAGAGCAAGTGGAAGGCACTGCCCTGACAGAGGGCAGCAGCAGCATTCTCTGGAAAAGCTGAACGCTCAGCGTGGCACTTACCTCACACAGAGAATAAAACAGGTTTTAAGAGGAAGGGGTGAGGGCCCACTACTGAAAATTACAGAGAGATGTCATGCCAAATTGCCTAATGCTGACCCCACAGGCAGCAGTGACACAACGTCCCTCTGGAATCTGAGAACAAAAATCCTTCTCCTTCTTGGATTTGCCTTCACACAAGGGAATCGAGCAGATGGCAGACACAGAATTTCTCAGAAATAGCAGCTGGAAATGCAGATGCCACGGATCCTGACCATCTGAGAATTCAGTCAGACCAGACTTAACATGAAACCACCAAATACCACAAGACTGTAGCTTCATTTGCTCAGGGTTGCATTCTGTTCACTTGCACACCAAGAGCATGCTTCCTTCCCCCTGAAACTTGAAATGAAACGTGCCACTTTTAGCATCAGTCCCCTGAGCCACCAAACCCTTCCCATTTCACAAAGCCACAGACTACTTCAGTTTAGTCCCAGAGCTATTTAGAATGGCTGTTCTGAAATCAAAAACACAGTCTGGCTTCCTGAGGCTTCCAGCCTGCTAAGTGTGCGAGGTAACACACAGTCCATTTTTTGGCCAGACACCTCTGGAGTTCTGCTATTTTCCTTCAAACCCTTGGGAAGACTTTTACATTTGAATTCTGGAAACTGATCCATTATAAAATCAAACTCCTGTTTTCCCTACACAGAGATAAATTCCTCCTTACCAAAGCTATTTGTTTAAAAGCCAGGGAGGCTCCAAGTTCCTGCTGCAGTACCTGTATGTGGTACAGCAGAGCAAACAAGGGGCAACAGGGGTGGGATAGGGTCTGCAGCACAAGTCTGGTGAGGAGCAGTTGTGGGAGCTGAGGATGTTCACCCTGAAGAAAAGAAGGCTCAGGGAAAACCTGATCACTGTCTGCAATTATTTGAAGGAGGCTGTAGCCAGGTGAGGGTCAGCCTCTTCTCCCAGACAAGAAGTGACAGGACCAGAAGTGGCCTCAAGTTGCACCAGGGGAGGTTTAGATTAGATATCAGGAAAAAAAATTAAGGGTTGTACAGCACTGGAACAGGCTGCCCAGGGAAATGATGGAGTCACTATCCATGGAAGTGTTCAGAAAACACGTAGAGGTGGCACTTGAGGACATGGTTTAGTGCTGAACACGGTGGTGGTGCTGGGTTGACAGCTGGACTTGATGATCTTAAAGGTCTTTTCCAACTTTAATGATTCTTTGATTCTACAGCTTTCCACCAGGAACAAACCATGCACCATCACTCATTCATTCATTTATTCATTATCCCCAAGAAGGAAAATCTTTCCAGATTTTCAGAAATACCTTGGATAATCTTTCAGTCCCCAGAGCCTGTCTGTGGCCCACAACAAGCCTCGAGCAGGCGATGGGAAATTCCAGCAGCATGGGGAAACACAAGAAAGCCCAAAGGCAGCACCCCACCCACCACCTCCACAGCTGGGCTGGTGTGACTGGAGCACAGGGAGGGAGCCTGGACAGAGTGCACAGAACCCCAGTGCACAGCAGGGAAGGGCAAATTCAGAGAATTACAATCATATAAAGTTTGCTAAAACAAACAAATGTGAAAACCAGGCCAGCCACCCAGGGCAGGGCTGAAGATAAGGATCCCAATCCCAGACTCAGTTGCCACCATGGCACATTTTGCAGCCTGAAGCCCCAGGCAGTCCCCCAAGGAAGCAGAGGACACTTCTTCCCACTGCCTTGAGCCACAGGAACACTCACTGCCACCACTCACAAACTTCCAGGAGATTGTTTTCAAATTAGGGTAATTTCAAAACCTAGAACCCTTGAAGAGGAAGCCACTGTCATTTTTTATTACGTACCAGCATGTATCCCTCTCCAAGATGTCTTAAATCTCTCTCCTTGAACTAATTACAGGACAGGCCTGTACATGCTGCCTGGTGTTGTTTATGGGTTGCTTTCAGATCAGACCAGAAGTAATCACTCAGTTTCGGTACAGGGTGTTACATCACAGAACTTTCTCTAAGAAACCAGACTGTAATTTCCACTTGCAAACTCACTCGTTAGCTTTCTATTAACTAATGGCTTTTACCTAAAGGCAAAAGGACTATTGCTGTGGTTAGCAGAGAGGAGAGAAATGACATTTAAAGAAATGACAGAAATTTGCCTTGATGTGGGTAAGGAACAGCAAGGTGGCATTTTTTCAGCTCAGGGTACACTCAGGATTTCACAAAATCATGGAGAAAGGTGTCTCCCCCACCCTCCTACAAGGACCAGCAACAACAGTCACTTGGCATAAATCTGTTCTCAAAAGCCAAAGGCATGCAAGGGAGGGAGGGGAATAAAAAACATACTTGAAAAATATGACCAATGACTAAGCTACCAAGCTTTGCCAGGTGCACAATGAGAAGCTGCCACCTTGGCAGCAGCCTTCATTCATCTGCTGGGTGATTTTGGCTAATCCTTTCAGAATTGCTGCTGCCTTCTCTACCCGGTGTCTGCTCCACCTTGTCTCACCAGTCATTCAGTGCCCAGTGCTGGCTGGTGCCAGATGAAGTGGAAGAGCTGAAAAAGCAAATCAGTTCCTTCAGTTTGTCTTGCCCACTTGGTTCACAACAACTCAAATCAGTTCCTTCAGTTTGTCTTGCCCACTTGGTTCACAACAAGTGACATCGGTGTCACACTCTGTGGCCACCACACAGGGAGAGTTTTAAGAGCATTAAGCCTTCCACAGCAGCATTTAGACCCCTTCTCACCCCATCCCTCCTGCACTGGAAAGGGACAATTGGAATCCATTTGCTTTGGGACACAAAGCCCTGCTGCTCTATTGGGAACGTTTGGTTACTTCACTACTTGTTTAATTTCATTTTCTTGCAGGCTGAGCTAGCCTGCTCAGTAAATGGCCTTGCACCTATGATGCAAAATTTGGATGGCAAAGATTGTCGAGGAGAGGAATAATTTTACAATTTAATCATATGCTTTACAATTTAACCGTATATTTTACAATTTAATAATATATTTTAATTGTACCCAATGACTTAGTTATTTCAGGTAGTTCAGCATGTTAAAGAGTTATTAATTAGCATTTGAATTCTTCAGGAAGTGATTAGTCATTGCAAAGCCTTACTCAATTATTTTAACCTCTGGGCAGGGGAAAAAAAAGTCCTAAATAATTCCTCCAGCTGATTTAAATTAGCAATAAATGGGTGACATTTTAAATTTGAAAAAAAAAAATTACAAAGAAAAAAACTGTTAGCTTCCAAACTTCCATTTAATTTAAACCAGAAATGGAAAATAAGAAAAATTAATTACCAAATAGAAACTGTTTTAAGTACTTATCCACATGGTGCATGAAACATCTTACACCAGCTCAGCTGAACAGACAGGAACAGATCTTTCCTTTAGGGTACTAGGAGTATCAACTTAAGCCAGCTCAAACCAGAAAGAAATGTTATTTCAACTAAACAGCACTGAATTAAGCTAAACTAAGGGTCAGATGCTCCAACTAGACCCATCTGAAGCTGTGGTTCAGTTCTGCTTCCTTAAAAACGAGACCCTGCTCTCTTTTAATGCACAAGCTTAACTTCAGTAGGGAAGTAGCATCAGCATGTGGATGGCAAGAGCTCAACATTCTCATGCAATTCAGACACAATTAGGTATTTCATCTCTGATCCCAGACACTCCCCAGTCCAGAACTTCCAAAGAGGCATTTGTGGGAACCAGAAACTCCACAGGGACTCTGTGGGAGTAAGCCAGCCAAAGGCAGGGACACAAACAAACCAGCTCTGCTGGAACAACCACCACCCCCATGTTTTCAAAAGGGAGAAAATGACTGACCCTCTAGAAGAATGATACAGCTTTCAGGAGCTCTGACTTGGGGGTCATTCCCACAGTGGCCTGCTGCCACTGCACCTTTAGAAAGGCCTGCTAGCTGGCCACAGGTGCCAAAATTTTCAGCTGTTTCTGAGTAAGGAGATGGCCATGAGGAGCACCTCTGTGTCCAGAGAGAGTGGACATGGCCACAGTACCACAGAGCACCAGCTGCCAGGCCAGACACCTCCAGCATGGCCAGAGACCTTGCTGCTGCTGCTGCCTAACAGGAGAGGCTGGTGTGGAACCCTGGCCCAGCAGAACAAGTTTGCCCCTGGTAGTTTTTGCAGCCTTCTGTGGAGTGGAACCTCAGCACAGAGCTGAGAGGGCAGATAAACCCTTCTCCTGTCACAGGCAACCAGGATGAGAGGACACAGCCTCAAACTGCACCTGGGGAGGTTCAGGCTGGGCACCAGGAACAATTTCTTCACAGAAAAGGTTGTTAAGCATTAGAGTGGGCTGCACAGGGAGGTGGCAGACTCAGCACTCCTGGAGGTGTTCAAGAAGGAACTGGACATGGCACTCTGGTCTGGCTGACAAAGGGGTGATCAGACAAAGGTTAGATTATCTCAGAGGTCTTTTCCAGCCTAAATGATTCTGTGATAGGAGTGACCATCAGTGCCTCAGTTTCACTGACAACAGATAGGCAGGAAGGAAACAAATATGGAATAAGCTTCCATAAATGTGCACCCTTGTCTGAAACATTAACCTCCTCCAGTGGGGAGGGAGGCAACCACAGGGGTGCAGCAGAGACAGGTAGGACACACAGTTCATGTCCAAGAAACCAACCATGGCAGATGGTGTGCACTGAGCATCAGGAAGGAGCTGCTAAACAATTCACAGCCAGGGCTTGGCCATGAGGAGAGAGGGAAGAACACAGAAATCCAGGTCTTGCTCACCCCAGGAGGCCACATTGGGCCAGGAGCAACAGGCACCAGCACCTTCCCCACAGAGAGCCTTCTCAGTGGGAAGAGAACCTTGGCTAAACCACTGCTTCCACCATCAGCATGATCTCTGGAGCACACAGAGAAGAACAATCACTCAGATATCTGTACTCCCTAATCTGTGAGATCCTATGAGGATGGCAAAAGGAAGCCCACACTCCACATTTGTTCCCGTCTCCACTCCTGCTCTATTTTGGATTTTTTTCGTGAGAAAGTACCTGATTTAAAAGCCTCCTCAAAGAAACTCTCTTCCTCTTCATTTTTCTTACAGGCTTATTATTTTGTTGTGCAGCTTTGGTGGTATTTGGCAGTTTATAGGATGGTGCCAACACCTTCTGAATAAATACAACACCCATCAGGTTTCCCCACTTTCTTTGCTCTCAGCTGGCTGCAGAACAAGAATCCCTTCACTGGGCTGAGAGCTGAGGGCTAGTCAGTGCAAGGCTTGTGACTCACATCTGTCCTGCACACAAAAAAATACATTATTTGTATTGCAAGAATGTATGCAGAATGCAAACACACAGTGAATCTACATTCAGAGTGTAAATGATATATACCCAGAAACTATATAACACACTGTGTTTCACATACACAAAGTGAAAGAAAACAGCCATTGAAGCACCAGTAAATAACCTATTCTGTCTTATAAGGAGCACTTCTTACATCAAAAATAAAGAGCCTTCCACTCTTTTGCAGAGACACAAGTAGCAGCTGAAGTGTCTGGTGAAGCTCCTGACAGGGAAGGAATTCCCAAGGGCTGGAAGGCACAAAAATGAAATGGTAAGCTATGCTTTTCCTGGAGTTGTGAAGGAGCTGAAGTTGGGAGCAGAAGGAATTTCATTTAACTACTGACAGAGAATAAATCTCAACACCAATCTATGACTATATATATACAATTAACACTGTCCATATGAAAAGAAAAGAGGGAAGTACAGGTCTGGTGTTGGCAAACGAAGCCTTGTTTCATCATGAACACTGAGAAACCTCAGTTCTACAGGCAGGAGATAAAACCCACATCAAGACTAGATGGCAAAACAAGCCAGGGTTTCTAACCCATCCAGCTTCATATCCAAATTACAGATGAGGGAGCTGGGGAAAATGGCATAAATTACACCAGAGAAAAGGCCTTTGATCTCTGCTCTAGCATTCTAACAAAGCATTTGACCTTTCTCTCCTCTCTCTCCTTCTCATTAGGGAGACTGCTCTCTGGATGGTTGCCTGCTTACTGCTTGCCTCTCTGCCCAGAGGTAAATATACCATAGTGCACACCTAGGAATTTGCAGAGGCATTTACATGCCAACACAAAAGCTGCAAGCAGGATCTTGGGAGCAAAACAGAACAAATGAATGCATTGCTTTGCATATATTTCATCACAGTCCAAGGTTTGCAAGTAGAGGTCTTAACCCTCAGATAAACTTCTGTACCCAAAGGAAGTGGTTTTCAAATTTAGGGTGTTTCAGACCCATAAACCTTTCCCCACAAAGTATATCCTGACACATCATTAAAAGTACCCCACCATGATATTAAGTATGACTTGGAATATCATCCTTTACAATCCCCAACCAACTCTAGCAGAGTTGATTTCCTGGTATTATATGAATTAGATACCATCTTCCCCATGAAAAGGATAAACGAGTACATGTTGTTAAGATAACTTTTCACAATGTGCAGTTTCCTCAGTGACATTTAAAGTCAGCAGTAGTAAGACCTCTGTGTGTGGTCAGGACTCCTCTGTTTGCCCACAAGTGCCTCACATTTTGCCAGACACTCTGGTGGTTAAGGATGCTCCACTTCACCTGGAAAACAAGGGGGGAACAAAAAAGCCCAATCTTCACGAGCTTCCCTGCACTGCACTCTGATTGCTGAAGCAGGAGGGTTTTCTCACTACAGGAATTTTACACCTTGGTTAAATTGCCACATTCAACTTCACCTTAACAGGCTTAAACATTTCAGCAATATTTAAAACACATACTTTTTAAAAAGCCACAAAACAAACTAATCCCACTTTCCATTCAAGCCTCACAGCTGCAAGTCAAAGCTGTGTGGCAACATTCATCTTCTCCAAGGTGGAGAACTGCTCCTTCCTTGTGCAAAGCTTACTTGGTAGGTAAGATGAGCACTATTAATCCTGATTTACACACCTCTGCAGCAGCTGCCACCACAAAGCAGCTTCAGTTGTCTGGCCAGGAAGTCCCCTGCTTCCACATCTGCTGCTGCAGCAGCAGCCTCGTGGAAAGCTTACCAGCACCACCAGCCTTCATCACAACTTTACTCTTCTTCTCAAGACTGGCTTCTATAAAGAGATGTCCTTGACTTACCCCCAGAATTCTGTTCTCCCCATCTACAAAAGACCTGGTGCAGTTGTGCTCTGATTAAATAACCCATCACAGCAGATTTCAGTCACCTGCTCTTGTCCCAGCCAGCTCCAGCAGTGCCTCCTTTTTTGCCTCCTTCTGCCCTGGTTTTACCAGCTGGAAGGAGCAAGGGCAGGGTGGGCTGAACCCTGTGGGTGTTTCTAGAGCCTTCACAAGTGTTAGGCAGGGTGGGCTGAAGGCTGTGGGCATTTTTTGAGTCCTCACAAGGGTTACAAGGTTTGTACACTGTGTCATGAAGGAGAGGGAATGGGTATGGCTCACCTCAGATATGCTAAATACTGGTGTCCTCTACCTTCAGAAAAAAGAATCAAGAGCAAATCACTTCCAAAACCAGTTTCAAATGTACAGGTGTCCACAGCCAGGAGATAAGACCCACAGCCTTGCTCCCTCTTTTGCTCGTTAAGAAAATCCTTATTGTCCATTTTTCTGAATAGAGCTACAAGTTCTGCTTCTGGTCTGTTCTTCATCCAAGTGCAACACCATGCCTTGCAAGCACTCTCTCTCCTAACAGCACCCTGCAGACAGGACTTTTCCCACCAGAAAAGTCTCTCTCCCTCATCTTCTGGAGGCTCCTTTCTTCCCCTGCCCAGCACCCCCTGCAGCAGCCTCAGGCACACTCATCTCCCACTGTGGTTTCCTGACCATGGTCAGCCAGAACCACAATCTGCTTTCACACGTGGCCTTGCCTCAGGGACACTGCTGAGCACAGCCCTTCCCAAGCCCAAACAGCTCAGGGAAGGGGCTCAGGCTGCTCCCTCCCCTCCTTCATCCAGTGGTGGCCCCGTGAGGTGTGCTGGGGACAGCTGATGGCCCTGCAGGGCCTGGGGATTGTAGGGTGGGACATGCTGGGGCAGTAAGGGCACAGTGCAGTGGAGGCTGAGCTTTGTTATAATTCAAGTGCCCTTTGAGAAGCAAAACCTGGTCAGCAACTGAAACATTCTGAAAATTACAGAACCACAGAATCAATTAGGTTGGAAAAGACATCTGAGGTCAAGTCCAACCTATGACCAACCAGATCATGGCACTGAGTGCCACATCCAGTCTTTCCTTAAACACCTCCAGGGGTGGTGATTCCACCTCCCTGGACAGCCTGTTCCCAAGTCTAATCACCCTGTGAGGAATTTTTTGTCATGGCCAAAGCATACTGACTGAATGGCTCAGCTCTCCACACAACAAGGGGATTCTCTTTCCACCACTAACCAGAAAAAAACTCTTGGGATATGTGGTTTTTTCAGCTAAAAATTGACATTGTTGGGCAAACTGGACTGGGATTTTTAGCTGAAAACCCAAGAAAAGCAGATGTGTGGTGATAAGAGTTATTATAACCAAAGACATTTACTTGGCTCTGAGGTTCAGCTGTCTGGATCATGCCTTTCCTTCTGCTTTCATGTCTGGACAAACACAGTGTGACATCAGAGAAGGCTGATTGATATTGAAACAGAGGCATGAGCATGTGACAAGCTGAGCCATGGCTGATGTCCCTGACTTAGAGGGGAAACTGGGACTCTGTTTGGTCTTTAGCCTGACATATGTGGAGAGCTGATGCAAGCCAGGAACACAGGAATGACCCCATTGCAACCAAGAATATTTACTTCCATATTGAGTCTGATTCACTTGCCCCTTATGCTTCACAGAACTTTGGCCATGGGAGCAGATTGAGTTGTTTCACAGTGAATTTTAGCTTTTCTTTTTGTTGCAGTGTCACAGACTCACACTGCTTTTGTTCTCCTCTGTGCTGGGAATAACTTTTCCTTCCAAAATAATTGATCTGCATTTTAATATATAATATATTTTATGCAACAGGTTTGGTCAGAGTGCTAATTTAAGCCCACATTCTGTGCTGGAAATACCTAGTTGTTCATGCTTTGTAAATACATAAAATTCTTCTTCCATGACCCAGTTTTCCCCCAGAAAATGTAGCACTGCAATCTGATAGGAATTGTCCTACATGATAATGACAGACTCACCCATCTTTGCACATTTTAGTATGCTTTCAGCTAACTTGGAAGGATGCATAGAAATAATTGGAACCACAGTTATTAAATGAGCAGTGTGTGTAAGTGGGGTGCAGCTGGCAGCCCACCCTGCCTGTGCCCCTGTTTGCCCATCCTGGCTCTTGCTCGTGCTACAATTGGTTGGGTCTTGGAAAAACCATTTATCTGAAGAGGGAATGACACTTTAGAATCTTCTTTCTGGCTGCTGGAGATTAACAGCAAAGAGTATGAGAGACCACCAGGCAGGGATCAGGGAGAGTGCACCAAGCCAGACCTGCAGAGAAAAGCCCTTTGCTGTCAGACCCTCTGCAAGATCTTGCAGTTGAAGGAGGATGGGAGCCCCCAGCACATTGTTGACAAGTTGGGAATCCTGATCTGCTAGCCAAATAATGGGAGCTGTAGGAGACCAAATTGATCCTGGATTTTCCTCTTGGTCTGTTTTCACACTTCTCTTTTTTTCCAGCCAGACTTCCTACAAAACCAGAACTTGTTTAGTCATATCGGCCCACCCCCACTTCCCTGCATCCCCTTTTCCTCTTGTGAACTGACCTATTAATGAAAGTCAAATCAGACACTTCATCCCAAAGACTGAGATCCCCAAAATCTGAATGAAAAATCACCAGCTAAGGGGACAAGCAGAAACCAGCCCAAGCAAAAGCCACACTTACAAAGTGGAAGCAACTTGCACATATCAACATCTGTTCTGCTGCACAGCTGGCTGGGCTCTGAGCATACCTGGCTGGAAACAGGAGGGCTTGGGAGGGAGAGTGGCAATAATGAGGTTTGTGAAGCCAAATTACAGGAAACCTGGTGCCCCTGTCTCTGCTGCACGCTGATGGAACAAATCTGGGTTTTATTCCAGGTCAGCTGGACACCACATGCCATGCATTTGTTGGAGAAACTGTGGTTTTGCCTTGCACCACCGCCCCCCTTGAAGAGCTGACCCTTTCCAATTCAATGCTCTACTGGCAGATTGGCAGCACAGTGGTGCACTTCTTTCAGAATGGGCAGGATTTACTGGAGAGTCAGGACAAAAAATTCCATGGTAGAACCAGCCTTTTCCTGGACCAGATGAGGCATGGCAACCTTTCCTTAAAGATCTCCAATGTCCAGTTGTGGGATGATGCTGAATATTCCTGCATCTACAGACAGACTGACAACCATGAAACAAAGAAATTTACAATTAAACTCAATGTATCAGGTAAGATCTTTTTACAACAGAGGAGCAAGTCCAGGGCACCATTTCTTGTTGATAAGCCACATGCAGCCATTGAGAGGGATTACTCCAAATTTTAAAGCAATTTTTCACTCAGTTTCATTCTGTTCCTTACTTTTGTTGTAAGAATATGTGAGAAAGAAAAAATAAATCCTCTTTGTTAGGCTTCAGCACTTCAGGACTCCTAAAGGCAAGGCACCTGCCCCTTCATCCTCCCTTTGAGGAAACATTAAGGAATAATGTCCCCAGATTTAAGCATTTGGTTATTTATGGGTTTGTACTGTCCTTGATCCACCTTGCCCCAGAAGAACAGGAGAGTTAATTTCACTGTTTGCAGGTGGGTCTGTGAAGCAGAAGTTTAATCTCTGGCAATTGGATCCAAAATCCAGGTCACAGACCCTTCCAAAGGAATAACAGCCAGTTGCTACTTTCCTTTGCCCTTGCAGCTGGAAGATGTGGATCTGGTGGCATGGCTGGACAGGTGCAACAAGAATTATTATTTTTCCTTCTTAGGAAAATGAGTGAGACCATAACACGTGTTTGAATAATGCCAAACATTTGAGATAACGTTTGAACTACCTACAAGCACAGCCAGCAGAAGGATGAGGCATTGAGTTTGACCAGCTGACCAATTGAAAAAGAAAATTAAAAAAAAAAAAAAGGAATGCACATCAAAACAAATCATTTTTAGGGTGTCTTGTTTGAATAAATCAGCTGTAAACTTCCATTAGATTCATCCAGCCACATAGATTTACTTCTGCTTAAAACAGAAAAAAAAATTGTTTTCAAATAACATAAACATTTTATTATCCCTCTTTTAATGCACATAATTCTCGAGAGAAAAATGCTTTCAAAATGTAAAGTGAAATAACATCTGTTCAAAAAATTTCAAAGAGAAATGTTTTTGCAGTTTTCAAAATGAAAAAAAAAAGATGTTTTGAAAATGCAGAATCAAAATGTTTCCATCACCTAAATTTTGGGAGCAGTAAGGCGTCTTTGATATAATTCTGTGATCATACTTAAGCTTTCAGTTTGTTTGACAAATGCAGAAAAAAAAAATAACATTAACTCTTAGATCAGTTATCAGAAAAACAGAAAAAGTTCTAGGTTCAAACAATTAACTTTGATTATTGTGGGGTTTTTTTCCCAGCTCCACCTAGGATTGAGGAGCCACCTTCCCCTTCTGGTAAGGCAACACTCTTTAACTTGCTAAGTATCTGAGTGATTTTCTTGTGCTTTATTTTGTATTTGCAAAGATTGGCAAAATAGAATAGAGATAGACGGATAAACTTGGGGGGCTGGTTCTCTCTCACCAAGCCTGGCAAAATACAGCTCTCCCAGACAGGGAGAAACATCTCCACCCCTGAGGCAGCCCCAGGCTGCAGAGAGAAGGATGCTGGAGTGTCGCTGTTGGACACAAAAGACACGAAGTGGTGATTCAGAAGGCTGATGACTCCAAGGTCCCAGTTTATTCAAAGTACCTGTCTTTATCCCTTTGTGCAGTGAGCCCACCTGAGAGGTGGAACCCTTGGACCCATTGGTCACATCAAAGGGCCATCAAGCAGAGTCCCTCCTTGTCTCCCAAGGATGTAAAATGTAAATGTATGTAAAATGAATGTAAAAACAGGATAGAAAAATGTTAAAACAGTGTAGAAAAACATATCCTTTGTTTATAAGATTGTGCCTGGGAAAGAATTTCTGAAGATCAAAACGTGGCAGGCACAAAGCATGGCTACACTGAAGTGCCAGGAGCCCCGAGTCCATACAGACCCTCACCAGCATGGGCATGGCTTGATTTGAAACCACAGGTGTCTGCTAAGGAAGGGCAGGGCCTCCCTCAGAATGGAGAATTCGAATCCTCTCCCTCTGAATTACTACAATTTAGAAAAATTAAAGGAGCTTTCAGGCAGAGGTATGGGGATGGGAGTAACAGTTCTGTACTGGTATGGATAACAAGGCAAACAAACAACAACAGCTACAGCATTAATAATAAACAGAACCAGGGGAAAAACCTCGAGGGGCAGAACCATCTCTCGAGAGCACCAAGCTGGAAGGGTGGAAAATCCCAGGTTGGTGGGTGGGATGTACCAGAAGCTCAGTTGGTGGTGGCTGGAAGGACAGGGATGTCCGGCAGGGCAGGGCAGGGCAGTGCGGGGATAATACAGAGCAGCAAAAAGCCTCCGAGCAGTGCCGAAGGAAACGCATCGGTGGGACAGCTCCAGCAGGAGGAGGAGCTCAGAATTCCTGGGCACACGAGCAGATGATGGTAGATTTTTCAGATGATATAGATTTTTCAGATGATGGTAGATTTGCCAGGACCAGACTTTCTGGTGACAATGAACTCCTCCCGCAGCCAGCAGCAGCCCGGCCGTCCTCTCTGCGATG
This sequence comes from Phylloscopus trochilus trochilus, assembly GCA_016584745.2. Classification (NCBI taxonomy): domain Eukaryota; kingdom Metazoa; phylum Chordata; class Aves; order Passeriformes; family Phylloscopidae; genus Phylloscopus; species Phylloscopus trochilus. Next base: position 41,588,278 of record WQNJ02000082.1, read on the forward strand.
CTGAGAGCCAGAGAGAGGAACTGCCCCCAGCCCTGCCCTTTACCTGCCCCAAAACACTCCTTCCCTCCCAGAGAAACTCCCAGAGGCAAAAGAAGTGTGGCTGCAACTCCTCTCCTTGGGCTCCTTTGTTCTGCTTACGTACCTGCAAGTACCCAGCTGTGAGTTTCCTAGCGATTTGCTCTCTAAGGAAAAAAAGGAATAAATCTAACCCCTAGCAGGGCGTCATAAAAAATCACTAAAAAACAAGTGACCACTCGATTCTGGGAGTTAAGGCCTTTGTAAATTACCTTGGAATGAATAAACCACAGGATCATCAAGGCTGTGAGATAACCTGCAAGGTCATCCAGCCCCACCATCATCAACCCCAAACCGTGGCCCCAGGTGCCACATCCAGGTGCCTCCTGAGCACTTCCACAGACAGTGATGCCACCACCTCCCTGGGCAACTTATTCCAATGCCTATAACCACTCTTTCAGTGATTTTTTTTTTTTAATATATATATTTGATCTGAATGTCCCCTGACATTATTTCCTCTCATCCTTTCATTCAGAAGAGACCAAGCCCCACCCAAACACAACTTCCTCTCAGGTAGCTCTAAAGTCAAACTACCAGATCAAGAGATTTGGGGGGTCCTTTTGCTAATAAATATTTAAAAAAACAAAAACAAAAACAAAAGCAAAAACAAAAACAAAAGCAAAAAAAAAAATAACCAAAACAACAACAACAAAAAAATTAATAATGACTCCACATAAGCTCTTCTGGGAAATTATGGTTGATTTCACCCAAAGGTAATATTGTAATACAGTGCAGATGTTTCTATCTAGGTTTATTCATTACAGAGAAATAACTACACCAAGGTCATTTGAATTCAATGCAGAAGGGATGTTCAGCTTCTAGATACTACTGGCAGTATGTTCTTCCCTAAAAATCCTCCTTGCAAGCCAAATGATTCTTATTAGTGCTGCAAAAATCTTAAATTGGCATTAAACCTATAACACTTTGTCATATAAAGTCAACAGCTGCAGTTCTTATTTTACTCAGTGGGGCTGGAAGATTTGATCCTTTACATAGCAATTGTTATATTACATTTAACATGATAAGTTCAGCCACACTATGAATTTACAGACGGATTAGGCTGCAATAAACTCAAATAGACACTAAGAAAGAGAAATGTTTTCAGAAGAAAACAAACAAACAAACAAACAAAACCCAGTTCTTTGCTTGAACAAAAAAACCTGCTTGAAAAAATACAGGAAATATCCATTTTTAGACCTAAGACAGGTAGTCTAGCTGGCCTAAAGGTCTTTAAAAAAGATGAAGTTAAATCCAAGATGGTATTATGTGTGCTTTCACATTACTTTGTAAAAGCAAATAGAACAGGAATTAGAATATCTCCAGCTGTTACCTTCCACAAGAGATCAGAAATTATTGAGGGTCAAACTTCTTAGTGCAGAAACAGTGGGGGATTCTCAAAACCAAATGTAAGTGGGTTGGATTTAAATGAGATAGTTGTCTATATGTTTGACTCAGCCAAAACCTTTCTGACAACTACCCCTGAATATAAACTATTTCTTATAATGAAAAGGCATTTTCATTGAGGAAAAAAACCCAAATAAATTATTGGGACAAAGGGGAGTGTTTCACTTTGCTGTAGAAGTACAACCTGAATCACACACCTTTCACACCTGATGGTTCTTGTACTGCAGGATTTTGAGGGACTTGGGGGATGAGGAAAAAACAAAAGCCTAACTTTTTAGGTGTAGCTTATTGCAAAAAGGAATAATATATTTTATGTTGCCAACTTCTTTTAAAGAAAATCATCAGCCACTGCTCCTCCCGTTTGTTTGGGGGTTTTTTTGTTTTTGTTTTTTTTTCCAGCAATTTCTTAAGAAAGAGAGAAAGAGAATCTGTTTTATGTTAGCTGTTATTTCAGAAGGGACTTGGGAAAATTAAAAAATGACCTGCTGAGGATGAAGGCATTGTATACAGAAACAGTTCTCACATTTCACAGTCAACCAGATCAACAAATACTATTTTTTACATAAAACAGTAACAATTTTCATCTGTTTCACTATGGCTGTCTGTTTGCTGCATGGATTTTTTCCCCCAGCTTCTTTAAAGAGCCAAATTTTGGTTTTCACTCTGAGTGTCTTGCAAGGCTCCTTCTGGGTCAATAAAAATAGTTTAACACTTTTTCTGAATGAAAAATGAAAGGGCCTGGGCCTGGAAGAAGACACAAAAGGCCAGGAGGCTTGTTGTTATAACTCTACATTTATTTCAAAGCATTACTTGCTGATGTTTACTTCCTCTCTACACATTAATATCACAAACTCCTTCCAGGAACACCCTGATTAGAGATAAATTAACTACAGTGAGATACTGACAGGTGATACCACAGCAATAGGAACAGCTCTCAGGTGTATAAAAACCAATATACAGCCTGTTCTTCACAGAGAAGGACTTGAAACACTTACAGGAAAAAAAATCTCTTTTTTTAAAGTCAGGGATTGAAAGTCTCCTTTTACTTGTGTACTGCATCCAGCACAGGTTGAAGGTACCACCTGTGCCAAGGGTAATTTGTGCCCTGTGTCCACATTGTGGGTTTTGTACCAGGACTGACACACAGTGCTGCTACCACCTGAAGTGTGTGTGACCAAGATTTTTTAATATTTATTACCATTATTTGTGGACTCTTAATCAAAACATCTGCCTCAGGCCCTGAGCAGGAAGAATGAAAATGTATTTTAATCCTAAAATCATAAAATGGATTGGGTTGGAAGGCATCTCAGAGATCCCCCAGTTCCCACAGCCTTGCCATGGGCAGGGACAGCTCCCACTAAACAGCTGGCTGGTTGTTGCTTTTCTGTCAGGATTTTAAACAAGGGCTCTCAGTCATCATGAAAAGTTGCATTCATTGTTGCTGAGTTTCTGCACCTTCTCTATGAAAAAGAAAAGATTATTTGTCCCAGTACCTTGAGACCGTTCTGTCTGCACTCTGTACTACAGACACACAAAAGGAGAATTCTGAAAATGAGCCAAAATCCATTGCTTTGAAAACAATCCTCCATCAATGCATTCATGAAAAATGTGTCATGCAGACTTCTAAAACACTTTTTGGTCAAGCCATCACTTACATTCTGACTTTCTCTTTTTTAATTTTCAGAGCAGAATCAGATTCCCTCTGGAAGCCCCATGGATGTGCCATGTCTGGCTGTGCTTCCCCTCTCTTTCCTCCTCCTGGTCCCCCTGGGGTTTTGGCACTTGTAACAGGGGAAGCCAACCTTGTCTTTGGGAAGTTCTCCTCACCAGAGGACCTTTCTGGGCAGAAGAGGTCTGTGGGGTCAGTGTGACACCTGCTTTCCCCTGGGGAAAGAAGCACCAAGAGCTGGGAACAGACCAAGCATTAGGTGTTTAGGTGTCCCACATTCTGGTGTTCCACAAAACCAAGGGCAGCAAAACTCTGAGGTGGCAAGTCAGCTTTTGCATTTGTTTCTTGGAGTCCAGTTTTGGTGCTGCCAGGACATACATTTTAATTTGGATTGTGTGGGTTTGCTTTAATGACAGGATAAAAGGTTCTCACAAAATTCCAGGATCAGATTACAGTTGATCCTGGTGAGATCTTTTGCCTCTCATCTGCTGTCCTTCAAGACAAAGGAGGAGTGGGGGTAACTGCCCTCTATGTCAGACAAAAAGTGGAAGTAGGAAGGCGCTCTCATTTTGTGAAATGTAAGGATGGAAACCTTGTGAAACTTGATTCTGTGGAACTTCAGCTTCTGTTTTCACTCCTAAGTGTCATGGGCTATGAGTAAGAACCATTTTTTCCATAAGAAATGTAGTATTTCTTCAGCAGAAGGGTGAAGCTGACCAAGAAAGAGGGTAAAAGTTAACAAAATATCCACATAGAGGAAGGAAGTGATGTATTACTACAAAGTCCACTGCTAAATAAGCCAAAAAAATTCAGAAGGCTGAACTCAGTATTATCAATTTTTGTCGTGAAATATGACAAAGCTGGATCCTTTAGCTGGAACTGTGCAATGAGAAATCATTACTGTGACAATGTTACTTCTTTAAAAAACTGTACCTTTGGAGGACAAAAAAAAATTTAAAACTCATCAGAGTCATTGTAGCTGATACCTATGCAAGCTAATTTGGTTTATTTCTAGAAATGTTCAATTCAGGTAGCAGACATGCCCTGTGCAAAACTTAGGTCAAAAGGATCCTGCATACAAACAATGTTGAGGAAGTGCAGAAGTTTTTTTTCAGGCCAGAACTGCAACTGCCCTGTTTCACAACCAAAAAGCATCCAGAGAACAGAACTGGTGATGAGCAGTGACTGAACAAACCCCTCCTGAGCCCTGGGGCAGGGGGGATGACTCACGAGGAGGATGCACAGGAAGTCACTTTGGCTTGGAACAGTTGCACCTTTTATTTTCCAATGGAGAGACAAGATTGTTTTTGCAATGAAGGGACAGAATATAATCAGAGCTTAAAATGGGCGTAAAGGAGACAGATACCTTTGAATTTCTTAACTAAAGGCCCTTTCCCCCTGGTGGGGCATAGGAACAAAATCCCACACACGGCCTGTGCTGGTGCTGCAGTGAAGCTCAGCTGATGTTTGGCCACCCTACCCTGCCTACAGAGCAGCTCAGTGGAACAGCTGGGGTCCAACTGCACAGACAGATTTGACTGTAAGAATTGTACATACTGTGCCTGTCTTTTTGTGTCCCACCTCTCCAAATGTTTGTGTCAGATTTTGTGTATTTTTCACGACACGATTACGAATAAAAACATGAAATAAACCCAAAAACCCTGATGAGTGCAATCGCTCGGTCTCTGGTTGTTCCTGCAGTTTAGAGAGGCTCCTCTGCAATTGGAAGGTTTAAAAGGTAACATCTCTGTAGTTTTGTTGGCCCTAAAAGTCTGGACTGCCTGCCCTCATCTCAAGAACTCTATGACTTCTAAAAAATCTGATAGCCACGTAAGCAGCCCAGCATTTCTCGGGAAGTGTAGAATCCCAGAACAGTTGGGGCTGGGAAAGATCATCGAGTCCAAGACATAACTCAGCGCTGCCAAGTCTACCATTAAACCATGTCCCTCAGAGCCACATCTACACATCTTTTAAATCCCCCCAGGGCTGCTTGCAGTTCAGCTGAAGAATCTCAACATTTGCTGCCAGCTGTGTGTGAGGACGCAGCCCCTCGCACATGTCTGGGCATGGCTCTGATGGATCAGCAGGCAGAGAGAGACCAGAGACAAATCCCCTTGCCAGCAGTGCCCCTGACCAGAGGGCTGCCAGAAAAAAAATAATTAAAAAAAAAAAAAATATATATATATATATGTCTGTCAGGAACAAGGACTTCAAACCATATTTAATTTATAAGCTAAATTCCATGTTTTGCATCACACTTGAACACAAACCAGGAGCCAGTGCATCTTAGGATCAAACTCTCCTCTTTGCAAAGGGTGCCACAAGGCAAAGGGATGTCGAAACAGCACATCCTGAAATAATTTGCTCTAGCTGTGCTAATTGCATTCTCACACAGTGCTGTATGTGGCAACAATCCAGACTGGAATTACAAAATTCCTTAATCATAGCACTGATGGCCATATAAAAAAAGACAAGGTCACATCTTTTAGCCAATGCAGATGGACTTTTTTCTGGAGGTGCAGGTGTAACTTGGCTGTCTTCTTCCTCTAACAATATCCTCCCCTCCTTTCCCTTCTCTTCTCCTTTCCCTTCAGCCTTTTCCTTAAAGCTTTTTTCGTAGCCTTTCTGTTCTAAACTAAGGCCAGATTTTGGATTTATATCTTATCCCAGGTGCCTTCCAGTTACAATCTACATAATACATCTGAGACCTGTCCTTCTCCCCCAGTTCCTCCCTTTCCCCTCCCCACATCACTCACACAGCTCTGCCTTTCATCCCTTAGATCAACAGGCACTGTGTGAATGATTTAGCCTATACTAATTACATACTAAGAAGAGCATTTTTTCTCCACTTTTACATGGAATTAAAAAGGTATTTCCGTACTTTTTGAGTACGGATGACATTTGACAAGAGTCACAAAGGGAAGTTGAAACAGAAAAAAAAACAAGGAAAAAACCCCAACCAAAACAAAAATATCCTCATATGTAATTACTTTTTCTTTTTTTCTCTTTTTTTTTTTTTTTTTCTAATTCTTTTTTTGTCTCACCCTTTGAGAAGAAAGAACAGTCAGAAACACAAGATACACTCAGGGTACAGCATAAGAACACAGGCCAAGCACTTCCTCTTTCCTTGAGAGCAAGAATTTTAAGAATGAGGATCTGGACCAAACAAATGAAGACAAAGGGGAGAAGGAGAAGGAGGTTCGTGGCATTTTCCAAATGATTACACTTACTGATGTCAGTCTTTTTTTGCCTGCCAAAAATTGCTGTGCTGGGCTTCTTGGCCAGAGATGGGAAAGGGTGACCAAGGCAGGGCACGAGTGATGCAAGGGCAGTAGCAAGAGCTGAGCTGCAAGGAGCCAGAGGAGCCCTGGCAGGGCTGTGCTCAGTGCTGAAGGACAGGAGCAACCCCAAGAGCCACCTGCAGCAGCCTCCCCCAGCCTCCAGTCCTCATCCAAGTAATTCCCCCAGCCCCCTGGAGGATGCTGCTTCTCACCTGCCCTGCTCCATTGGCATCCCTGCCCACCAGGCACTGACAGGTCACTGAAGCTGTCATGTAAATGGGGTTTGTAATTGTAAACTGTTGTGCAAATAGGTTATGTAAATTGAAAAACCAAAGAGTCTTCAAATTGCATTTAAGGAATCCAGAGTGGTAGCACAGGGTCCTTCCTGTGCTCCCAGCCCAGATGCACCTTTATTGCTGGAATAAAGAGAGGACTTCTGCTGCCTTTTTTTTCACAGTACCCTCCAACAAAGTAGAAGAAAACTAAAACACAAGGAAATCCATTTCAGTAACACCTGCGTGGCTAAAGCAACCTTGCAATTTCAGCCCCAAACCAGTCTTTTTCAGGACTCCCTTTATGGCACAGAAAGGAGGCAAACTTCCCAATTGCTTTAAACCCAGAAGACACTAATGCAGAAATCTCAGTGGCAGTATTTCCCCAAAGATAAGCCATACAAAGCCCTTTTGATGCAGGCAGCTCAAACATTTTTATAAATTCAGGGAACTCCTCAACACCAACCCTGCACACTGCTGGAAAAGAGTGATTCCTGGTTTAGGGGGAGAAAGCTGGAGCAATGCAATTTTTTTTTCCAGCTGACATTCTTGACAGATCAAAAGCCTGAGTCAAGATTCCTCACTTTGTTTTGGGCTTATTTTGTGCCAACAGCAGGAAACTTCCTAGCTACTGCTTTACACAGTACTGGGCATTTATTCTATCAGCATCATAATTTCTTGGTCATAAACTGAAAAATATTAGAAGTCCAATCATGTAAATATATTCATTCTCAGAGTGTATTTTGAAAATAAAACCCTTTTATTTTAATAAAACTGCTAACACAGACACATCCAGTGTATTCCATATGGAACTAAAAGGTTTTAGTAATAGGCCCAGTATAAACATGTGAGCTAGGTTATATACTATTTAATTTCTACCAACTTTACCCCAAAATTTGGAGAACTCAGTTTTTATGGCTGCTGTGGAAAGTTACTGAAAAAAATTGGTGTTAATAGATTATCACCTGTAAATCAAGCCCATTAAGATTTGTTTGTAAACCCATGTTGTGAATAAGACTCTGATGTTTTAATGTTTTTAAAATGCTTGGCATAAACATGGCATAAACTTTTTATACTGGAGTCCACATACTATGCTGTTGTTGGGAAAATAGCATTTATTTCCTTGTTGCATCATCCATCTCTTTTTAAATTTAATTATTGCTGTGAGTTCTGTGTGCTGCTCTGTGCTGTGTGAGCACCTCCACTGACAAGTGTGAGCTGTGTGACTACAGAAGGGCCTGGGTGACCTCTAAATGCTGTTCACAGCTCTCCTTTTTTATGACTCAGATTTGCAGCAGCACTTGGGATGTTTCAATGTCCCTGTTCATTGTATTTTCCCAGAGCTGTACCTCATGCCATTCCCAGTGGTTATCTACAATTCCATTCCAATTTCCTGCAAGTGGAGGTTTGAGTGACCAGCAGACCTTGAGTTGTCCTTCCTGGGCTGGGTGGTGACACAGGAATTGTTTGTCTTGAAAGTTCCCTCACTGTGCAGAATGTCAGGAGCACTCAGTTCTTGTGTCTTCCAGAGTTTCATCAGGAATGAGAGGGATCTCTTTGAAAACCAAGGAGCACAAAACAAATTCACACCTTTAAGGAGTAATCTCCACTTCTCTCACTTGCAGTACCTTGGTGGCCCACACCTACATATTCCATATGGCAGGAGCATATGGCTGATAATACGTTATATTAAAGAATTTTTAAAGAGATCTTTAGACATTATTATTGCCAAAGAATGGCTGTAAAAGCAAATTAATTTTTTTTTTTTTAATATTCAGCAGTAACACTGGAAAGAGACAAGGAGTTGGTTTGATCATGTTTTTCTAAGGCCAGATTAGCTGATTCCTCTGTCAGCTCCCTTTAGTTTCATGTGATGTAGGAGAAATGGCCCATAGAGAACATCAGCAAGAAGTCAGTGTGGACACATTTGATGCAGAATCATAAAATCTTACAATGGTTTGGGTAGGAAGGGGCCTTAAGGATCATCCAGTTCCAATCCCCTGCCAGGGGCAGGGAATCCTTCCTAGACTGGAATTTTCACCATTAATTCAGCTAAGCCTAAGGACAGTCATTCCATAGCCTGACACTCAGAAAAAGTGCTGAAAAATACTGAAAACAAGCAAAGAAGGTGATTATTTTTAAATATGCAGCAGGAAATCATGTTGCTATTGGTGCTGCAATCTTCACTGCAACTTCTCTTTCAGCTTTTGGGACAGTCCCAGTTCAGCCTCTTCTCTTCCCCCCTCTCTCCCTCTTTCTGCAGAGATGTTGGCCACCACTGGAATCACCCTGGAAAAAAATGACCAAATATCTGCTCCTTAATTCTCCTGAGGGCTAAGGCTCACCCATTCAATAAGCAATCTTCCCCTCAGGCATTTGAAGCCACAGGAAGAAGAAAACCAGGTCAAACAAAAGACTCAAGCCCTGGAATGCAGGCAACTCTTAATTATTTGCAGGTGGAGGATTAGCTAAGTTCCCACTCTGAAAAAAAAAATGATAAGTGCATATTCACATATATAAAATACTGCTAGCTTGCAAAGCCAAAGACACTTCAAGAAACAGTGTTTCGTTCCAGGGATATTTCTAGGCCTGATAAAAGTCCTTCCCGACAAACCTTCATTTTCAATCACATTGGCCATTACAGCACTATTGTTTAAATAAAACCCAAACAAGAAAACAAAAGAAAACAAAAAACCACATCCCTATGAAAAAACAAACTAACAAACAAACCAAAACAAACCCCAAACCTCACTGTGTACCTTTATAACTATACTACACCTTTCTTCATTTTTTTTTCCAAGATATCTATAACACAGGAAGGGCATAGAGCTTAACTGATGTGCATTTGCCACTGTATTTTCAGGGGGATAAATAACTGTGCTGAAGAAATGAATCTTAACAACACAGCAGGACAAATGCATTCATTGCAATGGAATTGGATGTCCTGTCTATTATCGTGAAGCTAGGAGGAAGAAATATTTGTTTTATTCTCCATATGGATCCCAAATGTCCAAAAAACGCTCCTGTAGAATTGTCCCACGTTCCAGCTGTCACACAGCTGGAATATTGTCCCTGGGTAAAGCGGAACCCTGCACAGAACGTTGTTCACCAAGTGCCCTCTGCTGGCTCTTTATTCCCCCAAATACGTGTCTTTTGTAGCCACAAACCAAAGGGTAAAAAACAAAACGGGCTTCTCAAGCCCCGACTCTCATTTCTGTTTTCAGAAGAGAAAAGCACCGCTGCCGAAATTCGTGAACACTGCAACAACCCGCAGAGAAACCTTTCACAAAACGGGGTTTGTGTGGAACCATCAACGAGGCAAAAGGGGACAGGCAGAAGCACAGCTGAGAGGGAGGCAGCAGCTCCTCCCAAATTAACCCTGCAAGCACTCGAAAAGCAACTCGAGCAGGAACACATTTATTCCAACTCCCTTTCAGTAGCAGAAAGCTCTTAAATGCTTCCTAAAGATAAGAAATGTCAGGAATCCATAAGCCAGGTGTTGCACGACTCCTGGTGGAGGCTTCAAGAATTATTTCTCGTAGCATTTAGCGAAACATATTGATCATAAACCCCTGACCACTTGGCTGCAAGTAGCAAACCCCTCACCAGCTTCAATCTGCCCCATGGAAGGAAAGGAAAATCCCATCTTTGCAGACAAATCTATAATAATAATCTCTCAGTGCACGTGGAAATTCCCTCCAAATTTACACTGGCTGAAAGCCAAGGTGACAATCCTACATCCTCCACCAAAGTTAAACAACTTTCTTCTGATAACAAAAAAAAAAATGAAAACCAAAACAAAACACACTTAACAAACACAACCAAAAAAACCCCCAAACAAACAAACAAAAAACCCACCACACCATCAAATCCTTCAAAAATGTATGGATCAGAGATTTCTAGTGAGCCCTTTAATGTTAGAGAGAATTTTAAAAATTAAAGGCAATTCTGGTGCATGATTCTTTCTCCCTTAAAAAAAACCTATTCTCTCTAAATTCAGAGAAATTAAAAAAAAAGAAGGGTAAAAGGAGTTGAGGACTGTAAAGAGGCACCATCTGGTTGATCCAACCACCAACCTCCCACAGCTGCTCACTGATGATAACAACAATTTCTTTGAAAGATCGTATTTTTTCTCAGGGCACCTGAATCTAAAAGTTCAGCATCTAAGAAAGTTTTGTGCCACCACAGCTTCACTTACTAGGAACTGTAAATATGAGAAACCCTGAATTCCAGCCCTCAGCCCTGCTGTGGTGAGGGAGTTCATGGGAAGGTTTAACCCAGAGTTGAGTTCTTGCAGCAGAGGAAGGCGCTGTTAACACAGGCACAACAGCTGTTCCTCCACCCTGGGGATTTCAATACCATTTCTGCTGCGTATATATTGTTACCAAATTTCTTTTAAACCTCCTGCAGACGTGGGAAACACATGCACTTTAAAATGTTAAATGTTACATTTTATATGGACAATGGCCTCCCATCCTCTGCTAAGCCTCTGTGTATAAAATTGATCCTAAAAATATCCACTTTGTAGACGCAAAGCTCACGAAGGGGTGCTTTTGCACTGAATTATATAGTGGCAGGGTCTTAAATTCTGTTTCTTACCAACTTGATGCTGAAAATTTAATGAAGAAATTGATGCATAAGTAAAAAATATTTCAGAGAATGTCCAAAATCCACTTTATGAACCATGCCCGTTTCCACAATGACTTGGTGTCCGTGTATGATTCCTTTGTAACCTCAGTGGAGTTGGTGATCTGCACAGGGAATCTCTGAAAGTCCCCCAAAACAGTGTCAGCACTGAAGGACAAATTCAAATCTTCTAAATCCAACTGCGAGTTTTCTTTCAGTGACAAAAAATGAATCATTAGGAGGCTCCAGAAGCAAAAATGCTCATTCCCTGAAGCCTGACTGAGCAAGCTGAGCACGCCCAACACTCACACTCAAGCTTCTCTTCGCCCAAATAAAAAATTGTCACCTCAGACCCTTGGTAAGTGTTGAGCCACAAATGGCATTTGCCACACACCAACTCAATCTAAGGCTTGTAGATTCATTTATGAAGCACACAATTCTCCCTTGAAAATATGGGTTCACTTCAGCAAGTCAGTCATGGAAGAGAAACTTTAATCCAAGCTCAAGGGTGTCATTTCGCTTGTTTGTTTGTTTGAATTTGAGAAATGTTGTGTCCTGTTCAAGAGAAGGGTTACAAAAAACTTGGAAGAGGTGGAGAAGGTTCTGCTGGATTCTATACGGAAAAAAGTGTGCAAAAATTGGTGAACTGAAAAGCAGAAAAACTTCTAAAACATACCAACCAGTGTAAGTTATCAAAGGCAGCTTCCAAACAAAAGTGAAACGACAAGGATAAGGTAAAGGCAGAAATTAATTTATTTATACAACATTATTCCAGACATTCAATAATACTTCTTTGGAGAAAGCTTTATTATCCTAAAGCAGGGGAAGTTAAAATAATTTGAGATTGTTTTTTTCCATTCATATGACTACTTGTCATACAACTGCTTTAACAGGGGTTAAGAGTCCTTAAGAGTTGTGCGTCATGTCAGCGGAGATTCGTTTTCTTCTTCTTTTCAAGACCTCTTAAAACTACAATGGGCCAATGGATGAGTTTTCCAAAGTGCTACTGCTGTGGCAGTTGTGTCCTGCTGCTGATAGGTGTGCAGAATGACTTGGTGAAAGCAGGATTCTTTGAAATGGAAACCAAATCTTTTCATTAATACTGAGTTAAATTAAGATGTGGAAGATGTCTTCCCTCAACAAATGATCCTGGCTGTTAGACACAGGCCTGAGCTTAGACACCTTGAACCATGCATTCATTTCTCTCTACTCCCATTCTTCATCCACTAGATATGCTGGCACATGCCAAATCCCTACAACACATCTGCCCTCACCTTCTGAAAGGGCTTTGAGTGTTTTTCCCCCTCAGAACTGGTTTGACATTGCTCTATCGGGAAGACTCTGTTTCAGAACACATCCAGTCAGCTCTCTCCAGATGGAAAAGCTCAGGAAAATGCTCTGTGTCTCAGGCCAGGCTCCTTGTCCTCTGCAATGCCCCTCTCTCAAAAAGGCACAGAAAATCCTGTAGCTGGGAATCAATCAGCTTCTTATCAGCATTCACTAGTGTGTGAACAGGACAAGCAGGTGCAAATGTCTCCATTGGTCCATGATAAGTTTGATGCTATGCCCTAAATTTAAACATTTCTGATTTTATTTGCCAGTTAATTTCAGCACATTCTTTACCATTGCCCCAATGCCATCAAAGATATGGTGTAATGCTGTTTCACACATAAATGCTGGGGTGGTCACCACCTTGTTCTTTGTATCCACATGAGCTTCGTAAAAAGGAGTTAAGGAAAACACTTGCAGATGCTGCCTACAAAATAAACCAGCACTGACAACACCTCAGAGCTCCACTATCCTGCAAAAACTTCCTCCAAATGTTATACCAGCCAGCTGTAAAGACAGCTGCAACCTAAGCTATGACAAAGTATTTTTGCCAGAAATACAAATGCTGCATGAGAAACGTGTGGAAACACCCAGAAACACAAGAAAACCTACAAAATTCACTGATGGTAGTAAAAAGTCTGCAGCATTAGAGTTCAGGAAAAGAATAAAAATCTCAAAGAGAACTGACCAGCTGTAACTCATGCCAGTTTTGTGTGCTAATTCATTCAGCACTTAAGTGCATTTATTACTGGGTGTCCAAGGGAGCTGACTGAGAGCTTTAACTCCCAGTGAGTAGTCACAGAGCTGTGTACAAAAGAGTTTCTTACCCTGCATTGCCATCTGCTACCCACTGCACCTTTCCCACCAAAATCTATGTGGAAAAGCACCGATCCTACACGTGTTCATTCCTCTAATGCCCCATTTCTGAACTGTCTCCCAACATGGAAATGACCAGGAAAGGATATGGTTACTTCTTTCACACAGTGCTTTGCTCCCAGCTCCTTGATGGCTCCTGCAGTCCCAGCATAAGGCCACTTGCCCCCTTCCTCTTCTTCGTGGCCCACGGTGACCTCAGCACCAGAGAGCACCTTTGCAGCCAGCACTGGGGAAATGCAGCACAGGCTGCAACAGAAGGAACTGTGAGAGCAATTCTACAACAGCACTATTCCAGAACTTGCTCACAACTGACAAGATTCAAATGGACACAGCCTTGAAAATCTGAGCCACATCACAAGGCAACTCCCTCTCAGCATTTCCTCTGCTTCTCCTCTGACAAACAGCTATACACACAGATCTTGAAAAACACATTTTAAAAATGGGCTACAAAGGACACAAAACAGAAGATACTTCTCCCAGTTCCAACAACAGCTGCACATCTCAACAGAACACAGGTTGTCTCCACGCTCACATTTTCAAACAAATGCCACCCAACTCACATACATACCCAATAGGTTTGCCTGCTTTGTGGAAGTCTTTCAGGACTCGCTCAACTTCTCTGTTCACCTTGCAATCCTTCCCATCAACAGCAAAGGTAGATCTGTCACAACAAGAAACTTACACAAAGCTCAGTATAAACCTACAAACAGAGGTATTTGCCTATCTGCTGTGAAACTGGCTCCAAAAGATCATCCCAGACATAACAGATACTAAAAAATTGGTTAAAAACACTCTGTAGATGACCATCAGTGCTTGAGCCAAAAATGTCTCTCTTCTAAGGCTTCTGTCTGCCAGAAAGTCCCTTATTTAATAAAAATATCTTAAAATGAGAATTAGTAAATCAGCTTTCTAGGATTACTGAGAAGTTGAACAGCAATCCTTTCAAAGAAGAAAAATATGGAAGACGAAACGGGAAGTAACATTCATGTTTCTCAAAGCCAATAAAAAGACATTTCAGTAGCAAGATAATCAGTATTCCACATGGTTAACACTTTTTGTTCCTTTTTTTTTTTTTTTTGAGACAGCTGTTGTTTTATAATTATAAAGCAACAGGGGATTTTTTGGTAGGCAGAGAGAAGAAACAGAGTAATAACACTGCAAGCACCTGAAAACATTTAAGTTTTACCTTCACTTTCCTCACACCCAAAAAGAAACACCACTAGGGGGAGGAAAAAGGACTTCTTATGCATTATCTGAACACTGGAATTCTCATCAACATTGTTCAGAGAATGTAAAACAAGAAAATGACAAGACTTCGAAATGAGTTATCCTTATGAATTAGGAGTTACATACCTAGTAAATAACGTCATTTATGGATTTTATTATGTGAATCTTGGTTCACAGAATGACAGAATGGTTTGTGCTGGAAGGGATCTTGGAGATCACCTCATCCCTACCCCTTTGCCATAAGCAGGGACAACTCTTTCTAGACCAGGCTGCTCCAAGCTCCATCCATCCTGACTTTGAACACTGCCAGGGAAGGGGACTCCACAACCTCTCTGGACACCATGTTCTAGTACTTCACCATCCTTACAGCAAGCAGCTGCTTCTCAATATCCCATCTAAACCTATTACCTTCCAGTTTGAAGCCATTCCCCCTTGTACCACCATATCAGACCCTTGTAAAAAGTCTCTCTCCATCTTTTCTGCACGTTTCCTTCAGGTACTGAAAGGCTGCAATGAGATCACCCCAAAGCCTTCTCTCTGCCAGGCTGATTATGCATGATTAATTATGAGTATTTAGCTGAGGAATCTGATGCTTAGTTGGCACTCACAAGTTTTTGGCAGCTCCAAATCCACCAGGGAATATCACAGCATCGTGGTCTGCTGTAGTGAGCTTAGCCAGGCTGGCGATTTTACCACGAGCAATTCTTGCAGATTCCACTAAAACATTCCTTGAAGAACCAGAAACAAAGCAATGTGATTAATTAAGGGTTTGCACACAGACAGAGCAGTGTAAATAAAGTTTTGCAGAGGAAGAGGAGGGTGAGGAAAGGAGGAAGGCAGGACATTGGTACTTAGTAGCTGAAGCTATTGATGGTTCTGAAATGCTGCTGCTGGGAAACACAGGTACTGACAGAGTGTACATAGCCAAGTCCAGAAAAGTCCTGTAGTGTCTCCTCTCCAAGAGAACCACCACAGCTGGCATAAAGATACTGAAGGCATCAGCCAAGTGCTACAAGAGCCATGACAGGCTGCTACATCTGAGGAATGCCCAACACATCAGACAGAGACTTACCTTGACTCAGCTTCAGCTGGCTGCCCTTTACTGTGGTCAATGACATGCATCTGAGGGACATCTGGAGCATAAATCTGAACCTCAGCTCCCCCACGGCTCAGGTGTACCAGTACACTACAAAAATGGAGATACAACATGCAGAAAACTTTAAGGGAGAAGCTTTAGCTGACCCCTAAATCTGCTACAAATATTCCACCAACTGACTTTGAAAGATGAGGAAAAGCAAACATCCTACCAAAGCAGGCAACCAGGAACAACAAAAGCTTCCTTTCTACAAGTACCCGGGTGTTATGGAAGAATCTCACAATTAACACAGCCAATTAACATTTAATCTAAGTCTAGGTGACACACCTCTTATTAATTCGCAGTAAGAGTTAATTCCACTTAAGCATTAACAATTCTGCTGTTAGATTTAGCCCCAGGAACGGAAACTCAAGTGGTTCTGAAATTAAGTCTATATTTAACTCTCTTGAGATTGAATCTGGGACTCTGAATTTCTGTTTCTGAAGAGAGTCTCTCTCAGACTCATTGTTCTGGCATCGGTGCTGCATCTTTGGACAACCACTGAGTTCTACAAGAATGCAGCCTGAGCTCACAATTAGGCTGTGAGAAAACTGGGAGAAAGCTTCATCATTCATCTCTCAGGGTAATTCTGATGGCCAGAGACAGCAAAACTAAATCAAACAAACTGCTGCAATGTAATAGAGACTTTCCTGGAGCCCACGGTCCCAAAAAGCAACTTACGCTGATGCCTCGTGGATTTCTGTGCCATCATAGACACCACAGCCAGACAGGACCTGCAGTGAGAAAACAACAGAGTACTGCAGGTGACACAAAACTCCCCACAGGATCTTTCACAAGGCAAGATTTAAAAAAAAAAAAATAGTTAACAAACAACAATTTAAAAGCAAGCTCTTCCTATGCCAGTGAACACCATGCAATGAGCACTGGTGTCACCACTTGACACACTGCAGAACTGGCATTTCCTATTTATAGCAACCCATCACAGGCCTCAGAGATCACCACTATTTATTTCCTGGCTCATACATTTATAGTACAGTTAATAAACTGAAATGTTACCCTTAGGTATGTTTTCATTGTGCACACAAGGGGTTGTTCATCTTTCTTATGAAGTGTCCACATCCACGTGAAACAACTTTCTCATCCAGGTGCACATCAGTCAGAAGAGGGACAGAAATGCACTTTGAGGTGGCACTTCAAATAAACTATTTCACCTGCTGCTGTATTTTACCTGAGCATCTGCATCAGAGATCAACAGCTAAATCACTTTTCATGCAATAATACAATTATGCTGTATTAGCCATACTTTTCTTTAACAATGTGGAAATAGTTCTAATTTGTTTAATCACCAGAGAATAAAAAGTACAAAGCAGTCAGCTATCCTTGTGTGAGTGGAGAATCTGACAAAGTAGAACGAGAAAAAACTTTTTTTTTAAGCCATTGTAAGAACGAAACAAAACCAAAAAAATCCAAAGGTTTATCTAGTTCCTGAAAGTATTCTGATGAACTCTTTTGGGGCTTTTTGTTTGGCCCTTTGTTCTGAAAGAAAAAAAATGCAGTTAGGAAGTCAATTTCCTTTTCTCTTTCTATTGATTTTTTTTTTTTAACTTTAATTTCTTCCTTCCTGGTTTTCCCTCCGTTGTTTTTTTTTTTTTGAAGCTTGAGAGTTTTTAAACACAGACACATGAACAGAAACTCACAACTGAAAAAATCTTAGCTAGTAATGTTAGACTTGAAAAGGACTTTCAGGTCACAATATCCAGGTGTCTGCTATCACGGGCATCACTTCACCAAAATGAGCAAGATACATGGATGTTCTTCTGTCCACGTGGATCCTGTTTTGATATTTAAGAGCTGCCTTTTACTTTCATAACTTTTTGTTTTATCTTTCATTTAATTTAGACTGAATAAACAGACAAGCAACTGTGCTAAGGTTAGACTGTGAGCAACACTTTCAAAATTTTTTTGAAACTCGGTGAAACCAAAATACTGTAACATTATTATTGTAAACTCTTCTATATGTAAGCTCTTCTGTTATTTCAGTACCTGCTTGATAACAAATCTGTCTTTTACCACAGTCAAAAATTTCCATCACTTGTATCAAAAATCACATTTGTTTTCCCAGCTCTATTTAAAAAGCTGTGACTTGCTAAAATGACAGCATTTATGTTAGGTTACTTTTTAGCCATTTGGACCAGCATTCTGCCCTTTCCCAAGCCAAATCTGCCCCAAAAAGATTTCTTCATGCAGGTAATGCCTTCTTAGTCCTTTATGTTTAATGCTGTCTAGCCTATGCAAAGCTCGAGCTTCAAAGACTCTCCACTGAGTTCCAAAGCTGTGCATCCATTTGGGACACCACCTACAGCCTGTATTTTCCTTTGGCAATCTGTAGCTCTTCCATCTCCTCGCTTTCTTCTGTATTTGTAACATGTTTCACCCCCTTCCTGCCAAAAAGCATAACTCGGTTTAAGTATATTCACTGCCAGTACCTCACCCAGTAACACCACAAGGACTTTCAGGTCACAATACCCAGGTGTCTGCTATCACGGGCATCACTTCACCAAAATGAGCAAGATACATGAATGTTCTTCTGTCCATGTGGATCCTGTTTTCATAGTTAAGAGCTGCCTTTTACACCACAAATTTCAAGTTAAGTCCTCCTGGGTTCCTCAGTAGAGAGGAGACATGGAGCTCCTGGAGCAGGTTCAGTGGAGGGCAGTGAGGATGAGTGAGGGACTGAGGAATCTCTTACAAGGAAAGGCTGAGGGAGCTGTTCAGCTTCCAGAAGAGAGGACTGAGAGGAGACCTCATTGACGTTTACAAATATCTAAATGGGGGGTGTCAGAGGATGAACCAGGCTCTGCTTGGAGGTGCCCAGCAACGGGACAAGAGGAATGGGCATAAACTAATGCAAAGGAAGTTCCACCTGAGCATGAAGAAGAACTTCACCATCCAGTGATCCAGCACCGGGACAGACAGGCCAGAGAGGGTATGGAATGTCCTTCACTGCACATATTCCAGAGCCATACGGACACAAAAACCCTGTGCCATGTGCTCCGGGCTGGGAGGCCGGACCTGGTGACCCGCTGCGGACCCATCCTGTCATCCTGAGGTTCTTTCCAAATCAACTCCAGGCCAACAACAAACACACAGACGCCAATTTTTACATGTTTCCCACTCCTGATCTGGCTTCCTCCAAGTTTCTGAACTGTAAGCAGCCTTCTCTTTTCAAATTCAGCGTCTCTACAGGGTTTCCAGCTATCGCAGCCACCAGGCGAGGCTTTCCAAGGCCGCCGTCCCCTCTCCTGCACCGGCCCCACCGCCGGAGCCCCCCCGGCTGCAGGGCCGAGGGTGGCTGTGGAGAGCCAGACAGTGAAAACCCAAACAAACGCTTCACCTCAGCGCTGCCCCGGCCCCCGCGCCTCCTCCATTACTCACCACAGCGACGCGGGCGCCGCGGCAGCGCCGAGCGGAGGAGTGGAAGGCAGCGAGGCCGCCGGGCGCTGCTCGCCGCAGCGCGGTGCACAGGGCCGGGCCTCGGGAGGTCAGCATGGCTGAGGGCGGGGGGAGCGGCGGCGGAGGAGCCGGGAAGGGGAACGGAGGGACCGGGAGCGGAGGAGGCAGGTGAGGCTCACGGCAACCGGGAGGGCCGCGCCCGGAGGCCGCTGCGCCCTTGGCGGCGCCCCCTGGAGGCGCGGAGGGGCCGCCTCAGGGCCGGGAGCCGCGGGCCCTCCTTCCCTTCCCGGCCCTCTTTTACCGGGAACGGCAGCGGTGGGGAGGGGACTGAGGGTAAAAAGATAACGGTGAGGAAATTACACGGGAAAAATAAGCAAGTTGAGCAGACGGTAAAAAACTGGGAGGAGTTTTTGGGTCCTTCGAGGGCCTGCAGAGACCTTGATAAATCAGAGATGGGCAATCACATATCTGTATGAAGTTGAATATTGGAAAAGTGTTGGACTCTGCTGCTGGATGTATGGACAGGCTGGGAATGAAAGGCTGAAAAGGGAGGCTGTAAACTATCAAGAGTGTCCAGAGGAGGGCAATGAAGATGGTGAAGGCCTTGAGGAGAAGCTGTGTGGACAGCACTTGGTCTGTGCAGCCTGGAGGAGACTGAGGAGAAACCTCATCGCTGGTACCTTTAGGATTTATGCCTCTCCTCTACTCCAACAGTGAAAAGTGACCAGGAAATAAATTCAGAAGAGCAGAACATGCTGAGAAAATCTATTCTGGATCATTGGTAATATCTGCAGTATCTTCATTAACAAAGCCATTTTTCAGCATGTGGCTTGAAAGTATTAGGACAGACCCAATTCTTCGTATTTAGTTCCCCACTCTTACTAGCTAGTTCTCCCATCTATTCACAAAAACAAAGGGAATCAAAAGTTTCAGATTTTAATGTGTTAATGAGCAATAAAAAAAGACAATGAAAAGAAAAAAGAAAAAAAGAAAAAAAAAGAAAAGAAAAAAAAAAAAAGAAAAAACCCAACAAAGCAAAACAAACCCCAACAAGCCATGACATTTGTAACACATTCTCTTACAGTTTAAGTTATATTATTGAGTTGGTAATGTCCAAATGAATTTTCACTACAGTATCTCAAGGCTGTCAATCAAACCTCGACAAAAGTTGTAAAGCTCTGTAAATTCTCTCCAACAGCTGCTGCTGTAGGTCCTCATTTCTCCTCATTACTGAAATCTCATCACATTTGGATGTTACAGAACTAAGAAAACGGTGTTCCAGAAATATATACATATTAAATCCAACTAAAACAACATTTAAAACAAGTTGAGACCACTACATTTCCAATTAAGAATTTTATCCTTTTTTTAAATTTAGAGTCCAGCATAGGACAAACCCGCAGTATAAAATTCACAATACTTAGTGTGCAAGGCATTTTTAATAAAGAATAAAATTCTTCCAGTGGTACTTCTAACTTGACTAAAAACTTACTGTTTTCTTACTTGAACTCAGGAATTATTAAAAAAAAAAAAAAAAAGAAATCAGTTAATTAAGAAATCAAGTTTACAGCCAAATGGTACAGGAGATAGGCCAAGTGCCATCCACGGCATATCCTACATTTCCTTCACTGCCTCCGTCACACTCTTAGGAACTGCTGCCACTATGAGGGCCACTCATTCTCAGTGAATACCACTGTATAAAATACTGTCTGAGGTTATCTCCCTCTCACAAAGAGTAATTAGGAACTCTAATTATCCTTATGAGCTTCTTGCATAAGATAATCACTGTCAGAATCCAATTCTTCTTCGTCTCCTGGGGTTTCCTCTGCCAGGCGTTTCATGCCCCGCTGCTGTGAAATGGCCAACGCGTATTTGATGTTGTAGATGTTCCACTCACAGCTGTAAAAATAAAAAGGAAAAACGTTGTTTTCCTCCTAAAATAAAAGCAACTCTTTAGAGAAGACTGTCTCAAAGGTTTGGACAGCACCTCACTGTCACCCCCACCCCCCACAATCACTCCAGGTTTTTGATTTGAACTTTCAAATGTAACGATACGTACAGCTTTGAAACACTTTCAAAGTGACGCTGGATGCTCTTCTGAAGGAACTGAATCACAGGGAGCAGCTTCACTGACCTTGGATGGAGAAAACATGCAATTTGCAGTGCAGTTCACATTTACATAGGGAAATCTAGAACTTTTCTATACTCTCAAGATTTTAACAAGCATACAACTTCAATGCTAACTTTTCAAGATAATCCTAGTGAAGCAAAAGCTCTCTGCTTTTGACTCTGCTCACAATGATTACACTCAACACAAGTAATATATTGTGAGAAATATTTTTTTCTAAGGCCAAACTGCATCTTGAAGAGCTAATTCTGCTTGCTGCAGCAATGACAACAGCTCCTTTCAGATACTACAAGACTTTCTGAACAAGGGCGAGTTAAATTGTCCTCTTCTACTTTAGCAGGAACAAAAGGAAAGATTTTGTTCCAGTCATTTCAGTAACTAAAACATTAATACCCATGATGAAACAAGGGAAAAGTTACACAATGCACTGGTTTTTTAAATTGCAGGACTCCTTCTCAGATTACCTCTCACTTAGCCCATTTTAAATTTGTAAATTTGCCTGGTTTTGTTCCTAGAAGTCTAAAAATTCCATACTAGGGGTGGGCTGAATATAATTCACACACCAAGCCTGTGTAGTTCTGAACTATTCTGCAGGAAGGCAGAGTACTACCAGCTATAATCACAAGCTAAGTGTATTAAAATCCAATAAATACCTGCACATCACCTTTCTTACACTTAAGATGCATAACTTTTTAAAAACACAATTGCCAAAATCTTACTATCACTCTTGAAATCCTTATGCAGTTATTGTCTAAGCAACTCAAGCAAAGTTTTATCTGCTGCATTTGAAAAATGTTTCTGCAATATATCTTCATAAATCCCGTAAGGTATTTAAATTCTGTCATACACACTTCTTAGAATCTTTTTAGACCTTTAAGATCAAGTAAAGTGAAACTTTTATCATTAAACTGTAACTTTTATCATTAGTACAGAAGTTGTAAAACTGAAGTGTTTAACTGTAGTGCATGCATTATCTAGAATGTCAGTAAATGTTAAATAAAAGCCTTAAACTAACAGGTTTTTAATTTTAATATCCTTGTCAGCATTTTGACTTCTGTGGGATCTCACCTTGTTTTCAGCTTCTGTCCATGCAGCATAAGCAACTTATGAGCCCAAATAAGATAGAACTCCAGGTGACAGGAGGTCTCAAAGGCAGAGGCCAGGAACTCCAGTAACTTCTCCACATACAGGTCTGGCAGTGATGAGCACACAACATCAACTGTGCAGAAAGGGAAAAAAAAAGCCCACAAACACTCAATAGAGTTGAGTTATTATTTGGAATAACATGAAAGAGACCACAGGAAAGTATAAGGGGAAGGAGAAGTAAGCAGCACTTTGGCAAGTGGTGGGTATTTAGTGCTGTATTTCAGGGTACACCACCACAATCTCTCAGAGGACACATGTTCCTTCTTTGAACTTTTCAAACACTACTGTATTTAAAAGCAAGGAATCAACTCCTCCCTCGTCTTCCTAGCAGAGTACTCTCCCCAGCAGCTCTCCTTCAGAATTTTTACTTCCACCCTTTCCTCCTCTTTTCTAAAGTAACAGACTTTATTGTTGCTGCTCCTGACTTCACCCAAATTTCTGTATTCAGTGGAACTAGTTATGCACAACAATCAGAGGCAGTAAGGGATACTTGAGAAGACAGCAAAGCCACCTGCCCACACAGGAAGTGTCTGAATGCTGTTAGCAACTGCACAGCACGAAGAAACACAATTTAGAAGCATCCAAAACAATCTCACATATAACTAAATTACCTCATTATATGTAATCCACTCTCAAAAAACAGCTTTTGCTTAAGAAACAGGCACACAATCATCCTCTTAACAGTGGATTACAACAGCCTCTCCTCAGTTGTACTCTGGCCTTCAAATAATTTTCTAAGCCCTCTAAGATGTTTTCTAAGATGTTCTGGAGTATCAATGTCTTTTCTTGTGCTGTCAGTCCCAGAACTGATGTGGTGCTACAAGTGTTCAAGAGATAAGATTCACCACTTTCCTCTAACTGCTGATTACATCCTTGTCACTGGTTAATGGTCTTCCTCACACAGGCACAGTGCCAACTCTGTTTAAACTTGATGTGGCCCTCCCAACACCAGCTGCTTCCAAGAAATGACATCCAAGAACTCTGCCTGCACATCTAGGCCTGACAAATTCCATGCTGAAAAGTCACTAAATGAGCATGAAGTAGACTGTAAAATTAAAACATAAATTAACAACACAAAATCTACCTTACACCTCATCTTACTTTGGCTTGCACATGTCTGTACACAGCTAGCTCAGCCCAGTTTCCTGGCACATCCACTCACCTTCACTGCTAGGGACAGCCTCTATGACCTCCTGAATTAATTTCTTTTCATTCAGCTTGAAGGCCATGACGATAGCCACCGTGTATTCCTTCTGACTCAGTGTTTTGTGTATATTGCTGGGTGTGACATCAATATCCAGCTCGAAAGGATCAAAAATCAGCCCAGAGTCCAGTGAATAGAGCAGGAGACCCTCTGTGGTGGTGGCTGCCCAGTTTCGTCCTAGAAGAGAAATAACAATATTTAATAACAAAGAGGGGGTGTTCTAGAATGGAAACAGAGGAGTAATCATAATCCTCCAGTAGGATTCTTTTGCATGTTTTATATGGAATTAAAAAAAAGTCCCAAATTAATTGCTGATACTAACCTGTAGGACAGAATCGCACACAAGTCACCCTTATTTCTGGTTTAAAGTGCCGATAGCTCATGTCACCTGAAAGAGAAATTTAGAAGTGATTTAACCTATTCACCACAAGTTGACAGCCTAGCTAGCAACTCTGACTATGATGTTACCACTAAATAATGAGCAGCATGGTAAAACCTGGCAGAATTAAAGACTGGGTAAGGAAGGCACAGTCCATGTCTGAGAGATCCTACAGCTTAAGTGGTGAGACCGAATTTTGTAATCCTGATGTTAAAACTGAGCTCATCAAGTCAAACCCTTGCCTGTGTCAAAGGTTCTCATGCACATAAAAGTAGAAACAAGAGAGGAAACCAAAGCCATACCTCTTTTTACTCCAGGAAGAGGGATGGCAACACCTTCGTCACCTCCACCGCCTTCATCAATCAGAGCCATGCTGCCGAATTCAGTCATTTTTCTCCGATCTAAGTACTCCTGGAAAAACATGCAAGTTCCATTCACTCTGGATCTCTTCTCAAACAGCAGAGCTCAGTCTAGACTGTGGTTTCACATTATTATAACTCTGTTCTATTCCAGAGATGCTTCCTCAGCAGCAGCCCTGCTCTCTCTGTCCTGCAGGTTCCAAAACTGCACTGTGCCAATGCAAGGCCTGTGTGGCCAGGACACTGAAGTGAGATTTTAGGAGCCTCACAATGTAAGTGAGATTTCAGGGACCGCCCTGGCCCCCTATTTCTAAATACCCATCCCCTCCAGGATTCTGTTTCAGCTGGTTCATTTTCTTTCATGCCAGATGTTGAGCTACACCAGCTCATAAAACACTCTTACAAAGAAGGATACTTGGAAACACAGCCTGACGTGAACAATGGAACAAAAATCATTCTTCCTGGTAAGGGGATGGTGAAAAGGGTTACTGGATTTTTTTTTTCCTTCTGATGTTTTTCATCATTCACTTTACTTTTGAAGGAATTTAATTTGGCATTTGGCAATATTCTGAAACAGAGTTTATAAAGGGCAGTGATGTTCTTCTGTGTCCACAAAAAAAAATATCCTTCATTTCTTTGCTAACACAAACTGACACCTGGGGAGTTAGCTTAGTACAAAATGTTGGAAATTTAAAATTTCACTTCCATTTTAAGTCTAGTGCCAACTAACTTAGTATGCTTGAGAGCTCTGCCCATTGAACACAAGCACATTACAAATCTGGCAGGAGTTTCAGGAATTAATTCTGTTCCAAGAGGAATATTTCCTTCCCGTCTCCTGCACAAAAATAAACCCATTCTTAAAAAAAGCATTCATGAATCACTCCTAATGAGATGCTATACCAAAACCAAAGTCTTGTGGGGGTGAGGAAATGAAAAAGAAGACTCCTGTGGTCACATACCTCCATTGCATCTAAAGAATAGTTGCATGAAATTTCGA
Source organism: Phylloscopus trochilus trochilus (assembly GCA_016584745.2). Lineage (NCBI taxonomy): Eukaryota > Metazoa > Chordata > Aves > Passeriformes > Phylloscopidae > Phylloscopus > Phylloscopus trochilus. The sequence goes on from WQNJ02000082.1 coordinate 41,613,799, forward strand.
ATTTTTTCATAAGAATCTGTTCCTTGACATTATATATACAGACAAATTTTGACAATCCACCTGCCAGAATAGATTGACCATCTGCTGAGTAGCAGAGAGTTGTGAAGGATCTGGTAAAGAAAAGAGAGAGCAGTTTAATTTCACTGTCACATCTGAGCTAAAAGACATGAGTACAATGTGAAGACTCAGAAAATAACCACTCCATGGAGAAAGTGGAGATCTTCATTCACGTGGTATATACACACTCACAAATTTACTACAAAGCATTTGGTGCTTTATTATGAATCAGACAATTTATAACTTCAACAGCTTTTTGAAATACTTCCATGCTTCTGAATCTGAGCTCAGTCAATGAGCTCTCAACTACACCATGCAGGACACTATAAAACAGTCAGAAGAGCTACAGAAAATCAAATGCCATAGCATGTTTGAAAGGCATGGATGAGAGCTCACCAACAAAAAGTACTGCTTTTTTCCAAAACTTTTTTCCCAAAAAGTTATTGTTTCTTTTTTTTAAAAAAAAACTGTTTGACCAGAAGCAATATGGAAAAAAAAAAGGGGGGAAAAAGAGAAGAATAAAACATTTCTCTGCTATACCTTCTGAGAGCACACAAATTCAACTTGCCTTTAAACATTACCTCACATGCACAGCAACAGATAATAAACCCCATACTTCAATTATCTTCTTTAAAAACACAATAGTTTCTACATACTAATGGTTGTGTACTAGTATTTCTGTAGGAAGGTATCTACTTAAAAAACCTAACCCACAGCAAATTAACCACTTGGCCTGAGAAGTTAATATTATATTGACAACCCCAGTCCATAACTGATGAGACAGAACACGTGCTCAGAATGATGCTGATCAGTGGGAGAACACAGCCAGCTACAAAAGGGAGGCACCTAGATGTCAGGCAGTCTTTTAAAATCCAGCTTCAGAATCAGAAATATCTGAACATATATCTGAATACCCTGAAATCTTTATGTAGAAAACGAATGGAAAAACAACTCAAAAGCAACCCAGCGTGGCACCCCCTTGTCACCACAGCCCCCCTGGACGTACTTGCCCTTGGCTGCCTGCTTGGCTGTTATTTTATCCAGCTCCTTCCTCCCCATCTGGAGATCGTGCCTGCCCTCAATGGAGCCAGTCTGCACTGCATTCTCATGATCCCAAAACGTTATCTGGCCATTCAAAGCAGCAACTGCCAGCTCTTTGCCATCAGGACGGAAGGCAACAACAAGAACTGTGAAGAATTTAGGAACAGTTAGAAATGCAGTCAGAGGCTTTTCTAAGAAACTACTCTTCATTCTTCTAGGATCTTATCTCAGCTATTAGAAAAAGTTTAAGAGCAAAAACTATGACTGTACTTTTTCCTGTGGACAACATACAGATGTTAGGCTAATTATAAAGCTGAGCAAGAATTAAATTATTTATTGTGCTGCTCAAAAGTACAAGAGTGAAGTATCTGAACTTTTGATTTCCATTTCCACAAATTTAGTCTCTCTGTATTTGACATGTTCTGTTATTATTAACATACTTTACATAACATTTTTATATTTTATAAAAGATGAGAAATGAAACAAAAATTACCATCTGAGTTCATTATTAATGTCTCTTTAGTTCTCCAGCTGTCCAGCATATCCCATAATTTGACAGTCTTATCCCAAGAGGCACTGGCTAGAACACATTTCATTGGATTAAAGGACAAGCTGCTGATGGGACCCTCATGACCTGCTAAGACCTAAGAAGAGAAGAAAAAATAACCTGGAATTGAGTGAAAGAAACTAAAATCTGTGTAGTCTACATTCAGAAAACTCCAGATATAGCAAATAAACCATGCCTGACTTGTCCACATTGCTTGAGATCACTTTTGGACACATGGCATGATACACACCAGTGATTCTCAACCTTTTATTTTCACAAGTCTTAAAATAGGCATCTACAGCCACTCCTATGCACACACTTTAGGAATACAGTGTGCCATCTTCCTCCCTCCTTTCAAAACAACCAGACCAACTGTGAAAAACCAAGTAATTGCTCTTTGGTTTTATTCTGAAGCGTTACCAACTGCAGTATCTCCTGCAGTTGGTAACGCTTCAGAATAAAACCAAAAATAAAAACTGAGAATAAGAGTAACAGAGATTTTAATTTCATGGAGCTCCTACTCCTCAAAAAAAAAAATCAAGGCAAAAACTAAACTCAAAACTCTGGAGATCCAGTCAAGTGGATCAAAGTGGTGACAAAACAAGTATATCCTGAGTTTCTGAAGCGATCTGTATTCCATGGCTGTGCTAAATCAGTGAATCATTGCTCTTCTACTAGGACAAGATGTACAAGAATGCTTAAGAATTGAAAAAAATACTTGAAAAACCATGCCCCTGCTCTGCTGCAGCAAAATGCTTCATGAAATCTGTGTCAGTCTTAACACAGCAACTACAATTTCAGAAATGGAGAATTTCAGAAAGTATGTGGAAAAGAACATCTCTGAACAAGGAGGGAAAGAAAGACCCTCGTGCCCATGTGTTAGCTCAGCAATACTTGTTTACTTCCATCACTAGAAAGAGCTCATTACTCAGAAATTTTACAGCCTATTTCCTACACAAATTCAGGATCTCCACACAATAAATAAAAGGAAAATGCTGAGAGCAACATAGTGCAGCTCCAGTTTTGACTCTAACAAACCACCTGATGTTGTATTGAAACCCCCTGACTAACCCCAAAGCTGCTGAGCATCACCACACTCCACCCAGTGTTAAATTCAAGCCCTCCCAACGCTGTGGGTCCTTACATCCAGCAGCCTCCCACTCTGCATTGACCAGATGAATATTTCAAAGGAATCCTGGGACCCAGCTGCCACAATCTCCCCACTGGAGTCCACAGCTAAACAGGAGAACTGACTGGGCCGCGGAGACGTGAAGGTACGGAAATTCCGGTACCTGTTGAGGAGGTGAAAAGACATTATGAGAACATTTCAGGTAGATTTCAATGTGTTTAACAAATTTATTTACAAAAGGAGTTCATTTGTTTTGTGAAGACTTCCAAGCTATGTACAGAGAAAAATGTTGTTTGTACAAAATTAGATGTGATGCCTCAGCATGATTACAAGATTGAAAGAAGTATGAAAAACTCTGCAGACGCAGGAGACAGAAATACTCTGAGGAGCTTTCTTCTACTAAATAGCACATGTCAATTTTTTAGAAACATGGGCTTGTCTACACACCCAGTTCTGTGCACAGCTGTATTATACTATGGAAAGTGTTGTTAGACAAAACCAGACAATGATTTTCCTGGATTTCCAGCTTCTCTGAGGAAAGCTCTTCCAAAATTTTCTTCACAGAAACAGGATGCAGTCACAGCATTCCTAATTCCTACCTAAATTTAAATCAAAAGCTGAACCAAAAGCCAGTAAGGCACTGCTGCTCACCTTTATGAGACTTCAAACAAGCAATTAGCAGTCTGCTGTATTTTGGGGGGAGTGTGAAAGCTGAGGACTGAATGGGACACAAAAGCTTTCATGCAAAGAATTACCTGTGCAGATCAAAGGCACGCACTGTTCCATCCAGGGAAGCACTCAGAACCACATAGCCAGTGGAAGTGAAAGTTACAGCAGTTACACCACTGTTGTGTTCTGTAAAGGTGACAAAACAAAAGCTGCTGGAAGTGTTCCACACCTTCACCTGCAGGACAGACAAGAAAAGACTTCTTAGAATCTCCATCATCAGTACAGAGAGAAAATCAGGGTAAGGCAGCAGCAGAGTAAAGAAAACTTAATTCTACAACTCTGCAACAGCATAAAAGGCTTTCAGTAATACCAGGCAAGAGGCCACATATTATCATTAAACCTCTTAAGACTATTTTGCAACATAAAAATCTAAGTGGAAATAGACACAAACCAAGTTGAAACAAAGTTAATTTAAAGGACAGTAACTCCGTGAGCAACTTGAGCTTCTAAGCTTATACTGTCAAATAAGACAAGTGTCAAACTGAAAAACAACTCTGAAGCCATTATAGAAGTTACAACTGAGATGACATTTCAGTTCGTGGGTTTTTTTGTTTTTTTCCCTGAACAAAAATGTTATACATTTAGCTTTCTGCAGTTTAAGACTTCTGGGTTTTCACCAATCTGCATGCCATGAAGTGGCAGATCTTTTTCTGGCCTTTAAAAGTTTTGATAGGAAATCAGAATCTACTGTTGTCCCACTTATGTGCCAAGATATTGGGGGAAAACATCTTTTAAAATAAAAGCACCTGTACACACAGCCTATCATTTCAATGTAAGTCATCCATGAGAAGCTTATTTGAAAGAAAAATTACAAGCTTCTGGAGTGGTACATTTAACAAAAAAAAAAAAATTTGCACTTTTATAAATAATTTGAAATTAATCTCATATCAAAAACAATTATTAAAAGGGCAAGAAGTTGGGTGGCTGAAGCTCATTCATCCCAAAATATCATGGAACCATAAATAAATTAGCACTTAATGAATTAGATATTTTTGTGTTTATGGCAACTGGACCTATAATAATTTTAAAATCACCTGCTAGAAAGCATAAGTGATGAGATTTGCAGACACTGGTAGTAACAAAGCAAAATATATATGCTCTAGAGAGAAAAATCAAAACATTTAAGGGAAGAAAGGATAAAAATGTATATTTTTATAACAAGAAAAATATGTATCAATTACAGTATCAGAGTTTTTTACATAAAATGGAAAGCCAAGCTGCTTAGTGCATTATCAAAAGTTCTCATTCCAGCAGTATTGCCTCACTTACTTTGCCATCCTCCCCTCCAGTCACTATGTACTGGCCATCTGGAGAATATGCCAAGGAAACCATGCTGTTGAAATGGCCCTGCTGCTTCAGCACGTAGGACTCGCTCTGCCATTCCCACACCAGGAGCTGACCCAAACCTGGAAGCACAGCAGGATTAACCCACAACCCTGAGCACAATCACCCTGAAAATGCAAAGCACAAAACACACAGTGGCAAGCAATGCTAAAAAAAACCCCAAAACCACAAAGGCTGATGCAGACAGGTTGAATTCTGCAGCTTTCAGTCCTAATAAGAGCTTTTATTTTTATAATTTCGAGGCAATTTCCCCAAAAATTTCCTCCATGAGCTAGCTCCATGGAATAATGTTTTCAATACCACAACAGCAATGCTATCAACCAGCTGATAAATGAGCTGGAAAAAAGAGAAGGGCTGCATACAAGAGCTGACCCAAACCTGTAAGCACAGCAGGATTAACCCACAGCCCTGAGCACAATCACCCTGAAAATGCAAAGCACAAAACACACAGTGGCAAGCAATGCTAAAAAAACCCCAAAACCACAAAGGCTGATGCAGACAGGTTGAATTCTGCAGCTTTCAGTCCTAATAAGAGCTTTTATTTTTATAACTTCAAGGCAATTTCCCCAAAAATTTCCTCCGTGAGCTGTTACTTGGAATAATGTTTTCTATACTGCAACAGCAATGCTATCAACCAGCTGATAAATGAGCTGGAAAGAAAAGTAGGGCTGCATAGAAGAGTATAATTTATGGTTTCATGCAAACCATTATGGACAGGGTGGGAATGCTGCAACAACCAGGCAGGTTTGTAAAATGCCATGGCTAACATGTGGCAAAGGAAGAGAGAACAGCCCAGAATGAAGGCAGAAATTAACTATTAAGGGATCTGGGCTCTCCCTAACTCTGTTAGAGCTTTCCTACATAAAAGATGTATTTTTTCAGCAGCAAAATACTTTCCTGAATCATCAGAATTCTGTGAGAGATAAATTAGTGATATTTGCTTTAATATACCTAGACACCACAGATATGAGGCTATCAGTTATTTAACATTTGGAGTCAGAACTACCAAGAGGAATTTGGGCCTCATGCCCACCACATTCCTTATTTTTCCCATGAATACAGACTGAAAAACACTGACAAACCTGAACATCCAAAAGCAATCCAGTCACCAGTGCAGTTGATAGAAATAGAAGCTATTCTTTGGTCTGAAATACTGAAGTAAGAGAATTAACCAATAAACAAACTTGTGTGATAAAACTTCAAGTCTAATATTTATTAACACTGCTCCAGCAAGTTGTTTGACTGTTTTACTGAACCTCTGTACCATTGGAACATCAAAAAACACAAAGCTCATTTCTTTGTTCCAGTCCAAACCATCAAACATCCCTTATTCAGAATGAAGGCAGAGTATCTGCATCCCAAAGATGTACTTGTAATTTCACAGAGAGTAAAATTCTCTGTGTTTAAGAAAATAAAATAGGGGCTTTTTATACATGGAAATTGTTTAGCTGACATCTTACAGCTATGGAAAATAATCTGATTTGATTTCTCAACTTAAAAACAATTTACAGATAATTTTACATATGCAGAACTTTCCAGCTAATATTTTCTATGAAGAAGCTGGAAATATTAAAATGGACAGAGTTATAGAAGTCTATAGCCCACAACCAGGAACTCCTGAATAGTTTCCTTACTCAGATGTTCACTTTTCCAAAATAAGAAGTGGAATTATATGGTGTTTATTCCATAAATTTATGATTCTGCCTTTCCAGAAATTATAGTATTAAATAGATAGTCTTGTCTTAAGATTTTTGTGCTCTTTTTATTCATCCTTCACTGCTTAACGTGATGTGTTCTCAACTGAACAAACATGAAACCCCCACAAAAAAACCTATTCCCTTCCCCCACAAAAACCAAACCAAATATAGTGGCAACCCCATAGCTCACCTCAAGGAGTGGATCAGATTGAAATCTGGAAGCTCATGGAGGTGAAAGACTCCAGAGGCAAAACCAGTGACTAAAAGGTGTGTTTTCTTGTGATAGGCTGCAGCTGTCAGGTTATTAAAATCTCCCTCCTTATTGAAAAAATACCTGGCACCCAGGAAAGAAGAAAAAAGGTGAATGTTAAAGAAGAGTATGCTCCTAGGGCTGCATCTCCAAGCAGCTCACCAGAGGCCAATGAGCCACCTTTATGCCATCTCCTGAAGTCAACCAACCACTTCTGGCAAGAAATCAAAGCCTCAAGACTTAAGAGAGGGTATTGTAATAAAGATCCCATTTATACTCTCTGAGTTCCAAACAACAGCACACCACAAGCCAGTATTTCTTATATTGTTCAAACTACACATGTTATTGTGAAGGTGAAAGCTAGTGCCCATCATATAATCAAGGTAAAACAGACAGGAGTTCTACCACAACTACTTAAACTGGGATCTGTAGCAAAATTCTAAATCCTGGGCAGTTTTATACTGATTTCAGTAGGTTACAACAATAAAAGAAGAAAAAGCCCAGTACAATAAATCCCCATTACAACTTTGATTTTTGATAACTGGCGACCACTCACTTTGCAACACGCGAATATTTAACCTTATTTCTAGTCTCTTGTTCACTTGGATCAGCTTTCCCATGAATTTCTTCACCCTTTGGTTCTTCAGACAGCTCTTCATCATCTTCTTCTGCCTTCTTTTCCTTTGCTGCATCTTTAGGGGGCATGGGCTTCAAGCCATCCAGCTCAGTGTCACACTGCCACACACAGAGAGCTGCATCCTGGCTAATTGTGTACAGCTAGAATACAAACACACAAATTAGTATTGTCCAGTACCCATGCCCTGTGCTCTGCAAAAATATGCATATGGACTTGCAGCAGGGTTAGCAAGTGTGCATTCTGTTCTCAGGATAGAATCCAAGGTGCTTTCAACTGGGAGTTTTACTTGTCCTGAGAACTGGTGAATTATTTTGGCTGCCCTCCGAAAAATCTTTGCAAGGACCAAAGGCAACTTGATTACCAGTCAGGATTACAGCCAAACTAAATAATTTTTTCATATTCAAAGCTGTAATGTTTTAGGGGAGCAAATTTAAACACATTATAAACACATAATTATGGCAGAGCAATAAAGAGACACTTCTGAATTTTCTAAATTCCGAGGTATTGTCAAAATAGACACCTACAGGTAAGATTCTGTTTCCACTATTTTAATATTAAAATTCAAGCAAGTTGTGCAATTTACATACATCTAGGCTGTTCTCTTCAAAAAAGCAGGCAACTATGACATCCTTATGGCCTCCAAGAGAGTAGTAGATCAAGTTTGCCCATCGTTCTGCTCCAAACACCCACGTGGACATGTCCTTGCTCCCCACTGCAAAGCATCTGCAAAAGAAAAGGCAATTCCAATTAGAACACTGGGCTGGAAAATTCTTCACTGGGTGGAGAATGTTCTGAGCTCAAATCCACCAGGCACCACTCTGTTTTACAAACAACAGAGCTGTAAGCTGAGGGTGGTGACTGTAGCAGAGGTAGAAGGGGTTAAAACACATTCAGAAGGTCATCTCTGCTCACATTCCTAAGGTATGTTCCTTTTATGAATTATTATGCATTTTCAAGCAAGAATCCACTGATGATTCCCAATGCATACATTCTTTTATACTTTTTGGCCTCCCTACTTATATTTTTTTAATTAAAGACAGAATTTTTAAAGCCAGTACAATACTTCAGAGGAAGGAAAATGGGACTGCAACGTGCACTCAAATATTAACACGTGCAGGGAGACAGTGCTGGAGTTAACTCACTTGGAATCATCAGTCCAGTCAATACAAGTTGTTTCATCATATGGGCCATAGTAGGTTTTGTCCAGAACAAATGCATTGAATTCTCTTTTCTTCCCAGGAGCATGGTACAGGTAGGCAAGATTGTCTTTTGTAACCACAAATTTCCTGGCATAAGGTGGGGGAGAAGACACAATTGCACACAAAGCTGATAAAGCAAACAACTGCTCAATACAGACTGCAAGACAATGAAACAATACAATAATAATGAGATTACTACTGAAACAATAGAAATGGATTGCTTTTGAACAAAAACCAAAGTATTTGCAGATTGATATAATTCCCCAACTTTAGCATAGTAAAAGAAAAAAAAACCCTTCAGTAAAAATCACTGAAGTTGAATAATTAAATTCTTATTCTCAAAGCCTCAAAACAGAAAAAAAGTTCAAACCCTCAAACCAGAATATTCTGTTTCCAAGGCTTTTGCTTTCCTGCTTTTCTTCCCCTCTCAATTTTACAAAATGACCCTGATCAGCTCCAAATCTCCCCTCACTCATGAATAGGAAACATTCCCAGACTGGTTAGGATGTCTTCATAATCACAACTGGTTTATGGGGCAATTCCTGCCCTTTTGTCCTAAAGCATGCACTCTTTACTTACTTGCCATCAGGAGAAAAGCTGACACTGTGAACTGGCTTGTGAAAATAAAACTGATGTATCACACACTTCCCAATCAAACTCACAAGCAAGGCAGCTCCCTCTGTAAGGGCAGAAAGAAAGGATCATGAGAATAACTGAGTTCCCAAAGAAATCATAACCCTAGCAAACCTTCTTTTCTTAAAGACGGGGGAAAACTTTACAAGAGTGTGCTTAATATTATTAAAATAAAAAAAAAATCCAAATTATAAGACACTATCCAAATTCTGTAAACAAGTTACTTTTAAGTTCTGTAAATAAAGATTATAACACAATTTTTAAAGCAGACCACTTCTAATTTTGTGTTAAGGTTGAATACCTAACAATACAGATTTCCTCCTCTCAAGGCTGCATTTTTACTGACTTCTTTTACAATTCTTTTACAAAACAGATGTCTCTCTGTGCAAGTACCTTCATCAATGAGAATGGCAAGGCTTCCATCTGGAGAGAGCCCCACGCACACAATATTGAGCCGCGTAGCCAAGGGCAACGTCTCACACTTGTTACTGCAACAAAAACACAGAAGAGTAAAATGGGAACAGGAAGGCAGGAAGAACATCTTCGGTGTCAGTGAAATATGGTTTGACACCTCCGTTTAAGACCACAGACACAATTTGAATGTAAAAGCCCCACAAGTTTCTTTAGCTGTCACAATCGCACGAACAGCAGCTCCGTGGGTTGCTGTGTGCAGGGGCAGGAGCCGGGCTGGGTGATCGCTCCCAGCCCAGGATGGGCTGTAATCCTACACAGGAGACAGGCTCCTGACTGGAATGCAGGCACGGGGAGCATCACTCACATCTCTGGCACACAGGAAAGCCTGATCATGCTCTAAGCTTTCCTATATACAAGACAGAAGCACACAAAGCAACTAAATCAAACAAAAACCTCTTTCTTCCCTTTTTTTTTCCTGAAATACACCTTTACGTAATTCCTCTGCTATTCTCCACACGGGCGTACCCGCACAACGCCGTGACTGGTATTCCACTACGCAGGCTTCTACCTTTTAATGCAAAAGCTTTCCAGGATATTTGGCAGGCCGAGCATCCCGGGGAGCCCCACGGATCGGGCTCCACAACCTCCTTCGAGTTTTATTCCCCCCGAAACCCCCGCGCTGGCAGCGCCAGGCCCTCCCCGCCCCTCTCTCACTTCTTGAGGTCGAAGAGGGAGATCCTGTTGCCGACGGGGCTGAGCAGGGAGTTGCCATCGCGGGTGAAGCTGAGGTTGCCGCGGCGGTACACGGTGCCCAGCAGGCCGGAGAACTGCGGGGGCAGGAAGGGGCAGGGTTAGAGGGCGTGGGGAGATGGGGATCAGGGGGGGGATGAAGGGGAGATGATGCTGGGGATCGGAGGAGATGAAGGGGAGACGATGCCGGGGCTCGGGGCAGCCCCCGGCCCGCGCTCACCCGGTAGGCGAAGCGCATGGCGGCCACACGTGTGAGCGCGGCCGCGGAAGCGCGGCGCTGAGGGGCGGGCGCTGAGGGGCGGGCGCTGAGGGGCGGGCGCTGAGGGGCGGGCGCTGAGGGGCGGGCGCTGAGGGGCGGGCGCTGAGGGGCGGGCGCTGAGGGGCGGGCGCTGAGGGGCGGGCGCTGAGGGGCGGGCGCTGAGGGGCGGGCGCTGAGGGGCGGGCGCTGAGGGGCGGGCGCTGAGGGGCGGGCGCTGAGGGGCGGGCGCTGAGGGGCGGGCGCTGAGGGGCGGGCGCTGGGCCGCAATCCCGCGCATGCGCCGGGACCAGCGCGGGAGCGAGGGGGAGGGAGGGAGGGACAGAGGGAGGGGAAGGGAGCCGAGCTGAGGGGACTGTCGCTCCCGGGCGGTCCCCCGTGTTATAAATGCATATTTTGGAGTTGGCTTTTGGCATATAACAAGCAGATTGCTTTATGTATAGTATGGGAAAGTTATATTGCATTTTTTTTTTATTAATAGAATTTAAAAAATTGTGATAGATAAATATTCTTAGATTGTAACACGGTAGAGATGGGATTGTTGTTTTTTTAATTCCTCAAAGAGATAGAAGACAGGAGGGCCATCTGGAATTCCTGAAGATAAGGAACAACTGAGCCTTGTTGAAGAAGAAAGATTTACTACCTCTATCTAGACTTAGCAAGGCCACATAGAAAAACTGTATAATTAAGAGAAGACTTGAAACCAAAAATAAATATTTGAATCATGTATTAGCTCATTTAAATATGTAACACAGAAGTCCTTAAAAACAAAGGATCTGAAAAAAGACGGTGTGCTGATGTTGTTGGAATCAGCACCTCGGCCGAAAAGAGCTTTGGTTTTTTTTCTCCTTTATTGTCTATTTTTATTCTATTTTATTTTTATTAAACTTATAAATTAATATAAAAAGGTGAAACGTCGTTTTTCACACCCTGGACGGACACACCCCGTCCCCATCCATGGGCCCACCGCCACCGCTGGCTGCTCCCGGCCCTCCCCAGCGCCCGCCGCAAGCTGGGGAAATTGTGGTTCTGTGAATATATTACAGTATTTGTACTTTTTAGTGAATGCCTTGGGGTGAGTGCGGGAGCTGGGTCTGTTTAGTCCGGAGGAGAGAGGGCTGAGAGATCTCATCCATCCGTATAAATAGATCCCAGGCGGATGTCGGAGGATGGTGCCAGACTCTTCTGTGGTGTACCAGCATCAGGATGAGGAGCAATGGGCGTAAAATAAAACACAAGGGGTTCCACCACAACATGAGGAAGAATTTCTTTACGTGGAGGGTGGCAGAGCTCTGGAACAGCTGCCCAGGGAGGACACAGAGTTCCCTCTCTGGGGACATTCCAGACCCACCTGGATGTGTTCTGTGTCACTGCTCTGGGTGGCCCTGCCTGGGCAGGGGCTTGGACTGGGTGATCTCCAGAGGTCACTCCAACCTGAATATTCTGTGATTCTGTAATTGGAGTGGAACAAAACTGAATGCCCAGTGTATAGATGGCGGGAGGTTTATTTTAAAGCAGTTTAATTGCAGTGGAAAGGATGTTGGTGGCCAGTTTGATTCTTTTCAACAGAAGTGTGGAAAATACCACAAAAGAAAATACATAAGGACAAGAAAGAAAAGAAAGGAACAGGTAAGAGTAGATAGTGGAAACATAACACTACCCCATGGATCTAGTGATGAGACTTGAGTGTTGTCATTTCGATGTCCCTTGGTCAGAGAAATGGTCACAGTCTCGATCCTTTGGGGCTGGGACCCCACAGAACAAAAAGTTCCTCGCATTATGTACATTCAGATTGGCACTGGAACACCCAGATGCCTCAGGAAGGAAATTCTTCATGTCTGATGCAAGACTGAAGTATGCACCACGTGCTGAGGGAGAGTTCCAAAGGGTGTCAGCAGCTGCTCTGGGGTCCTTGGTAGTCTCAGTCCCCCTTCTCTAGGTCTTGCCTGTTCCATGACCCCAGTTCTGCACCTGCCCTGGGGGTTGTGTGGCCACCATGGACCTGAACAGCAAAACTGGCTCCAGAAAGATGCTGCCCTTTTCCACTTGAGTGGTTATTGGTGTTTGAGGCATAGCAATCCGTTAAATCCTTACTGTCTATGCTCCTTCAGCTGTGTCCTTGGATAATCACTCACAGGTGATAAAACAGTGTTGCAAAATGTGGAATATGTCAAAATTAACTTAAGTTCTTTGATGGTTGAGCTTTGTATACTTTCAAGCCTCATCAGCAAGGAAGGAGAATTAATCAGTTATACAGAGAGCAGCATCCCTTAATTATGGATATCCTGGAACTAACAAGCTTTCAGGATGCAGTAAATCAAGATATGAATGTATGTCTTATGTATATGTTGCTAACTTGGCAAAAGACTCAAGTCCAGGTATCCTATAGCTGAACTATCTCCATTATAATACTAAAAGTCAGATCTACAGGGCAAAAAGACTCTGCCCAGGTGAAGATGCTTCCCTGGAGGATGCACAGAAATTACTGGGATTACACAACTTGTGTGGAAATTATTAACCATTCATAATAGAAAGCCTGTACCTGGGAGGTTGCCAACACCAAATTTCTCTGTATAAATAACAGCAGGAAAAGTCTGGAGGGGTGTGCTGGATTTGTGGAGTACTGTGGAGCCTCCAGGCTTGTGCAACTCTGAAATAAATAATCAATGTCTCCCTCGAGTGTTTAATTGCACAGCAGGTAACAAATCTGATTCCTGCAGACAAAAGCAGCTTTGGTTAAAACAGATGAAACAGTAACTCCTCCAGACCAAAGAGAACTCACAGTAGTGGAGAAGTTGATTTCTTTTTAAAACATGTATATTTAGAACTGTAACGCTTACAATTTCATTAAACAATCTTAGTACAATGTGTTTAATCTAACAGTATATTACAGAACAATGTGAAAAATGATTTAATAGCAAACCATGAAAATGGAATTAATAATACCTGCAGTGTCAAAGTCACTAACTTGTTACCTTTTCCAGTCAAAGAATCCCAGCAGTCATTTGCACTCAATGATGCTTTGGGTTTTATCCAAAATAAAATGGTATGGTTTCCACAGAGAAAGGGCATTCCTTCACAGAAAGAAGATGCATAATAAGAACATTTTCAGCTAGCAGGTCTACTTTATACATCTATTTAGAATTTTTAAATAAAAAATAAAACTAAAGTAAAATGTTTAGACCAGTGCAGGGTGCCTATTCATTTTTTCAACTTATTTGTGGTTCTTTTTGGAAAGAGGGTTTGTTTTTTATTTCCCCTTTGTAGTTTAGCAGAAGAAAAGAAAATAATAACAATGAATCTGTCTCATGAGCAGCTCCTCACTTCAGTTTTGCTGACAAGCATTTGATGTGGGACTGTTTCCTCTGTGGAGTCTGTTGACAACGCACCATTATAGATCTGCAAGTAGAAAAGGTCATTCTCACATTAAATGCACAAGTTTCAAGATCAGAAGCAGGACATCAGAAGAAGTTGTAATTTTTCCAGTCACAGGTGAATTTGCAACATTCACAAAAATTACACTTTTTTTTTTTTTTTACATTTTTTGTATTTACATTTCAGATATAAATAATGAAATTCTTTAAGTTACATGTTTTAACTTTGCTTCACGATTATTCTACATCTGCAAGCTTTCCTGTATCAAACCAACCTCCTTCTTTCATCATGAATGCACAAGTCTGGCCTCTAATCAGTAATAATTACACTAAGCCTTTATGATGAAAGGTTGACTGTTCAAGTATCACATTATACTGAAATTTTTGCCCCAATTTAAAAATTGGGGCAGCAAACCAAGCCACTTGGAAATGGTAATAAAAGAAATTCATCTGGGAACTCAATAAGCCAAATAATTTATTATTAAATTCTATCAATATCTTTCTTTGGTAAGAAATATGCAAGAGGATAACCCAAAGCCCACCCCCCCCCCAAAAAAAAAAAATCATATAAGTATGTGACATCACAGTGTCTACTCTGTGAAGGAGAAAGCCTCAGAAAATTAAGGAATTTTATTCAGTTAAGATTGTTTATAGCAGTAGCTCTTCCATGCATCTAAGTATGCAAATGATGGAAGTTTAATATAAAATTGCAATGGCAGGAATTAACAATGATCAAACAAACAAACAAACAAAATAAAACCAAACCAGAAAAGCAACTGTTACACCAGTGAATGTGTTGTTGTATGCTCTGTTAGGTTTCTGGCACATGTGTGGAAAAGCCTGTAAATTATTACATAAAAATTCAAGATTTGGATAATTACATCATCCAACTCTACATTCTAAAATATGTAGGAAGCATGAAACAAATCTCTCAGCTGCCGGACAAAAATAAAGACGTGGTCCAAAGATTTGGATTTTTTTTTTTTTTTTGCTTTTTGTCGCCCTGTGTTGGTTGTTGTGATGCAGGGATGTGACTGCAGGGAGAAAAACCCAATAGCTGACACAAAACATACTAAAGTGGCAATATAAACTAGCTGACACAAGCCTCACTGTACATTTAAATTGATACAATTGTCTGCTGCTTCCATGGCCAGTACACGCCCGAGTGCCACAGCTCTCCTTGGAGTTAATGTTGCAACGAAGACTGAGCAGGTCATTATCCCATAAAGTGCTTTCATATCCAGTTCCTAACGGGTTCCTGGTCTCCACCCCGAGCTGTCACGTGACATTGACCTCCAGAACGTGGTCGTCCTTGCTGGGAATGACAAGGATTTGCATCCCCGTGCTGCTGTTGAAGACCTGGCCCGGGGAGAAGGGCTGGAGCCGGGGCATGGGCAGACCCTTGTGCTCCCCGCTGGCTGTGGAATGCAGGCTCCCCCTGCTCCTGATGCTGCTGCTGTCAGCCTGCTCATCCACATTCTTGTCCACAGACAGGTTATCGTTTTCAATCCAGCTATCTGTTTGAAAACAAACAAACAAACAAAAAAAATAGAGTTTTATTTTACAAAGTAACTCTAGAAGGCCGTTTCAGAGTGTCCTAGGTTACAATGTAAAATTGTGCCTAAGGTATGTATTCTATCCCCATGAGCCCTTGGAGCCAAGGTGGGGCAGTGTTTTCCTTATCTCCTGTTAACGGGCCCAACAATGCCTTGCCACATGACTCATAGATAACCTCCTCAGGGAGTTATCTCTGGTTAATGGGCCATCAAGGACCCACTGCATGACTCAGAGAATGAGATCATCCCATTGTGAGATGCTCCGCCCAGGGGGAGGAGCCAAGCATTCCCACCTGGATATAATCCAGGGTTTGAGACATCACAAGCAGCTTTTCATCCACTGAACTCTCAGAGGAGACAAGAGCTACCAGACGTTTCTACAGGAATCACTGCTTTGACAAGAACATCTCATCTGGATTCCTGGAGGAAGACTGGACCCTTCTCACCATCACTGGACCCTTTTCTCTCAGCATCATCTCTGCTCCAGCAGAATCACATCTGCCACTCCAGGAGGACTGCTTCAAACACCCTGACCAACAGGGTGTCAGGTTGTATTATTCCATTTATTTGACCTTTTTTTTTCCTCTCTCTTCTTCTATTAAATTGTATCTCTGACTGGGAGTCTCACTGGTTTTGTTTTTCAAACCAGCACACAGAGCTCTGACAGTCAGCGTAACACATGTTCACAGTTATTGATCATCTCTGCTGAGGAAACAGTCTGTGCACACTTTTGGCCAGCACCACCAGATGTAACAGTGAATTATTTGGTTTCAATGGTAGATTTCAATAGCATTACCTCACACCTATCACAAGCTAGAAAGATGCACATCAGCAGCTCCATTGACAAAAGCTGTGTTGCTTCTGTGACAGAATTCTCACTGTAGCTCTGGGACTACTCATCAGTACAGATAAATACATGACTGTGGTAATTTAAATTCTGCATCTAATCTAATGCCCCAAATTTTCAGCAGTTCTTTTATTTCACATTCAATCTCTTGAAAACTGGGAGAAGAAAATCAAAGCTAATGAAGATGCACACAATTTAGAAAAAATGGAACTGCAGGATTAGAGGGTTATCAAACAGTTTTCACTTGATTATAAATCCAGTGACAACTGATTTGCATACTAATCTTTAAAGGAAATGTAAGAGAACAATGTATTTATCATTCCTCCTTAGAGATTTACATGGCATCCCAAATTCAAAGTCCCCATCAGAGCAAGTTTCAATTTAGTACTATGAGTCAAGGTAGCAAAAATACTTTGTCAGCGTATTTCTTGCTTTGCTTTTTTCTTTACACAAGAACACAGGAAAAGCAGAGTAGTTTCTGTAAACAACCATGTGGTCAAAATGGCCTTACCAGCATCAAGCTGCATGGAGTGAGCAGAATGGTGAGGGAGGTATTTAAACAATCTGACATCAGGGAAAGGCAGATGCCCAGCAAACAGAGGCATCACTTCCATGTGGACTTTGTGAGTTGCTCGAGGTGCTACAGGCATAGAAATCACTCCAGAGCTTTTTCCACACACTGCCCAGTTGCTACTGTTGTCAACAACTGCAAGAATAAAGAAAAAACACTATAAAGATCTTCTGTGAAAAATGTAGAACAGGACAATTTAAGAACACTTGGAAAATCTGCATTTTAACAACATCTAAAAGCCCACCAGGTTTTATGTGTGAAGAGCTGTGCAAGGTAAGAAAACAGCCCTACACAGAAGGGACCATAGCTGGGCCTCAAGCATGTATCCATGCAGTCTGAAGAACATTTCTCTTCCACTGGAAGGCAGATTAATGAGGAGAAAATAAAATATTCCCAGTCCAGCAAAATTAAAACTGTTTTACTAAGCAGCTGTACCCACAATAAAGGAATTTATGTCCTAGCAAGTCTGGCAGATGTCAAGAAAAAATTAGGGGAAAATTTATCAAAATGCTGAAGGAAAATACTCTTACCTTCGTACATAAGTTTTGTTGTGCAATATCCATCTGATTCTGTTAATGCTTCATCTCTGTCAACCTCAGAGAGCTCAACAAGCCGGGTGATGGACACCTCTAAGGAGCAGAGTGAGCCTGTTTTACAGTACTCTGCATCCAAGGGTGGGAAGATTTCAGTTTTCACATGGTACAATGTCTGTCAGGAAGAAAACAGTGCTGTTACCAAGAAAAAAGGGGTGTTTTATTTGTGTTTCAACTGAACTGGACAATGGGTACAGTACCAACTTTGCATGTAACAGACACAGCCTGTTAAAAATTCTTAATGCAAGGATCACTTAATAAGTAATGGTCACTTCATTATCTTGCTCAGTTTAAGAAAACAATAGAGCATGGAATCCTGGAATGCTGTGCAATAGTTGGGACCTTAAAGATCATCTGGTTCCAACCCACCTGCCATGGGCAGGGACACCTGCCACTAGATCAAATCAAATTTGATTCAATCTATTTTTGATACCAGCAGTGAAAATAGAATTTTTTTCCTTCACTTCTGTACTTTAACACAGCCTTTCAATGCTCCTAAATGGACACCAATCTTACTATTTAAACAATTTTTACCAGTTTCTTAGTTCCTGCCTTTACAGACACATCACTCAGATTCTGAGTAATACAGAACTACTTCATCCCTCTTCCTGTCATAGTCCCTGGAATAACAGTGTCCACATCAAAAAACTGATATTTAATTTCTACAAAATTAAATTTCTACCAGAAACCCCACCCTGTTTCACACAGGTAGTTGTCTTTAAAAACTCCAGAAAGACAGAGGTGCTGACAGAAGTGCCAAAAATGCTTGTTACATGTCAGTAGGCAAATAAACACCTGAAATGTTGCTCAATGCCAGTTTGCAGCAAGCAGGTAGAAAACACTGAAAACAGACAAAAGGATTTAAAAATCAAGAGTCTTCTCACGATGCTGCTTTTTACCCAAGCATCACAACGGGTAACACTGAGTTTACAGATGCGATGAAATAATCTTGATAAAACTTCCTATTAAAGGAATTCTAACTATGGGCTTCCTAGCTGATCAAAGGAATAAAAAGTTTGTCCATAAAGGGGAAGAAGAAACATTTCAGATAATGACCTAGAAAACCCTAAATATTTCATTGGAGAAGCCCATCTCAAGCACTGCAAAAAATTACTCAGATGCTTTCAACAGCAAAGGTATTTTGGAAATTGCTATTTACTTTGGAGAGCACAATCTTAAGCCAGCAGGGAAAAAGCAGCTCAGTAAGCTGCAGACAATCTCCATGGCACCAACCCAGGAAGGTGAAAACAGTACAAAATGGAACACAATTAAACACAAGTGTTACAGCCCTCACCACATTTCTGTGGCAAGGATATGATTCCACTACATCACATCAAGCTGCAGTTCTGTCACTCACAAACTGACTTTCCAATGGTTCTAGGCAGGTGCCAACCTCATGATATAAACAGATTTTTTTTTTCTGATAGATTTCTTGATTTTCCCTTCTCACTTATTAGGAAACTATATTCAGTTAAGATATGCTACCCTATACTTAGAAGAGTACTTACAAAAAAATTTTCCACTTGGAATTCATAAGTGAACGGCTTCAGGGTAAGAGACTGTTCTTCAGAGGTAGCTGGACAAAAGCTGACTGAAAACAGGCACTGCAAGGAGAGAGGAAGCTCTTTTGTCCACTTCAGTTCCCATACAAAGAATATTGATTGCTTACTGTACACAACCTGAAAGAGAATATTTAGAGTGTTAGATGCTTCCTTCCTCTGAGGAAGAAGGGGAAATGCACACATGCATATGCTTGTCTGTTCTGACATTGGTACAGTTTACAGAAACAAACTCAATAAATCCTTAGGGAAATATGCAACAAAATGACTAACAGTGGGTATTTTTCACAACACACATCTTTTTAAAAGAAAGCATCCACTTCATTGTCAGAACCAAATGTTTCAAAAGGAAACATTTCACATTCAGTGAAGTTCAATTTCATTTTTGAGAATATTTTAATCAAAAGTCAACTTTAATAAAATTATTAGTATGTTCTTATATATTTTTTCTAGGCACCAAGGATGAACAACTAAATATGTTCAGACAAGGCTGAAAGAAACTTCAGGGTTGTCCAGGGAACTTGTGGATGCCCCATCCCTGGAAGGGTTCAAGTACAGGTTGGATGGGGATCTGAGCATCCTGGTATAGTGGAAGGTGTCCCTGCCCAGGGCAGGGGATTGGAACTTGATCCTCTTCAAATCCCTTTTCCAACCCAAACCATTCTATGATTCTGTGGTAAGAAACTGTTCTGCAACTGAACTGGTTTACAGCTGTTATTTAACTGGAAAACTCTATCTACCTGATTTTTTTTCCTAAAACCCAATGACAAACTGCAACCATAAGATGAGTAAATTGAATAAACCAGCAAGTGAATTTTACCTGTTGAGATGCAGGGTTGAGGGGTACCAGCTGCAAATCTGTACACTCAGCAGAATTTTTTAGGCTGTAGTCTGAAAGCTGGAAACAGAGTTCTGACAAATTCTGTACACAGACTTGCACATATTTCCTGAAAAATGCAACACAGTTTCTTCAATGAAAACTGAAAGAGTTACAATGGAAGAGTCCATGTCCACAAAACAAGGCTGTAAAACATCCTCCTTCTTATTAAACAAAACCAAAGAACTACACAGGAACAGGATAACTGGGTTCATCCTGTGGTCTTATTTCCAAACCCACAAATTTGTTTTGTTGTCATGAAAGAACATGAGAGGAAATGCACAAGCTTCCAGGGGGAAGATAGTAAAAGCTCAACTTGTATGTTAAAAAAAAAAAGGCTGCTACAAATATGAGTTATGAAACCCCAACTCCACACTTTGTAAGAAAAAAGAAAACAATACATAAATAATGAGTACATTACCGTTTGCCAGCTGACAGCAAGGAATGCTTGGCATTAAAGGGTATGCAGAATGTTAATGCAATAATAGTGGAGTAAATCGACCAAGGACAATCAATGGTCACCTAAAGGAAAAAGGGAACACAATTATTATTTGCAATGGTCTTTGGAACAATGATTTTGCTTTTCTTCTCATTTCTAAGTGAAAGCTTTCTCATCAAATGTCTGTATCTAATGCATCCAAGAGGGGAAGAAATAATTTAAAAAAAAAATCAGCATGTAAAAACTTATCTGAAAAAATACAGGCTTTTGTTTGCCTGTGAGTGGGATATGAAATCTCAAAGCAGCTTCTCCTCTAAGAACTGACACAGCCAGTTCTAAAGACTACAAATAAAGGAAAGGGAACAGAAGAAAGAAAAGATAAAAGGACATCAATGGCATCTTAGTACAAAATCCTGGTAAAGGTCAGTATCAAATTAACTGCTGTAAGATCTATTATTTAAATGTCTTTATAATAATTTAACATATTAAATACATGCTCAAAATATTTAAAAAATGCATTTAATGTATATTTGTTTTAATTTGAAGCAGCACACTTGACTACCTCTTTCCCATGAATCAGAAGCTGCAATTAAAAGACCACCATGCTACCTTTTACAAAGACACAGGTACCCTCCATGCTTTATAAACCGTGTTAAACCACTAAAAGTTAGTGTTCTAGTCAAGGGAACACTTGACAATTTATTAACTACAGTGTATACTTCTGCTTATATTTACAACTTCTTTACATTTTAGCATTCAGTATGATTTTTGCATACATGTCTTTTGAAGGAAAGTAAGTTCCAAACAAGCAAGATTCCCCTCACCACCACTTTTATTTTGTGAAGTGTTTACCCCTGTGATCAAACACATTTCATAATAAAAAGGTCAAGCTCCATCTTACTTTTTGGTCAACAGTAGCCATGCAGTTGTCCTGTTTCTGCTTCTCTTTGTTTTTTCTGTGATTTTCTTTATTTGTAGTATTTTCCTTCTCCACTGCAGATTGTGTGGCTGATGGCAAATACATGACTTCTAGTTCAAATTCAATCACATGATAAGCAGGAGCCACTGGCAAGCTGATGCTTGTGATCTTCTCAGAAGACTGAATCCTTAATGATGATTCTGAGATCTTTTCTATAGATGTGTGGAATGGGAAAAAAAGAAAATCATAGAAAAAGATGTGGTGCCATAACCACTTCCCAGCAATGCTTGCAAAAACAGCAATGAGAAACCATGTTAAAAAACTCCACAGTAACCTCTTCAAACTAGCTCCAATCTGCACATGTTAAATATTTCACTTCCCAGGAGCAATGCTCTATCCTTCTTTAACTGCAGGAAGGTAACCACCACATTCCATGTAATAAAAGGCTCCTTCTAATGCTCAGGAAAGAACTGAGAGGGCAATTTAACAACAAATTTCAAACCAGCTGAAGAGCTACTTCAGCCCATCACATGACACTTAGTGAAGTTTTTTACAAAGTGAAAGCACCTTGTTAATCTCATAATCTCACTTCAAGCAACCTTGGACACACACACATGCAGCAGTTTCACATGCCTTCTGGATTTCATCAGTGGGAGTAAAAATTGTCCAGCTATGTTTGTCAAAGTTCATATTACTACTTTGAGGGTGAAAATGTAAGACCTTTCTTGCACTGAAGTACTCAGTTGTCGTTAATTGCTCTTAATAAAATTGTTCTTAATAATGACTATTGACACTGACTGACAGTGTCAGTGTTCTCAATACTGTAAGTCCAGGTTGCTTCAGGATGACTGAACCTGCCAGCCTTTTAAAGATAACTCATTTTCAGCTCCTGGCTCACCCCTGGTGTTGGAGTAGATCACAGCCTTGCTCTCAGGGTGGTACAGGATGGGCATGGCGTCCGCGTTGCTGAGCTGCAGAGTGTCCCCGCTCTTCATGGTGTAGTGACCAGTGGTCACTGTGAACTTCACCTTCTGGGGAATGCCAGCCAAGAGGCTTTCTGCAGGACAGAGCAGGAATTGTTAACAGATCCCAGCAGGTGCTTACAATGCACTAAGGCTTGTTAGCAGATAGTTGGTCACACACTGGGGTAACTTAGTGTTAGTGTGGGGTTTTGGTGTTACAGGACACAGTAAACCCAGCTCAGACACAACCTGTGGGGAAACTACTTGTTTCAACCTGAGAGCCCAAACCCACTGCATCTTGGATGGCTTAGATGAGCTGTCTCTCTAGCACAGATTTCAGTGAAATACAATAACCACAAAGAATTTACTAAGCTCTTAAAGCTCTCCAGGTTGCAGACAGTTCTGTATTTTCACACCCATGATTGCAGTAATACCCACGTGCTGAATTTACATGATCAGCACAACAAGAATGCCAGTGTGCACACAGAATCACAGCTATCAGTTTCATAGGAGTCCCTAATTTGATTTATGCTCAATGTGTCTGTCCTTCCTTTGCCACACACTGCAACCTGGAATGCCAGCACAAAATTCATGTTAACTCCTCAGCTGCCACACTCAATAGCCTGAAAACAAATCACTATTAACTTCCATTTATACACTCTAATAAACACTACAACAACTAATGGTCAGCTGTCCCTGAAACCGATGGATGCATTCAGTATTCATTTTTTGTGAAGTTTATGTTATTCTCTCTGGTAGAGAATCCCATTTCTTAATTCTTGTAAATACCAAAGGGACTCGAGCATTAACTCTAGCATTAAGTTAGGAGGAATTGCTTCACAGAAAGGGAAAATACACACTGGAACAGGCTGCCAGGGAGATGGTCACTGCCCTGGAGGTGTCTGAGGGGAAGACTGGATGTGGCACTCAGTGCCATGGCCTGGGTGACAAGGTGGTGTTTGGCCACAGGCTGGACTCGATCCCAGAGGTCTTTTCCAGCCCAACTGATCCTATGATCACAACCAGTAAGGAGCTCGGTCAATTACAAATAACTGAAACGAATTAAATATTCACTTCTAATCAGTGTGGCAGCTCCAATCACACCTGCTATTTCAGTGACACTACACATTCAAATCAATGTTCAAAAGTGACACCCTGTGTCCAGAGCCAAGCACTGGAATCAGCTGTTCAAAACCGGCCATCTGACAGGACAATACGATGGACAATCCGAAAAGCAAGGCTGCATTTTGGACTCACAATGCAGAGTAAGGCAAACTGGAGTAATCCTGAAGCCAGGGAACACTTTCTGGAGTCCCACAGGAGCACAAGAGGAATCATCAAAGCAGCTGCAGCACAGCCACTGTACCTACCAGTCATGGGCTCCACTTTGAGCTGGGGCTCCTGGGAGTACACATCGTACTGCACGATGGGGTAGATGTGCAGAAGGACAAACTGCACCTTTCCCACTGAAGTGCACAGCTGCCTGAGCGTGTATGTCCCAGGTTCTTTGGCCTTGGAAGAAAAACATTTGAATGTTTTTTTTTTTTAAGTTTGAGAAAATACTTCTAGAATGAGCCCTCTAATAAAGAACTGCATGTTTCCATCTCATTTTTATCAGATGCTTTGGGTTTGTAAATTAAAACTGCGTATTTCAGAAAACTCAGTTTCCTGAGTAAATGAGAAGATCTGCACTAAGGAGCATCTTTTGCCCCACTAAGAAACTCTAGAGTGCTGTCTGATTGAAAACAGCATAATTACATCATAAGTACATCATAAGTACTAATAATCAGGATAACTAATGTAGTAGCTATGTTGTCAATTTGTTACTATGGGGTGTGTTTTGCCTTCTTTGTTGGCTGGTTCCCCCCACAAAGTGCAACATCCATGAAGAAACATTATTAAGTACCTAAACAATGCCTGTGCTTATTTGGCTAATTAATAAAAGCAGTAATAAAATCCTACAGCATTTATATAAAGCACAGTTTTCAGCTCCAGCTATTGATTTCACACACACCCCACCACACACCCTGAGTCAATGTTTACAAGAAAATAACTCATACATATTTAATTTCCAACTCTTCTCCTACCCTGAGTAATGGGACTCTGGATGTTTCTTGATAAGATTAAAAACAAAAAGCAAATCTGTAACACCTTCTAGTATATTTATTCTTGATTCTATTTGCTCTTAGGGACTGCTATGGAATGGGAAGTGTTTTCTTTTTTCCATGTGCCACTTTCCAAGTGCAATAAATAAATACCAATGCCAGGTATAATTAACTAAGTCTACAATTTATGGAGAAAAGCTGTACCAACTCAACAGTCAAACCTCATGCAGTTATTTACATGGCAAATTCAGACTGAAATTCAGTATTATGCATTCTGACATTAAAGTCACTACATTTTAGCCCTAAAAACCCAGAAAAACATGAGTAAAGTAATACATATCATAAACATACTTTAAATCTTAACATGGGATGGGAATATTGGTCTAAAGAATTTAGACAATGCTTTCTGATCTCATTTAAGGGTTGGAAAAAATAGGAAGATTGCTGTCAGCATAAATAATGCTAATCATCAGTGTGAGGTCTACAGAAAGGATCAAACTCCCTCTGGGTCATAGAAGCACAGTCATTCCTCTTCCTGCAGAAGTGGTGCAATTAAGCATTGCTTTAAGAAAATTCAGAAAACAAGCTCTCAGCAGTTTCTATCCTCTGGCTAGCTGTGTAATCCACAGTGACACAGTGTATTACTACAATGCTAATGGATTTTTAGCAAGTATTTTGTAAAAACTGCAGCTCAAATCTAGAGAAGCTTTGTTTTATCTAATAGTACACTGTTAAAACTGTAAGGTGCTCAGATTTTGCCTTTAAGGACAGGTAAATCATGCATTAAACAACTATATTGTGAGATTCACACTGAGCAGTCTCCCCATGCAAAGTTCTTTTCTTGAAAGGAAGGTTGGGAAAATAGCAAAGTTATAAAAGTAAGGCTGCCCATCCTGAAGTGGCCACCAGATTCACAGCAGACCCAGGCAAATTCAAAGCAGAGCTCTATCTAGCTTTTCATCCATTCCTTCTCCTGGTGTTTCCAATTTCACCCTGATCCCATTAACCCCAAATGCCACCTCAGTGCAGTCCCAAACAGCTTTCTTCTAGTAATGCTCCTTCACCTGACCTTCAGTTTTACATACATGTGAATTCATTTTACAGAACATGGCCATTTTCCAGCCACCAAGGCCTCTGGTCCAAATCTCACTAACCTGTCCCAATCCTTTCAAAGGAAGAGAAACCTCAGAAATTAGGTCAGTAGATAGTTCAAATGACTGTATTGCCATTCCCCAGATTATGGGATAACTAGTAAGTTAGTTAAGTTAGTTAGATGATGACTAATGGGGACAATCTTAATTCTAACATCTTCTCAATTCAAATACTTGTAGCTGATCTGTACTTCTTGCAGGGAGGTTTACTACATTCCCCCAAGGGAAAAATTATTCTACCACCCTTTACAGAGAAGAAAAGGCTGTCAACCAAATTTAACCACAAAATCATTTACTGAAGGGCTAGAAAAAGAATTCACATCAAAGCTTTTAGATGTTGCTCTGAATGACCTCAACAGCACAGGCAGACTTCATGAGCAGTACATTACATCACATATGAATTTATCAGTTCAATTTTTAGCAGCAATAGTAAAAATGTTTGAAATAAGCTCAGGAAGGCTGACTCAAATGACTTCAAGTAGAAGAGTCATCTGTACGTTTCAGCATAAACACAACAGCATCCTTTCAATGATGGCACAGAGCAACAAAAAGCTGCAAGGGGAATTATTCCAGCTGGTAGTAGGGTCTGCCACTTGGGACCCAGAGAGCCACAACCACCCCCAAAAGGTGTCTCGCTAAAGACAGCTTCTTGGGGGGTCAGGGAGCTCCTCAGCTGGCAGGGGGGCTTCTCAGCAGGAGGGCAGAGCAGTGATTTTTCAGCCCAGAGATTCAGCTCAGTGTTCTCAGCTCCTGCCCTTGTGAGTTTGCTCCTCTTTTGGCCGGCGTGATGAGAGAGAGAGGGTCTGGTATGGAATTTCCACAAGAGGTAACTTTATTGCAAAGGTACCAGCAAGAAGGGGTCCAGGGATGAGGTACCCTCTGCCAACCAGGGAAAACCCAGGGGTTTTTATGGGACACCAGGGTGGGAGGGAAAGAGTACAAAACCAATCGATTGTAACAGATCTACGTAAGATCCCAAGGGGACTTGTGGGTCCTCAGACAGGTCGCTGTGACCAGAGAGTTTGTCTTGTATCTTAGGGGTTCTGGGTGAAGTTGCGAAATTCTTTCTTAACTCCTCAGCATGGCTCCCTCCAGGGCAAAGCAGCTGGGGCTCCACCCACCCCCACAGGGAATGGATGATCCAGGTGTACCAGGAAGCACCGCTCACCAGCACACCGCCCTTCCTCAGCCAGCATTCCTGCTTTTCCTGCCACCAGTGCTAGCCAGCCACAAGGAACGTACCTGAATATCGAACGTCACTTTATTGTCCCCCGGCTCCAGAGTCAAGTCGTTGCACTTCAAGACGTGAGCCCCATCCTCCAAGGTGAGCCCTGGGGGCAGGTCCAGGGAGCTGCTGCTCTCCTGCCTGCGCAGCAGCATGTGCGCGTTCTTGCAGATGATTCCCGCCGTGTTCAAGGAGTTGTCCGAGGGGCTCCGCTCGTACATCTCGGAGAGCTCCAGCGCCGGCAGGCTGCTCCTGGACGAAGGCAAGCCCGTGATTTCACTGGGGAAGGTGATGACACCGTTGGAAGTTTTGTGCTTGGTGAGCCACTCGGCTGTTTTCCTGTAGCTGTTCTTCTCGACGCTGAAGTGAACGTGGATGGCGACCTGGTCCACCCGGACAGGGATGGGCATTTGGCTCAGCAAAGTCAACTCGATGGATAACTTTCCACCCACGTGGACAACAGCATTTGGAGGGTCAAAATGTAGAGTTTTCAGCTGGGCAAAGGAGTGCATAGGCAATATAACCTTTTGACCTGGAAAGATAAAACCAGGGATTTTATTATTCTCAAGTGCTGTTGGAGATGAGCAAAATTTTTCGCTTAAAAATTCAATCCCTAGAATTAAATGGATCAACAACTTTTCAACAACGAATCATTTCACAACAAATCAATGCTCTCCAATTTTTTTATCTTGCATGAGAGTTAAAAGATGCTGAGATTTGTTTTCCAACAGTTACTTAGACTACAATTTCCATTTCCAGGCTATTAAAAACGACTGAATTAAGAAATATTGTCCAAGCAGAAGCCGAACATTTCACTACTACAGAACACAGCAGCATTAAGTGACCAACTTCCCAGAGCTTGCACAAGTTTAAGAAACTAATAATCAGGCTGGTGCCTCGAGCCAGCAGCTCTGCTGTGCTAGGGGTTTTCATCCTCTTTTCTACATTGCAAAAGCAACCCTAAAGCAGCACTTAAAATTAATTAAGAATCAAGTCTAAAGTAACATATTACTTATGGCACAACCAATCATTAAGAAAAAATAAGCAGTCTTCAGATCTACAGGAAGTATTCCACATGAAATTGAATTATGATTAGTATCTGATAAGAAGGTATTACTGAAGCAGCATGAAGGATAAAGAGAGGAAATGGGATGGACAAAATAATAAGCTGCAAGTGGGTGGGCACAGATCTAACATCAAAATCCAGGATGCACCATCACAGAGTTGCCACTTGCATGCCAGCAATGAGACACAAAGCTAGGTTAGGAATTGAAAAAGCCCTACACACAATAAATTATGGGCTGTTAAAGCAGAGAAATACAACTGGAAACAGGAAAACAAAGGAAACAGGATAACAACAGGAAAACAAAGACTTTGCAGTATTCACGACGAGAATGTTATCTTTAACTCTTCTTAATCAATGTAGATTTATAAATGTTTTGGAAAACACAAGTTCAGGAATTATACACAAAATAATGATCCCAATCAGAAAAAGCCTCACCATCTACCTTTAAGGAACAACCAGATTGGAATAGCTTAAGTTTTGAGGCCCAGACTTACCTTGGTTCTCTGCTTGCTGATTGGTAAAATCCAGTATTTCTTGGCAAAATTTTTTGCGTTCCTCTTCTGTTAAGTGATTATCTCCAGCTAAAAGGCTGCTTGTTTGGAGATAACTAATGAAGTTAAGGAAACAGGAGGTAGGAACCCACAACAATTAGAAATTTGACTGAAAACAAGACATTCAAGTGCTGCTTTTCTGGTCTTTAGAGACAAGACCTGCTGTTATCATCACTGCACTTTTCCACTAGGAAAGAAGCAATGGCAGATTTACCATCATCTGAGAGTACTGCAGAATCTCAACACTTCTGTAGCAGACCTGCTAAAAACACAATCCAGTTCAATCTTGCCTCGTGTAAAAAGACTGATGAGCATAGAAAAATTCATTATTTGACAAAAATCCGTGCAGTATGCAAGTTAAAGACACAGTATCTTGCATCACACTGGCCAACATTTAGCACTAAATTATCTTGAGTATTTTATTTTGTTTCAATTTACCTGGCTGAGAATCTGCCAGCTGTTACAGCATCACTTACCACAACTAAGTGATAAGACATTCTTTAAAATTTTAAGTGCTGAGGATATAAATGATCACTTGAATATTTAGCTAAGAATGCAATATTATTGGCTCAGATTCCTTATGAGAATTTGCACTGAAGCAGAAAAATTTCAGAGTGTTTAAAAGTGATGTGAGAATTTGCAAAGGAGGCTGACGTTTCTTGCTCTAAAAGCACATGAACCAACAAAAAATCAGCACAACAGAACAACCTCCAAAATACACTCTATGGTATCAAATAACTCAGCTGTCTCAGCTCAGATTCAGGATGTCTGGCAGTCTCTACTGTTAAATAAAAGTTAGAGATATGTCAGAAAAATAATCCCAAGCATCATTTTCTCCTGTCCTGATTGTTCTGGCTCTGCCTGTTGGAGGATACTTTTCTATCTGCCCAAGCTGCTTCTGACACTCAGCCAGCTGCTTCCTCGTGTGTGTGACCAGCAGTGCCCAGCCCTCAGCAAGGTAGGTTTTCAGTGCTCCCTGCAGATACACCTCTGCCTTCTGGGGACCTTTCTTCCTCCTTGGAAAATGAAAAAATGAGCACAGAGCAATGTAAGAACCTTTGCAGCCACAAGAAAAAATCTCTCTACATCTTTTCTCCAAGTGCTGATGTGGGAGGAACACTGCAAGTAAATGCAGGACAAACTGCAGTGAACTGTTATGATCTTTAATTTTCTGCTAACAGATCACCATATGGGCCTTCCTTTACTGCAATTCACTAAAGCAAGTAGAACTGCTATTAATGTCATTATTCCATGTCAATGAAAGGCTCCATATGCAGATCTATCCCAAGTCAGAGCAAATGAGGTGAGGAACCTCCCACAAAAGCCTTCTGACAATCTAAAACTTCTGACAGATAGCTAAAAATTCGCTTACTCAAGAATTTTAAAGCAGAAAAATACTTCAATGAAAATTTTATCACCACACAGCAGTTCCATGGCAGTCTTTAAACCTAACATTACTCCCTGTGGTGAAAATTCAAGTTAATTTAGGAGAATCTGTTGCAATGTAGAGATCAGACTGCTTAAATGAATATTGGTGGGAAGTATGCCCCAACATACTTTCTAAAAAAAAACCCACTTATGACTCCCAAACTCTTCTAAATAAGAAAAACAAAATAACGTTGAAAAATTCAGGAGGTTTTCTCAATGGATTTGAACAGGAGGGATAAAACCAAAAAATGTATTTGGAAATCAGGAATAAAATCACTGTTTCACAGGAGGGGAAACAACCACTTTGCAACGATAACCTCAGATATGAAGTGGATTACTCTCCAAAGACCTGTTTTCTGGCTTTTTTTTTTTTTTTTGAGATAGATGCAGTCCACATATGTAGCTAAGATAACAACTGCATTTACTACAGCCTGCTTCCTAAGGAGGCTTCTGACTTGTTTCAAAGTTTACAGTTATCTTTCCCACCCTTTTCTCCCCAGAAGAAGAAAGGATCAAGCTAAAGAACATAGAACAGTTAAAAGCAAGAGTACAAAATCATGAGGTAAGAATTAAGATTTAGTAAAAGAGATTGCTAGTTTCCTTTTTTTTTTTCTGAAATAGGGTTTGTTTACATTTAAAAAATACTTTAAAAAATTCCATTTTAATTACAGCGTATCCTCCTCAGGGATAATATTCAATCTTTTCAAAGCCAATGCATTTAAGACATTTTAAAGAGTCATTTACATATAAAACTCTGCCAAGTCCTTTCCCACAAGCTTAGCTGAGCGAATTCTTCCAATATTTGTGTACATTTCAATGGTGGCATGGGACAGATCCTGTTTAAAAGAAAAGAAACCATCATAAGCTTTATGTATTTTTGGCAGCTGGATGGTTGTTTCACACAAACTCATAGCCAGTGACTAAGTTACTGCAACAAAATGCCCAGAATGAGTCAGATTTGCCCTGAGCACAAAATACAGAGCAGTTTGTAACAGGTCACCTTCACTCCTCCTGCAGCTGGTCATATCCCATATCTGTGAATGCTAAGTTATAATCAGAATAATTATTTTCACAAGAATGCCTTAAAGGAATTTTGCTTGCATGCCCAAATTGAAGTTTATCCTTCATCTTTAAGCTTAATCTCCAGTGCAGCCACAGTGTCCAGGTGTCACCTTCCTCCCCTTGCCCTAAGCTTTAATAACAGCAGCAAACCTTTCTCACAAAACCAGCAGTTACAACACACATGCTGTGTTCAACCACCCAACTTCTTTCCAAAGCCCATCATAATCTCTGGCCAGATATGTAAAAATATAAAAAAATACATCAAATTGTCACAGGATAAAGGGGAATGGCTTCAAACTGAGATTTTTTTTAATGCAAATAAATTATCTTAGGTGTGTCTAAAGGTTTTAATGAATTCTGTGTTCTTGTCCACTGAATACAGGACAAGATTAAATATGGGTATACATAAAATGTACGTATTTACATGACAACTACACAAAAACCCATCTTTTAGAGTGTATCTGACATCTGAATTTCTGTTCCACAAAAATGCAGTCATAAATACAAAGAGAAATGGCAATTCCTCTGGCAAACACTCCGGATTCCACTTAGTTCCTTAAATTTAGGAAGTTACTGCTGAGCTTAGCAGAGATCTTCAGGTGCAAGTTGGAACTGAACAGGTAAGAGAAGCTGACAACTCTTTAAGATTTTAATTCTGATCCAGCTACATAACTAGTCCTATAAATAAATGAAGAACGAACCCAGTATCTTCAGACAAAATGTTTTGAGATTTTTTTCTTTTGATAAAACTTTGTAAAATTGAGTATCACATAGTTTTCATGTTTCAAAAAACAAAATTTCCATTTTCCTTCAAGTTTGCTCCAGAAAACCTTATTTGCCATATGCAAATATGAGAAATTTTAAAGGAAAATTATTTAAGAAAAAAAAACCCAAAACAACCCAACAAAAACTGTCAAACTAAACCCTCAAAAAAATCAAACACATTCTTGTGACAGTCAAGAGTTTTTTGTTTTATTTAACAATCTTCTATTTGAAAAACAAAACCAGCAAAACAAAAAAACCTGAAATCATTACAATGGCTCCTCAGTAGGGGAGCTCTCAGGAAATAAAGATGCACAATATTAGAATCCTCATTGTGCATCAATCTATGACAGGTACAACCCTATTAGCCACAGATGTCCCACAGTTTATATATATATAAAAAAACCCAGTATAACTTTAATCATGTAATACTCATTGCAAAATGCAAGCCCAAACCATTTAAAAGGAAGCTGAATTCACAAATCAATATTCTTCTGGGAAAGAGTCAGTTAATTCTGAATTTGGGATAGCAGAACATGACAGCCATGACATTGGCTTTTTTAATATCTAAGTATACATACCCACAGATAATAACCTCCAGCTCATAACTGTAAATATTAAAGTTAATGCAAATATTTGAAAGTTGGGGCCCCTACAGGGTTCCAGCTGTTAAACAATTCAGCCTTGTTGTGCTCAAAGAAATGAAAAATTTTGATACCAAAATATGGAAACACAGATTTATGTTCTCAGTGTATCTTCTCAGGTTTGAAAACTTTGGCCCTATTTAATCTACAGCGTAAACACTCAAAACTAATATAAATAAGAAAAACTCATACTTACTAAGTAGTGTTTTTCAAAAGCTTCTACAGATGATAAGGCCTCTTTGAGTTTCTTGTAAGGGCTCTGTGATGCATTGGCTTTGGAAAAAAGCAGGACAAGAGGTGGCACTCACAAACACATTCTGAGAACAGCATCCCCCCAGAATCCATCCCTGCTTTTTCTCCAGTAGAAAGTGGAGAGAAAACTAAAAACTCTTATCACTTTGTAGCTTCAGGTGCAGGTTATCTATTTGCATGCAATCAAGGATGTTCCATTTGGTTTTCCAATAATTTTATTTTAAACACTTGTCTGAAAGCATTAGGAACTTAATTCAAATCCAGTGCTGTTCAGGACCACTAAGTGGAGCATGGATGGAAAAACTTATACTTGCAACAGTAAGGAGATGCATTGGTAATTTGAAATACTAAATAGACATTAAAAGAACTTGTAAGAGGTAAAGTTCTATCAATGTGTGTGTGCCTGTGTAGGGATACTTGAAAATTCTTATTCCTGATGTATTTCTATGCTATGCCTTTCAGGCAGTGTCAGCTTTTGGAAGGAATCCCACCCTTCCTGTACAGGAGGTACCTGTTTCAGGGCGTTCTGCTCCCAGCCCTGCTAACAGATCCACAGTCCTGTTAAGGTCTTCTGAATTGGGCCCCTTCTCTGACACCAGTCCACACAGGTAACCCAGAGATTTCAACTGCAAGAGAAGCCAGATGCTTGCTTTCAATAGGCTACAAAATCAATATAAAACTCCTCTTGGTCTATTACATCGTTCCATTTTCATTTCTTTCATATTGTGCTGCTTACAGGATCTCAAAATTAACTGTTATTCTCACAGTATTAAGTTTCTTATTAAGGAATGAAATTGCATGTAAGTTACTGACTCAAATATTGGAACATGTGCCTACACACACAGATCCCTACATGCACAATACCTAATCTAAGTAAATCCTTCTGGTTTTCAACACAAACAAAGCTTGAGATGTTCACCAGTTATGGCCAAAGATTATTTCTAATAGCTGTCTGTATTTTTGAAAACTGCATAATGAAGAAAAGTAGGCAAATCTGCAGTACAGATTAGGCAGCTTGCAAATTCACCTGAAGTACTGTATTCAGGTGAAAACCTTTCTGAAAAAGAGATTTGCACAGCTAACAGTGTTAATACTGTTAACTACCATAAAACCCCTTCTAGACAGCAGCTGGTGGCTCAACACCCAGAATATTGTTCTTAAAGAAGCTCTTATCTATTGGCCATTTGGTTCATTTACTTAGAAAATTCAATTAGCTATGAAGGTAAGCCCACAAAAGAAAAAGGGTCAGAGCTTGTCACATTACTCCAGACCATAAAAAACGGGGATGGATATTAACCTTTTTTAAAAAAATATTTTAAACTCCACTTAATTTTGTCACTAGTTGCTAAATTTCTTCAGTCAGTCAGTTCCACCTTACTGCTACTCATTATCCTAAAATTCTTCCCTTTACCCTTTGTGTTAGAAAAATGAAGGAAGGGAAGAGAACATTTTCAGCTCACATTAGAACTTATCTCCCATATCTAAGGGGCATGGGAAGAACCTGATGCACCAATTGCCACTCTAAACAATTCTTTGCTTCTTTTATTCTGATCTCCACCCCTCTCTTTTTCTTTTTTTTGCAATAACTCCTCAAGGTGACATTTCATTTCCCTGCTTATGTAATAAAACAAGGATCTCAAAGGCTCAATTAGAGGATTATTAAGTCTACTGAAACATGAGCAAACTGTGATTAAAATAAATAGCAAATATTCTATGGGCTATGCAAACAGAAGGGTGAGTCTTCCAAAGATGCTGATCCTCAAAAACATCCACAAATACCACAGTAGGACATTTCAGTAGTTTCTGGAGTTCTTTCTAAAACATTTCTCAACTCTGGAAAGCAGTAGCAACCTCAAACATCACCTCTTTCATAGGAACAGAGTAAGTGGAACTTGAAAAGTTAGGGAAGTTGTTTAACCAAACTGAAAAGGTGACTTGAGAACATTCATGGTAAAAGCTGGTAACTGAAAAAATGGAAATTATTTGTCTCTTTCACAAGTCATCAAGGGTAACACCTTCAATGAAGGTAGGGGTCTATGGCTGCTGTACTAATGTGAAGCAGAAATAGTGACCTGTGTAAACAGACTGCTGTAATCTCTATTTTTAATGGTAAATGCATCCAAATCTGGGCATTTTTTTTTCTGCTGGATCTGAAATTCACATGCTCTCCCTCTCAGTCAACATGGACTGAGCTCATTCTAGAGTTTAATCAAACTAAGTGATTAATTATCAAATTAGTGATGAGGAAAGGAGAGGACAGAAAAAGAGGAGGACAAACACTTGTGATTCCCAGACTCCAAATGACAGAGGAAAAAGTGAATGTAAAATTGGATGTCTCATCTGGACTAGACTCAAGACAATGTACAGAACCCAGTATTAAATTCCACAATAAAAAGGACAAAATCTGTTCCAGGGAAACAAATATTCTATTTCAACCTTGTAATCCCAGCACCCCAACACATCATTCACTCACCTTCTCCGTGGCATAGCTCCACAGGCCAACTGTGTGGGAAACATTTGCATCTATTTGAGCCCTATCACAGCAGCCTTCTATTCTCTGTAAGACTTCCAAGCAGCTCAAAAACACCCAGCAATCCAAAGCTCCAGGAGGAACTGAGACCTGGAGATGAACAGATAAAATTAACAGGGAAATAAACCATCATCAGATGAGAAAATACTTCAGCAAAAGCACTTTTCTTGGCACAACACAGCAAAACTTCTTAGAAGAGTTTACTCTCAGATACAGAAATCACAGCCCAACTCTTGCTGCCTCCTGAATAATTTATATATATTAGTTCATAAAATGTATTAACTGGATTTGATACATTCATCAAGATGCAAGAGAAGGAAACTAATAGGTCTTGGGAAAATTCCAAAAATCTGAAAACTCAGCTTAAGGAAAACAGAATTAGGAGAAATTTCTGTAACTAGTCTATTGCTTTCCTAAGGAGACATCAGTTCTAACTGAGACTGGAATGAAAAGTATAAAGGAATGCTAAAAACCTGGAAAAAACAAATTAGTCTCTAAGATTCCTTCACAAAAATAAGATTATTCATTGAAGAATAAGACATCTGTCATGGAAAATTAATTAAAAATGGAGATGAAAACAAAGAAAGAAACACAAAAAGAAAGATAGAGAAAGACAAGAGGCTGATACTAGAGTATTTTCAAGAATTAAGATAAAGATTAGCATAACTAAAAACATAGAATACAGACACAATAATGGTGTTTCAAAATCCTGTTCATAACCCATGCAAAAATGTTCCTTTTAGAAAGACTATAAAAGTGCTAAACCCCATAATAAACTAGGTGACTAATGGAATATGAGAGTCTAAAGTATCAGCACAATGAACTTGAAGAAATAATAAATATCCGAATTCCGAAAGAATTTTCAGGAATACAAAGATCCTACGAACAGAGTAGTTCAGATTTCTGCTGTCAGAAATATAAGCTGAACTATAAACTACTCTGTTTAGCATTCAGTGGTGTCAAGCCACGCTAAGAGGTTTGCCTGCATGAAGAAAAAGGATCACAACAGGGATAAGTACAAGCCATGCACAATTAAATGTCACTATCTCCCAGTCAGGACACTGCATTCATTTTGCATCACCACAGCAACACAGGAACAGCAGAAATAAGAGACAGTGCAGAGGAAAAGTCCAAACATTGGGGGCACAGGACAGACCTGGGGTGCAGCGAAAGGAGAATTGTAGAGGAAGTGCCTTCTGAGATCTAGAAGGCTCCAGTTTGGAAATTTAAAAAAAAAGAATCACCACAAAATGCACACACAAATCATGCTATCTGTGGGAATTACACATTAGTTTGAAAACACATGAAGGTGTCAGCAAAGCATCTGAAGCAGATTTGCATTTTTTAAATGCAGATGAACAGATGGAACTTACTACCACAATGTCAGACAGGCAAAAGTTAGCAGCTGCTGTTATAATGGCACAGATAAAACTAACAGAGCACCCAGGGGATGAGGACATGGGTAAGCCACAAAGTGATACTCAGAAATAATCTCTTCTTTTTGTTACAGAGGATTAGTCTGCGTAACAGCATAATAACCACTCTGCCTTATTTCCTTCAATACAACACTGCTATAGATTTAAATTATGGGAACAACAGTTCAACACACTGGTAATAAATCCACGAAAGAAGCAGGCAAATGACTACCAATTTAGAGAAGCTAACTTTCCAGGTGAAGACTAAAGCACTTCAAACAGATTTGGTTTCCCAGATGTGATGTCTCCAAATTTCTTGCCAAAGATACCCCCAAGATGACAGAATCAACTGCAGCACAATTGTTACTACAGCACCACTTTGACAACTCCCAGCCAGTGCTTTTGGAAATGCTGGTCACCGACAGCTAAACTTGAAACGTCTTGTCAGATCAGCACTGGATGAAATGATTCATGTAATGGAGTAGATGACACTGACTCACTTCCAACAGCTTGAGTTCCTGCACACAGTTGTGAAGGAGCTCCAGTGCTCTCTGGGAAACCTCCCATGGCCTCTGCAGGAAGATTAAGAGCGTGCACTGCCGAGAGAAGAGGTAACTCCGCAGGTCCAGCAGCGTCGCCTCCTGGTTCTGGATCAGCTCTCTCTTCTCCATGTCTATCGGCTTCCGCAGAATTAAACCATTCCAGCTCCTCACTGGCTGGCAAAAAAACGTCAGCCAGTTTGCACCATCTAAGCAAACAAAGTTAATATCCAAGAATCAACCACTGCTCTCTAGCAAAGCCTCTTCATCCTCCCTCTCCAGAGGCTGTGAGCTGCCTTAGTCCTTCCCAAGTTAAGTTCCTAAGTTAAGACTTAATGCCTTAACTTCAAAAAGCAAACTGAAAAATCACCAGAACTTCCACAGCGAGGTAAGAGAACTGAATTTCACATTCAATTCCCATAGGCATTTTGTCTTAATTGCATGTTTGTTACCAGTATAGTGGCAACCAGCTTGCAATTTATTTATTAGTAATTAGGCCTAGCTGAAGTTCAAAACAAACAAGCTTTATCTGCTTAAGTATTTCTTACTCAGATTCATGGATGGATGTGCCCCCACTTCCAGGTATTGCATTGGGCTCAGTCAGCACAAGTCTGTTTCACTGCAATTACTCCTGCACTAGGCTTTCAACAGATTCACAAAACATATCTGATTAAAGCTGTTATATAACAGCATGTGCTTTAGCTCATTAAAACAGTTTGAAGCTATTTGATACTTCTTGCACAGTAATTTTTCTTGAAAATGAAGTTAAATCTTCTGTAGTGCAGATTAAGCACCTATTTCTATTAAGTTTTGCAGTGATTACCAAATATCTTGTGTAATTTGAGGCAACACTGAATGCACTTTTCCAGGAAGCTCTTTACTGAAAAACCTAGCAGTGAGCTGTAAAAACAGCAGCTGTATCTCAGCCAGATCAATAAACTTATGTCACTTCATAGTTCAGGGCCCTGGTTGTAACAATCATCCCATTAGAGCAAAACACAGGTTTTCATTAAAAATTGCTTCTAAGCCTCAGAGACGAGAAACAGAATTTTGGTAACTGAGGGACACTTGTGTTTGCACACAGCATAAAACAAGAGCACAAACTGCCTGTGCACAAGGTGCAGCCTCCCTGTGAATGCCCAAAGCACAGGGCTGCTCAGCACAGTGGGGGAATTCATGCACTCAACATTTATTTCACATTTTCAGACACTTACCACCAGCCCCAAAGTTGACAACGTACTGAGAGAACAAGGCATCCAGCTCATCATACTGCACCAGGGCATCCTCAAACTGCTGCAGCATCTCAAAGACAAAGGCCAGCTCTTCCTTTTGGCACACAAGCAATACAGGGAACATGTTATTGACATTATTCATGGCTGGTATTACAGCCTGTCCCCATCCATCCATCCATCCATCCACAGAGGTCCAAGAGATATTTTTTCCAATTTTCATTTCACACGTATAGAAAAACCCACCATTGGAGCTGACTTCTTCCCAACCCAGGGAGGTTCACAAAAGGAGATTAAGTCATACAGCTCTGCCAGTAAATTCTGATGTGCATCCAGATCCTAATTCACTACAAGATATTGCTCACAGATCTATGAAAAGTTTGAATTTAAATAAATAAATGAATAAACGCTGAAGACTCATCTCCCATAATAGTACTGATGATTTCCCCTCAGTTTACAGTATGAAGGCATCAGTTGCAGCACATCATAAAAGGTTTTTTTGCAGACAAAGCCAAACTGCTAAGTAGAAAAGGCCTCAAAATTAGATATATCCTATGCAAAAGATAGCACATGCAGTCAAAGGAGACATGAGGATGCAGTGGAATGGTGATCAGCACAGAGACCAGAAAATTCTAAAGGAATCAAGATCTTTAATTTTATTAAACAAGAGGTTCTTGCTTTTGTCTAAAGCAGCTAAAACCAAATTTTATTTATAACTACATAAACAACAGAATTCATGGCACTCTCTCCATGGATTACTTCAAAATACACTTTTCTAAACATCACCCCCATAAATATTGATAACAATCTGAACAAAGGAAACAGCAGCATTCAGGTTAAATACCAATTGCAGGTTTGAGTGTGTGTGCACAGTAATGGGACATTTACCCCAAATTCAAGATGAACTACTAAAACACTTTTTAGATGCAATTCATTTGCTTCAATTGAGGTTCATGAAACTTTGACAAGCCTGAAGAGATTCTGTTTTTTTAACAGCAGGAAACTGTATTACTGCATTAACTGTATTAAAAGGTAACTCAAACCTGCTGCAAACAGGATTCAAAAACTCTGCTTTTAATCCAGTCTCCATAATTCCTGCCTCAGCCCTCAAAGAATGATCAGGACATTAAAAGTACCAGAAATCCAACCACAACAAAAAAGCACCATTTTTAAAACCAGGACTCAAATATTTTCTTCAATATCAAGGCTCTTACCTGGACCATGAAATACTCGCAGAAGCTCCACCCTGGCTCAGTCCTTTTCTCTCTCAGAGTTCTCATGTCATCTTCAAACTTGCCTAAGTTTTTGGTAAAGGACATGAGAAGCAATGTCCTGAGTTTGGTCAGGAAGGCATTCCAAGATTCCTGAGAACGGGAAGAGTCTTTCAAAGGGTCAGAAAGTACCACACATCTGTAAAGAGATTGGTAAAATTGTATTTGAGGAGGAAAACACATAACTCACATATAATGCCCAGCTGAATATTCTGCATTCCTGACAAACTCAGAGTGAACAATATTTAGTTTTCAATTCCACATTAATCAGAGGGAAAAAAACAAAACAAGGTTGAGAGTTATGTTTGTTTGTTTGGAGGCAGCTATGTTGGGGTTATGGGTTGTGGTTTGTTTTTTGTGGTTTTTTTTTGGGTTGGGGCTTGGTAGCTTTTAAAAATGTGGTAGCTTTTTTCATGTGATCTAGCTTATGAAAAAAGTTAAGTGTTTTACCCAGAATGAGTACTCTAAAGCTTTCTTTCTTTTTTTTTTTTTTTTTGAAGCAAATAATGGATACATTATTCTAACTACCTAAATATAAGTAATGCTGTAGCCATCCTAGAAAAGAAAAGTCTGCCTAGCAATACAAACCAGCAGAACAGCAAATATAGCTACTCCTGGTGAAGATTACACAAAATACAAATCAGGATCTATTAGATCACATATAATCAGCCTTCCCTAACTCATTTGAAATAATCATCCATAATAGCTTCTTGAAGTATCTCAATCTGGTTTTACACATCCTATGTGTTAAAACTTCCTCTGCTTTTCTCAGAAGATAAACAGATCCCATCAATTCACAAATAAATCAATTTTTTCAGAGCATCTTCCTTCCTCAGTTTTTCTACCACAATTTATTAACATCCAAAAAATGAATGATATTTCTAAAGACAAGAAAATCTCTCATCCAAGTAAAAAACTATTTCTGCTTAGAAAATCCTATTTTGTTGGCTTTAATGAAAGCAAAAAAAAAGTTTCATATGTTCACTACTATTTCCTTAGAATAAAAACGTCTGAAGAAACTGGCCTTATGTCAATTATCTCAGAGTGGAAAGGTGATGAAGTGAACAGCAGAAAGTACAATGGCAAAAAAATAAGCCCTACTGGCTTCATATTCCCTACTCATCTCACTACCTGTAACTCTGGCAAGATTTTTGCAAGCACCCAAGCAAACAAAAAACCCTGAAGGTCTAAAAGCTGATTATCATCACACTGCTCCCCTTAAACCTCTCTTAGCCAAGAAGAAATACTTGAAATCTATTTGCAACACATTTCAAAGCCACCACAAACTCAGGAAGAACTGAGAATAAAATTTCCCCCTTTATTCTTAGTGCCAGCCTCCTTCAAAGCACAGATCTTACAGAGCCACCAGTCTGAATGCTGGACATGAAGGGAAGTCTTTCAATGAGCAAGGAATGTCTTGCATATGCAGCTGGGATTATAAATCAGCACACTGGTCAAAAGATGAAAACGTTTGCAAGCACAAGAACGCTCACCTGTCACTTTGCTTGTTACAGAAGTCATTCCTTATTTTATCTACTATAGAGGTTCGGGGAAGGATATTGGTTTTGTTCTTTTTCTTGGCATCACTCTCAACCACCACAATCAGCCAGTCCACTGAGCTGTGAGCTTTGAGAACGTTCTGCCACTTGGTGATGTCATCCTTGACTGTGGTTTTGTACACTTCCGTGTCCTGGGA
Organism: Phylloscopus trochilus trochilus; assembly: GCA_016584745.2. Classification (NCBI taxonomy): domain Eukaryota; kingdom Metazoa; phylum Chordata; class Aves; order Passeriformes; family Phylloscopidae; genus Phylloscopus; species Phylloscopus trochilus. Next base: position 41,655,105 of record WQNJ02000082.1, read on the forward strand.
TGAGAAGTGGTGAATCATCAAATCAAACAGACATTCTGAACAATTTCAAAAGGCAAGTTTTGTTCCAGGAGAAGGCAAATAGAAAGACATATCAAATGGAATTAGTGACGGTAAGTTCACTTACTGAAAAAAAAATCAAATGAGGTAAAGCATAGTAAAATTCTAGTCTTTTAATTTAATTCGTTTCCAGTATTTTGATTAACAGCAAATATAGTATTTGGTACATTATCACTCTTTAGATGACTGAAATTAAGATTTTTAAACATCATTTAAGCTCTTTATTTTACACCTTCTGGAGCTTTACAATAAAAACATGTTTGAAATTACAGAGTTACACTGTTTTATTCTCACACAATAACAGAAGTGTGATATTTGCACCTTCTGCACTGCTCAAATCTCAACTTGTTTAAAAGCTTTTTCATAATTTTTTTTTTTTTAAAAAAAAACAGAAGCATTGTTTGAAATTATTTTGCTTCTGGGTTGGTGTTACACAGATAGATTCAGAAAATTCTTAAGGCTCTTCTGGATTCTTTTTGACTGGTCACAGATCAGATGTCACCTGTGTCCTCCAAGTGGATAATTAATTCACAACAGAGGCAAACCAAAAGGCAGTGAACTGGAGATAAACAGGATTAAGACATTCCAAATCTTGCCCAGTTAAATTGCTGACATCCACCACTACCTGACAGACATAGAAGATGGAACTAAAGAAAAAAAAAAAGCACATCTTTAGACTTCAGTGCACCAACAGATCCTAACTGAAACCACCCTGGCCACATTTCTGTGTTAGGAAGAAAGTGCACTGTGCCACTGCAGTATCACTGTAAAATCCTGGGGGATTTTTGTGACAAAGTACTGAAAACAGGTTATTCAAATGTCTGTCCTCTTAGTGTCAAGTAACATTACAAACAGAAACTGCCTATGGCAAGAAGTGCTCAAGCTAAGTTTTGTTTCCAGCAATGTATCGGGTATGCACGCTCATGCAACCCAGACTTCATTGTTTTGACTTTCTGTTTGTGCTCTTTGTTATTTTCATTTGCTTTTCGGGCTTATGTGAACAATTTAATTTTTAAATTTGAGTTTTTCAAAGTACTTACACAACATTCTGTCCAATAAATATGAAGGAAGGGAAAAGTCAAAAGGGCTTTATTCCCCTCTTTGGGTAGCAGCTCCTCTTTAAACTGAACAAAGTTGGATTCCAGGTGAATCATCTTCGGAGCACGGCCATAAGACCTACGGAGTTTAAAAACTGAAATTAGTGGACAGAATAGAAAAATGAACACGTGTTGTGGGGAAGAGAAATGAACTGAAATACTCTGGCACTGGAAACCCACAAACTACACTCACTGCAGTTTGTATAAAGTCAACAAAAATTTGGTATTGCTTGAAATGAGATAAAAGGCTCATTTTTGAAAAAACAGTTAGTAGAAGCCCTTCAGCTTTCAATAAAAGATTTTCTGTTATCTCTAAGAAAAGTAGAAAATACCAAATAAGAGAATTCCCCAAATATTCTTCCAATCACAAAACAGTGCCATACCAAACTTTCTGAAGGGAAGTACATCTAATTCCATGTGAGTTCTACCTATATTGTCATTGAGAAGAAAGCATATCACTTTCAGAACACAGCTGCCAAAGTACATCAAAGCACACCAAGACAAACCCACAAACCACAAAATCAAGAGAAACACAGCAGTACTATCATTTTTTCTTTAGGCAAAGTTGAAGGGCTGAAAAGATCATCCTGAACTGCACAACATTCACTTTGATTATCCAATTTCTCCAATTTCTTCAAGTCAGTTGCTCTATTCAACTCAATTTATGGTAAGAGCTCCTCAGAACACAACAAATATACATTTACCCAAGTCAAAACCAGACACTGAAACAGAATCACAGAATAAAATATAAGTTTACCTCCTCCATTCCATGGGCTCTCTAGGAAGCTGCTGAGAAAGTGTAGGATACAAGGAAGTAAATAAATTCTGATCTCCAGCACCTAAAAATGAAAGGCATTAATATATTAGCATGTGCAAATTATAGAATATATATTAATATGCTATTCTAATGGTCTGTTGTTATTAAGAACATTTAATTTTGTCTCCTATGTGGAAACTGGAGCCCAGCACTGAACTAGATTTTTTTGAATCACTCTCAAGACCTAATACAACACTTTTAAGCAGGCACATAATGCAGGCACTGTTACAAACTTGCTATTGTGACTTTCCACAGAGCTACATAATCCATACACCACAGAGAGTATCATAAAGCTGGTCCAACTCCAAAAACAAAACAAGCAGCTCCTTAGCTAGAGTCATTGGTTAAAACAAACAAACAAAAAAGTATATTTAAAAATACTCCAGAATTTAGACTTCCCAAACCAGAAGAATGGTAGAGAGTGATTCCTATCCTTCGGTAGCTGATCCTACCCTGAGAAAATTTGGTTTAGCACATGTTCTGTGCTTTACTGGATATGACTCCTCTCTCCTCATTATCTAGGACTGTTGTTAATACAAAACACCTCCCTGACTACCATGCTGTTCTTGAAGTCCTCAGATTTATGAGGTCTGTTAACACAGTGCAGGTCCCAAACAACTGCATTAAATACAACACCACTGCAGGAGCTACTTATATACAAGTCTGAACAAAATGTAGTGTCTACCACATGAAAAAAAAATATATTACCAGTAACCTTTCAACAAAAATTCTTGAATTCTCTTAGGTACAAGGAGGTTAGGACAAGGACAAGACATTAATTAAGATTTTAACAACCTTATAGGCAATTTTGCTATTTCCTGGTGGTTTTCCTTTTCACAATCATTCTGCACACCAGGAAGATCTTCTCACCTTCCCGAGGAAGTGGAAGCTGCAGCTGAAGAAGTACCTGACATCCTTTCTTCTCCTTCCCACCTCCCAATCTCACATCCAGGCACACACAGGCAGGCATTGCCTCCACATTACTTCAGCATTCTTTGGTTCATCTTAGAAATCCTTTTCTAGTCCACTCTCCTTCCCCCAATTTTCTCATATACATTATTCTCACATGTACTATTTTGATTACCAGCACTAGCACAATTCCATCACCACACAATAAAGTATATTAAAGTTTAAGTCTGATTAAGTGCAAGAACAAGCAAAACCAGCTCTTCTGATGCCTGACCACATTAGCTAGTATTCAACAACGCAATTTCATTAAAGAGCTAAAAAACAAATCGAAAACAATTACTACTTTAGCCCCGTTTCTCCAGGAAAGTACTTTATGCTTGATCCTTCACCTTCATCCTGTCTGAATTAAGTGTACCATACCAAATGCTATTTAAGACCACAAACAAATGCTCTGAATGAAACTGAAACAAATTCTAGTCATGTTGTTAATGCTGTTTTATACCAGTTACACCTCTGTGAGCCAAGCTGAGAACAGTCTATTGATTTGCAACTCATTACTGCCCACAGAGAGTGAAACGTGGCTTAGTGATTTAGCAGCAGCACGATGGCCACATCAAAATGAGTCTGTGAGCTCAAAGTCTGCTGGAAAGAAAAAACCACATGTTTTATCTCTGGAGCATAGCAAAATATTTTTTTTCCTACACTGCACCTAAAAACTCAATGTGTGCCACAAAAATATTCCAGAATTCAACATCTTAAGTAAAAAGGACTACTACTAATACAGAGGAGCTAAAGGATAATGTGTAAGCACCCTGCTATTCCAGACAGACACATCACATTATCAGCTTAAAACGGGTATATTCATTTTAAAACCAGTCAGCTTTTCCTTCTGCATTGGTTTTGAGGGCATATCAAATACACATAAGAACGTGTTTTATGATCAAGGCAACACAGCCCTCTAGGATTAGAAGACAAGTGAGAATAGACCTTCAATGAGAAATACATTGGCTGTCTTTGAACACAGACCAAAGCTGCTACCACGTATTTCCACACCCAAAGGGCTGCAACATTTCATGTTCTGCTCAACTGGAAGCTGTATCTACTGCAATCAGCATGTTTGAGCTGATCAAGCCAGGAACACTAAAAGTGAAATTATCAGCAGGCAACACCAGCACAGCACTGACATGAGACCAACACTGAGACCAGTAAGTACAGCAAGGAACTGTAGGGGCTGCCAGACTGGCAAAAGATGCACAATAAATTGTGAACTGGGTGCTGCTGGGCTGCAGGGAGGGAGGGGAGCACCCCCACAGCAAGTAAACAAGAGCACGACCTGCACAAAGAACAGAGAGTCCCAAAAGATCACTGTTTCTGGAGGGGTGTTGAGCAAGATTCCTCCGACTCAAGAGACCTCAAGCATGGCAGAAGTCTCATTCTCTTCTCAGTACAAATGCCTCTGATGCCTCAGTAGTTGGTGTATCTATGGTCTACTCTCCAAAATATAAAAAAAAAAAAAAAAGATGGAAAATAAAGAAGATATAAAGGAGAAAATACAAACAATACTACTACAAGGAATTTTTGCTTGTATCTGACTGAATTCTACAGATTTAGAATGAAACATTGCAAAACCCCAAGTAACCCTGGAATTCAAACTCAGAGCAAACCCAAAAAGCCTGCACAAAAGCCTGAGGATTGCTTTAAAGATTTTGTTGTAGGATTTTTTTGTCATTTTTTGCAAATTGGCGAGGAGATTGTTTTGTTTGAGGTATTTCGGAAAAAGAAAAAAAACAAAAACAAAACAAAACAAAGAGAAATATGATGACTCAACCTTATCACAGCAAATTCATTTCAGTGGTTTGGTCTCAACACTAAGACCCAACCCAAACCATTTTAAGGCTGCCAGTACCATTCTGTGGCTGTCAGTAATGGGGCCAGAGTGGAAATGATTATCAGACAAAACTGAAAAGGAAGGATGTGCATATATGGGAAGGAAAAGTAGTTCTGGAATCCTATCATAATTAAAATCAAGAAGCCTTCTAGAGAAGGGTTTTCATCTTTCAGAACCTACATGCAAATAAGACCTAAATATCCCACAGAGATGATAACTAGGGAGTGACATTAGAGTCTGATAACCTCTTGGAGCACCTACCTCAGCTTTTAAACCATGTATGTCTCAATTACTTGACTCCCCATCTGGATGTCAACAGATACCCCACAAATACAGAAAGAACCCAGTAACTCTTTCAGTGCTACCACACCAAGTACAGGGTGCTTCTGCACATGAAGTAACAACAATTGAAAGCAATAATGTTCAAGTGATTTACGTTGAAAAGAAACACCCCAGGAGAAAGAGAAGAGCAAAGCACCTGTTTCCTTTCTTTCCACATGACCAAGTTATCCACATGACCACTTATCTAAAGACTTCATGTCCTCTGGATCGAGAGCAGCCCTGAGGAGAAGGAACTGGGGGTGTTGGCTGAGGAGGAGCTCAACATGGCCAGGCCATGTGCCCTCAGAGCCCCTAAAGCCAAATGTGTCCCAGGCTGCATCCAAAGCACCGTGGGCAGCAGGGGAGGGGGGATTCTGCCCCTCTGCCCCACTCAGGTGAGACCCCACCTGCAGAGCTGTCTCCAGCCCTGGGGTCCCCAACATGACAATGACATCAACCAGTTGGAATGGGATCAGAACAGGGACACAGAGACGCTCAGAGTGCTGGGGCACCTCTGCTATGGAGAGAGGCTGAGAGCTGGGGTTGTTCAGCCTGGAGAAGAGACCTTAGAGCCCCTTCCAGTGCTCATAGTTGTTCCAAAAAAGCTGGAGAGGGACTTAGTGACAAGGACCTGGAGTGACAGAATAAGGGGCAATGGCTTTAAGCTGAAAGAGGGTAGATTTGGAAGATCAGGAAGAAATTCTTCCCTGTGAGGGTGGTGAGACCCTGGCACAGGGAAGCTGTGGCTGCTACACCCCTGGCAGTGTTCAAGGTCAGGTTGGGTGGGGCTTGGAACAACCTGGGAGAGTGGAAGGTGTCCCTGTCCATGACAGGGGGTGGAACTGGATGATCTTTAAAGTCTTTTCCAGTCCAAAGAGTTCTGTGATTCTTTCCTCCTTGTCTTTCTGCCTGACATTTTGGTAGATCAAATCAGTGCAGCCTTCCTCCCTTCCCTCTTTCTCTATCTAGGACACTTGTTCTACTCTAAATTTGTACAGGAACAATGAAAATCAGAATGACCACCTAACCAGGACTTCCAAGGGGAACATGCTCTTTGTAGCAGCTGTTTAATACAAAAGGCCAAAAGATATTGACATTTTTTGGTTCACGCCTGCCTAAAAACACCAAAATTCCCAATAATCTATTTTTTTCCTAACAGTTTACAAACTTCTTAGGTGCTTGGAGGCTTTGTCACTACAGCATCTAAATATACCGCAGTGATTTTTTTTTCCTCTAGAGGAAATTATCCTAACCCACTAACTACACAGGCAGTTTAAAACAAAAACTCCTGAGGTCAGATGACTAAAGAAGACAAATATTTTCCTTTGATACCAATGACAAGCCCAGTCAACTGAGATAAAAGGCTTTGAATACCTTTAAAAGAACACAGGGCCAAGACTACACTTCGGTGTAGTTTTGTTTGGGTTTTATCCTCAAGTATCACTCACAGCTAACCTTTCTGACCCCACTTATTTTACCACTAGTAAAAAGTTCTACTAGGAATCTTTTCTCTTAAATCACTAGCCTGTAAGAAGTGGATCTACCTGAAGTCTGGGTGAGGTTTTTATATTTACATCTTTTAAAGGTCCTCCTCTCTCCCAAATCAAATTCATATTCAAAAGAGGTCTAAAAACCAAAAAACAACACAGCTAAATAAAAGCCACAGCTGATTCACAAGAAGAAAATCCTTCCAGCAAAACTTTACTGCTGCACTTCTCAATCTGTAAAACGGATTAACACTAACAAGAATATGCCACTCCTTCTCATAACATATGTAATCAAATACTTAAGCACAGAATGATGTATCAACTACACCACAGTGATGACTTACAGTGCAGGCAGGAGTTCTGGTTGAGAACAGGGAAGATAAAAGATACATTTATAGGATATAGCTGTTAAATGGTCTCACTAGCAGCAAATCATCCTAATCACTTGGGCTACATTCGACTTCTTGCTGGCACAGTTTTTATTACATCTATCTACTAGTAACAGAAGAACTTCTGAATCAAGCTCCTCTAGTCCCAGAACAATATTCTTAGCTGCAAGTATTTATTTTCACCACAAAAAGATGCAAAATTCTTCCCTTTTCCCTCCTCACCCCTTACTTTTATTAACCTTTCTGGTCCTGCTGTAGATAATTGCAAACACTTTCTATTCTTGGGCCTACAAAGCTTTTGCTGATGGTTTTTCTGTTGCTGTATCACAGCAAATACTGAACATGGACCAGATAAAAATGATGCACGCCATTTTCTCCAAGGATTATATATGAAGTCCATTGTGCTGAAACAGGTGAGACAGTGAGAGCAAACATGCAAACACACAATACAGACAGTAGACAACATAAACAGACACTACGAGCTGATAATGGAATATTCCACAACTGCATGAAGATAATTACAAAGGAACAGCTTGTTAGGAAAGCTCTGAAAAACCTATTAATTTCTTCATTTAGCAGAATTGCCTTTAGTCTTCAGCCTCCTCTTCATATGGATAGAACTAATAATTTAAGTGCAAATCAGCTACATAAGGATGAGCTCTTTGGCTGATATATATGTGCAACAACATTATATTGAAGTTCCAAATACTATCTCAAAGTTTCAAGAAAGATTTCTGAGAAGTAAACTACATTGTTTGGGTTTCCTAGGAAAACAATCTTCACTGGTTCAGAGATTTTGTAAAGTCAACATTGTACAGAAACTACTCAAGTTCAAGATGTTCGATGCAAACACTCGACTTGCCTCTGCAAAATAACCAAAAAAAAAAAAAAAAAAGATGCTATAAATAATCCTTCTACAGCAGTGAGAAATCTGTAAGATGACTCAAAACACTTTGTAAGCTTACCAGGTCTGGCAGCAATGCAGATAAATTGCTACAAACTTGAGTTGAGAGGTCGCAAAGTAAGGTGCCAGAGAGAGCAGAACCACAGCTGGACAATGAAACTCCCCAGTGGCTTTGCAATCTAGTAAGACTGACAGTGTAAAAAATATGGCTCAAATTAACTTGGAATTGAGTCATCATGGCACTCAGTCCTACCTGACAAGAGTGACCTAACACTCAGGGGTGCTGCCATCCTGTGGAAAGGGAAACTGCATAAAGGAACAGCAACTTTCTGTGAACATGCTACTTTTCCCACACTTGGCAAATGTGGTTGTCTGTATGCCTAGAGAAAGACTCTCCAGAAGTTTGTTATGCCTTGAATTCTATGAATCTAAAAACTCTCTGTTAATGTTACAGGTGTTTCCAGTGATGCAAACACAATAAAAACAAGGCTAATTCACCTATGCACAGCTTCTGAGGGCAAAATAATCAAGTTACGGCACTAACATGAAAAAAGTACTGACAAAAACTGCATTTGCCACTGGCATCAGGTGTCCAAGACACGTGGAACCTGCCATTGTTTTCCATAGGCCAAAGCCTGTACATAGAGTGTGCTGAATTCAGGGTTGTGCCAATAGAGCAAACAAGTACTGTTACAATACAGACTAACACTGAGATTTGAAAGCATAACTCTCTTTACCAAAAAAGCATTCCTTCCAGAGCGCTGTCAAATTTATTTCAAGTAGGTAAAAACATTAGTTTACAAAACAGCTCTGGTACGCAGTGTTGAAAAGAAGTTTCACTACGAACAAAACTCCCTCCTCAGTTCTCTCTTATTAAGAACAAACCCTAAGAATTAACAGGAGTTATTTCATGATGCAGAAGTTTACTTGACAGAGATTAATCTAAATCTTGTAGCAAAAGGAAATATTTATGATCTGAAAAGTGCCCTCACTTAACCTTCACTCTTGCTTCATTTAATCAGAACCCGCCATCCCCTCACAGGTCTGTTTTACCCCCCAGTGCACCTCCTGGGTGGGACACTTATCCCAGACAACTCCACCTGCCTGAAACTGGAACCACAGACAGAAGATAAACTGTGTTTGTTGAGCAGTTTCTAACACCAGGGCTTTTAATGTGTTTCGCAACAAACCAAAACCAAGTCAATCCTTTCCCTGGAAGGCCAAGCCTCACCTCTCTGTAAATCTCTGGCAATATAATGTTTAGAGGAGCTTCCCTTCAGGTAAGTCAATATTGGTGAATGCACTGATTTGAAATGCTACAGTCTCTAAGTACTCCACTTCCCTGAACAGAGAAGAAAGACTAAGAAACTAAAGCAGTTAGACTAAAATGCATTCCCCATTGAAATAAAATATTTTGGTTTAAAATGTAGCAAGCCACCCTTACTACATTCACCGGAGAGGTAATCTCTGAGCACTTGTGCTGAATTAACTTTAACTCATGAATTAGGCTGGCTCAGACCAAGCCACTTAGTCCACACCAGCAAAGATACTACTGCTGTGCTCATCCAGAGCACTAGAAATTATTCCCTCAGCCCAGGAGCAAGGCACAAATGAAACGTAACGTTCATCTCTTATCTCATTTGTAGCTCTGCTGCTACCATACTGGATGGGGATAAGAACAAAACAATTTACAACCATAATGTATGCTCACTCACCACACAAAACTAATACTGCTTTCAGTATCAGACAACTGGACTTGATTGAAATCTGGTTAAATTTCATGTTTTGAAAATTTCCTTGTACAAAGAGACCAGAGTTCTTTTCAGCATCCACTAACAAAAACCCCAAGGTTTTACCCTGCAGTAAAACTCTCTGTACTTCAACTGAAGTGTTTGGTTTAAAGACTAAAATGTTACTTATTCAAACCATACAGGAACAGTGAAGACTGACTTGCAGCACCAAGTCCCCCTGCCACACCTGGAGACTCTCCAGTTCTGAATACACATAAAGCCAGAAAATCTAAAAAGCAAGCCCCCACAGCCTGAACAGCAGCTTTAACACCAGCAAACTATATCCTCCAGATGTTCCTGACTTTTTCTGACTTTAAATCTGAAGTGAAATGGATTTCAAAATTCTTGAATAGGGAGTAGAGAAGAGTCAGTACAGATCCTGTTCACTTCAGCTTATGAACTGCATTCAAAAAAGGAAAAAAGTTTAAGACAGAAAAAAGCACATTTATAAAATAGTCTGGAGAAAACACATACACACAGAGTCCCACAATTACACAGCTACAAGGTTACAGTTGGATACTTTTTCTAAGTAAGGTCTAAGACCTTAATCACCAATAAATGCTTACTCCATAATAAGGCAACACAGAACTGTGAAACAAGTTTCTATTTCACAGGCACACAAAGCATGCCCAGTGTTCTAGTGATAAAGTGCAAATATGTACTTCGTTACATGATCAGTAGAAATACTTCTGACTAAGACCAGCCACTGGCTACCTTCTGTCAAAAAAAAGAAAAAGCAAAATTCTCTATGCTGGTCTCATTCACTTTAACTTTTTATTAACAGCATTACGGATGTAGTTAGAATAAAACAGACTATACCAGTTGGAAGGAACTTACCAGAATCATCTGGTCCAACTACACGACCACTTCAGGGCTGACCAAAAGTTACAGCATGTTAAGGGCACTGTCCAAATATCTCATAGACGCTGATAGACTTGGGACAGATTTAGACACCTCTCTACGGAGCCTCTTCCAGTGCTTGACCCCTCTCCCGTTAAAGAGATGCTTCCTAATGCCCAGCCTAATCCACGTGTTTGTTCTAAGCGAGCTCTGAGTGCACCTCTCTATACCTGTGAGAGCAGGGGGGCTCACGTTTTACATCGGGACCACCTGCCTATCTCTGATACCTGAAAGAACTAATTCATCGCTGGAAGCACGACATCGCGTTTGGGTTAACTAACCCGTCTCAGGGATGGAAGCAAAGCACAGCAGTTAAAATTATAAATGATAATGTCAGTGGGAACGCATCGGTGGGATCGCCGCAGACGATGCCTCCTCGCAACTTCTCTTTGCACCAGCAAAGCCACACAAAGCTCGCTGGCAGAAGTTTGGGGTTCAGGATTTATTCTCATATTTTACCCTCTTCCCCTAAACACCTCCGAGCACGACAATCGCCTTGTTATTTACTACAGAAACAACCCCAAGTTTCCCCACTGCCATTAGAAAGGGGAGGAAGCAGTGAAAAGGCAAACCCCGCCATCAGATCCCCTTTGCAGGCAGATCCCCTTTGCCCTGTCCCCACCCGGAGCTGCCCCATTTGGGAGCCCCCCAAAACCAGCCACCCCCTCCTGCCTCCCCCCGGGCCCTCGGGGGGCACCGGCCGGACCCCCCGCCCCGACAGCAGCGGCGGCGGCGACACTCACAGGTCACGATGGGCTTGTTCTCCATGGTGTAGATCACGGGGGGCTTCTCCCTGCCCTCCTCCTCCTCGGCGGGGTCCATGAGCGGGCGGGGTCGTCAGCCCCGGCTCCCCCGCCCGCCCGGCGCCATGGAAACACGGCCGGGGGGCTGGGACGGGCCGGGCCGGGCCGGACCGGGGGTGGTGCTGCCGCTGCCGCCCCCCCCCCGCCTCCCCCCACCCCCTTCCCCGCGTCCCCGCAGCGCCGCTCCGGAGGGGAAGGCGGGCGGGAGAGGCTCATCCGCTTCCTGGATCACCGGGCAGGCATTACCGCTTCCGGGGAGCGCCGCCGCCGGGGAACCCGGAAAAGGGGCAATGCGGCGGCAGCGAGCGGGAAGCGCGGCCCGGGGAGCGGGTGGAGGTTCCCGGCCTGCGGCAGCCGCGGCAGCCGGGGCGGGGCTGCCCCTGAGGGAGGGCCCGAGGCGCCTGAGGGTCAGAGCCCCCCGGGCCGCCCTGATCGGGACAGCCGGCGTGAACGGGGTAAATCACGGAAGGGTCGGGGTTGGAGTGACCTCTGGAGATCACTCAGTCCATCCCTCTGCCCGGGCAAGGTCACCCAGGGCAGGTGACACAGGGATGCGTTCCAGGTGGCTTTGGAATGTCTCCAGACAGAGCGACTCCACGCCTTCCCTGTGTGTTCCAGAGCTCTGCCAGCCTCAATGGAAAGAATGGAGGAACTTCTTTTCTCCTTGTGTTGGGGTGAAATTTCTCGTGTCTTAGTTTGTGCCCACTGCTACTTGTGCTGTCGCTGGACACCACCGAGGAGTCAGGCACCATCCTCTGGGCACCCTCCTGGGAGATATTTATTAAATATCTCTGGATGAGATCCTTTCCCAGCCTTCTCTAGACTAAACAGCCCCTGCTCCCGCAGGCTCTCCTCATAAAAGAGATGCTCTTTATTAAAATGAATCTAATTTAAATTCGTTGCAGGACTTCTACGAGGCTTTGATGGACTTTGTGGGCAGCAGCCCGATGTGTCATTCCCATGGCTCTTCCCGGCTAGTTCAGTGGGAGTAAGTGCATTAGGAATCGTATTTTCCACTGACTTCAAACATATAAGTGGATATGGCCCTTGAAGTTTAATGGTTTATAATCTAGGGTTTTAAATGCATAGAGATAATAACACCCCATTGCACTTCTGTTGGATCTAATTGGTGGTGTTGGATCCATAAGATTGACCCTTGTTTTACTTTAGACTGAAATGCTATTCTTTGCTTTTAAATAAATCTATTGTTTACATTGGTCAACTGCAGTTTCTTCAGCATCAAGAATCCTAAACTGAGAGGGTTTGCACTTACTGTCTCAAGTAAAATTGAGTAAGAGCTAGAAGAGCATGTAGAAAGTAGCCTGCCATAAGGGGTAAAAAATGGAAAACACTGTATACATGTGTAAAGCCAAATATAACCTCAGGTAGGACTTTAAGTAATCTGTGAATTAATCATAACTCATTATTGCACAGTGACGTTGTGCACAGGTGGTTTGGGTGTTCAAATATTTACAGAAGTCAATTTGTTTAGAATTTTCTTTCAGTAAAACCTTAACCCTATTTTCTGGACTCCTAATGTTGATTCAAAAATAATTACAGCATTCTTGTAGCATATTTTATCCCTTATTACTGCTGAATGCAGTTTTATCTCTGCCATTTTACTGTGGGGATTATTGGTTGTTACCTATTTGAATATTTTCACCAACATCTGCACAGAAATTTGCTTTCACCTTGGTTGTAACAAAGCTTGTTTCCTTGGCTCAGTCAGACTTCAAGGATCTTATATAGCACAATAAAATGTTTTACCTGATTTTCAGGTTTAAGTGAGCAGCTGAACACAAACACTTTTTAGTGCTGTGAGAGTCAAGACGTTTCATGGCACAATTTTATTTAAAAAATGGCAGCACTTAAACACTGTTTCACAGTATAAGTGGTAAGTGTATGGCAAAAAAATTACTGACTGAAACAGAAAAGAAAAAACACTCCTTATGCACTTATAAAAAATTAGAAGTTCCTCCCAGTAAGCTCCAAAGTAACTAATTTTGTCCTGAACAGCACAGGTAGGGAAACAGGTAAACCCAAGTCAAATGTATTTATCCCCTTTTCTCAGAGATTAGAGCTAAGGCAAATAAATTCATTGGGATTAACATTTTAATCATTGTAGAATTTGATAAACAGTTCAATTTCCTCTCTAGTTTTTGTGTTGCAGTATCACTGTTTCTCTTAAAAACAAACAAACAAAACAAACAAACAAAACCCCCACAATAACAAAAGAAAACCCCTGTCCTAGTCCTGCTTGCTGGTTTTGATAGCAAGTGCAGCAAATACATCTCCGTTTGTGGTTTATTCCTAAACCATCTTCTCCCTCCCAAAAAAACAAGACAGACTCATTAATACAGGCAAGAAGACTAAAGAAAACAACTTTCCTTTGTGTCTCAGGTGTTTAAGTGCCAAAAATACTTGAAAGTCAATTTGACAGGAAAGTGAAATTGACTGGTCTCTCATGGGAAAAGTAGATCTTTTATAGAAAAGTACACAGAGAAAAAAAACCCAAGCATTTGGAAATTGGGAGTTCGACAATTTTCTGGTTTTATCTTGCATTTTGAAATGAATGGGTGAAATTTTCCTTCTGGGGAAAATGTGGAAAAGGGAAAAAGGGACCAGTTGAAGGCTAACTAGAATTTTGCTCTTCCTTTTGCCTTCACACCAACTAAAATACTCTTTGTCTCTACTAGAAATCATTACATGTCTTAAGTGAAAATTAATTTTGTATCCACAGAACATAATCATTGCAGACACCATGGTGCTGCAGTTCACTCCAATTTTTCAACCTCACATCCATGGCAAGATAAAATCTAATTCTTGCCATCAGTCTCTCTAGCCAAGTGAATTCTCTTCACCATTTCAGATTGCTGGGTATCAGGTGCCTACAACTTTTGTGTTGCCACATTAGCAGGGCAGAATTGTGCCTGCACTTTGAATGAGGAGTCAGTAAGAGAGGAGGAGCTGAATCTGAGGTAGTTCATGGCCAGGCAGAGCCTGTACAAGTGCTTTAATGTATCAGCAATATCATTTCTATTCCAGCCACAGGCTTAGTGCCCAAGTAGGTCACCTCTGGGATGGACCTTGACTTTGAGGCACAGGATAAAGGAGCAGATTAATCTAGGAGGCATCTGTATGACTGGATGGAAAGACTGCATGTATATTACCAAACCAGGAAGACTTTCCTGGTTTCCAAGTCTGTGCATCTCATTTTCCTGTGGATTTCAGGTCAGTGTGGACAGAAGGGCACAGCAGCCTTTTTTTTTTTTATCCCTACTGCACAGCCTGGCTTCTGCAAGAGCAGAGGTGTGCTGATGGAGCAGGGCCACACCATCAACACTCTGGGCTGGGCCTTTACAGGAACAGGGCTCTAGCAGGAAAAACAACCTCAGGAGCACAGACTCTCTCCCAAAACAAGGCACATAAGCTCATTACATTTCCACACCCAGACTCTGCACATCACACTCACTTGGTTTAACTGCACTTACATTAATTGTTTCATTAGCAGGAGCTGGTGTCTCTTCTTCCAACTTTCACTTTGGCTGTGCACTCTGATCATGCAGCCTCATCACTTCTCCCTCAGTTCACAGCTTCTCTCTGCAATAGGATTTATCAGTTATCATACAGGATTCAAAATTTTCTCCCATCAGAATTCTGCACAGCTGTTCTTCTGTGATGTTTCTTCCTATTGATGACTTAAGAGATTTATACACCCAATAGCCACTGCCACCAGGCAGTCCCATCAGTACTGCCTGGCTGGCTTTGGGTTAGGCTAGCTTCATGGGCAGTTTCTGTGGCTTTTGGGAACTCTCCCTCCTAGGGGAGGAATGAAGTCTGACTTGAAAGGTGGGAATTGTTTCAGAGGAAGAAACTGGTTTCAGAGGTGCTGTTTGTGTGTATTGTGTGGTGGTTAATGTAAGCCAGGGGTTAAATTTCTCATTGTCCTGTTCTATTGTATTTTATATGCACAAACCCCATGGCACAGGTGTCAGGCAAACAGAGGAAGTCAGCATATCCCACACCATTTTCTGCTCCTGAATTTCCATTTCCTTCTTTTATTTCCCTTGCTCCTCTTCTGTTACTGGTTTGTTTAAATGATGTACTCTGCAAGGCAGGACAAGGAATTTAATTGTAAAATATTTGGCACTTTAAGTTGATCAAAATAAAACATAGCTGTAAAACACATCACAGAGATTAATGAGCTCAGTAACTGTAAGAGAAGCAGCAGTGGTTTTCTGAGGAACTGAATCCCATGTCTCAGGTCTCCCAAAGGGCAAGAAGGTTAATTAAATCCTGGCTCTTTGTTATGACATTAAATCCTAAAATATGATGTCAGTCTTCAGGTCTCTACTGGGATAACTCTTGGTGAATTTCTTTCAAATATTTAAGCAGCAGGAAAATGAAAGGAAAGCACTTAAAGTGTATCCCTAATTGCCTTATGTTTTGATGCAATGTCCATTACAGGGGAAAATCCACATTTGAAAGTGTTCCTGCTGAGTTTGAAAATCATGACAACCATCCTGTTTTGGGGAGGCAGAGAGAGAAAAGATAAACAGAAAGAATGGTGTTGATGAAAGGAAGTGATCGCCAGCAGGCGAGGGTTTGATAGGAGGAAAGTAAAATTCTTGTGCCAGGTTTCAGTCAGGATGGAGACAAAAGCAGCAGTGTCTACAGGACAATTTGATTCCCCCTCTCCAGTGTTATCTGACTCTCTGTGAGATAACCAGGGCCCAGGGTTATCATGGTAGATCCTAGGATCCCAGGATTTGCTAGCAATAACAGTCATGAATATCTTCTCATTTATATAAAATCCAAGTACAGATTTGCCATGAAGAATCTGATCTTTATGTTCTTTGTATCTGACCACACACTAACATTTCTGCTGGATGTAGTGCCTCGAGCCTGGCCAGCAGCCACACAAACACTCACTCTCCCAATCCCCAGCAGGACAGGGGGAGAAAAGAAGAAAAACAGAAGTGGGAATGCACATGGGTTGAGATAAAAACAGTTTATTAGGTGAAGGAGAGAGACAGAAATGAAGCAAAGGAAATCACTCACCACCTCCCACGTGCACACCAGCCATTCTCCAAGCAGAAGCCACCTTGGAAGCCAGGAATCTCCCTTTCTCTGTCCCAGTTTTTACTGGTGACTGTGACCTTATGGCACTGGATTGTATGTAAGGAAAAGCCCTTTGGCCAGTTGGGGTCAGCTGGCCCAGCAAAGTCCCTTCACAATCTCTTGCCTATCCCAGCCTACTTGCTGGAGGAGAAGAGTGTCCAGTTCTGTTGTTTTTTACAATAATCTCATTTAACAGATTGGGTTGGTTTCCCTCCAATGACTTACTTTGTCATTAATATCTCTGATATAATCCTACATTGTAAGTAGGATTATACCAGAGATATTAATGACATAATATCCAGACTTTGCTGTATTGTCACCACTACTTAAAACTGAGCCTGTAGCTGGCCAGTCCTGGGTGGAATGGTAGGAGAGAGCTTATACATTTACTTTTTTACTGAAGTTTTAAGTTCTGTCTGACCTGAAAATTACTACAAAAGAGAAACTTTATGGGGAAGATGAATATTTGAATGTTCAACAGTAACAAGGTTTGGAATGAAAAACTGAAGGAATTTCTAGAGAAAGCCTCCCTTTTCAGGCTGAGCATCAACTTTCACCTCTGGGGAAAGTTCTAACAATTTTTTTCCAATAAGGTTAAAGGGTAAATCTTTGCTTGTAGGGATTTCTTACATTTTCCTTTGATACTTTTGGTAATTAATATTTAGGGAGAAATGGATATTGAAGTCCATGGGCTTCCACTGAGATAACCATCACCCTATACAGTGTTTGGGTTTAAAAATAAAACAACATAATAATTGTAACTAAGTTTTACAGAATTAGTGAAGGAAACTACCCCAAATGAAGAATTACTCAAGGAGTCAGGAGAAAAGCAAATGCATAATTTTATGTTTTCACTTTGATTTGTGGCAGCAGTCAGAAAACTATCACCAAAAAGCACAGAAAGTTTAACTGAGGGAATTCTGGTTTTAATTAACTAATTTCATGGAATCACAGCCACCTGCAAAAACAGAAAAAAAAGGACAAGATTTTTATATTTGGGAAAATAGTTTTATAAGATTGTAAATTTCTTTTTTTTTTAAATGAGTACTTTAAAAGCCACCTTGTCTTTTTGAATCAGTATGTCAGCACAAATCCTTAATGGTACATAATAATCAGAATTTTGGCTTTTTATTTCATATTGTTGGGAATTAATCATTGACAGAAATGTATTTAGTAGCAACAAAAGCAGTGTGGGGAACCTATTTCCACAGAAGCTCTATTCAAGAGCATTTTCATTCCAGCCATAGATTTCTGCAGCAGAAACTGCTGTGTTTTGTGAACTCTTCCCCATCTCCAGAGTTAGAAAAACATGGGAATGCAGAGAAGCTGACAGCAACTGTTGAAGAGCTGCTGTGTGTCCCTGTTCTGAAACCCCTAAATGACCACGGGACAAACCAGAGAGACAAAGTTGAAATGTGGGACCAAAGAACTTCAGGAAGGGTCAGGAAAAGCAAACAGGAGAGAGAAAGGAGGAAAAAGAGGAATCATAGTAATTCTGAAAATATTTAAGAAAGGAGTCTACAGAAATAGCCAGCAAGCCAGGGCAAGAGCTGGAGCAAGGAGGAGATGCTCCCTGGCCTGGAAGGGAAAATCAGTACCTTGCTGTTTGTCCAGCATAATCTTCTCAGTCTTTTCAACATCAGTCTGTGCCTCATGGGATTCCAAGAAACCTTTCCTGGCAGTGCCTCTCTTCTAACACCCCTTGAGACAGACTTTCCTCCTCCAGTTTGCTTTGAATAGTTCTCTGAAATCCTATTCATCCAGGGAGGTTGCCACAAAAAGGCAGCACGTTTGAGTTATCAGAGGCAGCTCTACCTTGCAGACATGAGAAAGGCATTTGGACTCAGATCAAGTGCTGAGTGTGTTACAAGCACGCCAACCCACCTCAGTAAAGAGGAACAAGTTCAAAGTGTGAAATTTTGAGTAGGAAAGTATAACCATCATTACCAGGATGTTAATGTAACGTGTCTAATGGTGCCAGCAACTGCTCTTGCTCCTGCTGTACCACGTGAGCCACATAAAAGAAAGAAGAGGAAAAAGCAGATGTGACAGTCCTTACTCCAAGCTAATTCTGAAGACCAGAGGAATTCAATCTGCAGCTGAGCTACCACTGTCCTTGCCTCCATTTCTTCTCCCCTCACACCTCATTCAGATACATTCCCCAAGCCACTCGAACATATTTAGTAACTAACTAGCAGTAGTGCAGTGGTCTTGGAGCCTTTCACAGTTCCCTGAAATCCAAACAACTTTTCAAACAACCACTGTGGGCAGAAACAAGGTCAGATGCCAGCAGGCAGAGAAGGCCCTGAAGCCCCAGGAGTTCCTGCAGCTCTGGACTATTTTCAGGATAGACCCGAGCTGCAAAACAGAAACATTTCAGCTGCCAGCAGGGAGGCACAGGGCTAATTAGCAGGTCTTGAAGAGCAAGATTCAAACTGAGAGCATCCAGCACTCTCTCTGGTTTTTCATGGATGCTACTTTCCTGTATCACCTGCCTCTGCTCCCTGAGCACCCACCTTTTCCCTACTATCCAGCCCTGCTGAGCATGGAGCTGTAGTAGCTGTCATGAGAACATCAGCTCAAACTCTGTGAAAATGGAAATCAATTCTCCTCACTCGGGAGAGAGGAGAGGAGGTCAGGAGTTTCATTCTCATTTATGCTACGAGTGTGAGTGGGAGAGAGCCCAAGGCAGAGTCCTGGGACAGTCACACCCCAACATAATTCTGAATTTGCTCTTGAGACTGGACCTTAGAAGAAAAGGGTGTTTTGGAAAGTTACCCTATCCTGAGAGGAGTTAGAAGAAAGAAACATACTTTCCCACAGAAAGATACATACTTGAACACTGGCTATTCTTTGGAAAAGGGGGAGGTAAAGGGACACCACCATGGGATGCTTCCCTGCACAACTCAAGTGCAGGGACTTTGGTGCCACCACCAGCAAGGGGATTTCATCACCAGACACAAGGAACCTGTCACAGCCTGCCATGAGGGCCTGGAGAGAACATGATGTATTCAATCTGTGCACAGCCAGAGAGCTCCCTGCTCCCAGCTCACAAGGTAATTCACTGTTCTTTTATCAGCTGTACTCTGCAGTCTGTACCTGGACTCTCAGCTGGGGACTGACAACCCTCTCCTCCAGAATATATTCATTTCTATTCATTTTTACTCACTACACTATTAGAAAATAGATGTATGGTCACTTAAAAACCCATATTACAGGAAACATTATTAAATACACCTTTACTAACTAATTATGCTTTTGTGCAAACATATCATAGTAGTTCGGGGTTAGGAGTAGCTTCTGAAGAGTACTGAAGTTGGTAAGAATGAGACCATAAAAATTCTAATTCAGTTTTCTAGACAATAAGGAGCTATTCTAAGGACTGTATAAAGATGATTGTGTAATCTCTGTCCATCACACCAGCCTGAGGAAGAGCTTACATATGTCCAAGGGATAATGCAAAACTGATGGGAATAAGGAAGGAGGGAATCTTAGAGTGAGTTACACCATTATTTAAATACTCTTCTCTGTATTCATCAAGGGAAAGCTCAATTCCAAATTAGAATGTAAAATTATTAGTTGTTAAATTAAAATGCATTATTAATTAGAAATTAGATTCCCTTGCAAGCTTATCTTAGGCAGGTCCTCCCTGGGTGGCAAAATTGAAGTACTACAAGAATAATGAAGTCTGAAGAGCCATTCATAATAAGCATAGAAGTAAATATTATGATGAGAATCCTCCTCTTTGGAATCCTTATTTTATTTTTGTGTCCTGCCATGACAGCATAACCCTCTCTCAGAGGGTTAAATTGAGGGGGCATGTGTGATTTCATGGAGAAGGAGGAGGGCTGAACAACCAGAGATTCAGCAGTAACATAAGTTTTGAGATCATAAAGACATCCAGGCCACAGAGGCTATTTCCACCACAGGTTTCTATTCCAGGTTTTGATCCTATTAGACTCCGGTGCTCTTAGTAATAAAGCTACTGAGGCAGATGTAAAACAAAATACATTATTGATGGGAGAGAAAGCAATGAAATCTCTCATCAATTCTTGCTCTGACCACCACTGCCCCCCAAATAATACAGCAGCAGATATTTCAAACAGATGATGCTGCTTAGATCCAGGTCCTGTAGCAGCACTGCAAACAAACCTTCACTACTTTTAACACCCTGTTAGTCCTTTTCAGCTGTGCCTGAAGACACAAAAGTATGAGAGAGCCTTGTCCTGAGCACCAAACTGAAGCTGGGTAAAACAGCTTGAACCCTCCTCAGTCAGCTGTTAAAAAAATGAGTTTTCCTCTTGCAAGTGGAACAGCAAAATTCTGATATTTCATTTTTGTAAAGGTGCTATATAGTTATGGTGTTTTGTTTTGTATCTTGAGAGGGAGTGAGTACTGTTTTGTCACAGGTTGCACACCAAGTACAAGGCCCTTTACCCTTCTGATGGGTGGAATAGCAAATCTTGGCTGGGGGAGACAGAAGGGAAAATCTGGGTGTACTGATGGTTTGGGTGACACTTCTGAACCTGTGCTGAAATCTCTGAGAAGCCCAAGGGAATTAAACACTGATTCCCATCAGACTGAAAAGGAAGTCATGTGCCTAATCCTATTAGTGCCTGTAAAATTCCCAGACCTAACATTAGCTCCAGAGGTTACTCCACTGAGAGATCCCTTTGAGAGTAAGCAAAAACTCCCATATTACTTCCATGCAATTTGCTCTCCCTAACCACGTTATCGCTTTGGAGTTAACAGCAATAATTTATGTTCCATTATGTGCAGTACTTAATTTAGATAGGCCAGCTGCCTTCTTGCATGGCTGCCAGCAAGAGAGTGCACCCTCTCAGGAAATAACAAATTTGCAGGTTTCCCTTGCCTGCCTTTCTAATCTTACTGGAGTTCTGGGCCAGGGGTGCTGGGGGAATGTGGTTTCTTTGTTCCCATCTAGCAGGGAACTAACCCTGGTGTGAGCAAGTTTCCCTCCCCAAAAATATACAGTTCCAGTCTGCAGCACAGGGTTGTGTCTTGCCCACACCTCACAGCTGAAGAATAGTCAAAAGCCTTTTCATAAAAGCATTTCTTAGCAGTTTGAGGTCTTCTTCATCCTTAAATTAATCAGAAAAAAAATATGAGATTTGCCAGGCAAACTCCAGTTGTGTTCAGTTATAGTCTTGCTCTGAACCTACCTGCTGACAGAGAGGAAGCAGTGCATCCTTCTGGCAGATTATGCCATTATAATCCCAGTAAATGCTCTGTACTGAAAACATTCAAATTTTTAAATAATAGAAAGTAATTAAATTTTTTTAAAAAATCAGATTTTTGCCGTAAAACTTTGTAAATCATAGGAATTTGATGATGTGCTGGGTGGAACATAAGAGGAAGAAAGCAGCAAAACAGGAAAGAGTTTTGCCTGCCCATTCAGCATCGGTTGTATTTTCCCTATACCTCAGTTTTGTGCAATTGCTTAATGTGAGGCCTTTCACAGCTGGGAGAAAGCCCAGGTGTGCCTAAAAGAAGTCAGCCTTGTTTGGTCAAACATGACCTTGCAGCAGTTATGTGAAGAGAGGAGTAACCTCAGAGAGAAGGATTTTCCCCCAGGGAGCCTCAGGGGATCAGGTCAGCTCCGTGGCAGAGTGGACCCTGCTTTTATCACCTACAAAGCAGCTTTGCTGCACCGAGGCACAGGACAGCAGTCTCCTACCTTTGACAAGGAGCTCTGAGCTGATAGGAAGCAAACAAGAATTAGCATTTTCCTGAAAATACTTGTGGAATTCATATTTCATTGCGGCAAAGGTGGGAGGAGATTTGCATGTGTTCCTGAATGGATTAGTTTCTTTCTCATAAATGGAGCAACAACAAGCACTTAACTACTTGTAACTTCATTGCAGAAGTGGAAAAAAAAGAGATGTCACCATTAGGCCAGCGCTGAATCTGGCTTTTGCAAGTGTTGCCCGACATCAGCAAGACGAAAAATAAAGGCAGCTCATTTTCACACTACAAGTCACAGCAAAGTGAAAGAACCTGTCCTCAGAGTGAGCTGTGCCCTGCACTGTGGAAGATCAGACAGCTACAGAAGCTGAGCTTGGTAGCACCACCAGCCTCTTGGCCCTGGTACAGTGGAAGCCATGGGAGAGAAAAACCCAAGGCAAGAAAAGTGAGGACATCATGTCTGGTCACTGTGACCGCTCTGAGAGAAGACATTGTAAGGAACAGAACATTGCTGTAACAAGGACATTGCTGGTGCAGAAGCATGTAACAAGGACTTGAGAACCGAAAAGACTTTGTTACTAAGGGAACAGGGGCAAAGGGGTTTGAGTGGAAAATTTTGTATGGAACTTGGAGAACTATAAATACGGGTGACTGCTGTAATAAACTGGCTTTGCTTGCATAGCGTGGTCTGTCTCTCAATCCCCACACTGCACTGCTCCCTGTATCCTGTCA
Source organism: Phylloscopus trochilus trochilus (assembly GCA_016584745.2). Classification (NCBI taxonomy): domain Eukaryota; kingdom Metazoa; phylum Chordata; class Aves; order Passeriformes; family Phylloscopidae; genus Phylloscopus; species Phylloscopus trochilus. Next base: position 41,678,026 of record WQNJ02000082.1, read on the forward strand.
GTCACCTGCCATGTCTGCACAGAGGCAGTGACCACAGATGGCATGGAGGCACCTGCTTTTGGCACTCTGCCTTCTAGCAAATGCCCCGGTGAGACATAGACTTTAAAGAATATAGGATTTTAAGGAAATTAAGATTTTAGATAGAAATAAGCCTTATGGTTGTTGAGGTTAATTAAAAGCTTTGTAGTTAGCTAAGGAAGACTGGGCTTGAGTTAACTTTTTCCAAATAACTGGTTGCTTGTCAACTTTATGTTTGCTTAGCTGTGCTTGCAACAGTAAATAGGGAACCTGATAAATAGGTTTAGGGACACAGGACAATTGCAGAGACTCCCCAATCCTGAAACTTATTGAAAGTCACTGTACCTAAGGAAATGGGAGTCCTACCAACACCCATTTGTCACCATTTGCATTGAAAAGGTAGAAAGTTCAAGGCGAGGAAAAGTCATTTTACTTCCTCATTTTAAACCCACTCCTCTTGAATGAGACCACCGACCCATTTCAAAGGACAAACTACGCATGCTTAATTGCTTTTTTGCTAATTACCATACAAAGCGGGGAATGGGATGTACCAAGGTTATGAATATGCATTTGTATTTTGGATATTCAACAGTTTTGTAAATAAAATGGCTTTGTGATTTTCTGTAAGGCGCAGTGTGTTTTTTGGGGAGCTATCCCACATGCTGCCCAGCGCTGCAATAAACACACACTTTCTAACTTCAAACTGTTAGAGAGTTTTTGTCTGTCTCAGTTGGATATCGGTATTAGGTCGATATTCACATTTTTAAGAAATCACCAGGAAGCAATGTGCTTTGTCTTTCCAGTGGAGAGCAGAAATGCCTACTCCAGCCCTGTCAGCTCAGATGTCACAATTCCAGCTGCAGCCGCCTCATCATAGCAGTGCTGTCCCTTTGGCACAAGCCTTTATCACAGCAGAACTTAATGATATTGGCACTATAGAGGACTTCCATATGTGCATGTATCTCATATAATGTGTTGATATCATAATGTTATTTTTGTGGGTGACCTGCAACCCCTAGCAGGAGAGAAGGCTCTGTGGAGATCAGTGAGGGTGATGCGCACGGGGAATGAATAATGGAACCATAGAATTTTAAGAGGTTGGAATGGACCTTAAAGATCATCTAGTTCTGATGACAAACCTCCCACTAGACTGGGTTGTTCAAGGCCTTATCCAGCCTTGCTTTGAACACTGCCAGGGATGAGGCATCCACAACCTCCCTGGACAGCCTGTGCCAGGGCCTCACCACCCTTACAATAAAGAATGTCTTCCTGTCTAAACTAAATTTCTTCTCTTTCAATTTGTACCCATTGCCCCCTGCCCTGTCACTGCAGTTCCTTACGGAGTCCTTCTCCATCTTCTCTGCAGCCCCTTCAGACTCTGGAAGGTGCTCTGAGCTTTCCACACAACCTTCTCTTCTTCAGGCTGAACAGCCACAACTTTCCCAGCCTGTCTTCAAAGGGGAGGTGCTCCAGTCCTCTTATCAATGTTGTGGCCTCCTCTGGACTTGTTCCAACAATTCCACATCCTTCTGATGCTGGGGACACGAGAACTGGACACAGCACTGCAGGTGAGGTGTCACCAGAGCAGAGGTGGAGAATCTCCTCCTTGGATCTGCTGCCCATGGTCCTTTTGATGGAGGCCAGGACAGGGTTGGTTTCTGGGCTGTGATTGCTCACTGCCAGTTCACATGGAGTCTTTCATCAGCTATCACCCCGAAGTCTTTCTCTGCAGGGCTGCTCTCAGTCCCTTCCCTGCCCAACCTTTAGGTGTGTCTGAGATTGCCCCAATGCAGATGCAGGACCTTGTACTTGGCTTTGTTGAACTTAATGAAGTTCCCACCGGCCCCACCTCTCAGGCCTGCCGAGGTCCCTTGCTGTGGGGTGTGACAGACCACAGCTGTGGCGCTGCAAGCTGACTTCAGCTCTGCACAACAGGGACCAGGAGTGGCTTTGGTTCAGATTAACAGCTGCCAATAGCTGAGTGGATCAACTGGTGGTCTAAATACCTCCCTGAGTTACACAAGGAGAGGGGGAATTAATCTTTATCCCCTCCACATGTGGGACGGCTAAAAGAACCTGGGCAGAGAGCACTGGACTCTGACATATCATATAGGATGTGATGAAATCCAGGAGAGCATTTCCTTAACCCCTGCCACAGCTATTAACCTTGTATCTACCGATAAAATCCTGTTACACTAAGTTTTGTTTCACAGAGGCACTCCGTCAAGCCTCTCAGAATAGATTCCAGTTTTAGAAGCATGCAGAAAGTGCATCAGCCTGTTCCTCACCCCAAAAACTCTCTGCCCAACATAGTAGCACTCAAGAGGGTGGCACATCTGAACCATGAACTTGCTCCCAGTGCAGCAGCTGATTGTATCTGGTGTTGAGAACACAGCATTGCTTTTCTGGAATTCCAGGCTGTTTTCCCAACTACATTAATGCAGTATTGGAAGAAAAAGAGTGGAATTAGTGAGATGGAAGTGCATACAGAAAGTGCCATCACAACAAGCAGCCTCCAATGGTGTTTGCAACTTAAAGAGAGGGTGGGTAAGAAGCTCCCACAGCCTAAAGTTCACTGTGATGTGGGCTGCTTAGCACAGGAGCAAACCACCTAACATTCCCTGTGCCTTCATCCATGGATCAAACATGTTCTTCCATTTCCACAGCTCCTTTACGCAGTGCTGGCTGTCAAACAATGCAGTGACACACTGCCCCACTGACCTCCCCTTGCCCACAAACCCCGATGCTCACTGCTTCTCACAGGCATTGTTGTGATGTCTGACACTGGCTGGGTCCAGATCAAAATCGTCGTCCTCTAAAAACGAATTATGGATCCAAGGAGATCCAACAGAGGCACTGAGGTAAGAAAAGCTGTATTTGTAAGAACTCAAAAGTAACACAAAAAAGTTTCTTGCTTGCATACTCTTAGAATGGAAGCCCGTCCTCTCCACAAAAAATAGGTCCTCCCACACAGTGACACATGACACCACTCATCTGTCATACTAAGGCAGCTCAGCTCAACCTAGACTATTCAACAGGGAACAGATCAGGGAGCAGAAAACCCACAGGAGAAACCAAGAACCCGGTGCTTGCAGAGTAGCAAAAAGACACAAAAATGTGTGTCCTAGGTTACAATGTAAAATTGTGCCCAAGGTATGTATTCTATCCCCATGAGCCCTTGGAGCCAAGGTGGGGCAGTGTTTTCCTTATCTCCTGTTAACGCCACATGACTCATAGATAACTTCCTCTGGGAGTTATCTCTGGTTAATGGGCCATTAAGGACCCACTGCATGACTCATAGAATGAGATCATCCCATTGTGAGATGCTCCACCCAGGGGGAGGAGCCAAGCATTCCCACCTGGATATAATCCAGGGTTTGAGACATCACAAGCAGCTTTTATCCACTGGACTCCCAGAGGAGACAAGAGCTACCAGATGGAATCACTGCTTTGACAAGAACATCTCATCTGGATTCCTGGAGGAAGACTGGACCCTTCTCACCATCACTGGACCCTTCTCCCTCAGGATAATCTCTGCTCCAACAGAACCACATCTGCCACTCCAGGAGGATTTACTTTTGGACTGTTTCAAACACCCTGACCAACAGGGTGTCAGGTTGTATTGTTCCATTTATTTTATTTTACCTTTTTTTTCCTCTCTTCTCCTATTAAATTGTATCTCTGACTGGGAGTCTCACTGGTTTTGCTTTCAAACCAGCACAATGTGATATTATGACACAAATGTCATTTGCTAAAGGATCAGGTAGGCAAAAAAGCTGATGGCATAGAGGACAGAGCATATAAAGGTATAGTGTATGATGTTGGTGTACACAGGAGGAAGTGCATTATATTCTAGTGAAAAATAAAAACTTAAAAGATGTCAGAATTAACAAATTGGTTTAATCTACAGCATCTCTGCATATAGCCACCCAACCCTGCTGCAGTGTCAACTTCTTAGATTATACAGCTTTGGGGTTACTTTGGAGGATTCTTCAGGACAGGAAGATACTTCCCTCCCCGTCCTGATCTTTTGGAAGAGCCATGCAAAACTTTATATATTGCTGCTCTAAGTGCCTGAGTAGTGAACCATCCCTCTGCAGTTCTAAAGGACTGGCTTTGTGCAGAGAATGCCCATAGAGTTCATCTTGGTCTTTGCCTCCCATCCCCACAAAACGATCCACCCAGGTTATTGCTGCAGACATGTGGCCCTCACATGAGACAGAGACCAAAAAGCATGAATTGAAATGAAATCAACCAAAGTAAAGAAGAAAATAGCCCTTAGTGCATGTTTAGTTACAAAAATCAGAGTGGCAAGTAGGAAAAGGATGCAGATCTCCCAGTTACATTATGGGCTGCTGATTAAACACTGGAAAAAAACCCCAGATGCTGGGCAGTCACTCTTTTTCATTCAAGCACAATTAAACCCCCTCTATTTCATCATAGGATATACAAAATCACATAAAGTTAAATAAGCAACTGAAAGCATGAATGAGATTCTAATATACAATACTTTCACACAGCCAAAGCTATTTTATTTTGCAAGACGAGGCTTTTGCATTCATCTTTTTTTTTTTTTTTTCCTGAAAGCCCAGTAAAAACAGCATAAACTACTTAAGCAAAATTTAAGAGACAACTTACAAAGTAAAATTTGCATAGCACTGTAAATCTGCGTGTTTGTTTGGGCACAGTTCTCCGTAAAAACTACAGTAGGTGACAGCGTCGGGTTTTCTTAATAGCTTCTTGTTTTTCACCAGATTCAGACACGCTTCTTCTGAACATCATAAAATCAAGTGTAGGAAATAACCGTAAAAATGTACAAAAAAATATATATATACACATGCACAGCAAATGCATACCCTGTATACAGTTTTATTACTCGTTAGATTTGGCTAATAACCGATCATCTGGTGACTTAACGCTTCCCTCCCAACGAACGACAGGTTTGCAAAGACATCAATCGGCTTCAGGAGGGCGAGTTCTCCTCGGAGGGAAGGTTTTGATTAAAGCTACAGTACTTGCTGGTGATCTGAGGAGCGAGCGAGGCGCCGGCCAGCTCAGCGTTCAGATGTCACAAGGGACAGCTGGGACACGGCTGAAGCGAAGGGACACGAAGGGACACAGCTTGGCTCTCTGCACGGATGCACATGCACGGAGTAAAGGAGGTGCACAGAACCCGCTCATGCCTGGGGGAGTGGAATTTAACTTCCTGATTAGGCTCTGCTACCTGCTCTCCCTTCCTTCGCAAATTGTATTTTTTTTTTTAGTGGTTAGTAACGCAGTGTGTTTTTCCTTAAGGATGCGCGCTGGCCAAAATGAAAAAAGTTGTGTAAGAATTAAAATTCGTAGTGGTAGCCCCCACGCTAAGGAATACTTCTAATTTAAATTTTAAAAGTGCTATTATATTCTGATTGCTGCTGAAGTGTCTAATTTTAAAATACATTTTTTCTCCTAAAAAGATAAAATGCTCCTTCTGCTAGTGGTTTTTAGAAATAGACTATCTGCACTCAAGTGCTCTCAACAGTGAAATGTACACAAATAATCTTCCTTTACAGTTTCAAAAACTGAGCAGTGGCTGCTAACTACAGGTATAACATTTTAAGAAATACAGGCAGCTTTCTAAAAGCCTAGAGAGGCCAAGGATCAGAGAAATGTCATCAGAAATGTCTTGCCAATCCCATGTCTTCCCAATTCTGAAGTATGAAATATTTTCATTATTTTTTCTGGTGGCTAACACACGTGGCACAGACCCTGTAACGCTGACTTCCAGGATGTTCTCACCCCAAACCACAGCAGGTAAATAACACACAACCAACAGCCTGCAAGCATCTTGCTGCAGAGACAATCAGATAAACCAGCCCTAAACAGGGCAGAATGAGAGCCCCCATCTGAAACAAGCCCTTAGGAGGAATTCTGACCCAAATCACGTGAACATGGCAAGGGTTATTTTGTAAGTTGTCACAGGGAGGTCTCACATCCACATTAGAGTCAGAGCTTGCCTCTCACATAGTTGTCTCTGCTTTGCAAAGCTCCTGGTGATCACTCAGTTTTCTCAGAGCAAGGATTTGGCCAGACCTGTCAGTGTTCCTGCTCCTCCCAGCAATGCACCTTGTGGTGTGCCTTCTCCCTCACAGCTCCCAGCACGGCTGTCACCTGCTTCAAATCCCAGCTTCACTCAGCACCAGCAGCCCTGGAGCTGCCTGTTATGATCAGAAGGTTCAAGCACCTGTGACACACTGGGTGGGAGTACAAATTCACCATTCCCATCACAGGGATGAGCTTCTTTGTGCAGGCACACAGCAGAACTTGCAGCAATCATCTGCTGGGAATCAGAACCTTCACACCAGGGGACAGAAGTACATGGCATCCAGGAGATGCTGTGAGCTATCCTGCTGCATCCCATCTTCAAAGGAGATCAAGGAATGGATTACTCACTTTGATCTGTGTTGGCCTCCAGCATCTGCATGAAACACTTGGGCGAGGTCTGCCCAAGCCTGGCTTCAGACTTCTTAGCAAATCCTTCTCCAAGATGCCAAAATACATCAGATTGTCTGTCTTCAATCTGAAACACTGTGTAGTGTGAAGTCAGCATTATTAAAAGCCTCCAACCCCACATTTCTTCAAAAGGTATATGAAGCAAAACCATTTTGCTGTTTGGGGTAGTCCCAAAACAGTCCTTTCAGCAAATATCTGATGGACAGTGACTCCCTTGCCTTCTCATTATTCCAACTCTTAGTAAAAACCTTGTCCCAACTCCCTTTCACCAGAGGGACCTGTTGCCAGGTAGAGAGGCCTGTGTGAACAGGCCTGGGATGGTCTTCTCTTCCCTGCTAAAAGTTTTGCTTTGAAGCAGCAAAGTTGCATTATCACATGACACAAACACAACCCTGTCACTTCAGACTTAGAGCTGTCAACCAGCGCCAAAATTCAGGAAGACAAAACCCCAGCCATGAGAGACAACTGCTGTAGGGCTGGCTGAACTGGGAAGCTCCAAATTCCTGCTAAGAGGTTGTAACCAAACCATCTGCAGAAGATACAGGTGAGCAAATATACAGACATCGGTGATGGAGACAAGAGGTACCACGTGGAAGTGAGCAGACACACCCACTTGTCCTGTGAATACCAGGCAGTTAGGACACAGGCAGCAGTCAGATTCATTGGTCAGCAATGAAGTGTAGAGCCCTTCGAGATAAGTTAAAGCAGAACAAAGGAACATTGCCCATGCTCTTTGTGCCAGAGACAGGTATTTTGCTCAGTGATGCAAAGTCAATTGCAAGAGCACATTCAGCCCACAATGAGCAAGAGAGAACTGTAATCCTACCGAGCCAAGGCCTCTGGAGACCATGTCCTTCTTCAGCATCAGCTCTTTGTGCCTTCCTAACTCAGAGATGCCACACAGCCAGCAGACCCCGAGCTCTCTCACCAGGTTCTCAGACGTAGGTCAACGTGATGCTACTTTGGAACTGCAAATCCCACTTGAAGAGCAGCATCACTGCTGTTGGTGACAATGACAAGTGCTGCCAAGGCCAAGAGCATACAGCTGTCATCTGTTCACGTTGGCCTGAGAACCATTCCTCTTCGGAGTCAATGCTGAACTCCATGGCAGTCAGCTTGCAAGTCCATACTGGAAAACTCCGTTTACTCCAAACAAATAAGCAAGAAATGAAAATTCTGAAAGGTGGAGAGAAAAAAACACTCCCATAGCCGCAAGTTTATTAAACCTAGCGCGGTTGAAAAGCAAAAGACGAAAAACATGATATATTTTTATTTATTATTGCTCTTAAAGGGCTTGGTAGTCAAATATACAAGCTATGCTCTATTAAACCAGAAGAAAATAAGATATAAAATCTATGCTCACTTTTCCAAACCAATCCACCTGCTAATCTTCATTAGTGACATTAACTTCAGCTATTTCCAGTCTTAATTTATACATATTCTGTGTATGTGTGCGCGCGCGTGTATAAAAACCCCAATCTGAGAGATAAAATCCAAAATTAAGAGATTCGTGTTGGTTCTGAACTGTTTTGTGCACTGCTGTAGGTTTCAGTTTTTCAAGTGGTTACTGATATGTCTGTTTAGAAGAGCAAAATTTAAGTATCTGATGATGTATTTATTATATTTTCAAAAAGAAAGCATGACCCATAAGTTATGATAAGAAAAATATGAAATGTTGATTATTCTCCCCTTGATGTACATGCACTAATCCCATGATCCTGAATAGGGAGTTACATGCACTAAGAGGAGAAAAGGATCCTGTAAAGAGAAAGGTTATTAATTCCTTTCTCCTCTAAGCAGCTCCCCTCTTCTCAGCATTAAGAAGGGATTTATTTTGTGAAATTCTTGTCATGCCCATTAATATACTGCTCAAAATGTAAGTATAAAACATAGTCAATGGTCAGCCTGCTTTGCAAGGCTCTTCTGCTAAGCCAGTACAATTTATATATACTCAATATCATCTTCAGGAAGCAAGTATACAGCATTTGTAACATCTTTCTAGGAAGCAAGAATTATACCCATTACTGAATTACTAAAGAAAAAAAAAAAGAAAAAAAAAAAAAGAAAAAAAAGAAAAAAAAAAAAAGAAGAAGAACCCCCCCACTGTTCTCAGTCCTCAGGTTAAAAACAGGGAAAAGCCCGAGTTGACTTTATCAGCATTTGGATGTCTGACTGTATTTGAAGACAAAGTACAAAAACATCCAGCAAGGAAAACAGAGTTATGGCTAGGCTCTGCTCTCCTCAGTTCCCAAAGCATATTTCAAATTCCACTAACATTTGCAACAGATTTGCAGCCCCTCTCTTAGGGAAGATTTATTGAGGGGACAAAGATGACACACTAACGTTGGGGGTCTGGGTACAAGGATTCAGCAAGGTGGAGTCTAACAGGAGACAGACAGAACTCAGGTCATCCTTCAAATGCTCTTGTTGAAAAGACCACAAATAAAAATCAAGTGCATGACAGAACAAGTGATTAATGACCCCAAGTAAAATGTTTTTTCTAAGTTACAAAATTGCTCTTCCAGTGTTTGAAAACAGAAAAACCTGTAGGAGAATAGGTTACATTCCAACAGTCAAGAGCAAACTCGGAAACAAGGTAAATTATTACTCTCTTATCTTGGTTACCGGAGCAAAGATGAAAACAACAACCAGTGCTTTGATAAAATCTGCTCTTTACAAAAGTGAGATAAATATTCTAGTGGCAGCTGGGTTAAGAATACAGACCCTGAGGGTTAGCTTCTGCCCTCAGCTGTAGATCTGCAACTCATTTCACCCACTTCTGCAAGCAGCCAACTGCAGATTGTGACCTTCAGACTCAAACATACAGGTATAGTTACCATCTGTTTGCAAATAATTCACCAGCTATGCATACAGCAGCAACCTACAGAAATCTCTGAATGTGCGCTTGTAGAAAACCAGAAGGAAGAAAAAGAAAGGAACAAAAGGAGACAGGTACAGACATGATTCTGAGCTCTAATTTTCGGTGAAGAAGACCCAAATGTCAACAAGCAAAACTAAAGATACTTAAAATCCCTGAAGAGATCTTATACTCTTTTAACAGCACAGCTCACCTTGCAAAAAACTTCACATGAATACCTAAAGCATGATCAAATCAAAAGAGCAGCACACCCTATCCTGACACACACAGGGTAAGGTCCTGGCCCCAACTGAATCCATGTTGAAACTTTCATTAGAAGTTCAAGAGATGCCAGCATTCAAAACCTGACTGCTACAGACCTCTCCTTTTCACATTTTTTGTAAAAGAAGACATTTTGAAAACTATTGTGCTGATTTCTAGTGCTGCCTCCCAGCTTACTGTGAGAGGTTGGCTGAACTGGACTTTGGTAATGAGAGATGCGAACAGAAATAAAAGGAGAAGTGAAAAATTTTCCTTTTTTGCACAACTCTAAATCCCACGGTCAACCACTAATTAAAAAAAAAAAGCCAAACAAGCCCAAACAGATTCAAAATTATGGAACACTTTTGATGTGAAACAGGGCAAACAGCACTCAAGACTGAAGTAATATTTTGAAATTAAATAGCCTTGAGCAGTTAGCAGGAGGTAGGATGAGAATTTTATCCTGCTGGATCTGTTCTATGGGATGTGCTGATGGATAACACGCTGCTTCCAAACCCCACTATCCCTTCTCCTGCATTACACAAGTCTTAAGATGTTGCCTGAAAGTAAAAAGTGTCAGTGTAACATAAAAACAGGATTTCATCTGTAGCCATGACAACACAGCCAAAAAGACTCTAACCCAATGAACACCTGTCAATTCATTTAAGGAGGGTGTTTTTTTCCTGGCTCATTAGTAAGAGAAGTTGGAAATCAATAAACGTTACGTTGGCTTTAGCAAGAGGAAACATTCAATGGCTCCTGTTGTAAAAGTGAGTGTAGTGCTCTTGACAGAAACCAGTGTTTTCAGTCGTCTGAAGATACACGTGGCCATGGCCAATGCCCTCTTTTCTCCCCCACCCCAAGTCCCCCCAAAAAAGCAAGAAAAATCAGTTTCTTCTTCCACCCCACCCCGGATTTTCTCCCACAGCTTGACTACAGTAATCCTTGAACAGGCAGAAAGTTGGTGCATTCTCTTCAGCCGATGCCTCCAACTTCTTCATTCTTGGCTCAAGTTTTATTCATTAATATTAGTCATCAGTTATTAAGAAAAAGATAGTTTCTAAGTGTTTGTTGTTGTTTTTTAACTGAAGTTAATCGGATACCATAGTCTGGTTATATGTGCTGAACTGCAGCCATCAGTTATTCCTTTTTCTTGAATTCCTGGTTGCCATAGCTGGAGCCTTTTTCTATTTCAGTTACTCCTATCAGTCTACGAACTCCAAAGGAAGCTTTAAAATATAACAGAGAAATGAGAGGCACATTAAAACCAGTCCAAGCAGCCAGGAAGTTACATGTAAACACACAAGCAGAACCCACGTGAGATAACCCAACCCCCAAAGTCAGCAGTGACCAACAGTGTGCTGCACGAGGCTGCTCAGGGATCACAGGTCAAATGATACCCAAAGAGAGGGACAATCCAGATTTAAAAATATAATTACTGCTTCTTGTGGTTAACAGGGCATGTAGCCTGAACCCTGAAACATATCACCTCCCTCTACTTCCCCTTCTTTTATTGTTAGGGTTTTTTTTGTTGCAGGAGTGGGGAGTGGAATTTGGTGGTATTTATATATTTTTTGTTTATGATAATGGTTTTGTTTTTTTGTTTTTAATTCACAGACAGGTTGTCCAGTAAAAGTATTTTTTCCTTCAGGCACCATAATAATGGGCTACAAGACTCACCTGCTATTACCACAGCTTTTCCTTAAAACATGAAAGCAAAATTGCCCAGATTAAAGCTTTTGAAACAATAACAATGCTTACAATGGAAAGAAACACTAGTGAGTGAGCTCCAAATATTTTCCTGCAGGCCCCATTCTTATTAATTAACACACAGAACTTATTGGAGGTAAAGGATCCTGTTACGTGTCACACAGGGCTTAGCATCTCTGTTTTTATTACCTGCTCCTACAAGTCCCAGGAATGCAAGGATAAGGAGAGGTGATCCACTTGCAAAAACTCCAAAGCCAAATGTGAAGAGAGGAGAGAGGAGAACTGTGGCCCAAAAAAGAAAGTTTAGGAGAGTCCATGGTCTCCTAGGAGGTTTAAACTTCTTGCCAGGAAATACACCTTCCTGATTATACATCTCTTGCAAAGCATCCTGGAGGAAAGAGAAAAGAAAAGGAAACAGGTTCATAAAGTTTGCACCAAGCAGCCCAAGATCAGTCAGCTCCAGGACAATATCAAGGGCAGTGTCTGTGGTACAAACTCATCAAGAGTGCACAGCATCCAATTCCATCTGCTGTCACTTATTTGGGCATTTCTGTTGACCATCCCCAAGTGACCTTTAAGCCTTTTGAAGGCGATTTTGGCACCATCAAAAACTGAAAACTTATCACCCTCTCCACCACCAAACACCTTCATCTTGCCTGTTAATTGCTTAGGAACTTAGGGCAGCTTCAGGCCAGAGACCAGTTCAGACACCACCAGCCCTCTTAGCTGGGTTGCTTTTCCTTTCTGTTTTTACTTCCAGAAAGGTCAGCATGATTCAGCAAAGCACAGCAGAAAAAATGCTGCATGGAGAGCCAGGAGGGGAGAGCAAGGCATGAGCTGAGAGCAGAGACAGCACCACACCAGCCCTAACCCCAGCACTGCAACTGAGCCCCTGCATCCCAAGCTGAGCCTGCAGAGGTGCAATCCTGGAACACATCACTCCAAGGAACAAGGTGCCCACCACCTTCCCTCAGTCTGTAAAATTGTTCTTTAAGGTTTCCAAGCAATTACCAAGGATGGCTCAAATCTGGCTATTTCTTGTTTTTATTTATTTTTCTTTTAATTTCCCTTACAAAGGGCTGAGAAGTGCAAGGCATTCCTTGCCAATAACAGCCTTTTGAGGGCACATCCTCTGTGCAGGAAGAGGATTCCAGTTACAAAGTCATTGCAATAAATGGAATGAGAGGATTCTAGCTACAAAGCATTGCCAACACTGTAAGATCAATATGTATAATACCCATGTCCATAAGCAATACCTTCCTGTCAACATCTCACAGGAAAACTGAAGAGAGGTACAGCCAACATCAGGAGGGATGAGAGGAGATGGTGTCACATGGCACCATGGGAGGGTTAGACTGGACATTAGGAAAAAAAAAAAACTTTCATGGAAAGGGTTGTAAAGCAGTAAGACTGTCCAGGGAACTGGTGGAGTCATCATCCCTGAAGTGTTAAAAAAAACCCCATGTGGATTTGGCACTTGAGGATGTGGTTTAGTGGTGCACATGATAGTGCTGCTGGGTTGACAGCTGGACTCTATTTAGAAGCCTTTTTCAACCTCAAAAACTCTTTGGTTCTGTAGACCTGGGGGGAGAAGATGATGAGCTACTCCTCTTTCTATGATAACCTCTCTTCTTAATTGAATCAGAGTTCAGATATTCAAACAAATTAGGTTGAAATAAATATAATGAAACTCAGAACAATTTGCTGCCTACCCAAAGACTGAGCATAAGCCTGGCAATGCTGCAGCATAGGTCATCGTAGCTGGGGAAAGCCCAGGATACTTAAACTTCCTGTGCTCTGCTGTCTTCCCACAAAGATAAGCAACACAGAAATCAAGCTACACTTTTCAAGTTCAACAATCCACCACTTAGGGCTGGACAACAATTACAGCTCTCTCCTCCTCCCCACAGAAGTGTTAAATCTGTGGTTGAGAAAATAACCATCTAAGGTTAGGAAAAAAAAAAAAAAGACACCAGGAAAAGCTCTGAGGCATCTGAAGGCACGCTGGGCATGTGCTCTATCAGTCCCTGCCATGGGACTGTCTGTCCCATGTCACACACCACTGCAGAAGTATTACCAGCAGGCAGAAGGAAAGTGACAGTGGGAGAAAAATGAAAGCAAAGAACAATTGCAGCTGAAAGCCGGGACCGGCTGTCCCTGACAGACACTTATCACTCTTCTCGAGTGCCTAAAAACACCCACAGGGAAAATGGAGCTTTTAGGAACACATGACAGAGATCCAAGAGCTGAAAAATGTAAAAAGACAGTGGATTGCTATTAGTCTTCCACAGCTCAGGCATATCTCTGAATTCTATTGTGCTTCCTGGCAATTTGAGACCTCACTACCCAGCCCTCTGCTGCCAAGGGGCTCCTCTGTCCTGCTCCTTCCAGCACTTTGAGGGATGGCTGCTTAATTATACATAATATCCTCTCCATCCAGTGCAAGAGTGTGTATTACTCACTGCCTTAATACACTGCCCTGTGCAACTCCCAAAAGACAGAAAAGAAACCAAGGCTATTTACCTTTTCCTGGTAAAGCTTATGAAGCCAGTTTGCAGCTTCCTTTTCATCTTGAGGGATATCTTCCAGAGGAAATCTCCTAGTTTAGTAAAGAGATTAAAAAATGAAAAGAAGAAAAACAAACAAAGAAACAAACAAAAAGAATTAAGGGAAAATCCAGGTATTTGATTTTATCCCTCTGCTAGGGAAGATCTTCCACTGAAGGGTATAAATCACAGGCAACCCTGTCACTGACAGCAGAGGTCTTAAACACAGAGAACTGGGACTTAAGAATCTGAGTTTTTAGGTTGGGAATTGGGTGCTATTTAAGACAAAAGAAACCGTACAAGCTCCTGTCAGTTTCAGAGCACATCAGTAAAATAAGCATTTCCCATTGAAACACTGTTCCACCTTCACCAGATCCACCACTGGCTGGTTCCCACTGAGCTCAGGCTGAGGCACTCGGAGCTGGGAAAAGACAAGCAAGTGGAGAACCCAAGGGTAATTATTTGTTCCATTTTGGTAGTGAAAACCCTATTTTGGAAGTAATGGGAGAGGAATGAGCTAAACATTCACTTTGCACTTGTCCCTCTTTGCCTCTGCAGCCCCACAGGCTGAGGCACACCGTCCTGGGGGTGTGTGACAATTATGCCCAGTGCCAGCCCTGGCCTGACCTCACTGAGAACAGGAGCCTTGTCAGAGCCTCTCTGCAGTGGTGAACAACCAACCATTCCCCTGCATTCTTTTATTTTTCTGAGAGCCTTCCAACCCAAACCCCTCTGTGTTTCTGTGAATATGTTCTAACACATTTCGAATGATTTTTGCATCCCATAAGCCAGCTGAACACCAGATCTGGCAGATTTACTTACATGAGCTCTAACAAGAGGAAATGCTCGACTCATATAAACAATGCTCAATAAAAGCTCAGTGAAAAGTCATTTGCTGCAAGGTTTCTGGTCAAGTTGCCATGGTGTTGCTGTCACCACTAGAGGGGACTCACAGCAATAACATTTGGCGATTTCCTGGTTATTTCCTCTGGAGGCAGTCAGGATAAAGACTGGATCCACTGCAGAGCTAAGCTGCTTACCCCTGCACAGGTAACTACGTCTGCACAGACCAAGAACAAGAGCTTATGTGCTTCCCTTCCCTGAGCTACAATAAGTCTGTTGGCACAATAAGGACATGTTCCATTTTCAGCAAAAAAAAAAAAAAAATCTGTAAAAATCTGTAAAAATAGTCTCCTTACTCTCATAGCTTCTTCCCCAAAACAGAGAAAAAGTGTAGAAAAGCAGCTTGAGGATATTCATTCCATCCACAAGCATTTTTTGTATCAAAATTATTTATGCATAGCCATTTGTAGGGTACAATTAATAATTTTACCTGGCATCATCATCCTCAACAGAATTTAACAAACCCAAACCTCTTCTAACACTATTGAAAACTACATTTCTCTTCTTTCCTCCCATTACTCCTCCAAGAAATGAAATAAAATTTTACCTCCATTAGCAAAAAAGGGTATTTAACTGAAGCCTGCCACAGTTCAGTGTATAATTAATAATTATACAAATGTGCATCCATGCATGTGCACCCCAGATTCAGCTAGATACCCTACATGCATCTGCCATCAGTGTGGAACTGCCTGACCAGCTGCTTTGCTGGCTGGCAAACTGTCTGCTCACTTTCCTCATCAGGAATATGTTTGGCAAGTGTAAAGAGTGAAAATGAAACCCCTTGCAAATGAGCAGTGCCATTTCTCTGTGGACAGCTCCACAGTCATCTTTTCAGCTGAGAGACTAAAATGTTGTAGGTGCTGCAGCAACACACAGACCCAAGGCCAGAGGGGAAAGGTGTTGGGGGGGTAAGGAGAAAAAGTTCCTTTTTTTTTTTTTTTTAACTTTCAAAAACCAAGCATCAACCTCGTCACCAGAATACAGCAATGTTTTCCAAAGGGTGGGTGAAGCCCCCAGAGAAGCAGAAGCAAACTGTCCAAAAAACTGTGGAAAGAATAACCAGGTCATGTCTCGGGTCCAAACATAAAAGGGAGAAGAAGAAATTCAACAGGATTGGTAGTTTTTACGATCACAAGGAAGCCTTTGAAGCAGAAGGCAGCAAGGAGAAAGCAAGGAAAAGAAGGGGCGGGTGTGCATGCAAATGTGTACGTGCTGCATGGCATTTGGAGTTAGCAGCTACTCTTTGAAGCAAAGGAACAGTGAGGAATGTGAGCAATGTCCCACCTCATTCATATGATGTCTGAATTTCAGCATTTTTAAATTTTTAATCTGCTGATCAAACCATGTGAGTGAGGGAGAGGAACTGGCATGTAAAGGAGCTTTACACCCCTTACTACAAGGGACCACTGAAGCTGAAGGACAAGGAGAAGTGGACTACAGGAAAGGAAATTACCCTCTAAAATCTGAATACACTTCAGCATGCCAAATTATGCATCTTAGGGCTCACCTCTATCAGTATATGCTCACCTTACACACATATCTGCTTCGTATTTCTTTCCATAAAGAATTCCTAATAAAGACGGGTTCTTGTTTCCTCTGAAATTTAGTGTTACATCATACACTGCTGAAACTGTCAAAAAAAAAAAAAAAAAAAAAAAAGGAAACAGGGCTGTTACAGTAGCAGTTCTAGCAAGCACCTTCTGGCATCCTTGCTTGAGACAGCAACAGAGCCTTTGTGCAAGCCTTGCATTAATGATGTCAGAGTCCTTCACTATTTTGTGTTTACATATCACATTTCTCTGCACCAGACCCCTGACACTCCCAGCTCTGTAAAACACCAGATGACTTGATGAACTAAGCAACATAAAAAGGTTTTTAGTATTTTTATTTAAGACTGGTATCTGACAGTTCTGTGGCAATTGACAGATTACCAGCTGACAGGCTGGATCCTCATTACCGCCAGCTCGCTAATTGTAACCAACAACAGGGCAGACTATGCTGTGCTAAATAACAGAGTGTGCTAAATAACACATTCCTGCAAAGCTGGGCAGTACCTGTTCCCCTGAGACACTGGACAGCAGTGGTGAAACCTTTGGTTCTGGGCAACAGGTGGTATTTCAGTTTAGGCAACCCCTTGGATTCAGCTACTTCCATACTGATGCGGTGCTTGGTCTCTGTGAAACGAGTTCCTTCACAGTACAGCAGGAACTGTGCAAGACAAAAAAAAAAAATACAACAAAAAAACCCCACCCAAGGATATATTGAGATATCAAAAGAAATCCAGCAGTACACTGAAAATTCCTCCAAGGTAAACATATATGTGCACACACTTCAACTGTCTCATCTCTTCACCAAGTATTAGGCATAAGCACCGACTCCCAACTCATTTACATTTACCTTTACATTTAACAGCATTTGTACCAAATTTAAGGTGACAAAAAGACGGCCCTAATGGTGGCATTTAGAATGCACAGAAATTAGGAAATTGATTCGCTCAAGTCAATTTTAATCATGATTTCAATTACCAAGCAGGAAGTCTTGATTTAAATAATCAATGCTAACTACATTTTGCACTTATATTTTCTAGTTGTTTTCCCTAGAGACTAGTCCTTGGTTCTCAGTTGTAGAATCATTAAAATGTATAGATTTGAAGCTCAAGCTCAGTTTTGAGATTTTCTAATTGGTAGGGGTTTTTTCGGTTTTTTTTTCTTTTCTTCCCCACACTAATCAGAAAGATATATTCAATAAAATTCATATCCATATAGTCAAGCGATTAAGTAGCTTAAAATACATTCTCCAGATTCTTACTTTTTCTATCTTTGTAATGGTAGAAAATTACAATGCATTCACAATATTCTAGTTAAGGCTTAATGTTTCAGTATTCATTTTAACAAGCTGTACTGGATAATACTGAAAACTCAGTTAAAATGCATAAAAAGCCTCTTAATGTTTTATAAGCCAAATAATTGTACATTACATGTGCTGCTATAAAAGCAAAACTGAGAATTTATCAAAACCTTTGCATTCAAAGCTCTAAGAAGGTTAATGGATTGATTACACCACTGTGCTATTGCAGTGAAGTCTAACAGCATTGCACACAATGAAACAGAGATGTTTTACCCTTGATTTTAAATAATGTCAAAATAAAAAGGAAAAAATGTAACTGCAGAAGCAGATATAAGCTTGTTCTCAGAGACTTTTTGGGAAACCTGTAATTTCACAGATCAACAAACACACTAACAGGAACTTTCTATCAAAATCCATGGTCTGTGCCACTCCAATTCACTCACTTCTCCAAAAAAGATTTTTGTTTATGTGTCTTTTGAGCCTACCTCAGAAGATGTTATACAGATGGAGTAAGGAAATACAGGCTTTTTACTAGGCAAAAAGAAGTCTGGATAGAATCATTAAGTATAACACAAGCCTGATTTATTAAATTATTCTCAGGCTTCTGAACTGTTTCCCAAATGGCTTCCCTTACCGACGGGCAAACGGCAGTTTTGTACCAGCAGATCCCAAAAGACCTCCTGAAAGAGAGCATGGCTTTCCCCTGACAACACTTGGAAGTGAGGACACCTCCTGACACACAAAGCCACAGGCACCAAGCTGTCACCATTTCACTTCTAGCAGCCAACAGCAGAGGAGGGACTCAACACTTACCCACATATATTCAGGATAATCAGACAAACGTTTCAATCCCTCAATGACTGTATCCCTGTCCTCTTCCCATTTCCTTTTGCAGAAAACAATCTCAAGGAAGTACCACGTCCAGCCGATGAGGGGCACATAGAGCAGCTCTCTCTTAGCAAGAACTTTGGAACTCTTGGAGAAAAAAAAAAAAAACAAAAACAAAAACAACAAAAAAACCACAAAAGTGACAATCCAGGAATGTCATTTGCTGGTTTGTGCAACGAGACCAAACACATTAAAGCTGAGATGATTGAGTTGTATCTGGGAACTTTGTAGTCATGGTTCGTGCCTGTGATGTTTGGATTTCTCTAAAATTCTTTCCCAGACACTGTTCTATAAACAAGAGACATGTTTTTCTAAATCTATCCTGTGTTTTGCATTCCTGTACCTAGGAGGGACCTTCTCTTGATGCCCCTCTGACTTAACCAATGCAGTCAAAGGAGTTTGTCTCTCTTCCACCCCTTGGGTGGGTTCTTTGTAAAATAGTATAAAGGGAAGAAGTTCTCAGGCAATAAAGACAGATCGGAGTCATTTTCAGCCTTCTGATCACAGAGTTCGTGTCCTTTCAGAACTTAAATGCAGAGGAGCTGTTTATGGATGGGTTTTAGGCAGACCTACCACCCTGCAGAGGAAGGGAAAGCTCCTGGCCCACGTACCCCCAGCACTCCGAAGCGCTCCGTCATCGTCCAGCCGCACAGGAAGTCGATCTCAAAGTTGTGGTTCAGGATGATGATGACGTGTTCCTTCCCAAAGGTTTTCACCGTGGCCTCGTCTGAGAACAGGGTGCACTCTGTGCCTGACCACCATTCCAGCAGCATTACCAACTCTAGCAAACACGATGAAGGTGGAGAGAGGAGTTAGGGGCACCCCTCACAAGGAAGCATTTAGAGTTTCATCCTCAGTCCCATCCACCGCCCAGCCTCTTCCTGCCTCCCAACACTGTCACCTTCCCAAACCTACGCAGCAGAGATGAAACAAAAGCTTGGAATGGTACAGACCAAACCACATTACCATCCCTGAGCAGTATTTAAGGCATCAGACATGTGCATTATGGATAATTGAGCAAGTTTTTAACAGCGACAAGTTTGGGCATTGCATTACAAATGCAAAATTTCACGATCACTGGAAAAAAAGCCCAAAGGTTTTTATGCCTGAAAACAGACAGTGGAGCTGTTGATTGCTGCACCAAATGAGCACAGTTCCTCCCAGGTGGAATACAAATTATGCATAGATGCAGCCTAATGTTTTTACTCCACATGAAACAAGCCTTATGGAGGTAAACAGACCAGTAAAGGTCTCTTAAAGGGATGCAGTGACATAGATCTTCTGTGATAGATTTTGACATTAAAACACAGGGCTGTAATTGTTCTGCATTATGATCATCAACACAGTTAAAAACAGCAGAGAACTGAGCTAATTTATCAATGGGCAAAGACAGGAATGGTAAATTGTGTCTTTCTTTTACTGCAAAAGGGTGAGTCCTTTCCCCTCCATTTACACCACCTTTAAAGAATCACAGCAACTCTTGTTCCACCCTGAACATTTGTTGCCCTTTCTTATTTTCCACCTCCCCCTTTTTCATCATAAAACCCCTTCCACTTAAATTCAGCATGCACTGACAGTAGTTGCTATGGTTAGCTTATTTCCCTCATTTCAGCACACCGAGGCAGATGGAAGGCATTGCTTGCATCATGGGACAACTATAAAAAGTATGAGAATAGTTCATCCTCCCAGTAGGAAGATTTGCTTCCCTGCAAACCATAGTCATTGGTATTTTCTCATTTCAGTGAGATATGGATGAAATAAAAATGCAGTTGCACAAATATGGCAGTTAAAAAGAGCCCAACCCTCCCCACATGACTGCACCTGCAGGGCTCCCCCTCTGTTCCCTTTATCAGGCTCTGCCAGGAGGTTTTTCAGCTTCCCATTGGGAGATTCTGGTTTTGCCAAACAGGGCAGCACTTTCCTGCACATAGGTTTCAGATCAGTGGGATCAGATAAGGTCATCTATCCATACTGCTAAACAAGAGTTTGGCATCCAGCCTTGCACCACACCAGAGAGAAGGCAAACACAGTATTCAGGGGAAAAATGGGGAAGGCCAGTCCTGGTCTGCTGAGGGTACAGAGCTCACCTAGCACTGTTTTCTTCACTCATGACCACTTATTCACCCATCAGGTTATTCCCCTGTATCACTTTCAGCACGACAAAGTTATGCACCTTGCTGCCCAAGAGAGCTTAACCCTGGCCAACTGGAAATATGGCAGAGGAAAGGCAGAATTGTCTTGTTCCTTTACACTGGGTACAGGTTTCTATCACTGCTTCCCAGCCCTGCATGCTTTGTGAGCACTTACCTTCCTTTCTCTGGTTATCCTGGCACAGTAAAAGGGGAAAGAGGACAGCAAGAGTGTCCTCAGAGCACCTTCCAAGCAGGTGGCCAGGAGAACAGAGCAGTGGTACCAAACACATCGTGGTACTCTGAGCATTTTTCCCTCTCCATTGCTGACTGTGTACCAAGAAGGAACATCTCTGGTACTTGCTACATTTTCTTATACAAATTATAATCACCTGGGTGTGTTTCTTCTTCAAAATCAGGGGGAAAAAATAAAATCTGCAGAGGCCAGTGTGGATGACTTTCTGCAGAGCATTTCTTTCACCCTTCTCCCTGAAACAGGGGAGGATTTGCCAGAGTTCATACTGAGAGAGGAGGGTTGACGAGCCAAAGGATTAACACGAGGAAACAGATTGTCCCTTACAAGTGTGCTGACAAATGATGTAATTATAACCAGGAGTGGGCTCATTTCCTTTTTTCAGTGTGTGGGTTACAGCTCCTTTGTGTGGCACTGATCCTGCCAGTGCTCCAGCAAGAACATCCTTCTGAATGAAGGAATAGGAACACTTGCACTGCCCAGGAGAGTTCCTAAAGGGAATAAGCAACACCTGGCTTCAACCACCCCGCTGCAGCTGGGCTTCCCACACACCAAAGCAGGTGCATTTACAGCCTCAGAAGCCCCCCAGAAACAAAGCAAACAAGGGGCACACACAGCACATCCCTCAGCTGAAAGTACCAACATTTGAGAGGTTATTTTTGCAACTGGACTAACCCAAACATGCTGCACTCTCCAAGGGTGAGACTCATCTGAGAGGAGCTGTCGTGGGAGAGCTGCAAGCACAGACTACCTGTCATGAATTTATGGGTTTATGTCAGGGCCAGAGCCTGAGAGAATTCCTTCCCCAAATGTCTGTCAGGAAGATCAGACAGAGTCTCTCTCCCTCCCCTTTGGAAGCTGGGTTTTATGTGTTTGAGAGGAGCTACAGTAAGAACAGAGCCTGGTTTTCAGTACAGAGGCACAGACAGGATAACCAGTGTGTCCCTCCCTGCACACTGACCTTCTGCCAGCTGGGCAGAGCAGCTTCTCTTACAGACCCCCCAGCCTAAAACCACAAACAGCTTGGAGAAAGTGAGCAAAATGTAGCATCCAGAGCACAACACCAACATACAGGTTCCTTGCCAAAAGGCTTCTCCACACTGAAATACATTTCATTATGTAGCAGCACTGGAGTAGCAACTCCAGTAGCAACACTGGAGCTACTGCACTTACAGAGCTTACCTAAATTGTTATATAGCACAATAGAGCATATTCTGTCAGCTCTTCCATTACAGGCCATCAGCTCTCTGCAAGCCCACATAACATTTACATTCATTTTCATGGGTTAATTTCCCAGTGTGTTAATTGATAACAGGCTGTACACTAGGGGTTATCCTACGTACAACCCAACTGTCTACTCAGCTTCTCCAAACCTCTTTGAACAATGGTGTGAGTTATTTCCAGTGTTTAGAGGAGATAAAACAGCAGCATTTGAAGTGTGATTTTTTCATGCACAATGCTAACCAGGGCCTGAGCCTAAAGCTTTACAGAGTAGCAAGCAGCTCATATCCTCAAAAAAGTCTAACTATTAATGCAGTTTTCAGCATGAGATCAGATTCTAGGTTATTAAAAGCACAAAGAAATTCTTACAAGCAAATTAAAAATAAAAACTCCTATATGTCCCCACTCTCCTCCAACCAAACTCATCTTCAAGTTTCTATCAAGCTCTTCTATTACAATACCTTTTTTTCTTGACAATTTGCCCGCTAGTCTATTTAATTTCCTCTCTCCTGTGCTTCTCAGTAGGCAGAACAAAAAGCACAGTAAAGGCAGGGACGAGAAGCTTAAGAAGAGACTGAACCAGGCACCTCAGAGAGTTTTTGTTGGTGATACTTCACATGGATGATTTAGGAAATGTGGGTGCCTGTCAGTGGACTGCAGAACTGTAATTTCAGTGCTCATTCTGGTGACTCATTTACCCAAAGTGGGAGTTGGATGCTGAGCTGAGCACTAAGGTAAGTGGCCGTGCATACTGGGGAGGGATGGAGAATGGAAACCGATTAGATGATTCACTGCTGGAACAGGAGGTGACATTTGGGCTAAGGAGCCTTCTAAACACTCTAAATATTTTCAGAAATCCAGCCCTCTGTTAAGCTCTGTGAGGAGAAGAAGAAGGCATCCACAGGGAGGAAGTTTTGCAAAGGTCTGGAAGAGGTGAACAAAGAAGCTGCACTGAGTGCAGAGCTGACCCATGAGCAGAAGAAACACTGACAAATTGCCCACAAGAGGAGACCCTGGCCTCAGAGATGGGCACTGAGGGCTGTAAGGGGATTCTGAAGTTCGTCACACAGTTCAGCTGCAGAGACATCTACATGAGATACTTTAAGATAGAGTATCTCCCTCTGCAGCCCACACAATAAACTTGGGCTCCTACAGGGTTAAATTGCTCACATGCTCAGTACCTGAGCCAATCTCACAGTTGTCCCTCAGCAAAGCAGCTGAGACTGGATGAAGATGGCATTGAGACAGAAGTAACAACTCCTATCGCTCCAGATAAGGTTGGAGGGGCAGAGGAGTTTTATTTTCCACTTTTTTGGATGACAGGGTGACAACACACATCAGACCCTTGACTTCTGAATGATTTCCCAGTATTCCAGAAAA
Source organism: Phylloscopus trochilus trochilus (assembly GCA_016584745.2). Lineage (NCBI taxonomy): Eukaryota > Metazoa > Chordata > Aves > Passeriformes > Phylloscopidae > Phylloscopus > Phylloscopus trochilus. Next base: position 41,701,531 of record WQNJ02000082.1, read on the forward strand.
AAAAATTTAAAAAGGTCTGTTCTGAGCTGCTCTGAAAGCATCTACATCTAACCTACCATTTCTCTTGTCTCTGTGTGCAAACAGATACTGATGCCTTAGATTTTAGCTTTCATATTTTCAGATTCTGTGCTGCCTAAGGATGTAGTTCTGAGCCTCATATTAAGTGCTGGTAAGTTCTCTTCACAGAACAAGTAGACAAAAAAAAAAAATCTTTTCCTGCTGAGGACCAAGGACAACTTTCAGCCCAAAAAGCTTAAACAAGGGTGGACTGAAGGGAGGAACAAGAAGGATGAGACCTCACAACCTGAAGCTGTAATTGGACAATTAAAACCCAATATGCAAGTGGACCAAAACTTACAAAAATGTAAAATCGCATGATCAGGCAGCCATTTTGTGTGGCCATTCCCAACCCACCCTGGGTGCAGCCTTGGTCAGGCTCCTGTAATGCCCAGGGTGGATCCTGGAAGCCTTTTAATAAATATCTATTTTATTCTCTAGCTCTGTCCAGCCTCTGTTTCAGGTCAGCCTTCCTAACGCATCAATACATGTGCATAAATTGTTTTGTGGTGGGGGGGTTTTTGTTTGTTTGTTTGTTTTTGTTTGGTTGGGGGGGTTGTTTTTTGGTTTTTGGGTTTGTTTTTTTTGCTTAACAGAATGTCTTGGTTTGGAAAGACAGGTATTTGCCAGGGAAACTGGGGTTTCCCTTAGAATGGAGAATGTAAACCCCTCACCACCCACCAAATTATAATTTTGCAATTAAGGGCTTTCAGGCAAAGATTTGGGAATAGGAATAACAGCTCTTTACTAGGAATATTAACAACACAAATGTAGTAGAAAACAAAACCACCCGACCAAACAAGCAAGCAAACAACAATTATGGAAAACCCTGACAGAGTCAGAGCTATAACCTGACACCCTGTTGGTCAAGGTGTTGGAAGCAGTCCAAAAGTGAGTCCTCCTGGAGTGGCAGAGGTGGGTCTGGTGGAGTAGAGATGATCTTGTAGAATATGGGTCTAGTGATGGTAAAAGGGGTCCCAGTGGTGGTAGGAAGGGTCTAGTGGTGGTGGGAAGGGTCTAGTGGGTGAGAAGGGGTCTATTTTCTGAGTTATCTTCTCAGAAAATCATGTGAAGCTAGCAGCTTTCCTAGCTCTGTGTCTCAGTTTTATCTAGATAGAAATGCCTGCCCCCCCCCCCCCCCCCCCCCCCCACTGCCAGGGGAAATGTGATGCATCTCCATAGGATGATGGAATATGGGAGGTGTTAATGGCCCATTACCAGAAGGCATCCAGCCCCCTTCTCCCTTGAGTTACAAGAGATAAAGAAAAAAAAAAACAAACACAAAACATTTCCTAAACTGCTTTTAACAAATGAAAATAGAATACACCCCTGGCTCCACAACCCAAGATACAGAATCAAAAAGAAGAAGAACCCTTCCCCAGCCCCAGCCCCATCCCTCCCAGCCCAGCATACTCACGGCTCCAAAGGGAATAGGCAAGGCGACAGTTCACTCGGCGATAGAGCTGCTTGTTGATGGGCCAGAGGACCAGCGTGCATAGCTGAATGAAGTTAATGATCAGTCCACTGACAACAAAGACGAACCCAATGAGGAGGTGAACTATGAACTGGGTCTTCAGGAAGGCAATGAAGCCCATGATAACCACTCAGAAGCGTGTGCAAGGGCCGTCACTCAGAATAACTGTCCTGAAAGAGGGGGGAAAAAAAAGAAAAGAGGCAATAAAGAAAAAGAGTCAAATGGAGAGTGGATTTACAAGCTCTGAGGAGGGACAAAGCAAAAGCCCTGAAACAGTCCAGGTTCGTTCATCAAGAGGAACCCAACCCAATAAACACTGTGCTCTCCAAGCCTGGCTCACGCAGGTCTTCACACAACAAACTGGTGATGGTGTGAATCCCTGCCCAAAATAGGAAGGAATCATTATTTACAATTTACAGCCCACCAGGAGGATTACTGTTTGCTGAAGAGACTAATCTCACACCTCTCTTCAAACAAATACCACATAACTGGGAGTTAATGCTGGGAGGAACACCGAGCCCTGCACTCACAGTGAGCAGAGGGGCAAACAGGGGCTGTATCTTTCGGGGTGCTGTCCTGAACTGCAACAGGAGCCTCACCCTGCAAAGAGCAGGGCTGGTCACACACAGCATCAGCCTTAGCAAACACTAAGGCATGGAAATGGAAATCAGGTATTCCCACATTCAGAACCCATGCTGGAGCAGGTTTAATAACTTCTCACTTTGTCAAGCCACTGTTCTGTGATCAAACATTCCAGTTAGCGTTGGAGAAAAATGCAAAATGATAAAAAAGCTTTAGGCTATGTAGCAGTACAAACTTGATATGGAAAGGGCATTGGTGCAGAATCTTGATTCCACTGAATTAGCCAGAGCACTTAGCTCTGAGCATGTGCTGTATTTACACCAGGTGCAGAAAGATTGGCAATGTCTGGACCAGCAGAATGCCACAGGAGCTTAGCCAAGCCTGATCCACTACTACAAATCCTGCCAGCACAACGTTAACCCAGCAAACTGTATTTACCAAGCCACCAAACTGAGTTTATTGCAAACCCCACATTATCCAGCACTGGCCTGTTTGACCTGTAGGGTTCTGGAAGCCCTGCAAGGCCAGCCAGGCTGTCAAACCACAGCCTCGAGGTCTCACCCCCAAAAAAATAAAAGCTTGACCCTGATTTTCTGCCACAGCCACAGCTTGCTGATAGTTTTCAGCTTTTACAAGTGTGGCAAATGACCAGATCAAGCAGTAGATGGTAACAAATACTTTTGACAAATCAGGTGTCCCAAGGTGATGTGGACGCCCTGTCTGAAAATAAAGTCCCTGCCAGCTGTGAGGAATCAAATAATTTTCACTCACCACCTGCTTACAGTGTGCTGCTATTTATAAAACTCTACAGCAATTTTATTGTGAAAGCTTGTTTTCTATTCTCTCTTCTGCCAATCAGGTACAGCCTTTCAAGGCACAGAGTGTCTAGTTTTTGCACAATTAACGTCCATTTGCATCAACAGTAAACTACCCACTTCAGAAGCACAGTAGAGAGGCAAAAAAAAAAAAAAAAAAAAAAAAAAAAGAGCCTGGTTGAACACAGCCAGTATTGTGCTTACCACAGAAAGCAAAGCAAAGCAAGATGAATAGTATTGGAGCTCACGATAAATAATCTAAATTCTCCCAGTGTTTTCCTGTAAGGATGAAAGAAACATTTCTTCCACTAATAAATTACTTGAAGAACAGCTGTTGGGAAGCAGAGACTTCTGTTTGAAAAGGAACAAGTGGAGCCCTCCTTCCTCTTCCCTCCCCAAAAGGCTGCAGTTGTCTGACACAGCCAGAACACCAGGCCAGTGCTCACACATTGCCGTGTGGGAGGCAGCCGTGGCATCCAGTGACTCCCCAGCACTGGGCTTGTTTGTCTTTTCCACTGGCACACTCTAATAAACACTGCCAGACATTAAACACCAGGTTCTTCACTTCCAAGACCAGGCTCATTCTCTTCATCTGGAGTATCTCAAAAGCCAGCTCAAACAAACAAGAAAAGAACAATTCCCTCCAGCCCTGCAAGCTATTTCTTGAGTTCTTGCTTGCCCTCTGCAGAGCCACGTGCAAGCAGCTTTGCTGATGACTGTGTCTGGTGTCAAACCATGCAAAGGCTGGACTTGAGGCTCTTGGAAGCTCTTCCAACATGATTCTATCTATCTATGACAGTCATTAGAGCAGCACTTGCAGCCTTTTGTCACACAGCTTGGCCCCTCTCAGACAGGGCCACAAAGCACAGATAGCACAAGGAGAAATAGGAATGCCAGGTAGTATCTGTCCTCAAATAAAGTGGTTTGACTCCACTTGCACAGCCTCTTGGCTCTCAGCAGAGTGTGTGGCACTCTGGTGTTTGTCTCTTACTTCAAGGACATTGCTGTTTTTCAGACCCCAAAGGACACATCCCTCCTTGCATTGCAGCAAGATGGTTTCTCCAGCTTTGTTAGACAGGGAAAACAGGATTTATCACCCTTGCACCAGCATCCTGCCCCACATGCTGGGCACCCCAGAATCATTAAGGCTGGAAAAGCTCTCCAAGATCATTGAGTCCAATCTTTGACCAACCACTACCTCATCAACCAAACCACAGCTAAATCTCACATCCAGACACTTCTTGAACACCTCCAGGAATGGTAACTCCACCATTTCCCCAGGCAGTTTCAGTGCTTAATAACACCTCCCATGAAGAAATTCCTCCTGATGTCCAATCTGAGCCTTCCTGGCACAGCTTGAGACCCCTTCCTCTCGTCCTGTTGCTGTTGTCTGACCCTTCCAGTTTCACTGCTGGATACAGAACCTGCCAGTCTCAGCTTTGACAATCCCTCACTTAACTGTATTTGACTTTTAAGATCATTAGAAGTTAACCTTAATCCAGGAATTCTTCTTTAGTTTTCTGCATCCCTGCCCATGTAGGACAGCCAGGAAGTTTAGGGACAGGGCAACAGGCAGAAGGTGGTCAGCAGCTGTTCTGTTGTATCCCATGGTCAGGGTGGGGGGAGGATGGGGAAATCAGTATTTGCTGAAATGAGGAAAAGCACCACTTCTGCATTTGATATATGTATTAAGATCAGCTTAGTGAAGTATCTAGGAAGTAAACATCTGCCCCAGCCTAAGACAGCAAGTCTCAGCACTATTAATTTTTTTTCTTTTTTTTCAAACCTATCCATATCATCTGCGTTTTTAAAGATCTGCTGGTAAAATCTCATTTTTGCCCTTGTTGTCCTAAAACACTGTAACTTCCCAGCATTGACCTTTCACCACAAAACCTTCATTTCCTCCTGCACAGCCACACTGAGAACTGAGGGGAATTTTAGCACTCTCCCTGCTTTCACAGAATCAGAGAATAGTTTGGGTTGGAAGAAACATTAAATATCCCCTACTTCCAACCCCACACCATGGGCAGGGACACCTCCCACTAGACCAGGTTGCTCAGAGCCCCATTCAGCCTGGTCTTCATCTTTTATCTGCTCTGATGAAAAAGTTCTTAAATGCTTTTGTGACCTTCAGGGCTCTCTCCCTTATTTCTATGCCTCTCAAGAAAAGGGCAAGGAGAGAAATGTCTTGCTGTGGCTGGAGGACTGGTACCCACCAAGGCCACTCTCTCACTCCCCTCCTCACCTGGACAGGGAAAACACAACCAAAGGCTTGTGGGTGAAGGTAAGGATGGGGAGAGATCACTGACCAATTACTGTCATGGGCAGAACAGACTCCATGTGGGGAAATCAGCTCCATTCATTACCAATCAAAGCTGAGTGTGGTAATGAGAAATAAAACCACATCTTAAAACACTTTCTCCCAACCCCTCCCTTTTTTTGTTGGGCTCAGCTTCCTGATTCTCTGTATTTCCTCCTGCCCAGCAGTGCATGGGGACAGGGAACAGGGCTGTGGTCAGTCCATTACTCATCTCTGCTCCTTCTTCCACAGAGAGAGAACTTCTCACACACTTCCCCTGTTCCAGAGAGGAGTCCCTCCCACAGGAGACAATCCTCCATTAACTCTTCCAATATGAGTTCTTCACCAGCTTCTCCAGCCTGGTTCCTTCCCATGGGCAGAAATCCTTCAGGAACAGGCTGCTGCAGAGTGGGGGTCCCTTGCAGGGTCTCAAGTCCTGCCAGCAAACCTGCTCCAGCCTGGGCTTCCCGGAGGGTCACAGCCTTCTTCAGGCTCCTCCAGGGGCTGCAGATGGATCTCTGCACCCCCAGGGATCTACAGGGGCACAGCTGCCTCAGCAGCAGGGTCTGTAAGGGAATCTCCACTCCAGTGCCAGGAGCACCTCCTGCCCCTCCTTCTGCACTGACTTTGGAATCTCCTGGGCTTCTTTCTCCCACATATTCACACTCTTCTCTCTGGCTAAAACTGCTGCTGTGGAGCTCTCTCCCACCTTCCTTCTTCAGTACACTATTCCAGAGGTGGCACCACCATCTCTGATGGGCTCAGCCTTGGCCAGTGGGACTGTCCTGGACTCGAGGACAGAGCTGTGTTTTGAAGCCCCACATCCACACGGATTCTCTGGTTTCCAAAAGATACTGTGTGCCTCTCAGCAGAAGCCAGAATATAACCATTCTCCTTTACCCAGCTTTCTACATTCATGGAAGTCCTAATGATTAAACTTCCTGGAGACTTCTACCTCTGCCAAATGTCACTGGAGAGTGCCACCAAGTTCAAAGCCATTAGGAGGGAGAATGACAGAGAGGTGTGACTGCATGAGCCCCATTTCATCAAGAAATCAGGTTAAAAAACCCCCAAGTGCACAACATGCACATTACAGCATTTCCTGACACATAGCTATTTATGAACTCAAAATTAAAAATTAAGCCACTAATCATTCTGTAAGACAGTATATTCAGTTTGAACTCCGGTTTTTAATTAATTTCTTGCTGTCATGTGTGTGTGCAATCCCCCTGAAGCCCATGATGCTTGCATGAATACAAGCATGAAATTAGAAACTGGTCTACTGATCCTAATATTCCAACTCAGTGAGAATGAATGTGCTTGACAATGACAAAAACTGTGGCAGGCAGTATTCACATCTCTAGACCTTTGCCTTCAGCTTTCCTGAACATGCTTTTGCCATCTCTGCTGTGCCATGTTTGCCTCCACCCATGAGACCAACTACAGACCCCTCTTGCCCTGAACATCCTGCCCCCACCCTGAAATCTGATATTTTACCTGCTTTTGCTATTTGAGAAATGACTGAAACTTTTAGATCACTGAATTTTACCTTTCACCACCACATTTTAAAACACTGTATTTTTCAGATGAAGCTTTCAAAGCCTCCTTGATGTCTGTATAAACTTGGCAAATCCTGCCTGTGAGGGAGGGTTAATGATGCTGCAAGTCAGAAGCAGTACATAAAAGGCATTTTGTTGCCCATCAAGAGTTTCCTGACGATTTTTCAGAACTCTGCAAACACTGCTCATCAAAAGCACACAAGGAAAATAAAAGCTATTTTTTATTCAAAGTGAGATCTACCTGTTGCATGAGCTGCTTCCTGAGTATGAGGATAGATAAAAGCAGCAGAAACCAGAAGCTCAAGACAGTGGCTTGTTCTCAGTATACTTTCTACCCTTCCAACCTTTCTGATGACCCAACTCAGGCTACTTCTCTTTCAAGAGCATGAAAATCACCAGCCTGCCTGTTCCCTCACCTCTCCTTCTGAGATCAGAAAACCCAAGAATACTCAGCAGCTACCCAAGAGTCAGGACAGAGATATGAAGGAAAACTTCCAATGGCCCTGCCTATACTTCTCTGTCAGATAAATAAAAGTACAGATCCCAATCTGATTATTTTAGAATCCTTCAGAAATACCACATTGTCACAGGGGTAGCAGGTTATTTCCCTGGACATTTCTGGGACATTCCACACAAAAATATGTTGATCATCTTATGATCAATGCTTAGAAATAATCAGTTACTGCTAAGAAATATTTTTTCCTTGCAGTAAACACAACACTCTTGTAGCTGAAAGACAGAAGTGCAGTGGCTATCCAGCTTTTAAAAGCAAAATGATATATTCATAGCAAACAACCCTGATAACAGGAAAATATCCAGGAAGACAACAGGTTGTTGGACCAGATTCTGCTTCCTGCACTGTACCACATCTCCTTCTGGGCTTAGGAATTTGGGAGCTTGACCCTCGTGATGCAGAAGCCACACAAAACCAATGGAGAGAGTATGTACACAGGGCTTTGCCCCAGACTTTAAAAAAACCATCCCAAGACTCCTGCCCACTCTGCCATGGCACCACTAAAAGCAATCTCCACTCAAGCCTCTTTTATTTTAGAACCACCACTGGCAAGCACAGGTGTCTAAGTAGGCTGGAAAACAGAGCCCAGATCAACAGCAGTGAGTCAGAGAGAATAAGCAAATAAGCAAATAAGGTATAACAACAGTTTTGGTACCCATTTGAACAGTCTGTACCAGGGATTCTCCAGATAAGCTGTAAAAATAGACAGCCCCTCAATTGCATCCCACACAGCATTACAAACTGTCTACTACAGACCCAGCCTTTCAAACCTAAGCATGACAGAAAGATTATCTCAGTTTCTCACACAATATAGGTTTAATTTCCCTGAACATGCCTCAGTGAGATGCAAGGCTGATTCAGGGTTCATTAAAAGTCCTGCTTGTCATGAATTTTTTAAATTGAAGGGTGTGGAAAAGAACCTTAAGCTAAACTGAGGTCACAGAGATTTTGAGTTTGTTTTTGAGTTGTAAGAGCTAGGAATAAGATCTCAAAAGGAAAAAACGGTACCATCATGAAATCAGATGAAAACTCATTCCTTGAAATGTTGTCCATCTTGGCCTTGGAACAGCACCACAGCCAATTTCCAGAAAAGATCAAGAGTGAAAGATTACCACCACTATCTGTCTGAAATATATTCCTTACTTTGGGCTTGATCTAAAGGCATTCAAGCCACAGAAACTTCCACTCATGTCAACAGGTTTGGCTCAGTATCTGTAGAGATTTTTGGTAAGACTATTTCCATCAAATAAAATCCCTTTGGTTTGACTCGTCATCCTAATGAGATGGCAATACTTCAAGTTTAAAAAAAAAAAAGAGAGAAGAGAAAGAATAGAAAAGGAGAAGAGAAGAGAAGAGAAGAGAAGAGAAGAGAAGAGAAGAGAAGAGAAGAGAAGAGAAGAGAAGAGAAGAGAAGAGAAGAGCTGTGCATATGGCTCTGGCATTCATGATCATTTCACAGCCATATAGAATTAGACTTACTGAGAAGTTTTTACATTTCCTTCTTATCTTCAAGATACAGGCTGCTCTAAGAAAAAAAAAAATTAAGATAACCAGTTGTTTAACTTGGATTTTCTAGTGAGAAGACCACAGCATATAATAACAAAGCAAAGAAAAGCATTCAAACAACACAGTGCAACCAGAAGGAAAAAAAAAAAACAACAACCAGCTCTCAGTACTACACATCACTGCACCTGAGGGGAAGATTTCCCTCTTCCCTGCCCAAAATGCAATGTTACTGACATGACTGAGCCTCCCAAACAGCTGCAAAGAGCACTGTGCTTATGCCACCACTAGGGATGAAATTTTATTTTCTCTAACTTGTTGCTGCAGCATTACAGCTGAAAACACCAGCAATATTAAAATGGCTGTTTTCCAAATTTAATTTCAACCATTTCCTTGTATCACGCTTGGCACAAAAGAGAGAGAGCAAGTGTGCACAAATTCAATTTCTCCTCAGCATACACCCTCAGTTAGCATTGCCTCTATTTGAACAAATGGGTTGGATAACCAAAAATGAACCCTGACTTGCTCAGAAACCTGCTGGCTGCAAGACAACCCCCCACAAGGAAGCAGAGCTCCTTGCAGAATTTCTCTCACTGAGAGCACCTCTTTATTGACAAAGAAAATAATGGTATTTTCACAGGGATTTTCTGCTCACAGCAGGGAAACCAGAGAGATTCTGCCACGAGTTCCCTGGGCAAAACCAGCTCAGACAACTTCAGTGTCGTGGCTGAGTCTCACCACACCAGGCATGTCTGACATCCCTTTTCCCCACAGAACAGCCTCCCATCCCCACAAGACACCACAGGGTTCTGCAGTGAGCTTTCCAGGGAAGGCACCCCACAACTTCCTAACACTTGGTTGTGCACCCAGCTTGCTTTTATGTCAGGAAGACAATCACTGCCTCGTGTTTCAATAAACTTACAACAGCTTCTGCTGGAGTACGTCGCTTACAACTGCTTGTAGGAGTGTGTGTGCTGCTTCTCCCCTGGATGCACACATTTGTCATCCCTCAGTCTGCACCCTCACGCTTTTGTTTCAGCACGAGCAAGGCAAAATTAATTTTCCTTGGAACTGTAATTACAGAACCTTAATTGCGTATTAAATTTGGGTTGGATAAGAACTGCGCATTTGGCAAGTTTGCCTCGTCTCTCACAGGTTCAGATGGGCTTTGTGGGTCTGTGCACATCTACAGACACTGGTGAGAGCCCTTGCAGAGCTCAGCCTTAACAAACCTCATCCCAAACTCGAATATTCCTGATCACCAAGGTTTACCCAACTGCAAGTGTTTGAGCTCAAGTCTGCTTTTACCTGCTTGCTACCAGGAGGACAAATAAACACCCTGTAACTCAACATTGTTCTAACAAAGCATTCAGTCACACCATTAGCCTGATTTTGAAAGCCAAAACCAGGCAGACACAGATTACTCCTGGTTTCATCTTTAGTGGAAGGCACAGAGACAGGAGCCATCAACCCAGGGCAAGGGGGATCCGTGCTCCCACCAGCACAGCAAGACACAGCAGGATGGAGCAGCAGAAGAAAGAGGGGAAAAAAAGGATTAAAACCAGGGGAAGATACCAGCCCACTGCAAGACATTTACACCGAAATGCACGAGCTGGAACACTGTCATATTCTGTATATTTTAAGAAATAAATAGGAACAATTATTCAGCTTTGCAAATTCCTCCTGGCTCCAGACAGACAGCTAAGCGTGACTCACTGAGAAATGGTTGTCAAACACCTTCTGCCAGTCTTGTTCCTTCTCTTGGAAACTTTTAAACTTCTCCCTGGCCTTTTTTGTTTGCTTGGTGGCAGCTACTCTCCCCAGTTGGCCACTCTGGATGAAATTCCCTCAAGGGAGAAGCAGGAAAGCTAATCCTTGCTAGCTCCTCAGTTCCCTATTCCTTCCCTCGTGTCATACTCTCCTCTTTCTTTTACACACACCAACAGCTTCCCAGGCATGTGCAAGAGCCCTGCTTTGTGACACAGTGAGTTTAAAGCCATTCCATCACTGTGCACAGCACTGCAGGCACTGCCTGCCCACCCAGTGCTCAGTTTGTGTGTCAACCCCAAGTTCTGAAAAACTGCCAAGTTTCCAGCTTGCTTTGAGAACAAAAAGCAGGCTGGGAGAAGCTCTTGGAGAACTCAGCACACTCCAGCAAGGTAGGTCCAGTGCAGTTCTTTAAAGGACAGGCAAATATTTTCAGTCCTGGTAACTGCTCCCTGGAATCTCACCCCGAGGGCAATGGCAGGGTAAAAAAAGCTGGGCAGATTTATGGGCTGGGATGCAGCACCTGCCAAGCAGCACGGGGATGCTCCTGCTGTTGAACACTCCCTTTCTTTCCACAAACAGGTTCACTCACCAGTGATAAATAAACAGGACATCACAGAATCACAGGATGGTTTGGGCTGAAAAGGACTTTGAAGCTCATCTCATTCCACTCCCTGCCATGGGCAGGGACACCTTCCACTATCCCAGGTTGCACCAAGCCCTGTCCAACCTGGCCTTTGACATTTCCTAGGATGGGGCACCCACAGCTTCTCTGGGCAACCTGTGCCAGGGCCTCACCACCCTCACAGGGAAGGATTTCTTCCTGTCATCTAATCTAACCCTATTCTCTCCCAGTCTGAAGTCATTCCCCCATGTTCTGCCACTCCAGTTCCTCTCTGGCTTCCGTGCTGGTCCCTTCAGATCCTGGAAGAAGTTGTTCTGAAGTCTCCACACAACCTCCTCCTCTCCAGGCTGAACAGCCCCAACTCCCTCATCCTATTCCATAGGGGAAGTGCTCCAGCCCTCCTATGAACTTTGTGGCCCCCTCTGGCCTTGCCCCAACAGCTCCACATCCTCCTTACGCTATGGGGCACAAGAACTGTGCACAGCATTCCCGCTGAGGATCCCGGCTGGAGAAGCAAGCAGAGCACCTCTGGCAAACACAGTGCACCCCTTGAACCCTGTACACCAAGGGAGGGATACCTGGGACAGCCAGGGGCCAGCTGGAGCTCCCTGCACAGCCCAGCAGCAGCTCACTCATCATTTGATGCTGCACTTGCAGAGAACAAAACCGCCACCAGCACCACAAGACATTTAAGCAGCCTTGAACGCTCATCTAAGCCAACAGATCTCCAACAACCACAGAGTTTTGTGTGCTTCCTACTCCCAAAGTTATTCCCAAGGCATGGGGAATCCTTTCCTTAATGACAACACACAGCTTTAGGACGTTGCAGATGTAAAAAGCACAACCCCAGAAGGACCTGCTGATGGTCCACTCCTGCTCTCTGCAGCTGAGCCATGACTGAGCAGTTTGTGTTCAGCAGCACAACTGATGTGGCTTTAAGGATTATGGAGCTGTGGATGAGGGAGCAGCAAGCAGTGTCTCCCTGGAAGGAGTAGGATGGAGGGGATGACCAGTCTTAGCCACGTTTAGTGCTCACACTGTGGGCACTCTTAGAGATTCAGTAGGTAGCACTGTACTGACACACCAAAGGATGCCACCCAGCCAAAGGCAGGTCTCACTATTAGGGCAGAAATCCCTGGATTTATAAATCACTTTGCTTATAGATGCTTATGGATATTAGGAAAAAGTTTTTCACAGAAAGAGTGATAAAGTATTGGAATGGCCTGCCTGGGGAGGTGGTGGAGTCACCATCCCTGGATGTGTTTAAGAAAAGCCTGGATGTGGCACTTGGTGCCATGGTCTAGTTGAGGTGTTAGAGCCTGGGTTGGAATTGATGATCTTGAAGGTCTCTTCCAACCTAAAAATTCTGTGATTCTGTGATTCTGTGAATATACACACAGACACAAAAACATGCTGAGGAGGCCCAGCAATTTCCAGGATAGGAATTGTAGGCCTGAAGGAACTTCCTTTTAACCCAGCACTTATGCTGGCATTTGGTAAGAAACGATCTGCAGAAAATCAACATTGTAATCAGAGAAAGGGTGGGAAGGGGAAGCCAGGAGAGCACGGATCTCATGGCTGAAAAAGTAATGTCACAAGGCTGGGCTGGCCATAATCAATGCTCTTCTCAAATCAGCTCATCATTCATTCCAGCCCGCTGCAGGCTGAACACCTATGTAAGTGCCACACTGTATCAGCAATCCCACAAATCTGTGATAAAAATTTGGACAGAAGCACTAATGTTTCTTTTCCAGGGGCAATGTGGCAAGAGCATCAAACCTCTTCCCTCCCCAGGAAAGCGATTGCTGCCAGTTGAATTGTTCCCTGTTAGGTCAGTGCACAGGTTAGCCAATGCAGAGCAGTAAGAAAGTCAAGATGAACATTTTAGACATGCTCTTGCAAAAAGGACAGACAAAAGGAAGCAATTCTTCCCAGTTCTCGGCAGGAACAGACTCCTGCCCTGTGCTTAACTTCTCAAATGCTAAAAACGTGACACATATTTGGTTTCTCCACTTCTGTTCCCCGTGCAGGTCACTGCTATTTCTGCACAAACACCTTGAACACTGTGGAACCCTGACCAGGCTGGGTGCTGACACAATTCCCACGGCTCTGACAGGCCAGGAGGAGCTACAACCTCCCCCTCCACCTGACATGCAGGTGGGCAAAACCAACAACAAAGCACATGTTGTGAGTCAAAACCACAACCTAGGATTTTAGTCTGATTGAAAAAGAAAGCAACACAACACACCAGACACTCAAAAAAACCCAAAACAAACTCTATCTGCTTAAAATGATGAAAGAGGACTGAGACCAAAACTTACAAACATGTTATTGCACAGAAATAGATGGAGCTGTAAGTTACCTCTGCAAGTTCTTCTCATATAGCTGAAAAATGGGCACTTTTTGTTGTTGTTGTTGGGGGTTTTGGGGGTTTTTTTTGTGGTGTTGTTTTGGTTTTTTTTTTTTTTTGGGTTTTGTTTTGGGGTTTTTTGGGGTTTTTTTTTTGTGGTTTTTTTTTTTTTTTTTGGTTTTTTTTTGTTTTTTTGGGGGGGGTTTGTTGGTGTGGTTTTTTTTGTTTTTTTTTTGTTTTTTTGAAAAGCTCAGGACTTCTGCACCACCTGACTGGAAATCATGTCAAGATTTAACCACCAGGAAATCACATTCTGCATCTAGCAGCTCTATTATTTTCAGCCTTTCCCATGGAGCAAATGCTGATACTGACATTTTTCCCCTCAAATGTAAGCATTTTCCATTTCTCTTGCAAAGAAAGACTTTCCCCCTTAATTACTTCTGCTTTTGATAGAGCTAGCAGGTGTAGTGAGTATTTTCTTCATTTCAACTAGTTCATTCAAAGTTGAAAACCCAACTGGGAGTTGAAAAAAAAAAAAAAAGCCTCTTGCAATCTCTGAATAAAAAGCAGGTGGGAGAAAATGAGGTCTCTGAATTTTAAAGCAGCCAGGCTTTCCTTGGCACTTAAGCCTTTTGTTTTCTCCCTTACATTCTGGCTGTGGTTGTTCTTTAAAGAATACTGTCCAGAGTGGATTTTCACAGTAATTCAATATCTTTCCAAAGCCCTTCCAATATTTCTGAAGTTATTGAGATGGATAGTTTGACTGCATGGGTGAAAATGTATTTTTATAAATACAAAAACCTGAAGCTATCACAATTACAACTGGCATCATAAAACAGGGTTTAGTCAGGTTTATGTCTAGACTCTGATAGTGACACTTTGTAAGAATTGATTGAACACTGTGGGGAAAATACTAACAAATAGTTCAAGAGTAACATGCTTAGATAATATGTCATCCCCTTGACTCCTATTTTCTAACTTCAGATTAACATCTGCCTTGTACCTGGCAATAAAACCTTTCATTCCTTCTCAAATTCTGAAGTTCAATCAGGTAAAAAAAGTTTTCTTTGGTAAAAAAAGACAAACTCAAACCAAACCAACCAAGCCAGGCTGAAACACAACCATTCCAGAGAGAAACTTTAGCGTTTCTAACTTCAGCATTTCTGTATTTCTGTGCAGGGATTTTCAGTTTGACAGCAGATTTGCTGAAGTGCCCTTTCCTGAGTCACCTGCTCTGCTTTGTACAACTCCCAGGTTGCAAAAGATTTCAGAGTTTCTCCACCCTTGCTGAAGACAGAGTTTCACTGACACCAAATGCCCAGAGCAGAGCTATGGAGCAACCAGATGAACTGGAACATAATAAATTAATTAGACACAGTAAATGATACTGGATTTTTTTTTCCAGGTTGCCCCAATAAACTCTCTAACACCACAAAGCCAATATAATGGCTTTAAAGAAGTTAAATATTGTATAGAAAGGCATCTTCTAGAAAATGTTGCCTCTTTCCAGATGAGTGTGTGATTTTCTCTGAAGACCAGAGAGCACAGCTCCAGGTGTGCCCTGGAGTCACTCCCCTGGATGCAGGAACAATTTCCAAAATGAGCCTCACAGCTGCTGAACAGAAAACCTGACCCATGGGGCTGCCACAACCAATATCAACAGAAAATCAAATCCAAGGAGTGCACAGCCAGAGACAGCCAGACCTCCTGCAGAACACCACTTCCCCACACCCCTGTGGAGCAAGGGGCCCAAACCTGACTCACAATTGCTCAGGTAGAAGAGAAAAGGGGAAGATAAATGAAGCCAGCTTAAGAGCTGAGAAACTGAAGAGGAGTAGAGGCCATGCTCCCCCCTGAATCCACAACATGAACAAGTCTTCCATCCATCACTCTCCACCTCCATGCCAGAATATTTAGCATGCTATTTCCCTCCCCTCACTACATGCAACTACAGGAGTTATTTATACACCAGAAGAAACCCTCCTGACTTTATTTTTTCCCCCAACTTGCTGAATCCACAGAGTAAAATGACAATCTGGTGTCCTGACATCAATCTGATGCTAGCTACTATCATGCCACAGAGACATGGTATCATATTAATAACCACAGCCACTGTGACACTTGGATTTAGTCAGACAAGATGAGCTTACTGATTGCCAGAAAAAAAACCCCCTCTGAACTGGGCTGTTTGTTTCCCAATCCACTGAGCACAGAAGGAAGCTGCACCCATCCACACACAGAGATCACCCTGGTGCAGTTCTGCCCTGTTCAGCAGCTTCCTTCCACCAGACCTGCTCCCACTGGACGAGCAAAGCAATCACCAGCTAATCCAAAAACTTCCCAGACGTATCAAGAGGGTAGTAAACCTAAAATATCCTTGCTTCATCTCCTTCTCCACGTAAACATCTATTTTCAGAGCCGTAGCTTCTATTATTGATCTCTCGAGAACAAATGATTTGTTTTTAATTCTCCCCTCACCATGGCAATACGTGCACCAAGTAGAAAGATGGTCTGTTTAGTAAAGTGCATTTGATGCTATTTCTGAACTCAAGACACAAAACAGTATCTTCATGGTTTGCAAGTTTTATCTCTACAGTTATTTCACTCAAGAACTCAAGTGCCCATTAATTTTTCTGATTATTACAAGCCACTTCCCCAGTCATGTTTTCTGCTAAAGAAGTTTTGAACAAAGCTGTTATATTTTAAGAACAACATGTTTTTTCCTGACATTTCATACCTTCATCTCTAGTTAGTTTTCTCTGCAAAGCTTCTCCCCCTCCTCTGTGTTAATGTGTTCATTTTTGCCAGGCTACCTGCTCCCTCAGTTGGTCTCCTCAATCCTTCCCTGGATGATTGCACTTTATGCTCTTTGCTACACATGTCAAAATTCTGCTTTCATGTTCTGCTTTTATAAACTGGTTTGTGCAAAAGCAAAAAGAATACATGGATGACAAGCATCTGAGGGAAAGCATCTTCAAACAATTACAGATGAATATATGTTTGAAACTATAGGACAGACAGGAGAAGGGGAGTGACTCCAGCTGCTGATAGCACCTGTTCCCCCAGCACACTCCTATCTTAGGATGAGAAATCAGCACTTCACACAGATGGGGCCAAACCATGGACACCTGCATTGGTTTGAGTCTCTCCAGGCAAGAAAAGGGCCACCAAAAAAAAAGAAAACCCACAGGCTTATTCCAGGTTTACTTCAAAGTCTACCAAACATCAGATGTTTGCATTTTCAAATGGTCTGTCCCAAGCAGCCACCTCTGGAAAAAGTGACTCATCATTCACTTTTGGATGTAAGATTCTCCTTAAAAGGTGACACCAAGTTATATTACTGCCAGCTGTGCTAACAACACAGGAACAGTGGCTCAGCACTGCAACAAATTGAGAGCAAAGAGGCCAATGAAATGCATTCCTTGGACATTTTCAAACCCCAACTGGACAAAGCCCTGAGCAAACCAACCTATTTCTGAAATAAGCTTGTCTGAAAGCTGCCTCATACTCAAATCACACCCACCCAATTATACTCTATGGGTTTTTCTTTTTAATTACAAGTCCACAATGACAATCTCCACAGAAAAAAGGGTGCTGAGATCTCTCATTTGACCATATGAAGCCATCCTGAGACCTCTCTCCTTGAAATGTCACCAATGGGCTGTACAGGAAGGCAGGCATTGCACATGGAGCAGTAATAATTAAGTCCAGTTAACTGCCTGAGTTTTCACTCCACTTCCAGGTGTTTTTTGCAGCCTGCAATGAGCTTTACCTTGTCACGTAGTCTTACAAGCATTTCACCTCTCCATTAAAACTCATCACACCCCAGCTGCAGCACAGACACACTCTACCAGGTAACTCAGCCACAGATTCATTTTTAACTCCACCAGCTAAATCTAAGATGTGATTTGAAACACATCGCTCATCATGATTCATCCTTTTTAAGACAGACCCAAATTTAAGTATTACTTGCAGCGTTTGTACAGCATCCTCTTAATCTCTTTGCTAGCACAGAGATGACGGGTCCCTCTTGCAGTGCCTTCCAGATTTCAGAGTACCAAGGCACATCTCCCTCACATCACAGTCTGACATCATTTGTTTGCAAAGGGCAACCAGATCAGCCATGGGGGACCAAGTGCCTGGGGAACTTGTGCTGCTGCACATCCTCAGTGGAACGGGAACTGCTGCCTCCCCGGACCAGAGGTCTGTGGCAGAGCAACCAGTGCACAGAGCAGGATCAGCCAAGTCCCTGAGGTCAACTTGGTTTGTGTTCAAAAGGAAAAAAACCAGCCTGTGCAGTATCGACAGCTGCTCTTCCAGCCTCTCCTCCAGCCTTTAGTATCTCTTGTTTTATCTAGCCTCCAACTAAGACCCATATATAGGAATCTCTGTTTAGTTCCTGGATAACAATTGCTCTGGTTGCAGAGAAGAGCTTAAGTAGCTTAGAGAGCTGCCTGCCAGAGAAAGGAATTTAGCATGTAGTTCCAAAAGCCTGGTTCCTTATGAACTTGGATTTTAGTGGTGACAGTGCTCACATCCATGTAGAGACATGGATAGCAAAGAACATCCAGCTTTGTCATAACAGGCTCTTAGCATCCCCTTTCCCCTCTGCCTGGCTACTTCCATGAAACTTGTAGTGTTCCAGTTATTTTGGAGACACCCTCATAGACACTTGCCAGCCAGCCAAGTGTGTCTGGAAATTCCTCCATGAGTTCAAAACATATCACTGAAGAGAGAGACAGATAAATGTATTTGAACAGGACAATACTAAGCTCTATTTCCATAGCAGAGCAGGCTGAAAAATCTGCCTAAGCTCAACCTCTTCAGCTCACTGCATTTAAAGACACAGCAATGCTGTGTTAGGCCAGACAAATTCATGGTTTAGGCACGTGGGCACGGTCACAAAATTCTTTGGGTAACGAGCTTTGAGACAGCCGAGGTTTCCTTATTTTCCACAAGCAGCAGCCACAGCACAGGAAAAAAAAAATACAAAAACCACCCTGAAATCCACACTGAGAATGCTGCTCAAAGCTCCAACTTCTCTCTAAACTCCTGATTTAGAGATGAATACTCCACACTGCTCGGATTGCGTGGTTTGGTGCTACGGGTGTGCGAGGAAGGCAGCGGCTGCTTAAATCCCCAGGCACTTATCTCAGAGACAACTCCTCAGTCAATGTAGGACACCTATCATCTCAGTGCCTCACTATAAGCTGCCTAACTAAATAAAGCAGCAGAGCACACAGTGGCTTTTACACAAACACATTTCAAGCACAGGCTGCTAGGTTATGGACACATTACCCACAGGAGGACAGATAACACCAACTCAGCCCTAAGGTGAGAGGAACAGGGCTCAGTGCTCACATCTCACCAGTTTAGGGCTCACACTGCACTTCCCAGAGCACCAAACCATTCCCATGGCCAGGGGCTTTCCCATGGAAACAACCTGTTCCCATTGTCTGTGAATCACACCCCACCCCAGCATGCAGAAATTAGGAACCTCCAGGTTATTGTGGCTGAAATAATAGATAACACATTCAGTCCAAAAACACCATTATGGGAATTGCTAATAAAAATCCAAGTGAAGACAGACATCATGTGCTAAACTGTTGCTTCAAACACTAGAAACAGAGAGAGCAAGGCACTGTTACAGTCAATAAGCAAAAAAAAAAAAAAAAAAAACACGGGGCAGTGAAATTGTGTAGTTCATTAAAACTGCTCCCTTCTCAAAAAACATTAATCTATTGCACAAAATACAACAGCAGCCAAAAGGCTGTGACCTAAATTATTTTGCTCTTAAGGTGCATTAATAAAATCAAAGCATTCATGGCAAGTTCAGGCATTTGGGCACATCACTCAAGCAACAAGGCAGCTCTAGGAATGAGGCAAAAATCACTGTGTCAAATTACCTTCACTTCTAATACAAAGCACACCAATTAATCACACTCAATACATGTTAGTATTCCAGGTTCCTTTGGTGGCCAGAAGCTGAAACACAAGGCAGATTTGGCAGTAGGGGGGGGAAAAGAAAGGAAAAGCATTTGTTTCAAATATTTTGCAGCTTGGAAATGGTCAATTAAAACACACACCAAAAAAAAAAGTGCAGGGGATTCTTATGAGTTTATCCTATATACTAAGTGATGACAAGCCCACACAGAGTGATAAATCCACTATTTATGGGCTAAGAGATTCCTTGATTGGTGAAAAGGGACAACTCCTTTAGGGGCTCATGTTGTGGAGAGAATTTAACCAAACAAACTCTCTGAAGTGGCAACAACTGAGCAAAGAAGAAAACACGATGAATAAAGCTCTTTAAGTTCCTGTGTACCTTGGCTCTGCACTACTGGATGGCTGAGTGCATCCTGTGAGGATTCACACCTGGTATCAGAAGGAGCCTGCGTGAGGAGACGTGGCTGGGTAATGGGGGAAATCTGGATTATTCCCTATACAGCTGCCTGCAGCTTTGAGACTGTGGTGGTCCCTCACCCTTTCACCACTGCCTGAGCACCTTCACATATCCAAGAAATGCATATTTATCTTTCCCTTTCTGTTTTTTTGGTGGTTTTTTTTTTTTGTTGTTGTTGTTGTTTTTTGGTTTTGGGGGGTTTTTTGGGGTTTTTTTGTGTTTGTTTTTTTTGTTTTGTTTTGTTGGGGTTTTTTTGGGGTTTTTTTTTGTTTGTTTTGTTGTTTTTTTTTTTGGTTGGTTTTTTGTGGGTTTTTTTGTTTGTTTGTTTTTTTGGGGATTTTTTGTTTGTTTTTTTTGTTTTGTTTTGGGTTTTTTTGTTTGATTGTTGTTTTTTTTGTTTTTTTTTTTTTTTTGTTTTGTTTTGTTTTTTGTTTTGTTTTGTTTTTTGGGTGTTTTGTTTTTTTTTTTTTTTGTTTGTTTGTTTTTTTTTTCCCCAGGGGGAAGCAGAAGGGCCATGCTGGTTTCCAAGGCTTGGGGTGATATTGCATCAGAAACGCAGCGAGGGAGCCCCAAGTCCCAGAGGAACAAAGAACCTTCACTTCCTTAGATGAATTCCTTAGGGAGGAAAAACTGAATTTAGCCCAGAAAGTGTCCAAAATACAGCTGGTCCAGCAAGTTAATAAGGGTGCTCCAACCCAGGGGAAGCAAAAGATCAGATGGAATTACAGAAAAAAAAACCCAGCACCGAGTTAATCTCTCAATATGCAAAGTTGATTCCCTGCTGAACTGGTGATCTCTGATCTTAATCACCCCAGCTCTGTCTGAGGATATTCTAAGGGAATTGCAGCAGGCAAACTAACATATTTAAGAAGAAAAAGGAAATAATTAGTCTTTCTAGTTACTTCCAACAGGGCAGACTTATGTTAAAAAATTAATGAACTAAAATATTTATCAAAGTCAGCTTTCTTCAAGAAACAACAAATGAAAGAGTTAAAAATACCCAAACCAACAAAGGCAAAAACGAGCTCTGGGGTACTCAGAGCATTAAGTCTCATCTATATCTAATCAAGACGTTTGAATGAGCTCTCTTTTCACAAACAAGCAGGTGATGTAATTAATTTTCTCCTGAACCTTGAGGTTGTTGAAGAAGAGGATCTGACCTAATACCAGCTAATTCCTGCTGTGTGCAGAATTGTAATCTCTCCTGCAAACCAGATTTGACCTGGATTCAAGTCAAGAATTTTAAGAGGGAACAAAATAAGGGGGAAAAAAAAGAATTAAAGAGATGCGTGTGTGTTATGCTTTATGCATAATGCACACAAATTTATGTTTGCATCAGTACAAAATCTACCTGCTATCAGAAGCACACACCACACCCCAATACTGAGTTAAGACATGAAGAATTATTAAAAACCACACTGGGTTCATATATGTACTTACCACCTGAACTTTCTTTTGTTAAAAATAACATTTATCAAGACAGCTATGGATGTCCTTAAGTTCTAGATTTCCTGATTTGAACATTAAAACTGTAAAGTCACTTACATGTGCCTGTTTTCTTGCACATTTTGAGGGCTACAGAGACTAGTAATCACAAACATTTTAATTTGAGCTGCCACACTGTATAGGTGACAGTTTACACATCTGCAGAGAATCACTGTAAAGCTCAAATTTAAATAAACTCATTAATATTACAAATGTGTGCTTACACACACACAGAGAGGATTGTAGGCTTGTAAATAGTACAGGCATAGCTGCCTGGAGGAAATACTTGGCAAAATAAAAGCAAGATGATCCTACATAGATTTTAATTTCTTTTGTTTTTTAAACACCTCAAAAACAAACAAACTCATGTGTCATGCTGGGAACTCGTTCTCAGCAATGTCACCCCTCTTGGAAAGGTCTCCAGGCACAGCCACATTAATTCCAGCTCCAGCATGCTTTTCCTTTTACAGCTGATGTGTATTTTTTTCCACCAAAACCAGTCAACAGATTGGGTTTCTAAAAGTCGCTGTTTGCTCCAGACAAGGCTCTAAAAAGTTTCAAGATTTCTTTTGGCTGAAAGTCTTGGACATATGTGGAGAGACAGAGAAACAAGGCCAGCCCAGAAATGTAGGGCAGCCCCTACCCTTCCCAAACCCAGTCAAAACACCCAGGCACGTATGGGCTCCTGGCTCTGCTGCTCCCAGCCACCACCCTCCCAGGCCCAGTTCACCCCCAAGGAGCAGAATCTTAATTTTCACCTGCCTGAAACATCCCTTTTCCATGCTGGAGACACAGGTTGTCCCACAAACACCCTCATGCATGGTGAGCCTGTCAGCCCAATTCCCATGTTACGTGCTGAGAGACAGCTGGGAGAACACTGAGAGCACAAAACAAGGGTGAAAGAGGTTGCAGAATAAAGGCTTGCAGGAAAAAAAATGGAGATACCCAGCCCCCATCCTGCCCAAGTGGCATCCTTAGCCACGATGCTCTCAGCTGACTAAAAAGACAAAAACTCAAACAGCAACGCAACCGAGTCCTGCAAGAAATAACGAGGGCACCAGAGCAAATCAGGGAAAGGTATCTACCCCAGCATTAGTAAGTACACATCAGCCTTCCAGAGCACTGCAAAAAGGACCCCCACTCCCCAGGGAAGTGCATTTTAAAGGACAAGCCACCACCAGCACAGTTACGGTACAAAAATCCAACTTACCAATACAAGTAATAGGCTAAAGCCAGGATAATCAGTGTAGCGCAGACTCCAGCTAACAATGCAAAGCCTGACTGGTTTACCAACATCTTCCCAATTTGTTATTGATTAATGAACAGACAGACAAAGGAAGGAATAAAAAAAGAGGAGAGGGAATGGCACGGCAAAAACGCGCGACGTTGAGTCTTGGCTAGGAAAGAGAATCAGCCTTGACATGGAGGAGGGATTATGGTGACAAAAGCACATCGAGGTAAATCTGGAAGTGCTTCAGCCACTCAAACTGCCCGCTCAGCAGCCTAAAAAAACAGCCAGGTGTCCTCTCCACTGCACGGCCTTGGAAGCCACTGAACTGAAAAAAGCCCCCCTTACCTCAAGAATGAAGGCATGAATGGGGCAGAAGTGGACTAATATTTAAAACAGGTAATACTGCTCAATAAATATTACAGTCAGGTGGTGTTGCTGACAAACCAAGCTCTTGCCCTAATCCAGTAAGCTCCTTACAGGAAATTACCAGGCTACAATCGACCGGATTCGCTGGCGTGGTCGCGCCTGTGCTCAGCACGGCCGCTTGACACTTTTTGTTTCTGCAGGACCCGGCCAAAGATTTTTTAACAACATCTAGGTTTTAGCACAAAGGAGCCTCCCTCCCACTGCAGGGCCCAACAGATGACAATGGTGTTCCCTCTCTCCCCTCCCTGTTCCAAAGTCAGAGCAGAGCAGGCACAGTCCAGGAGCTTGGCTAACAGAAAGGAGATATCAGAGCCTGGAGAGGAAGAAATGGGATGGCAGCAGCAACACCCTGTGCTGATGGTCATGCTTTAAGTTTGAGCTTTCGTGTTTTTCAGATTCTGTGCTGCCTAAGGATGTAGTTCTGAGCCTCATTTTAAGTGTTAGTCAGCTCTCTTCACAGAGTAACAAGACAAAACAAGTATTTTCCTGCTAAGGACCAAGGACAACTTTCAGATCCAAAAGCACAAACAACAGTGACTGAAGGGAGGAACAAGAAGGATGGGACCTCACAACCTGAAGCTGTAACTAAACAATTAAACCCCAAAATGCAAATGGACCAAAACTTATAAAAGTGTGAGACCTCGTGACCAGTCAGCCATTTTGTGACCATTTTGGGTCCACCTTGGGTGTAGCCCTGGCCAGGCTCTTGTGCTGCCCAAGGTGCACCCTAAAGGCCTTTCAATAAATATCTACTTTATTCTCTAGCCCTGTCCAGCCTCTGTTCCAGGTCAGCCTTCCCATGGCATCAGTGGGGTGGGTAAAGCTCAGGGCCCCATCCAGATGCTCTGCACCATAATCTGGACAGTCCAGGTACAGAGAGACTTGGGGGCACATCTGTACAGGGACACAACAGTCAGACTGAGGAGTGATTCCCATTTATCAACACAGCCCTCTAGGAAGATGCAGCATAACTCACCTGGTCAGAGTCAGGCCTCTAAAGAACCAAAGTCCAAACAAAATCTAGCTTAAATACCAAAAATAAAATTTAAATTGTAGTCACAGGCTCCTGACACTCCGGTTTTTTTTTTGACTAAACTTTAGCAACAGCACTAAAGAGAGCAAAGTCATGGTGTAAGCCCCTCTTAAAACCCTGGCTGCCCTGGAGGTAGAGTCACATTAGAAGATTTCAGTAAAGTTGAAAGAAGAAGCACAAAACCACTTAAGATGGACCAAATAGAAAGTTTTTACATTCAAAGAAACAGACAATGCATGGAATAATCTGGCCAAAAAGGAGGAGGGGAAAAAAAAAAAAAAAAAAAAAAAAAAGAAGGCTGTGAATTTAAAAGTTACAGACAAATAGGAACTTTTATCTGATTTAGCAGAGCTGGGTGGAATAAAAACATAAAAGCTGCCTCTGAGTTTAAAACACACACAAATTAAATATAACATACTCCAGAAAGTGCAGTGAGTAAGGCTCCAGTGGAAAACCAGGACAGAAGCACCACAGCATTCATTAAAAAAAAGGAAAATTTTGGGTGCTCTCCATGCACCAAGTCAATGTCCTCCTGCCCTCTTACATTCTGAACAAAGTCCAGGTCTGTTGTAAAGCCTTTTGCAACCTCACCTACAGCTCAACCCCATTTCTCAAGTGACTCCAAGATAAAAGTCTTGCTACTATCTACATCTGTGTCCATGAAGGACATTGCTTGCAACTAAATTCCCTGCTTAGGAATAATCAGTTTCTGTGGGCTCCAAAGGAATTTTTACTGACTCTGTCCCCCAATTTCATTTTCAAACTGCTCACCCTGCTTCTGTTCTCAATGGCAGAAATAAGGTTATATTAAATAACATCAAAATAAACCCCAAAGCCCAAGAGACAGACACTCACAGAGTTCAAAGATGACAGGAGGGTTTCAGACATGCAGAGTCACTAAACTGGCACTTGCAATGTTTTCAGAGGTGAAGCTCAATCACCAGTTTCCAGGACTGCTGGTCAATACTTTTCCAATGCACAACATTCATTACAGAAAATGCACATAATGGATTATGACTGGGCACAGGACAGCATCGTGATTTTTTAAATGAAAACAAACCCCAAAGTAGCAATTATAAAGAGGCCTCATTTGGGGGAAAAAAATAATTATGATATTGGAATAATTGACTATATTTGGAACAAGGCTTTCTTGGTATTTCTATCATAAAAGCTATTCTAAAATTATAGTGCTGGTATTCAAACAGCAATTCTATAATACCAGCCCTTACATAACAAACAGAAAAGGAGTTATCTAACAGAAGCCCTATTAGTACAAAATTATTTGAGTAGTAGGCCTCTTGCAATGTATAAAATAGATCAATGTTATGTAATTACAAAATGCTGCCAATCTTAGTCTCTGATGATTAAGAAAAAACCCCAGTAGTGTCTACTCATCTCTTAAGACTACATAAAATGCTCCCCTTCACCCCAAGTGGTTCAGTTTTCAAGACAAATGGGAATTTGTCCTTTATATTCAGATAAAAATAAACCACAAAAGAAACTACAAAAGAAACTTCAGGAGTGTTAAATGCATTTACACACCAAGCTGTGAAACCTAGGGAGCCACCTGCTAGATAGCTTGGGTGAATCTGGAAAATGCTTTGTGACACAGGCCCACCACTTGTTAAAACAGGGATGCAAAATAAAGGATAAACAAGAGAGTTTCACCTGTGAGATGTTAAAGGGAAAATTAAATACTTTGCCTTCTAGATGGAAAACTATGCAGGAAAAAAAAATAAATTTAAGCCTCAAGCCTATGACAGAGAGAGAGCCAGCCAGGAGACATCTGTCTGCATGCAAATGTGCTGTGGCTGAAGGAGGAGAAGCCTCTGACTGCTGCTGCACAGTCTCAGCAAGCACAGTATTCCTGCCTGTGAGCCCCTGCCCAGGTTCAAAGCTCCCCTTTGAAGTACTGAGCACTAATTGGGAAGAAATGGAAACGCTGTCTTCCAAGAAGTGCTGAGCTGCTTCAAATTTCAGGTATAAAACACCACCCTCTGCAGAGGAGGGGCAGTGTGATCTGCTCTCTGATCCACAGCAATGCAGGATCCCTGATGCAGGTGAAAGGGCAGGGGCAGGAAAGCTCCTGGGGCTGTCTGGTGGCAAAGCCACCACCTCCTGAATCAGTGTCCCCAGAGGCAAAGCCACCACCTCCTGAGAGCCAGCTCAGAGGCAGACCCAGGAATCAGCACATCCCCTTTCTTCATTTATGCCTCCTGCCTCTGCTCCAGAGTTTGTTGCTACCAGCTGTGGTTCTTTCTTTTCCATCTTTCCAGGATGGAGAAGATTAAATAAGATTATTTATTATTTTTATGATTAATAAGTAAGAAGAACAGGGCAAAGCAAAGGCCTCAGGTGACACTGGAGCTATCCACATGCTGTGGGAATCACAGCTGCAAGACCAAAGAGAGACAGAAGGAAAAGTTTCCCCTGCCAGTGCCCTGCTATACTAAACCTAAACTGAAATACAAATCCCCAGAAGAGCATCTGCATGATCTCACCTACAAAAGTACCTCCAAACCAGGGACTGCTCACAGGAATGAAGAAAGGTAGGTCTAAAACTGAGAAGCAGAAGATATGCCATGCAATTTTGACTTTACAGTCCCCAGTCTTCCTGACAGATCTGTGACAAGTGATAAAGACCAACCAGCCTCCTGTCCCCAGGCTGACATTTGTCACATGGACAAAGACACTTTGTCTATACATTTTTACATAGGAAGATTATGCCTTCACCATGAAATTTTTCATGGTTTAAACCTGGAAGGAGACAGAGGCCATGTGGAGAGTCAGGGAAGACAAAAGCCACGATTCTTCCAAATCCAGATGTTTCAGATCTTCATCAGAGGAGACAGAGAAGCAAAAATACAAACACCAAAAGTGGGCATTCTGCTGAGTGAGTGTCACCGAGGCAGCATCAGATAAAAACTCACTGTTCTGCAGTCAAGATCAAAAAATAGGTGAAAAATATGACCTGAAAATTGCAGCAGGTACACCAGCAAACAGCTTCTCAGTAAGTTCAGTGAGCTGAATTGGCAGCATGAATCACAGTGGGTGGGGAGCTGGATCCTGCTCAGGGCATTCACACTGCTCATACAGAGCTGTGCATCTGCTACTCATGGCCCAAGAGGGGAAAAGTGAGAAAGGAAGAGCTGTACAGCAAGGCAGGGACCCACATCATCCCCTTCCTCCTTTTATGGGATCCAATTTCTACTCCCTTAGATGTCACCCTGACTGCCATCAACAGCAGGGTTCATTCCTGAATAAGACATCTATTCTTCTTTTGGATTATTTCACTGACAAATATTGCACAAGGCTGTTATCAGCCTGAATCCGTCATTGCCCCTGTGGTCAGATCTCTTTTTTGCATATACACAAAAGCAGGTATCTTCCTAAAAAGATAGGCCAGACTTATCAAAGAGAGTGATAGCAAAATAAAACCCCAAATATATGCTGAACAAAGTTTTATTGTTCTGTGTTTTCTGTCAAGATCACACCAGCCCCTTCTGGTCACAACACCAATACTGGCAGCAGCCACACAACCACACAAGTTTTACACTGACCTCCTCATCCAACAATAAAAAACTCTCAAACCCTCAAACAAGCCACCATAAAAAGTAAAAAAAAAAAAAAAAAAAAAAAAAAAAAAAAAAAAAAAAAAAAAAAAAAAACACTTCTCCTGTGCAAATTTGAAGATCACATTTTGCACACAAAGCTGAACTGCAAGCGCATGAATGTGCACTTCTGCACGTGGTGAAACCATGTATAAAATCACAACCAGAATTCTTTACAAAGGCAGTAGCCCACAATTCAAAAAAAATTAACTTGTAAGTGGGAAGGCTGTACATTGTGAAAATTCAGGCTTTTGTTGGCCATTCAGCTGGGAAACTAAACAGCAGCCACTCTGTAAACATCCCATCTGCCTTTAAAATCCACATCAGACAAAAAAAACTGAAAAAAACCCCAAAAACAAAACTACAGCTCTCACTTTTTCTTAAGATCTCCCATCTCCTGGGTGGCTTTGGCATTCTATTGCTAAATAGGCCTCTGGCAGCATATACAGTTAATTTAGGCCATTCTGGATTTTGCAGAGCAGGGGACCCTTCTGTGGTAACACACAGAGTCTTTGAAAGATGCTGCCAACAAAGATCACAAACCCAGGGCTGGTCAGCCCTGTCAGGATTCAGTTTCCCTTGTTCAGCTCCTTCTGAACAGAGGCCTTTTAATGCAATGTTTGAGAGAGACATGACCTAAATACCCTTTTACTGAGGGCTGCAGGAATCCCAGGAATGAGTGGCCCACTAGAAATCCATGCTTGCCCTCCACCAGCAACACTGAGACAGCAAAACTGCACAAGGGCTGTTCCACAGCTGGCAGTGAAACTTTGGGAGTTTTCACAGGTGCTCTCTTTATCATGGTCTCATGTAAACTGGCTCTGACAGATCCAGACAAAAGGACATTCAAATATTCCGCCTCTGTGAGTATTTTTTCAGTCCTACAAGTGCCACAAATACTGATAACTAGTCTGACCACAGGAGATCTTTTAGTGATCACCACCCCAGCCAGGTGGGCAGCTGGGGAGTGGAAATTTCTACATCTCCATACATTCCTCTGTATTGCTTCCACTTCTGCCAGAGACACAAAAAAAAACCTGAAGCAGAGGTTGTTTCCTGCTAGTCCTGGAAGAAATGCAGAATGTGCAATTACTGGTGTAAAAGTAAGCACCCACTTCTCTTGGAGCTTGCAGCCTTTCAGGACAGTTTTTGACTGCCAAGTCAAAAACTGCTCCCCATCCCCTGGAAAATTAGGAACTAATTAGTAAAGAGAGGTGTTCACTGTACCAAAGCTTCATATTCAGGAGACCCTATGTGCCAAACTGGAATTATGGATGTCACCACTGCTAGCTTGGCACTGCTCTTCAATAGCTCCTCTGTCAGGGTGAGAAGCGGTTTGAGAAGCAGCATTTATGCTCTTGTGATTCATTTTCATCTGCCAGAATAACCCTCAGCTCATCTGCAATTATATGCCAAAAAAAAAAATCAGATATTCAAGGGTATTACAAACTGCCTGCAGTTCAGTGCAATGTGTTAATATAGGACACATTTATAGACAATGAGTCTAGCAAACCAGACTAGCTTCATTTAAAATAAACAAACAAGCAGCCTGGTCTAATTACCAGAACTAATCTAAAAAGAATCAATATTTCTCCAATCAAGGCATATAACAAGAATCTTCATGCTATTTACTCAGCAATGTATAATTGCTTCCTGAATCTGCAGATTTTTGTTCACTTTTAAGCCCATTAAACATGAACTACTTTTTATTAGTTCTATTTAAGTTCCTTTTACCCTTACTGTAATAAACCAGATTTTGAAATAACTGGAATAATTGAAACTTCACTGCATTAATCATAAGTATTTTACTCTAGAGTTCATTACTTCCAGGCAACTGGGAGCTTTTTCCTATGCCTGATTTGACTGACTGCTCACAATCCTCTCCTCCCAGGCACTACTACAGGCTCACTCTAAACTCATGCTTAAGGTCAGCATGTCCTCAAGGTTTGCTTGTATAACTGCTTCTACAATTATTACTCATCCCACATCTCTACCAACAAGATATATCTTCAGCTAAACTGTTGGGTTTGGGGGTTTTGTTTAGGTTTGGGTTTCGAGGGTTTGGTGGTCTGTTTTTGTTTTGTTTTTGTGTTTTGTTTATTTGTTTGGGGGGTTTTGTGGTTTTTTGGTTGGTTGGTTTGGGGTGGGTTTTTTTGGTGTAATTTTTTTTGTTTGGTTTTTTTGTGGGTTTTTTTGGGGTGGGTTTTTTTTTTCTTTTGGTTTGGGTTTTTTTTGTGGGGTTTTTTGTGTTGTTTGTTTGGTTTTGGTTTGGGTTGTTTTTTGTTTTTTTTTTTAAGTTTGGCTTTTCCCCCCCAATTTTATAAAGTAGATAATTTCAGCAGACCTTAGGGAACAGTTAACCCAGGGCACACAGGACAGTGGAAAGGGGCACTGTTCTATCTTCAGCACAGGAAAAAAAGAACTGCACAAGGTGATGCTTCAGCCCTTATGCTCCCATCCTGCAACACAGACCCAAAGCACCCAGATGACTTTGTACTGAACAAGTTGAAAGCTCACAGAGCCATGGCAAAGAGCTTCCAGAAGTGACCTGAAAAATGCCCACAGCCAGGTCCTGCAGTGCCCCAAGGGCCCCAAGCAGCCCCATCACCAGCTCAGTCTGCCCCTTTCACACATCCCACAGAAGGGGGCTTGTCCAGCTTTTAGAGGATGTCCTTTATCAGCCATCATCAATCACAATTCGGTTGTGCAAAAAATCTTTAACTCCTCAGTCTCAGGGTGATTCACTCTTGTGCATCACTTATCCCATTAAACTTGAACACCACAACCAAGGAGGAAAGGGAGGCTCTCTCCAGAGGGAGACACAGGTGCAGACTGGGCAAATGAAGCCTCGAATCAAAAGTGGCCTTGCTGCTAAGGCACAGTAATATTGTCCTGAAACACGTCTTGTGACGGTGTTTGTACTTAAATCTGTGCTTTCTGCTGCTTTGAGAAGTACTGCCAAAGGTCCTGAATGTGTGGCCTTCACAACTCACACATGTGAAAACAATTGCTCCCACTACAACACTGACATTTTCAAAACAATTATGAAAGAGTAAATGCCATTGTGGCTTCTAAGAGAGCACTTCCAGTTTGGATTACTTTTTTTCTCCTCAAAACAAACATCCCCAGGAGATCAAGTTTGCTCCTTGGGTTCCACCAGCAGACAGCCCCAGCTGGAAGTGGATCCTGTGCTGGCTCAGAGCAGTGACCACCCTGGCAGGGCTGAACAGTGCTGGGTTCCAGCCATAAATTGTTCAGCTGCTCCTTCCTTAGGAAAGAGGCACAAAGCTTAATGGGGTGCAGTTTTTGAAGAGCAGCAGAACTGAGTGCTACAGTGGGAAGAAAACCACTGTCATGCTCCCTTCCTCCAAATAAAAGGTGCAACGACCCAGTGCCCCATCAATTAAAGACAGATAGGGGAGGAGATTACTCCTGCAAGTCGTGCAAAACTGGCTCTGCCTAAAAACCAGACCACAGCAGACTAACAGCAGGGATCATACCTCTGGGAGCAGCTTTTCAGAACATCACTCTGCCAGTGCAGAGGCCTCTGTCTTACAAGCTTTGAAATCTAACCACAGCCTCCACACTGGTAAATTAAATATGAAAACAGGGCCTGTAACAGGTCTTCCAAAATACTTTACATTTTGTCTTGCCTGAACTGTAGAAACTCTGGAAACTGTGACTGCCAAGACTGCTTTTGTGAGCTGCTTTCAGGTCTAGCCTGATGAATCCAAAGATTATTTTGTTTTCCTCTTTGTGGTCCCAACTAAGTTTTTATGACTTTTCCAGCAATGTCTACGAATTATAACATCGACAAGTCTGAGAGACAAACCCCCCCAGTAAGACACACAGTAAGGACAACAGCAGCAGCAGACAGATCACAGAATCACAGGATGGTTTGGGCTGGAAGTGACCTTAAGGATTATCCAGTTCCAACCCCCCCTGCCATGGGCAGGGGCACCTGTCACTAGCCAAGGTTGCTCAGAGCCCCACCCAGCCTGGCCTTAAACACTTCCAGGGATGGGACATCCACCACTTCTCTGGGCAACCTGTGCCAGAGCCTCCCCATCCTCACAGGGAAGAATTTCTTCCCAATACCTGATCTAACCCTACTCCCTTTCAGTTTGAAGCCATTCCCCCTTGTCCTACCACTCCAGGCCCTTGTAAATACTCTCTCTCCATCCTTCTTACAGGCTCTCTTTAGGCACTGGAAGGCCACAATAAGATCACCTTCTCTTTTCCAGCCTGAACAATCCCAGTTCTCTCAACCTTTCCTGACAGTGGAGGTGTCCCAGCCCTCTCATCATCTGGGTGGCCTCCACTGGACAATCAAGAGAGTGAAGGCTGAAGGAACTGCTCAGGGAGTTATTCAATCCATGCAGCTTCCAGCACGGCCATTCACTTCACTCAGAACATTTAATTGCCAGATTATTCCTTGCTGCAGGTTCTGGTCACCCAAGAGAAGACACCCTGGCAGCACCACACCAGGGCACAGGTAACAGGGCTGGGTATGGGAAACTCAGATTTTCTCTTCTCTGAACAGAAGCACAGCTTGGGAATTCAAGAGCTGTCCCAATTCAAAATCTTGCTCCCCACACCCTGCCCCAGCATATTTTAGCTTCTCAGTAACTCATCAATGGCCTTTTCAAGCCTTACACACAAAGAAGAAAAGCAAAAAATTGCAGCCATGTAAGTTGAAAAGTATCCCACAAGACAGCAAATGCATAAAAAAGGGGTTTCTTGTGTTTCTGGGGCATTGCTCCTACACCAGTGTCAACAAGCACAGGCAAAAACATTTTACACAACCAGTTTTGAAAGCAGCTGGTCACCATGACACTGGGGCAAGGCTACTTTAATAAATCAACCTATTGGGTGTCCCTCCACCCACCAAAGCCACAGGCAGTCAGCCAGGTTCAGCTGATTTTTGGGGGTGAAATTTTTGACCCAAGAATATTTTGGGCTTGCAGGAAGTGTCTATTTGCCCACCTAATGAGCTGGGATCAATGCTTTCAACTTCCTCCACAGCAGGAAAATCTTAAAGGGATGTAACTTTGCACAGGGTCAATACCTGCCCTGAACACAGACTGTGGCTGATCCAGTAGGTGCTGCTTTATGAATCACAGCTTTGAGAAATATCTCACAGAAATTAATATTTTTAGGGAGACTACTTGTCCTACAATAGACTTTGAAAGGTGATAGAACACTAAAGAAATAATTTGGGTCTTTGCAAAGTCACCAAGATTAAATTACTTTCTTACCAAAAAACCAAAAATAAAAAAAAAAAATATTAATAGTCACTGAAGGAGCAGGGTGTCAGAGATCATCATTAAAATGTCAACATCTGACAACAACCACAGGTTTTTAAATCCTGTCCTGAAAAAAAAAACTGCTCCACTGCTGTGTCATTGGGGTCTCAGCAGCTTTCCACTTTCTGTCACTGTTTGTAGGACAGAGAAAAAAAAAAAAAGGCAAAAAGTAGGAAGCTTGCTGATTTACTTAACATTTTCATATCCAGTTATTGGATAAAATTTAAAGATGTTCAGATTAAAGGCAGCCTAAGGTGACCCCAGTCAGCACTGATGAGATTTCTAGGAACCCCATACAGGAGGTCCTTCAAGCACTGTTCCCCTTCTACATTTAAGGAAGGAGGAGGCAGGTAAGTACTTCTAGAGTCCCACAGAGGTTTATTTGTGGTTAAATCTCTGCTGCAATGATTACAGGCAGATACAGCATACAGGAGACAGCAGAAGCAACAAGCTCAAGTGCTGATTTCATTCCTAAACTAAAATTCTCCAACTGGGAGACTCCTGACACCTCTCCCAGCAGTTCATGCAGCTCCCTGAAAAGAGCAGGGTTGCACACACACACCTCCCCCCATTTTTTTTCCCCAAAAAAACATATTGCTATAGACAAAACACAAATACAGAAAGGTGGGGGAGGATTTCTTTCTTACCACCACCACTGGGGACCACTTCGGGCACCTGGCAACACTCAGAGCAACAGGAGAATCCCCATCTCCTCCCTCCAGGGAAGTACCACTGCTTATGTCTCAAGAGATTTGCTTTCTCATTTGCCTATAAGCAAAAAAGACATTCTCCAGTGAATGAAGGTAAAAGTATTTTGTTTAGAAGCAAAATGCAATGCAAACAAGCAGCTGACAACCCAGGTAATGATTAACTCAAACACTTCTTACTGAAATTATGAGTCTTTTTCTTTTCTCTGAGGTAAAAACCCCTACTTGATCCCTCTTCACATATATATTACTACACTCAGCTCCACAGGTACCAACTGCTATTGCTTTCAGAGGGACTAACTGGCACATATCTATGAAATTAAAGGCAAGTGTTCTGAATTTACCACTAATAGTGAAATTGCAGCTTCTATTCAGACAGGAGCAAGGGCTTGCATACACAAGAACTAGCCTACTTTCCCTGGCTTCACTAATCAGCATAACAAAAGGTTATTTTATTTCTCTTACCTCCAAACCCTGACTTGAGAGAAGGTACTGAAAATGAAGCAGAAGCAATTATCTGCTCTCAGAACACACACTTAATCCTTATATTTTATTAAGAGTGTTTTTTATGATCCTGAAGCAATTAAGCTAATCATTATTTAATTTTAGATCACTGAACTGGAGATTTACTTCAGACACAAGCTCACTTTCCACATAATTTAGTCTCAGTAATTAGAGATGTACTTTACCCAGAGGTGGCTTGTTTAAAGCATGTTATCTAATTTCACAAGCCTCACACCATGAAAGTTTCATGCAGAAATCTACAACCCAAACTTCAAAAATGAGAAAAGCCCTGAAGGCACTCAGATTTACCAGACTGCAAGCCTGCTTTTCCTTAAAGAAAAAAAATGAAAAAATATCCTCCAAACACGTGCCCAGCAAGTTAATGTGTCACAACAGCTACCAAAAAGCATTTCTGTAACCCACCACTGCTTTAGCAAGCTGTTAGAACAAAGAGTGCTCCTCTCACACGGATCACTTCATTTATAACTTATTTTAACCAGGATGCAAAGTCTGCAGACAAATACAAATCTTTCATTAGGACACCCAGCAGGTCCCTGCCACAGGAAGTAATCAGTGATGAAACATTCAAACTCTTAAAGAATTCTGTGACAGTGCTATCAGAGGAACAGAAATAGGGACCAGGCAGGTAGGTTCATACTGTACTTACTGACCCTGGGCATGGTGCCATTGGAAAACTGCTCAATTCCAACCTACTTGAGATAAAACTGTGCTGGAGAAACCAAACTGCACTAGGAAACACCAGTTACCCTGGACACTCCTACCCACCCAACTCAGCTTTAGTTCTGCAGACAGTTAATGCCAGTCCATCCAGGCTGGGACATTGTCCAAGACCAGTTTTATGTCAAAACACATTTCCTGGCTTTTGGAACAAAGGGCACCAACTTCCACCACTGCCACTAAAGGGAAGGAGAACATGACCAGGCAAACATTTCAAAAACACACGCTGCTTTTTGCAACTTTTTGCCTTCTAAATCCTCCAACAAAACCAACACATGCATCTGGCTCAACTCTCAATTAAAAGTCAGCTGTGTTCAAACCTCTAAAAATGCAGAAGATCCAGATTAGTTTCAGGACTTTAGTGCCAATACTTTCATTAACCAGCTTGATTTGCCACATGAAAGAAAGGCTGCAGAACTCATCACCAGCACGTGAGATTTCAGCAGACTGACAAAGAAGAATTGCAACATGAAGCTGCAAAGAGATCATAACAAGACAGGTTGGTTATTGGGCTCAAAATAAATGCAAGTAAGCCTCAGCTATCTGGATATTCAACAGGCATACTTTTCCATGTGGTAGCACACTGAAAGTGTAAACTTGGAGACAGAGGAATTGTGACAGCAGTGAAGATTCTGCCCAAAAGAGAATTTCTGTGCCTGACAGCACAGAAAGAAAAATCTGCAGGCTTCTTGGAAGTAACTGATGAAAAGACAAACCCCAACAATCAGTCTTCTGGTTCATTTTTAACTGATTAATGGCTTGCATACAAAAAAAAAAAAAAAAAAAGTAATTATGGCAGCTGCTGATAAAGCTGGGAAGCAATTTGAATGTGAAGGTGCATTGAGGTCTCAACACCACTGTGTTAACAACCATGGTGCCAAGGCCATAAGACTGGAGCCACAGAACTGGGATGCAATTGCTCCTTGTAAGACAGTAAAGACAACCACCAGGAAGGGAAATAAACCACTCCAGGCAAAAAAAGGCTGCTCAAACCAGAACAAACAGGTGTCACCTGGTCAAGAGTAAGTTCAGGTTTGCACCCTTGAGAACAACACAGCTCTGGGAAAAGTTTTTGGTGGCAGTAAACCTGCGTGCTTAAGGAAGCCCCGTTATGACACATTACCAGCTTTCTTTAGTTCCAACTATATTTGTAGCTGTTCCATCCAAATATTCATCAAAGGGTCTGTGAAAGGATCACCAAAAGCAGTTGGTTCAGTTGTCAGTGCTGGTGGAGAAAGGTGATACTGTGAATTACAGAGCTGGGGGGAAGCCAGCTTATAGGCTAAAGTATAAAAAATTACCATAACGTTCCTGCATGCCTATACTACAAACAAATGCTGGTAGATTTAAAATAACATTAGCCATTTTGTTTTCATTAAAATCTGCACATGCAACTATGGCAATGAGAAGTGCTCATTAAAAAAGCTCAGCAAGTCACAAGCAGCATCTCATCCTGCTGCCCATGATCCCACAACAAAGGGATCCTTAAAACCACTGCAACACAAATGTTGAGCTGCTCCTTGGAACAAGCACATTCTCTGGTCTTGAAGCAATTCTTGAAAACTCCCCCCATGGGCCATCAAAGGAATCTTTGCCTTTTTCACTGCCTGTGTACAGCAACTCTCATGCAGGCATTTTACTAAAACTGATAAAACTGAGGGCAAAGTTCCCAGAGTGAAAGAGTGCAACTGGTAAGAAAACAGTTTCTGGTTGAAGCCTGAAGCACAGCAGCCTTATGCAAGAGAACAGGATCTGAAAGCCAGCTTTGATCTGGCACTGTTTATTGCACTGGTGCCTGCTAAGAGGTACCTGAGCCCCAAAGAATGAGAGAGAAGCTCTTCCCATTTGAGAGCCTCATCTTTCTCACTTGGAAAAAAAAATGTATTGAGATATATATAAATATATAAAACACCATGTACTGGACACTGCAAGCTGTATCAAATTGCTTTTCTGATGTCTTCTAAAATGGAACAAACAGATTTAGGCAGTACATTGAGGATGAGAGTCACATTTGAGCATAGATGCACAAGTATTTTTCCATTTCAACAGTCCTGCAATTAAATATAAATGTGCACTTTAACACACAGTTTCCTTCTTGCACAGTACCTTGCACTGAATCCAATATAACCATCAAACCCATGTTTCCATTAGCTACTTTGTGATACCACAGCTTTGAAAATATTCTCAGTGCTCCAACATTCAAGGCACACAAGACTCAAAAGCAGCCACTCACAACTCTATCTTCAGCATCATCTCACAAGGAGAACATTTCATTCCTTTTTATTTCCTCCGCCCCTTCTTTCCTTTTTCTTAAATAATGTATTGAAATTACTGGAAGTATTTTCTGGTTAGCTTTCTTCTTCATTATAGGAAGCATCAATATCTTGGAATCTCTGGTTCCCCTGGTTCCACAGCTTGGTTCCCTCTCTAAAGGCCATCTTCTATATAATAACCTGATATTGATGGACTAGTGTCAGGGGGAAAAAGGGGGGAAATGATGATGTGTTTTTAATCACGAGTTGAATTTCTCCCTAGATAGCAAAGCTGATTTCATGGCATGCCCCTCTCTCAATGTCCTATGAAATCATCCCTCACTGACAGAACGACTTCAAGAAATTCCCTCCTGCTACCATCCTACAGCTGTGACCATCACCTCTCAGAAAGAGAGCCTCTAAAACAAAACTGCCCTAAAGATAACTGGAAATTATTGACTTGAAGGTGCTTTCAGAAAAAGAAGTCTTGACTCACAGCAGGAAAACCAGAGAGGATGGCTGATGGGTGTACAGCAAACAATCAGAAGTGGTTTCCCCCCTCAGAATCTGTAGCTGAGCTGTGAACCAACCTTCTTGCCATGGCTGTCAGGGATGGTGTAAGTAAAGTGAAAAGAGAACTGGAATCCTGAATGACACAGAAATGACAGAGCAAATACCAGTCACTCTGTTGACTCGAAATCCTTTAGTAGGGAAATCCATTATAAGCCAGGCTACTGACCTAGATGGACCAATGACAGACACATTTTCTCATTTCCAAGGTGGAAATTAGACTTCTTCAGCAAAAAAACCCTATTCATTTTCCATTGCAACTTCCAACCAAACTCATCAGTTTTGAGCTTCTAAGACAAGATAAGCAGGAATGAAATGGGTGAATGTATCTGTGGCCAAGCTCTGTGTTCACTCATCAGGAGAACCTGAGCACCAGCAGCCCATCAGTTTGATCCAACTCTGTCCCTAACCATGTGGAGCCAGGGTTCTGATGGATAAACATCCTGGAGCAGGTTCAGCTGTGGCAGCTTAAAACATTGCTGCCCCCTCTTGTCCATCCCAGCCTTCTGCCAGGGATCACTGCTCCACAGCACCCACCTCAGCTGCTCCAATCCACAGCACTGAGTGCCACTTTAACCCCCTGATGAAGGTGGGCTCTTATCACAACTCTTAGTTATTTTTTATAGGCAAACTGCACCCTGATTTTCCAGCTGTGAGCTGCTGGGGCTGAAGCAGCTGCACGTGGTCCTTTCTGCACTGGTTGGTAACAGCTGGAGGAGGAGGTGATGTCCGAGGTCATTGCAGCAGGTTTGATACAACTCTGGCTGAAGAGGTTGAATTATTCTTGGTGAAAGAGGCTGTAATTCTCCTGTGGCTAGAGCCCAGAATCAGAGTAATTCCTGGGCAAGTTAACTCAGTATAGCACTACAGTGCTGGAAAACTTTCATCTCCAAGTTTCAAATGGGACAGAATTTCAAGTACAGGACAGGAAAGCGTGGCCATGTGAAAATGCAGCTGGGAAACACACAGCTGCCCTAAGCAACCAGGAAAGAACATCTCTGAACCAAGTGGAGTGTGTCCTGTCCTGGGAAATCTAAGCCCAGTTACAGCCCAGACAGTTTTAAAAGTAAATTCTTACAGCCTTGCAATCTCTTACAGCCTGGTTACCTGTGAGGTTTTCCCATGACTTATCCCTGATTAAAGGCATATATGAAAAACAGCATAGGAGAGTAAGAGGGGAATTTGAGCAGGCTTAGCCAAGGTTTCTGCATTTCCTTGTGTTTGGGAATGCTTGGGGGTTTAGATGGGTTTATTAATGACGTTTAAATAGTGAATAAATCTTGAATGTTGATGCAAGCTCATCCATACTTTATAAAAGTGTTGCCTAAATTGACTTCTGGGGAGAAGTAGGCCCTGAAAAAGGACCTAAATTATTTTTTTTAATGACCATTAGTTGTACACTTTTTTTTTTCTTACTGCAATATATAGTATAAATCTGTCGTGTTCAGAGTAGCTCTAAGAATTGCTTTTTTCTTTTAAAATAGAAACTGGAATATTCTTTTGCTTAGAATAAGCCCATTACAGAAAATGTTTATGGCAACAGCAGAAGACAAAGCTATGTAAAGCACAGCCTTCTGCAGAAACAAGGAGAGGTGCTGTAATCAGCACTGAAATACTACAGAGAGAGTCCTGAGCGGAGAGTATGGGACATGTACAGAGGAATGATCTGCAGAGTAAGGGATGAACTTAACTTACTAATTCCTCCTCCTCTTTCGCTTTTTCTTAAATAACAAACAAACAAAAAAAAATCAGTTGCAAACATCCTTCCTCTGGCTTCCATCCTTCCTCATAATTTCCTCTGGCTGATCTTTGTGACAGCACATCCCTTTCACTACAGTGGCCCTCTGCCACCTTCATTTTGTGCCTTGCCTCAAACCCTGGGGCTGAGGGTCCCTGAGCTGCCCCCAGGTGCTGCATCAGCTTTTCTCCTATTGCTGTGACGTTTTCTTTGGTGTGCAATAGATTTAGAGGCAGCTTTTAGAGCTGTAGGTCTTTAAGTGGACTTCAGTCAGGGGAAAAAGAAAAAATCCTAAACACAATTCTTCATAATTACCCAGTAACAAGAAGCAATTGATCATGAACTTCCATGCTCTGATCTTCCACAAGCAGACTTTACAGTTACTCCAAATGAATCATTTCCTTAGGAACTCCCAGGCAAAGGTAACAGGAAGGAGCTGTCTCATGGGGTTTGAGAATTGCAGTGAGGCTTTGGCAGAAATACCTTTCCTTTACCAGCTTTAAATCTGTAAGGTGCCAAAATGAAAATCTGTAGGTGAAGTGTCAGTGACATCAGGATTAAAACTCTCAGCCACCTGTACATCCCAGCACGCCAGACTCACATCACCTTGAGCTCACCCACACCCCTTCCCAGTCTGCTTTAAGCCCCCCTTTAGCAAGAGACTGTCACCAGGGTCACAAGTCAAGCAGGCTTGGCTAAAAATATCCCCCAACACCATCCCTGGTCTGCCTCACTGTCATCCACCTCACCCTGGACATCATCCAAGGGACACTCACGTCCCAGCACTGGGCACAAACCTGTTTGTAGCTCAGGGATCCTCCTCTTCAGGAGTTCACTCCCCCTGGTTAGATTAAACTAATGATATTTCTGTTTATTCACTATTCGTAGTTCAAATTCGAGTGAAATTAAAAGGCGCTAAAATGGCAATCTATTTAAGAACTTTAATGAAGAGCACTTTAGAAATAAAATCTATTATAAAGCCCTTCAACTAATGAAGGTTGCTCCCTGGCCAAAATCCTTAGCATTCTGCACTAAAAAGGTAAAAATCTTTTTTAAAAACCCTTTTAAATTCTGAACTGCTGCAGGTAAGATCTGAAGAGGCAACAGTGAAACAAGCTGCATTTGCTATCATGTCTCAGTCCAGGACAAAACAAGGAAAAAAACAGTTTAATACACCTCTATCCTGAGAAAAATAATATTATTCTTTGTTGTGGGTGAAGCCATTTCATAGTGAATGAGATGACAGTTTTGAATGCATCACCTCTTCAGGCTCTCAGAAAAATTATACATCTACATACTCATACTATAGATATTCATACTCATACCAGCAAAGAGTGTCTAACAATAAAATAACGATAAAAAATTAAAAATACAGTCTTCCAAAGAGCTAACAGTGGAGGTAGAGAGGGGTTAGCTCATCTTCTGTAGGAGGACCTGCACACTGGAGTTTTGAACTTTTTCCCCCTTCTTTACACAAGGAAAAAAATTTTAATACCATCTTAATAGCATTTTTAATTAACCAGAAATACACACAAATAATAGATTTCCAGAAGCCTGATGAGGCTTGCAATCTGAAATAACAATGTAATTAAATCCTAGGAGGAAGCATTATCTTTACACTGTCCTACCTTGCTCAAACACAGCGAGAGAGCAAATTTGGTTAAAATCAGAGTGGGGCGGGGGGGGTGGGGTGGGAAAGAAACCAAGTCAAACAGAAAAGCGTGCAGCTGAGGAGACAGAAATACTTGTGATCACAGGGTGACCCAGCAGGGGTGTTTTATTAATCTTGCAGAGCCCAGGGTCTGTCCATGCTCCTCCCCACGGCCGGGCAGCTCCACCTGTGACAGGCAGAGAAAACCTCAGCAGAGCACACTCCCTGGGCTGGCACAGCTCACCCCAGCCCAGCGTGACTGAAGCAGGTGCCAGCTATTTTTATGTCTCAACTGCAGTTTACATCTGACCTGTTCTCAAGTTCAAAGGGAGCAGCAGCCACAGCAACCCCTCTGGGAAGGCAGAGAGGGATGGATGTGCTTCCCGGGCTCATCCGTGGAGGGAGGGTGGCTGTGGGTGAGCACTCGTGGCCCTGGA
This sequence comes from Phylloscopus trochilus trochilus, assembly GCA_016584745.2. Lineage (NCBI taxonomy): Eukaryota > Metazoa > Chordata > Aves > Passeriformes > Phylloscopidae > Phylloscopus > Phylloscopus trochilus. The sequence goes on from WQNJ02000082.1 coordinate 41,743,168, forward strand.
ATGATCTGCAGGAATGGGCTGCCCCAACCATCATAAACCAGCATCTGCCTGATGCTGCACAACCTCTGAGGTGGCCAAAAAGCCTGAGTCCTCATTGCCCGTGCACCACAGCACCCACCCCTGACAGCAGCAGGGATGGCGGTGAGCTTGGGCTGAGCTCAGTGTTTCTGGCTGCTGAAATGTCTGCACGGTAAATAAAGGAGTGTGGCACCAAATTCATGTATTTCAAAGGGCACTGAGGTAATAATCTCATTTTAAACTGATGTAGAAGTGTTAACTGATGCCCCAGTCCACTCTCACACTACAGATCTCAAAGGACTGTTTGGAACAGAATCAAGTGGCCAAGTATGTGCAAGGAACTGTGTCCACAGCAGTTCATCTGCAAATTGAGAATTACTTGAAAATCCACTTCGAGTAAGTCCTTCTCCTGCTACGAAAATCCAGCTTCTAGGATTAGAGACCTTTTGGAAGATTATTCATTCCCTCCTCTCACAGTTAAAAGGATGCCAGAATTACTTACTATATCCCAGACTGCAACTGAAGCCATTCAGTGAAAGCAGCTTTCCTATCAAGGGACCATCTTTTCAGTGAGATCCATTACATATCTCAGGGTTTGATTGAAGCATTTAGCATCCTTTTTTTCCCTCCCCCCCATAAACACAAGAGCTGTGCAGTCTTCTAATCTTCAAGTTCATAAATGCCCAGCTTCTACAGCTGCAGTAATTAAACCAACTTCTCATTCCATTACCCACATCAAGTCTCTTCCTCAGCATCTGCTCTATTCCCACACTGCACTCTTCAATCAAACCAAGATAAGCTATTTTCTAGGATCAGCTGACTTGTCTGTCCCTCAAGACATCACTAGAGCCAAAAGGATTCTGAGCAGATATGATGCATCTTGCTAAGAACCCAAAAGGTCTCTTTTACAGGAAAAAAAAAAAAAAAAAAGAGTAGACGTCAATGCAAGTGGTTATTTTTAGCATCAGAGTTGTTCTATATTTATTCCTTTATGTCTTTCAAAAAAAGCACAATCTCTGGTGAAGCATTACCACAAAATACACTCTACTGGGAAGTCTGCTTTATGACTCCTGGCTGCTGAGCACTGCAACAAGTACATCACACCACCCATTCAACCACACAGGTTTAAGGGTGCACACTGAACAGTGCTTCCTCAGTTCCAAGGAAGTGCTCAAAACAACCCAAACCCAAAAACCAACCCAACCCATCCACACAGAAAGCAAACTCCTCAGTATAATCTCTCATTCTGATAGATGCCACTCTTCAGACTCAAGCCTAAAACCTGCCACTTTCAAAGTATTTCTAATTGTCTAGCCTTGCAAGAAATGCTCAAGACATCTTGTGAGTTGCCTGTTAAAAACAACACAAACCACAACCCCAAACTCCAGGATACTGCAACAAACCTTTAAGTTAGCAGGAACAGCAGCAGCTCAGCTCATACAAATACTCAGACTACAAAAGACTACTTAATCTCTTCCTTATTCTGTTCCCTTACAGCTTTTACCTTCTTGCCCGGAAGACTCCTGGCCCTCCATCTCCAATATATTTACCTTGTGCCTCTGATCTTATGCAAATTAGCTGAAGATTTACATTCAAGGACAAGATACAGTTAACCAAAGGTGTGGTGTGGCTTATTTGTCTGGGAAGAGATATGTTAAAGGAAGAGGAGAAGCAGAACTGTGTCAAGGAAACTTCTGCTAGCTGCAGTAAACTTTCATTACAAAAAAAAAAAAAAAAAGAAAATAGTTTAAAACAGGGTCTTACACTAACAAAACTGGGAAGAAAACTTGCACATTTTGAAGCTAACAGTATTTTTTATTTGCTGCTCTAGAAAAATAGCTGTTACCTAGCCACAGTTATTTTAGATTTTTGCATTATGCTGGATCTGTCCACGTACCCATTGAATCAGCAGGAGCTGGGATGGAGGGGGGAAAGATACCTCAGTGTATTAACTTGAAACCTCTCTCTCTTCTGACCTTGAAGAACTCTGTCTGCCTTCCAGACATGTCCCATCACTCAGCCGTGCCCTGCAAGTATTTTACCCCCTGGCATTACCTCCACATTGCCAGCTCTCTGATCCCAGGGTGAGCAACAGATGGTTGAGGGACTCCAGAGTATGGAACAAAGCTCAGCACACACACTGGTGTCAGATGGATAGGTCTGGTCAGTGGCAGGTTATTACCACCTTCCTGCAGTGCAAATCACCCAAGTCGGAGATTCTCCACAAGGTGAAAGAATGGATCTTCAAAAGAATGATACACTTTCAAAGTTAAAAACACACATGCCCTAATTACCTCAATCCCAGGCTGACCTTTGTATGTTTGTCTACAAAGACCTTGTACTGCATAACTGTTGCACTGTGGAAGCCAGAATGACTCCAGGTTAATTGTAAAACAAGCTGCTCTGAAAGCTTTTAACTGAGCAAACCCACCTAACTCTCCTATCTTGTTGTGAAATGTTTTTCCCTGCTGATTAAAATGTTTCCCATGCAGCTGTGATTTCATTTTAGTCTTCTGCAGAAAGCTGAAGAAAATACCTAGTTTGAATTCAAGGATCCTCTTCTCACAGCAACATAAAATTCACCAAAAAAGGCAATTCTCTCAATGTTGCTGCTCTTCTACTAACAAAAAATAGGGGGGTTTTATCACTGTAAAGTACCCCAAATTAAGACAGCAGAAGCATGCAAAACCTTAGTGAGAAATCAGATGCTTTTTATCCTCCCTGATTATTAAAAACAAACAACAAAACACACACACTAAACAAAATGAAGTTAGTTTTGCTTAAGAAAAGTTCATCTGTGGCAGGAGCACATCTGATTTATTCTTATTTCCTAGATTAAAAGCTATTTAGTTCACATGAAAATTCTGAGGCAGTTTGTCCTATCTTTTGTGAATTGGATAATCCCTTTTTCAAAATGGATTAAATTCCAGAATAAGCACGTCAAGAGCAGTTTGCTCAGAAACCTGCACTGTGAATGAAATGGGGTTTGCCTCTTGTCAGTCTTCACTTCTCCTCTATGACTTAATTCCCAAACTTGGCTGGTTGATGGATTTTGTTAGCCTTTGGGTGTCAAACTGGCCACACACAAGCTGTGCACTGAAAGGCCCCCACACAGCCAGGTATAAGCCATGTGTAATTACAGCTGCTCACACGTCCTTCTCAGCTCCCTGGAGTGCTCCCCTGAGCAGACACCCTGCAGACCCCAGCTGGCTCCTCAGCACAGCCCACAAAGCTCCCAAGGACACAAACAACCCAGGGGGTCACTCCCTGGACCAGCCATGCTGTAATCAAGAGCACAGGAGGGACAAAAATAGCTTCTTTCAGAGGAATTAAGACTGCAACACGACCTCTGGCACCTGCCCCTGCTATGAGGTGGAAAAAAGCGACAAGGGAAGTCCAGCAAGAGCACATCCAAGTCCCAGCCATAGCCAGCACCAAGGGTTGTAGCTAAACAGAGAGCTAAGTAGCTCCCTTTCCACTTTTATAAGTAATGCACTTTAATATTTGATGTTAACCACCATTTCTGCAGCTCTCAATCCTTTGTGATCTGCTTTGCCTTCTGCTGAGGCCCCTCCAGCCTCTCGTGCCATTGCTCTTTCCTCAATGTTTGCCCTGCCTTCTGTCATCTTCCTCATCACTGCTGAACACCACCACTATTTTCAGCTTTATTTGCTATCATTCTGCCTAAAAACATCCTTTCCCAAGACAAAGATCAACCCCCTTCATGAGCACAGAAGCGTGGTCTATTGGATTATACTGCCCTCCAAACAAGCCTGGCCTAAATCCCCCATAGGCACACCTGGGATATGGGACACCTGGGTGGTTTGTTATGTTCACTGGTTATCCTCACCATAAAAACTCCAGGCACCGCTGCCTTCCCTCAGCAACCTCTTCCCTTTGAGATGGCAACAGCTAACAGGTGTTGCTAAATTTGCCTTCCTTTCCCCAGCCCAGCAAAGCAGAGGCACCACTCCAAGTGCAGTGTCTCAATGCCCTGGAGCCCACTCCCCTTGAGGAAGGTGCAGGAGTTCAGAGGCACAAACCTGGAAATGAGGAAGATCCAAAGGGCTGGAGCCCCAGCAAAAATGCTGCACAGGAGCATTTGTACAGGACAAAGGGGATAATGAAAAGGGGCAAAAGCTTGGTTGATTTGAGTGCACACACAGGCGTGAAAACACGGGGAGGGCAGGTGAAGCAAATTCAGGATCCATCTCTTGCTTTTTTAATCACCAGTGCTCACACACTAATAAATAATAAGCCAGAGTTGTGCTCCCCTGTTCCACTGTGTCTGTTCCAAGCCACTGATCACAGCAGTTTGCCTCTGTGACAATTGTCTCAGACGAGACCCATGCCGGGCACTGCAACTTTTCGAAGCAGATGTGCGAGGCTGCAATTACACCCTCAGTGTCCACAGTGACTCACAGCCACCTGCAGATATTGGCATCCAGCCTTTGGAGCAGGCAGAACCAGGCAGCACGTGCCACCTCCCTCAGGCAAGGTATGAGGTCCTGGCCTGGAAATACCTCTCCATGGCCTGCAGTCAGCAGGCCTAGCACAGAAACTGCCCCCACTGTTTATTTAACAGAGGTCCTGGTCAAGGCACCAGGCTGCAATCAGTGCTGCTCACGCTGCCTGGGGATCCACAGAGGGGAAAGGCCCGGGTTACTTTGTTGGTAACTCCCACTACATGGAGGTGAAGTGTCTGGAAAACATCCTTGGAAGCCTTGACCATAACTACACCCAGATCAGACCCTCTCACCCCACATCATCTCGTGACTGAGGTTCACGAGACTTTACAGGTGGCAGTCGCTCTTCTGAGCAAGGCCTGGGCTGCTAAAATTCCATTCAAGGACAGCAGAGATGCTGTACCACAGGGTGGAAGAAGGCTTTGACTATGCCTCTCCTCGCAGCAAAACTCTGTGCCTGCTCCTTATCAGTTCACATACTGTAAGGAATGGCATCTAACTGGATCAAGCTTCTTCACTGGGACAGAGAAAAAGCAGCTGCAAAACTTGAGAGAAAGCTCCTTTTCTGTCTTCCCCAAACAACAGGATGTGCAGAAAGGTGAGACCCTGCTCTTCTGGGAGTGCTTCTGGAGAGCTGATGGTGAAAAGACACCCACCCCCTGGCAGCACCCTAATCTTGGAAATCAAGCTGGGATTTGGGCAGCAGGTTCCATAGGTCACTCAAAGGAGCAGGGAGAGAAAGACAGTTTGTTCCTGCAAGAGGCTTACACAGGCACCACTGTCAAGGAAATGACACTCTAGCATCATCCCTGTGAAACAGGGAAGAGGATAATTTGACACTTCCTGGACAACAGTCCAAGGAGCAGAGATCCAGGGGACAGGTTTCCTCCAGAGAGCTCTGCAGCACATGCACAGGAAGGACAGCCAGTCGAGGGAGTAGGATACCTCAAATGTAAAGAAGATGAAGAGGACAAAGCAAGTAGAACTGAAACTGCTCTCCTGGCCTCCTCCTACTGCACTGCACATGGGGTTAAAGCAGATACAGCTCCCCTGGCAAAGGAATCCTCTCCTGCGTGGAGAAAAAGCCACAGAGAACGGCTCCAAAACCTCAGCCAAAGCCCAGCATTGGCACTGAGAGGAGGAGAGGACTTCTGCTAAAAAGCATTATGAGAATTATGTGCCATACTGCAGTACAGTTCTGATGCTTGGGGGTTTGTTTGTCTTTATACAATTTTGCTTCAGGTATCTGATGGACAGGTGAATTTTCTGTCTTCCCTACAACATGTACCTTTCCCACTGTGGTTATAATCCCCACAGCTACTAGAAAAAACAGGGATTAGCATGTCTATTTGAACTACTGATAAAGACAGAATAGCACACCACAGTCCTTTGATTTCCAGTTTGAGCAATATCCTGAGTCTGAACGTTTCACATGGGTGTATTTTCCCCCCTTCCTCCTCCAAACACGACATTCAAACACCCAGAGGTTATCAAACACAGAGCTAGTATTAACCAGCCTCTCAGGATATGAATCCCATGGGCTCAGGGCAAATTGCTGTAGAAGCCTGTTTCTTCTTCAGTGGACTCTGTGCTGATTCACAAGCCACATGAAGAGCTCAAGGCAAGGGCAGGATTCCACTTTGGCACGCACCCTGCCAGGCAATGCAACCGCTGCTACTTGGAGTTCTGCTCTAAAGCTTGACCAGTGCTGCTACAACAAAGGCCAGAAAGCCAAATTTGGTCAAAAACAAGCTTAGACCAAATAGGGTCTAAGCAGGGTGGATGAGAAGGGGCTTATAATATTTTATTTTATTTTTACAAAATTGTCTTCTTGTGTCCCAGAGCAGCCAGAGCACTGCAGCAAGTAACACCACCAAGTGCTTCACTGAACCACTGCTTTCCAGACATTTTCCTTCTACAGCTTGCCATGAGGCATCACCAACTCCCACACAAGGGCTCTGCTTCAGACAGGCACTGAAGATGTCTCCTACACTGACCTTCCCTGTCTTCACTATTCTGGATGAGTACCCAGAACCTAGAGAAAGGAGATATCAAAGAGAGGGAAGGTCTCCTCACACTGTCTTGGGTTATGGAACCAAAAATGTGAATTCTATTTCATCTGTTGAAAGCAGTTGGGGAGATGTTTTTTCTTTATCTCTTGTAACTCTGGGGGGAGGGGGGCAGATGCCTTCTGATAATGGGCCAGCTGTTCAAACCAGGTGGGGCAGTGTTTCTTATCTCTGTCACCACCCATCCTCCCTCCAGGGGATATCTGCTGCTGATGGGCCATGAAGGCTCACCAAGGACAGGACACATTCCATCATCCCATTGGGAGATGCTCCACCCAGTGGGGGGAGCGAACCATTCCTACCTGGATAAAACTGAGACTCAGAAACACCAGGGATCTGGGTCCACTGGATTCCTGGAGGAAGACTGGACCCTTCTCACCATCACTGGACCCTTCTCACCATCACTGGACCCTTCTCACCATCACCGGACCCTTTTCTCTCAGGATCATCTCTGCTCCAACAGAACCACATCTGCCACTCCAGGAGGACTTACTTTTGGACTGCTACCACCACCTTAACCAACAGGGTGTTAGGTTGTATTCTTCCATTTATTTTATTTTACCTTTTTTTTTCCTCCTCTCCTATTAAATTGTATCTCTGACTTGGAGTCTCACTGGTTTTGCTTTCAAACCAGCACACACATCCAGGCTCACCCTGACACGAGCGACATGAGGAGCAATATTTTAACTCAAGTGCATGTGGAAAATCCCAAATCTTTATGAATATATTAGAGACTGAAATAATTTTTTGGTAATTTCTTGTTCTGTTTCCTTGCTTTCTCTGCTCGTGCTCTCTATATAATACATGCTGGCCTATTCTCCAGCCATAAGTAGTGAGCCACTGAAATCTGAGAGAAAGCAGATCTCTCATGCACTCACATCATCACCACCCAGATGTAAATCTTCAGTGTTGGCTCCCCAGTAGAGAAGAAGCAGCTGCAGAACAAAAGGAATGTATCTCTCTATCAGGCAGTTCACTTCTCTTACAGGGGTTGGACAAGAAGGAACAGCCAAACTGGGGGGACACAGGGATGAAAGGAATAAAAAAGGTCAGTGTAGGGAACAGATTAAGCAGATCTGGCAGCTGCCTGCAAAAAGGGGACAGGAACAGTTCTGCTTCCAAATGGGATAACAGGATCCTCAGAAACACACAGGATAAATCCTTAGCAGAGCTGTACACTCATACCTAGTGCCATCCATTCCTGTTCATGTCTGGACAATACTCTGAAGCCTGGGGAAAGGACTAATTTGAGCACAGCTCTTCACTGGGCTGATGAATCAGCTCTCCAGTGTGCATTCTCCTTCGGGAGAAAAGGGAGAATTGGCAGAGGACAGCACTGCAGAAGACAGCAATACAAGGAAACAGCTGCTGAATTTGATGCATGTGGGGAACATTTTGGTGCAGTGTTCTTGGCCAAAATCCTCATCCCCAGCCAAGCACATCCTCCAGCATGAAAGGAACAAGCACATTCCCTTAGGAAATTCACAGGCATTCCAACTCCAAAATGCTGGCACAGCAAAACCCAAGGCTCTTGGTACTGCACATGCAAGTAAGAGCAAGGCAGAAAATGTTGTGTAACACATGGCAAATATCAAAGGAAACAGATATCCATGATGCTATCCTTGAGAGGACTGCAGCTGTGTCCACCCAAAAGTGATGAGCTTGTCACATGCCCACATCTGTATTTCATGAAACCTGTACAAGTCTGAGCATAGTTTTTACAGCCCCTTGAGGTCCACTGGCCTTAAGTCTGCACTGTTAACTTCACTCACTAAACTTTCCTAAGATCAAATGCAAAATAAACTTCAAGTCTATTCTATAAAATTATTTTATGAACCCTTAAAAATCCTCATAATAAAACAAGAACACAGGTAGGGCCTCTATACCCTATACATGCTCACTTCCATAGGCAAAAATACCTCCAGGAGAGGCTCCTGCAGGTAAAGGGATGCAGAATCTGCAGTTCCCTTTCCTCCTCTCCATGTAAAGGCAAAAACCATCCCTGGAAATGTTCAGTGCCAGGTTGGATGGGGGCCTGAGCAACCTGGTCCAGTGGAAGGTGTCCTTGCCCATGGCAGGGGTGTTGGAATGTGATCATCCTCAAGGTCCTCTTCCAACCCATCCCATTCCATGATGCTATTGATGATTCTACGAAGAATGTAACAAAACTTTACAACTGCAAACGTACATGTGCTCCAAGAGCTCTTCACACAATTCAATCTGTTCCACCAGGCAATTTTTATACTTTGAGAAACATAAGTGGGTTTATATTCCTCTGCCAGACTGACTGGTCCTCTCCTTTTTCTTGGAAGCAAAAAAAAAAAACCCAAAACCTTCTCTCAATTCTGTCAAGCACAGAGATAAGGATCTAACTTCAGAGAACTGCAAGTAACCCGACCTTTTAATTTTTCCTAATGCTTCACATGTGTCCCCTCAGTAGCAGACTAACGTTTTCCTTATTTGTTCTTTTCCTGCACAGAAGAAAAGAGCTTTCTTTCAGTCTGTGTGAAAGACGATGCCTTGGGCACTCCCCATGGGCCTCTTATTGTTCACTGTAACTTATTTCTCCTGCTGGCAACTGGAGACCCATTCACCAGATTTCTCTGGTGACAGGTATAATAAGAGACAAGCAGATGACTTCTATTGCATCTCTGGACACCTGCTCTGAAAGGGTTTTCTGTTCCTGCACGCTGTTATTTGAACACATATTTGACCTTTCCGAGGAAAGCGCCAGTTTTCCACAGAAAAGGCTTGGTCTGACTGTCAGACTGAAGGGTGGTGAAAAAAAAAACAAAACACTTGTTCTCCTCATGGACTGAAAAACCAACAGCCTCAAGGACTTCTTTCCAGTCCTGCAAAACACAAGGCTTAAAGCAAATAGGGTGTTACTGCTGTAATACAAATAAAACTGTGACACTCTGCCTATCTATCAGGATTGTGAAAATACAGAGTCCTGTGAAGGAATCCTGTTGTTTTTCTCACAAGTTTGTTGTTTTTTTTTTTTCCATGTGACCAAAAGGTCTACTTTCCCCCACAAAAGCCTTGTGTTTTGCAGGACAGGAACCTGGAAAAGCAAAGCAGCAGATTTATTTTTTTTTTTCTTTAAAATTCTAAATGCTGAGCCACTGAAAACTAAGGGAGGGCTCTACATACACAGCAAATTTCTGGGCCTGGTGAGACTCAGGACTTGAGATGATGTCTTCCTCCAAAGTCAGCCTGAAGAGCAGAGCCACACTAACAGTCTTCTAGTAATCACTCAATGGCTTTCAAACCAGTCAGTAACTCTACCCAAAAGGCATAAAAATTAGGCCCTGAAGAAATGGTGAAGAGGAAAACATGAACATCAGATTTTGGGACAGCTCCTGGGCAAGAGGAAGAAGAGCAGATAAAGAAAACTCCATTGGAGAGGCAGGAGAAGCAACGTGAGTGAACAAAGATGCTGGATGAAACTAAAAAACAAAGAGGTCACAAGCCACACACTTCAGCAAAAAACAGCATCCCCTGGAACAACTTCCCAAGGGCCAGGATAGTCTTTGCAACCAAAAATTTTTTAAATCAAGTATGGAAGCTTTCCTTGGAGGGAAATTACAGTTTGCACCCAGATTTATGAGAGATGGGTTTATCCCTGGGATAATTCCTGCACCCTCTGATTTTGGCCTGTGACTTGAGAAGCCAAGGGGTGGCTCTGCAAAGGGATCAGGGAATGAAAAAGGGGAAGGAGACGAAAGTAAGAGAAAGTACAGAAAAAGATACAGAGGGAAACAAAGAAACCATACTGGTAATGAAGAAGAATGAGTAAGAACAGCCTAAAAAGATAAAATATGTACACAATAAGTGGATTTCTTTTAGTAGAAGTTGCATGGGAGAAAATAAATGGAATAAGAGAAAACAATTCTGTGCAGAAGACAATTCTAGGGCTGGAGCAGGGCAAGCAGGGGCCATGAGCAGAAAGATGACAGCTTTATTTGCTTTTTCTCTCAGTTCACCAAGTATTTCAAGGATGACTTTTCCAAGCACAAAATTCCCTGTACCAGAGACAGGGAGCCTGGGTCCAGGTGGCCATGCCACCACACTGACCAGCGTTGAGCTGAGCAGCCAGCACACAATGCCACGTGACAATAAGCCAGAAAAATGCTGCACATTCCCCCTGACTCTTCCAGGTGACAAATCCTTAGTGATCCCCCTATTCCAAGCAAAATGTGGGAGCAGATGCTCTTTTAAACTCGCTTTATTCCCTTCCATGCTGCCCTGATCAATACAGCTGTTGTTCATTTACTTGTTCTGAGCTCCATGACAAGGGAGAGCAGCGAAACTTTACCTGGACACCAGCTCAGGGGTGGGGATCAGATGTGTGCAGGCCTTGTGATCTATGCAGAAGGAAAGGGGACACCAGGAACAGGGACACAAAAGCAAGGGACTGCCCAGCCAGGCTCTTTCTGCCGGCTTCTTTAAGCAACAGCTACAGGATCAAGTAACAGCAACCAAATTAAAGGGGTTTGCCAGATAATGGTGTAAGTTCAGGTCCTTACAGTCAAGAGTAGCTCAGGTGGAACAGTGTGTAGGGCAGATCAAAACATCCTGACTGATTCATTAGGCACAGAGAGGCTTTGAAGCAGGCTGGGTTGTCTCGTTTACAGCTCTATCAATGAAAAGAATCAGCCTCTCTGAAGACAGCAAGGAAGTTTCCTTAGGGCAGCACAGCAGGCTTCTCTCACCTCCTCCAGGCAACTTCCAAGGGGTGCTGGACAGAGGGATCAATTCCCTCACCAGACCCAAGTTTACTCCTGTGTTTGCTCTAAAAATCACATCCAGCAAAACACACAAACGGAAACTTCCGAGGGGATAAATAAACACTGCATAAAAGCTTACTGCAGCTGAGCCCTATCTCGGGCAGAACAAGGCAGAAAATGCACACAGAGAGCCAGAGACAAAAACTAACTTAGGGAAAATAAGTCTGCTGAAAGTCTTAGGGGAAGTAAAAAAAGGCAGCTTTACTACATCCTCTTTTGCTTCCACCTATATGCTTCATCTACACAACTTCTACCTGGGACTTAGAAAAACAAAACACACACACACCAAAAAAAAAAAAAAAACCAAAACAAAAAACAAACAAACAAAAAACCACAAAAACAAAAACAAAAAACACCACAACAAAAAACCACAAAACACACACAAAAAAATAACCACACAAAACCTCCCACAATAAGCAGAGATATTCAAAAACATCTTTTCCTTCCCATCAGTCCTACAGAGCCTCTTTACAACTCGTGCAGTACTACTCTGGATCAGCTCAGGGAGCCTCACACTGCACGGGGTGGTGCCAAGCAGTGATCACTCTGGAGCTACCAGAGGGAACAGAAAAAGCCCTGCTCATGTACAGATAGACTTGAATGAGTCAAGGAGAAGGGAATAATTATTCCTGAGCACTAAAGACAGCTGGCAATTTACTCACACCACATGCAGAAAGACTTCTGAGCATTCAGCAGCACAGTCAAAGAGATTTATTCCTTCTTGCATGTGCCTCTCTCCCTGTGCCTCCAGTCTCTCTGCTCCTGGGAGCTCCATTATTTGTGTTAAAGTGTATTCCTTTTTAATCTACCTACTGCTTTGCAGATTCATTTCACAGCATGGTTTTTAAAATTTTTAAATCAAAGGGAAAATAAAAAAAAAAAGAAATCACAACATTTGACCATAGGAAACTAACACTGCCCAAATAAGCAAGTTGGGTTTGGTGGTTTTTGTTTTTTTTCCTTTCTCTGTATAAAATTTATAAACACAAAGAAAGGCAATGAAAAAAAAAGATAAATGAACAGTCCAATCCCAAAACTCGAGATTGCTCCTTGTCACTTAAATTTGACAGATCTGGGCCCTGCAGTAAGACTGACTGCCTTCAAGCTCCTCCAAAAAGACTCAATTGCATCCACATGTCAGTAGTCTGTTTTCACACCTCCCCGTCAGCCTGAGTACAGGGTTAGGCTTTCCCTGATCCTTATTTTCCAGGTGCCACAAGAGGCTAAAATGGAACAGTAGAGCCACTTCCTACACAAAGAAATTAAAAAGAAGTGAAATGCCTCTCTACATCCATCACATTCATTTATTTCCATAGGGGAAGCAAAAGATGTCTCATTATTTATCCTCAGAGGGAAGAGAAATACATGAGTAAAGACAAATTGCTGCTTCAGGAGCATGGAAGCCATTAAACAGTATTAGTAACTAAAGGTTAAAATATTTACTGGCACATGGAAAACAGAAATCCATGCTGACAGAGCATCCCAAGCATAGCACATTCAATGCTAAATGGATTAAGACCTCATACACACTCCAGAGGTGACATGCAGGGGAATTGTAATGACAGGACAAGGAGTAACCAGTACAAACTGAAAGAGGAGAAATTTTGGTCAGATATTAGGCAGAAATTCATTCCTGTGAGGGTGGTCAGACACTGGAACAGGTCTGCCCAGGAAGGTTGTGGATGCCCTGGAAGTGTTCAAAGCCAAGGTTGCATAGGGCTTGGAGCTACCTGGTCCAATGGCAGGCGTCCCTGCCTGTGGCAGGAGGGTTTGGAACAAGATCATTTTTAAGGCCCCTTCCAACCCCTTGACACTCTATGGTTCTGTGATTACTGCTCCCAACTTCACCTTGCCCACTAGCACAACCATCACCTTGAAATACCAAATCCCAAACCACTTCCAGCAAGCTGAGAAGGGAGGTTGCCCCCTTCTTCCCACACAACAGGTAACCCTGCAGCACCAAGGAGCTGCTGTGGCAGGGATCCACAGGAAGCACTGGTGGCTTACCCACTGCAGGGAAAGCTGCTCCAGGAGAGAGGGACTGCACGCTGTCCACACCAGGAATTCAGGCACCGCCAGAGGAGCAGCTTCCCAGACCTCACCAAGACCTTCTGCTCACACAGCTTCCCAGACCTCACCAAGACCTTCTGCTCACACAGCTTCCCAGACCTCACCAACACCTTCTGCTCACACAGCTTCCCAGACCTCACCAACACCTTCTGCTCACACAGCTCACCAGACCTCACCAACACCTTCTGCTCACACAGCTTCCCAGACCTCACCAAGACCTTCTGCTCACACAGCTCACCAGACCTCACCAAGACCTTCTGCTCACACAGCTCACCAGACCTCACCAAGACCTTCTGCTCACACAGCTCACCAGACCTCACCAAGACCTTCTGCTCACACAGCTCACCAGACCTCACCAAGACCTTCTGCTCACACAGCTCACCAGACCTCACCAAGACCTTCTGCTCACACAGCTTCCCAGACCTCACCAAGACCTTCTGCTCACACAGCTCACCAGAGCTCACCTCAGGTTCAGTGCCCCAAAGGGATGGCCAGCTGCACGTTGGTGCCCTCTCCTTAATCCAGGGATCTTTCTCCAGAGAAGTGCCCCGCAGTATCCCCGGCACAAGGCACGGCTGGCCAGATGCCTGCGTGTTTGCACACCCTGCTCCCTCCAGATGTGTCCAGCTGCACACCAAAAGGTTAGGGAGGCACTGCTGAAATGGCCCAGGCTCAGAGAGGAGCAGCCAGCCCGTTCTGACCCACACGTGCAAAACCACCCCTCACGTCCTTCACAGTCCGGCCGCAATCTCGTGTTGCTTAGAATATAAATACCCCTTGGAAAAGGCACACAACCAGGGCAAAGTGCACCACAGGTAAAGCAAACACACAGCTGCCCTCTGGACCTCTGGCAGGGTTTTTTTTTTACGGTCACAAGGAAGGGTTATGATCCCTCACCGGTGCATTTTGCCAGGAGCCAGAGTTGGCTTTTCAACCCCGTGTCCTGCCCAGCCCTGACCACAGCGCTGCAGGCTCTGCTGCCCCCTCCTTCCCAGGCTAAACCCACCCCCTGCAAACTTTACCAGCCCTGCTGCCAGTGGCTCGTCACACCACAAAGCAGCATCTCATTACAACCCTCAGACATAACCTGATATATTTAGAAAGCACAAACTACTTTTTTGCAGGCCAATACTAGAATAAGTATTATCACTTACCCGTTACAATTCTATAACACACTGCTGTGAGACAACGTTGCTTTTCCATGTACACACTGGCAAACAATTTATTTTGACCCATATTGAAAGTAGTGGCTGAATTTTAGACGAAGAAAAATAGGTAAAAGTAAGCAGAATGCCTTCTGAAATCAGGCACATTAACCACTACTGCAAGGAGCACTTGATGCACTTCAAAAGGAAGAATGTTTACTTTCAGCAGTGCAATATCCTGCATTAAGCATCATTTTAAATGCTGGTCACTAGAGATGCAGGCATGAGTTACTGATCTGCAGGGAAGGTTTCTAGTTATTAATTTCTAGTTTTAAAGCTCTGCTTATCACTTGAGTCTTAAAAACAGCCAGCTGTACTTCTGTCTTTCTCTTGGACAGCGAAAAAAAAAACAAAACAAACAAAGAGAAAAGGAATATATATGTAAACTCCCCCCACAACTTCTCCCATTCTATGTCTTGCCTCCCAGAAGGGTATTCAAAAACAGGAAATACTTACTCAAAATACTAAACAACTGAATCTATATAGAACTACATGAAATGAGTCATGACAAAAAACGGAGTCTTAGTGACCAAGATAACCTGCACCACCTGAAAATCTGAGAGGCATTCAGACAACAAGAGCAACAACATTCAGAGACTCCTTGAACCTTACCCCAGTTTGCACTGTTGGTGTGGCTGCTTTTCAGAGACTGGACTTTCTCCTACTATCTACACTCATCTTTCTTTCCACAGCTCAGGATGGTTGTCATGTTCTTTGTTCTAAGGCAGTTTGCAACAATAGCCCCTTTTTTAAGTCCAAGTCACTCTTTAGGAATGATGATAAAATTAAAACTAAACAAGCAACTTCATTCAGGACAGATGGAAAACCTGAAATCAAAAGGACTTAAACATTTATCAGAGCGTTATCCTCTGGATAACAGAGGATTGGAAAGCACAGAGGTGCAAGTAATTTTTGCTAGGGAATGACTTCTCTTTTCACAGGACAAATATTTTTCCAAAGCTGCT